>JARFIY010000359.1:17607500-18807500 GCA_036346155.1 Sinelater perroti | reverse complement strand
ATTTTCCTGCATCTCTCTTTATCTCGAACTACGTTAAAGAATTCCTGTATTTCTAAGCCAGTCCAATTTCTTAAATTCTCAACCCAAAACATGTTTGGTTGACCTGTTCTTCGTTTTCCTTTTATTTTACCCATCATGATAAGTTGGAGTACGCGGTATTTACAGTTGCGCATTATATAGCCAAAGTATTCGGCTTTACGACTATTTATGATTACTAATAGCTTTCGTTCTCTTCCCGTTCTTCTCAGCACTTCTTCGTTCATAACCATAGATATATATGGGATGTGGAACATTCGGCGATACATCCACATTTCAAATGTCTCTATCCTGTTCATTATTTTCACTTTTATGGACTATGTTTCAGTACCATAAAATATCATTCTCCACCGAATATGTATCTCAAGTTGTTTATTACTGGTTCATTTTAGTGAAAACGTTTTGGGCTATCTTTATTCTGATTTTAATTTCTTGATCTGGTTCCCAGGTTTCGTTTACTTGATACTAGGTAATTAAACCTACTAACCTGCTCAATTTTCTTACCATCTAAAAGAAGTGATTCGTTATTTATGGGGATTTTATTAACAATCATCATTTTAATTTCTTTTTGTTAATTTTCAGACTTATATTAGCGTATTCGTCCTTTATCTTCTTTAATAAGTTGTTTAGATCTTCAATGTTATCTGTGAGAACTGCCATGTCGTCAGCATATCGAATACAGTCATGGTCTTTTCCGTTAATTTTTATCCCTTTTGTTTCACTGGTTAATAATTTTGTAACGCAAATCTCTGAATAAAAGTTAAAAAATGTTGGCGAAGGTATTCACTCCTGTCTAATATCTTTATTAATGTTTGGTTTGTTAATCTCGTTGTTATTTATTTTTATGGTTGCAGTCTTTGGGATCGCTTTAACCTATTTTCGTTAAATAAGGTTTTGATATACTCCTGCCACCTGCGCTCTATTTTATTGTTATGAATAATACGCATATTATTTTCATTTACTAGTGCCATGCTTCTTCTTTTCCTAGGCATGTGTAATGTTTAATTTTTTTATGTTGCAGACATTTTACTCACTTTTCCTACGCTTTCCTTGTATCTGTCTATGCACTTCATTGTATTTTTTCTGATCCGTATTTTTCCATATTCTTTTTTGATCCGTCAGATCTAAAATGTCGTTTGTTATCCAGCACTTTCTTTTTTTGGTTTTCTATCAGGCTTTAGCATTGTTTCTCTATTTTTAGGGTACTATTTTTTATATACTTCTAGCTTTCATTAACACTTAAGTCATTGGTTTTTATACTCAAAATTTAGAGATGAGCTTTTCTTTTAGTTTTAATTGTGTTATCTTGTCTTCTAGTTTTCTTAGATCAATTGGGCATTTTCTTTTTGTACTTTTTAACTTCAACCGTAATTGCATCACAACCAGGTTGTAATCAGAAAAAACAGCAGCTCCAGGATAGGTTTTGGAGCTTTTAATAGTTGGCCTCAAGCTATAATTTACAAGGATGAAGTCGTTTTAGTTTTGTACTAAGTTTTCATTTGTGTTCTGAGAAGACTTCCAGGTATATATGTAGTCTTCTTAATAGTAGTTTAGAGCATGTATCTGCATTTGCAAATTCTTCCTCTTGGCAAAATTCTCCCAATTCTGGATGCGCATAAGAATCAACAACATTGTTTACTAGTATGTTTCCAACTTTAGAGTTGAAGTATCTCATTATAATACTAACATTTTCTTTTTTTTTGTAGAGTTTAGTATTTTCCTAATTTTTTCGTAATTTTTTTTACATTCTCTTTCCTTTTGCCAGCGGTGGGTGCATAATCCTAAATAATATTTAGATCTATTATTTTTCCTTTAAGTTTTAATAAAATAATTCTGAGAAGGGTATAAAATTGACAACGCTTTCCTCAAGTTCTTTGTTAAATATAATAGCTACTCCATTTCGGGTTTTGTCATTTCCAGTATAATACACTATTTTGTCATCATATTTAAATTTTCCACTTTTTGGCCATCTAGTTTCGGATACGCCTAATATGTGTATGTTTAATACTATCGTTACGCGTCTTTTCAACTTCATACAGACTTTGGGTGTTTCACGTTGTTATCTTTAGTATATTTTTGCCCGTTATGTCAAGCCCAGAGATTGTTCGCATCCTTGTCCCATCTAAGGGACGCCGGTACTCTGAGACATTAATTGATTCGCTTGTCATAATGTTTCTAAATTGTAAAGTGATATTCTTAGGAAACTTTTGCTTTCTGTACCGCAGAGCAAAGACCGAATTTCCCAATTTCAGCTACGCTCTTTGTTCTCTAAAGTCAAACCTATATCAGAAGCCTTTTTTGATCAGTAATGATAGCGCTGTTGCCCACTATTATGCTAGTTTTGGGCCGCCCCAATTATTTTATTTCATATCTGACGAGCATTTCCCGATTCGCAATCTGGGGAGGCGCCCAACGAGGTATCTAGCAACCCCGCACGGGATTTTCGCTTTAGCTGTCACTACATTTCTAAATGAAATATTTTAAAAAGCTTCAGTTTCTGGAGTTTCTTTAAAAATTCCGTTCGCTAATTTCTCTTTCTTATACAGTTTTGCGATAACGACGCTATTTTTGTAAATTATTATTTTAATTTAATAAATAATTTAAAACCAGCCACTTATTTCATTCACCTGAGCACCTCTTTAATTATCAGATATACTGGCAACGTTAAATGTTGAGACTGTGTTTATTGCTATAAATAACTTTATTTAAAATAAACAATTTTTAATGTATAAACAAAAACGTGTGTTTGAAAATAAGCAACAAAAATGCAACAATTTTTGAGAACATACACGAGAAAGTAATGTGAACAAAGTCAAATTAAGAATATTACATACAGATTAGTTGACTTTTGATGTAATGTTTATTTTAAAACAGTGTAAATATAGAGCTGAGTACAAAAGACAAAACATCAAATAATAAAAACAATTACAATAAATATAATAGTAAAGATTATGCTATTTACAATTTAAACGCGTTTTGACCACTCTAACTTTTTTTATTAATCATATTTCGTAGAAATACTTTTTCTTTGTTTATTTTATATGTTTAATTTACAACTAGCCCAAACGCTAACGAGCAAATTTGATGTAATACATAATCACTAAACTAAACTAAATTACTGACATGAGGAGGGAGTGTCCCTGAATATACTAATATAACGAGTACTAGTTAGTAAGGTCTAGCGTTTTAAGTCTTTTTAATCTACAAGTGCTACTATTATTGTCTAGTAAATTTAGCACGCATTGGGGTGAGTTCTTATTCGATTGACATAGGTGACTCTTCGTCTTTTAACCTCATCTCTGATCCACGGAACTTGTAGGTCGTCGTGAAGTGTTTTGTTACTAGTGAACCATTCAGCGTTGGTCATTACACGAAGAGTTTTGCTCTCGAATCTTTGCACAATATCAATGTTTGATGTTTTAGCACTGCCCCATAGATGTATGCCGTACGCCCACACCGGAACTATAACTGTCTTGTACACTAACACTTTATTTTCTATCGATAACTTGGATTTTTTCCTTAGAAGCCAATACATCTTTTTCAACATAGCATCCAGTTGCCTTCTCTTCTCTGTAATATGGGGTTCCATGTTAATCGCCTGTCAAGGGTCAAACCAAGATATTTTATTTCCTGTTGTATGGGGATTTGTATACCATTTAGTGTAACCGGAGGAGCAGAGTTGTGTTTCGTCGTAGATTTGGTTTCATTAATTTGTATTCGCCACCTGTGCAACCATTTTTAAATTATGTCGAGACTACTTTGTAGAATTGTCGTAGCTTGTAGTGGATCTTGCTGAGAAACTAATAACGCCATATCGTCAGCGTATTGGGTACAGTCCAGACTGGGTGTCGCCGTACTTTACTTGATAATATCTCTCACTTAAGTATGATTTAAAGAGAAGAAAGTTTTGTGGAAACGATCGTTTAATTTTGTATAGTAGGCCGATACAGTCAAAAGCCTGGTTAATATCAAAGAATATCGCAATACAGTATCTTTCTTCTTCAAAGTCCTTTTCGATTACATCTACGACTTGGTGTATCTATTCTAATGCAGAGTGTTGTTGGCGAAATCCAAATTGATGTTGGGGGATAATTTCCTCTTCTTCAATTATGGTTGCCATTCACTTTTGTATTAATCTCTCTAATACTTTTGACAGTATTGGTAGGAGCATTATCGGCCTATATAAGGTAACCTTATGTGCAGGTTTTCCCTGTTTCAATATTAGTATTATTTGGCCGAATTTACATAACAATGAACAGTACTGCAATCTCAAGACCGCATTGAATATTTGCACATTATAGCTTTATGTGGCAGTTCCTTCAGTAGTTTAGCAGTAATTAAGTCATATCCGGGTGCTTTCTTGTTATTTAGATGATGGATTTCAGCTATAATCTTTTTTCAGTTATAGTCTTTTATTTAGGGGTAAAAGACTGTATTGGGAGGCTTAATTGTAAAGGAGCTTGTAGGTAGTCTTCAATCTCCTGTTCCTCTTCTGGAGTAGCAGCTATAGGATGCGATTGAAATAACGTAGATAGGTGTTCTGCAAAACGTGTTGCTTTCTCAGCTTCTGTTCTTGCCCAAGAGCCGTCTGCCTTTCTTATCGGTGGAATAGGAGTACGAACATTTTTAAATTCTTCGTTGCCTTCCAAAGCGTGTAGTTGCTGTCTGTTGAAGGAGATAAAGTGCTAACGTATTCGTTAAATTATTTTTTTTCCACTCCCTTAGGGTTGTTTTTAACTCTCTTGTTAGCCTATTTAGGTTATTTTTGTCTATAGGATTTCTCGTTTGCTGCTAGATTCGTCTGGCTTTTCTTTTATCCTCGATTTTAGTGTTAATGTAGAATGGATAATTTTCGATAACTTCTGAATTTTTGTGAACAGTCGGCGTTGAGTAGTAGGCATTCTGAATGTTTCTAGTTAGCTGGTCTACTGCATTGTCAATTTCCTCTTCTGTTTTCAATGAAGCTTTAATTGTTGTATTGTTCGTTAGGTACTCTCTGAATAGGTCCCAGTTCGTGTGATTAGTGTAAAGGGAAGGCTTTTTTTGCTTTGTAATAATAGAAGTGCTAATGATCTGAAAGAAGGTTGAAGGACGTTTCTGCTTTACAGTATCGTGGAGATAATCCTTTGCTAACAAAGAAATTTACGGCATCAGGTACTTTATGTGGGTCAGCCCGCTAGTACGTGGGCTCCCCGGTGTATATGTAGTTGTAGTTGTTAACCAGTGCGACTTTGTGTAATTCGCGTCCTTTGGTTGTTGTTAACATCGAGCCCCAGATTGGATTTTTGGCGTTGAAGTCATCGCCAGTTAAGAACCTGTTACCTAGATTGATGAAGAATGTTTCATACTGGTTTTGTTTGACAGAGCTGTATATCGAAGCAACTATTAGTAGACCACTAGGACTTTGGATGTTGATTATAGCGCCTTGTATATAATCAGTTATAAAGGCATCCATGACGAAGTGAGATATTTTGTTGTTTATAATAATTGCCGAGCCAGCGTGAGCTGTTCCATCGGGATAGTTGGTGTGGTATGTGGTATAATTATGGATGTTGAAGTAGCTCCTTTCCGTAAAATGGTTTTCTGAGATCAATAATACATCAGTTTTTTGCTCTTTTAAAAAAAGTTCGACTAGAAGACGATGTTGTGCTAGCCCATTTGTATTCCGGGAGGCTACCTGGAGGGAATCCATTATTGATTTTTGGTAACTAGCTTGGTAAGCAGATTTATCATCATGCTATTTTGGTTAATTAGATGATTGATAATTGATTCAAACTTAGATAAGAATTGAGTTAGTGAGATATCGTTACTGTTGGTATTTTGGGTTTGAATATTGTTGTGATGACTGGACGTAATTTGCGAGAAGCTTGGACCATTCACATTTGCAGAATATATATATGTTGAGCAGTGACCGGTACATTAGGCTTTTTTGTGCTTTGTGGTCCTAATGAGTAGAAGTTGTTGATAAATCTGGCATTCCTTGTAGTTTGCTGGTTGTGGTCCTTGACACAGTGCACACTTGGTGGGAGTTTCTCTCTTTTTTTTGCACTTAACACACAAGTAGGGTTTATTGCAGTAACTTTTACTGTGACCATAAGACTGGCACCTCGTGCACTGAATGATTAAATCTTTTTTACATGACGGTTCGACTGTTATCATTTGATGGTTGATGTGTTTTATCTCATACACTTTTTTGTTGCTTTCTGCAGGTTCAAGATCTACAAAGAACATAGGCAGTGACGTTTTTGTTACTCGATGTTGGACATTTATGATATTACGTACAATATGTCCTTCCTTTTGAAGTTCACTTTTGATTTCATTCACATCTGCCGTATAGTGAATGTTTCTAAGTACCACTCTGTAGGCCCTGTCTTCCTTTAGCTGATCGTTGTGGTGTATGATCCCTTCATCTCTGAGATGTGTAATTAGTCTTCTGTATCAGTCAGTAGTGTTTGTGTTGATTTTAACGGTATTATTTGATTGGGTCTTTGTGTAAAATTGCTCTGTTTCTATTACTTTTGTTAGGTTTTTAATCATATTAGCATAGTTTGTTACGCCATATATAAATATTGGGAGAGGTTTGGACATTTTCTTTTCTTCGTTTACACCTGATGTTTGCATTGTATAGTTGGTACTAATGTCGTCTAACACATTGTATATGTTTTGGGTTGGAGTCGGATTATATATTATTAAATTTATCTGATGTACGTGTAATTCGCTTGCGTTTGTAACTTGTTGCCAATCATGTTGATTATCTGTTATGTCCTCGTTAGAATCATCAACAAGTGTTGATTGTGTTGGGAGTTTTTGTAGAAATGCTTATTGCAGAAACCTTTATATCATTATTTCTAACAAATTTTACTTTAGTTTTTCGTTTTATACTCGCTAGACCTGAAAGTAGCCTTCAAATGTTTATCAGTTTTTTGTAACTTTCAGTTTTATTATATTTAAATCTAACACGTACGTTCCTTGGGTTGTTCCTAAGTACAATCCAAAACTGGAAGAAATCGGATAAAGAAGAAGAAGAATAGGACATAAATATTTTTTATTTTTACTCACATTAAATTCTGATTAGATTTGCATCAAATCGCTACATTACAAAATCTACCGAACTCTGGGAAGGCTTGTCACAAGGGATTTTTTTGTTACAAATAGTGTCATAGTAATTCGTTTTATAGAATAAACAAATTATAAAGATTACAAAATTAAAAATGAATAATCCTATTCGAAAAGTGCTCGTTTATGATTCCAGTAGCATTTGGTTTAATGTTCAGACAACTATTGCTTTGGGTATATACACAAAGACAGAACATTATTTTTTAATAATTCAACTATTTAGATTAATAGTATATTTGAAAAATTAAGTTTACGAGATGAAGAACGTCGATTTTTAGAAGATTATTAACGTTTTGGCATACACTTTGATCCCATTATCAAGAGAGAATAAAGTTAATTCCTTATTCGAGGTTTCAATCTGCCTAGTTTCCAACGATAACTACGAATCATAAAAATAAACTGGACTTTTGACTGCTCTAATTGGTTATTTATTGAATCCGACGTGAAATTTTGGCTGGAACATGTTTTAGCAGAGAATGCATTAGGCTGAAAAAAGTTTGTTTTGACAAGTTATGTAACTGATGACGTGGGATAATTAACAGCTTCTAAATAATCGTTGATAACTGTTTGGAATATTTTGGCAATGACCATGCTTTTTTGTTTCAGTAGCTTTATGCATGATTCTGTTGGTAAAATGTGAGAGAAGCGAGTGTTTTTAATTGGAAAAATAATTTTTTGTTTTGCTTCTTTGTTACGTTTGGTCAAGGCAAAACAAATATCGCCCTTTGGTACAGCCAAAAAATGTTTGTATATACGGCTTGATATTTGTCTGTTCGTTTCGGCTATGCAGGTTCTGTCGCAGTCAGCACAAGGTATTTCATAAACTCAATGCAATTCTTGAGGTTTATGGTCCTTAGCTAAACGGATGTCAGCTATTTGGTTGTTGGTCATGAAAACCGTATATATGTACATTATGTTTGTTGAGTAAGCAGCTTAATTTGTGAGTGATACCTTTAAAATAATGTAGAACGCTTTTACTTGGTCGAAAAGGACATAAGTTTGTAAATATGTGGTTTTGTTAATATTTTTAATAATGTGGGTTAAGGATTATATATTATGGTTTTGAGTAATGGTATCAATTTCAGTTTGTCTATTTTGTGACTAAGTGGATTTGAACAGGGTGATGGTGGGATTTTGCGTTCAAATAACGGTTAGTAGGTTTCCTGTAGGTGCTATGACAGTATTCAGAAAAGAGCGAATTATTTTGTTCAACTTCTATTATAGATTTGATATTTGTGTGAAATTTATTTAGGTGGGAAGATATTCAGGAAATAATATCTTGTTCACGAAGCCAGACAACAAAAGTATCTTTAACATGCCTTACCCAACACGTAGCTTTAAATGAAAGAAAGCGAAAGCTTTTACTTCAAAACTGGTTATGAAAAGATTTGCTACGACAGACCAAAGTGGGTAAGCATAAAAGTATCATTGGTTTACCAATAACAGTTTCTTGGAAGATAAAACAGATATTGGAGAGGCAATAGTTAATTAATTTGAAGGTGTCGTCTTCCACATTGTGATTAGTTTTTAAGAGTTGCAAAGTCTCAGTTATAGGATTATTGGAAAACGAGGAAATAATATTAAAACGGGCTATTACATCATTTTTGCATATAAGGACTGGAGAATTAATAAAAAGTTGTAGGATGTACAATGAGACATATTTTGTAAAAACCTGAAGAACTGAGACTAGGTATTTGACTAAATTTTATACAAGAAAACTAAGGGTAATGAAAATAGGTCGTAAGGTTGTAAATTTTTGGAATACCGTACAATTTTGGTATTATTTCAAATTGTTTTCGGAATATAAGGGTTTTTTTTGGTATTGAATGATATTTTTGAGTTGGTAATAAAGGTCTTCGTTTTATTTTTAATATAGATTTTTTGATAATTGACGACAATTTAATGATTGTAGGATATAATCCATCTTACCGATATAGTCTTAGTTCTTGAGAATAACTTTAGTGTTACAGTTATCTGCGGGCAGGAGTAGATTTTTTTGTTTTGAATTTAAGTTTTTAGGGCTTGTTTTCTAGAAGGTTTAATATTGGATTGGGCTACGTGCAGCACTTTAGATAAATCTTCCCTTCTTTTGTTGGCTATGCTTTTGAGAAGTTTAGTGAAAGAGAATTCTGGGCTTCCGCGGTTACAGATAAATGAACCATTAGGTTAATAGAATAAACCGCGTCAATTTTTGGAAAATTCCCAACGTTTTGGCATTTAGTTTAATTCCATTAGAAAGGAATTACAGTTAGTTATTTACTCGGCGTTTCAATCTGGCTACTCTCCAGAGATAACAGTAAGCCAAAGAAAAGGATTGACCTTTTGTGTGTTCTACTTAGCTATTTATTAAATCACAAGTGAAAATTTGAAGAGGACATGCCTTTGTGCGAAATGTACTGGGTTTGGAAAAGTTTGATTATTATCTTTGGCCAAATATAATAATAAATGAACTGCATGCAAAATTAATATTTTTAATCCTAAAACATTCGCTTCCATCTTTGATCACACTAGTAGAATTATTCGTGACGCTATTGAAATAGAAAGCACCTTCAATGCTCAATACTCGAAACCATGCTTAGCGTTTACTTGTTATAAGAAAACTGTTAGTTACCGCACGCCATCATTTACGTAACCTGTTATAACAAAACAAAGTTTCAAGAACCCAGTGCATTTGCTGCAAAAGCATGTCTTTGTCAAACTTTCACTTCTAATTCAATAGCCAAATAAAACATCCAAAAGACCAGTCTTCTTCTTTTGTTCCCCTTGGGGATTAGGCAGATTGAGATTCCGAAACATCGCAAATTTCCTAAAAATCGACGCGGTTTAACACATAAACTTAATTGTTCATTTATCCTTCATTATTAACAAAATCATATCATCTGATACATAACCGTAGGCTTCCCACAATCAAAAGAAAAATATAAATTTTAGAAAATTTTCTTAAACTGCCTCTTAGTACAACGAAATTCAAAGTAACAAAATTAAAACTTTTAAAATATTGAATCACTAGAACGTTAAACAAGTTCTATGCATGTACTGACTGCATTGTGATTATAAAAAACTTAAATCTTACTAAACTATATATAATATAATATAAACTGTAATTTAAGGTAGAACCAAATAAAATAACTGATCAATGGACTAAGTTATTTAAAAAAAGTTTTGGTTATTAACTGGGAATACAAATTTATTAAGAAACTAGACTATAATAAACCAACAAAACATAACAGAAACTAAGTATCAGTTTATATAAACATTTTTCATCGTTTATAGGTAACTTTTTTTTATAAAAATTGTTTTTTTTGCAACTACTGCTATAAAAACAAATTTAGAGGAAAATGTAAACATTCAATATTTAAAAAATGTTTACCTAAATTTTACAAAATACAAGAAAATGTATATTTTAGTAATCATAAGATGTAGAAATTTAATTTATGTACAGAAGGCAGAATAATTAATTTCAGAAGTTTGCTCTCTATGCAAATATGATTGAACCAAAATAATACAGAAAGTCGGTTATTAGACTAAATGGAAACTATGCTAATCTACATGATTAATTTTGCGTATAACCAACTATTCATAAAACACGTTTAAGGCTAAAGTAAACGATATATTAAACGTGTCTTTCTACGTGTGGAAACAAAATTCTCTGACAATTAGACAGTACGCTACCCTTAGTATCAAAAGAATTTCTCCTAAAAATTAAAAAATTTCGTTTGTGATAGAAATGCTTTATATATTTATCATTTGTTTATAACAATTAAAATTCTATAAAGTGTTAGAAAAAGAATAAATTGATGTACACAAGACAGATTTTTAACAAAATTTGTTAATGTGTTTGTTGATGTAATTTGTAGTTCAAACTGTCAAATTTTTGAGGCGATTATTAAATAATAATTATTATTTTTAATAACTATTATTTTATTATTTAATTTTGGCTATTTAGGTACATAAAAAAATTCTTATTCTTTACATTGGTTTTTATATTAAATACATTTAGTGAATGACACACAAGAAATATTTCTAACACAAAGACTCTTTAAATGAGTCGCAGCTTTACAGACAGTGTAACAAAAATGTTGTTCTTGCAACAAAATACTGTTGTAAGCTGTACTTCTCATAATGTTTCTTATGTATCAAAATAAATGCAACAGTTACATGTCCGATAACAAATTTATGTAAAGATTTTTTGCAATTTTTTCAGTTTCAAACGACGGACTAATACTAAATATTGATCATATGCACATATAGGTACTTAAATAGAACATATTATTTAAAAATGTTTTTTAAGTGAGTCAATTTATAACAACAATAAAAACAATGTAACTAGAAATAACGGCATTTTTCTTATAAGAATTTTAAAAGTATCTTTCAGAGCATATGATTTAAAACAGACATTTACAATCAAAATTTTAACAAACATTTTTTAAAATATGTTACGCAAATAATAAATTACAAGAAATATGTTTAACAAATGTAAAAGAAAAAAAATAGAATTTTTACTTTGAAAATTAAAAACAGTATTTTAAATACAAAATTATGACATTAGATATAAAAATATAAAGCAAACATTGAATAACACAAAATTAAAATAATCTAAAGGCTTAGAAAGGAAAAAATGCCATTGAAAATTAAATCGCAGTATATTTGATTGATGGATTAGAAATAAAAAGTCGATAAATGTTTAAATCACAATAGAATTTTTCTGCTTAAGTTAAAATGCAACATATACAAGAAAATAATTTGTTTATAAACCGTTTAAAACTTCATGCGTTACATATCAAGAAAAGCGAAATTTTCTGTAATAGGAAAAACAAGTCGATTATTAGATAAAAATATTAAAAAAAAACAATTTTGATAAATTGACAATGAAAATCTACTGCCGATGTTTTTAAGTTTTGTTGCATTTTTCAGAGAAGTAGTAAGTATAATAATAAAAAAATTTTTTATTTATTTATTCACTATTTGCGATCTGTATACACAATAAGCAAATTTGATACATAAGTGATTAAATGACATGAAAAAGGCGTTAGGATTAACGTGCAGTGACTTAAACCTATAAGTAACTTAAAAGCCGAGGAAATGTGGTTAGATTATTACAGTGGGCAAGTAAGAACTGCGATCTTGATTGCTAAGTAAATCTATAAGGTAGTTGTAGTGGTTTAACTCGGCTTAGTCTTTGAGTGTCCAAACTGTTATCGAGTAAATTCAGCGCAAGAGGATTGCTGTGAGACTCCAATTTACTTATGTATCGCTCACTGAGTTTCGTAACGGTTTCTTTCACTGTGTCCACTTTTAAGTCTCGCAAAATATCAATGTTTCTTAAGAAGTAGGGTGCGTCACACATTGTACGTAGCATTTTTGTCTGAAATCTTTCGATGATTTGAATATTGGTGTTTGCTGCTAACCCCCGTAACTCTATGCCATAGGCCCATATCGGTTTGAATGCAACCTTATAAACTAAGAGTTTATTTTGAAGTGACAACTTGAATTTTCTACCGAGCATCCAGTAATGTTTGCTGAACTTGATCCCCAATTGTTGCTTTTATGCCAGATGTGTGCCCTCCATGTTAACCCCTTGTCGAGGTGCATGCCGAGATATTTTACCACCGCAACCTGCGGTAATGGTGTATTGTTGATAAGGGTTTGCGGTGTATTTCCTCTGCATTTCGTAAAGGTGATATGTAGCGATTTGGTTTCGTTCAGTCTAATCCTCCATCGCTTGGTCCATGTCACTACTTCGTTTAGATGTGCTTGTAGCATTTTAACGGCTATTTCAGGATATTTGTGTTTCATCAGGATGGCTTTATCATCCGCAAATGTTGCTGTTAGAGATTGTGTGTTGGTGGGTACATCAGCTGTATAGAGCTGGTATAACATATCCTAAGACACTTTAGATAGAAAAATAAGAAATATTTAAGGTGTAAAACGAATTCCATCCTCATACTATAATACTTATAACAGCTAATGCACTCTGACAATGCGTGACCACGTGCAATAGGCTTGGGGATTTATAAAACCGCTTCTTATCGTCTTGGCTATTGCGGGGGTATTCAAAGGTAAGAACATTCTTATAGGTAGAAATAGTATTTGATAGGTTGACTAATAACGAGGCTACGTTTTATTTGTCATTATATTTCGAGTCTTACACGTTTATTCCGTACTTATTCTGCACCTGTAATATTCATCATTTTCCTATCTTGTACGAAGTATATAAAAGATCCTTATTTGCCAGAAATTGGAAAATTTCTCCATTAATATCAAGTATTTTTTGCAATTTTGGTGGGAACTAAATTCTCTTTTAAATAATGTCTGAGCTTTTGATAATATTTCACATACTTGGAAACTTTTAATTATGGAAAAAGATTGTAAAGCAATAAATTAGACAAAATAATATTAGATTGACCAATAGATTTAAGCTGTTAGAAGCAAATAAGTTTACTAGAACAAATTAAGATAATTTTTTCAAATTATATTTTGTTTTAAATAACGTCGCTGGTCTAATTTAAGCACCGGTATTTCAATTTAAACCCCAAATCTTTTAAAGTCGGTTTTTAGTAGATAAAAATATGTAAACAAGCTATTCTATCAAGGTGTTCGTTATTACAACACAAAAAGAGATGATAAAATATGTACTTAAATGATCAAATTTATTTTTGTCAGGACTATCTGTTATGACGTTAATTGAAATTTGAGCAATTATCAAAATAGAAACGAGAAATATTTTTAGAAACATATGTCCTTTTGTCTCCTCTAACTTTAGGCTTATTTGTAGATATACTAACGTTGTTTGCTTGTTTAGGCTTAGCAACATTCCGATTCTTTTCTATGATTAGTAAAATATCTATTTAACATTGGTTTGGATTTTGCTTTTCTGTACACTGGTTAGAAGTAGTGACAAATTTCACATCGTCAAAGATATTTTTACCTAAACACTACAGAAACCTCTTATAAAATTTCCAACTAAAACAGTTCTAGCATATACTTTGCAAGTAATTGGTGCAAAGATGCTTGTTTGTTACAAAAACGGAGATGCTCTCTAAGTGTAGTATATGCTGGCAGCGAGCAATGCAAAATAAATTTATTTCTAATTTAAGAATGCCTCGTATCCACTTCTTTCTGGCGGAATATGTACTACAACCAAATGTTTTTGTGCTACTATAAACATTTCCATTTTTGTCATCAAACTAGGAATTGTCTAGTCATCGAATTAAAGGACAAATTTTATTTATGTTTACTAGTGGCAAAAACTAAAACTACTAGTAGTAGTAAGACTACTAATATAAAAAGCAATGAAAATCTTGAAATGATTACTAAATGAGAACAAAGGTATTCTGAGCAAAATAATGTTATGGCTCAAACAGAGCCACTGTACAATCAAGTAATGAATTTTTTAAGTTTAACTGTGGGAAATATCTATTTTCTTCTATCTATACTAAATAAGATATTTAAACACAATGTCCACCAAAAAACAAAAAAACAAAAGTTGTTAGCACAATGTAGAAGACTTATTAGTCCAATTTAAAAACCGGTCCAAATTATAAATGTTTTTCTTATATTATTAAAATTAAGAACTTGGAATGAATAAAAAGTGGTTACTTAATACCACAAAATGCAAAAAAATATTAACAATAAAAAAAACTTAAAAATAAAAAAACAACGATTAAATCAGTAAAGATGCATTTAAACGTGATAGCTCTAAAAATAAAAATTCTGTCTTATTTATACATATAATTTCAAATTAGTTGTTGAATTAATTATTAAAATATAAATAATACTTCTCCGTGTAAGCTAAAAATTTGACTGTACAAATGCAATAATGCAGATAATAACAGATAAAAACAAACGATAAAAACGGGAAAGTAAAGAAAAAAATGGTTACAGCAGCTAGAGTAGCTAGAAACTTAAAAGACAGTAAAAACTAATATATGAAAAGATAACATAAAACTAAAATATATAAAAAACAACTTAAAACATCATCCCTCCTCCTAAGTGCCGTCTCCATCGAGGTTAGTGGTTATCATGGTGAATCTCTGTCTTGAGCTACATGAAATAACGTCGATGCATTCTGTTTTGTCTATTCTCTTATGTTCCTCAACCATGATTTTCTTTTTCTTCCTGTACCCGTTTTCCGTCGATCGTGCCTTGCAGCATTACTTGCAAATGTTTCTATTCTTCGTGTCGCATTGGGTGTCCAAACTATGGTGCTTTTCTTGTTTTCATTAAGCTTATTAATTGTGCTTGGGTTTCTAATCTGCTAAGTACGTCTTCGTTGCGGATTCTCTGTATCCTTCTGTATTGCCACGTTTCAAAACTTTGCAATAACTTTATATTATTTTTCGTTAAAGTCCATGTCTCGCAGTCGTGTAACAGTAAAGATTATATATAACATTTCAGTACCCGCAGTCTGATGTGTTTTAGTAATTTTAGATTGCATAGTACTTTCCGCATTTTAATACAGCCCGCTCTTGCAATTTCTGTATTGCGTCTTACTTCTTTGGAGTGGTCTAACGTACTGTTAATTTATCTTCCTAGGTGTACCCTAACTATAAGTTTATATTCAGATTTACTGAGTTTAACTGTCTACTAAATATCATTTTTGTTTTGTTTTTCTTTGTTAATATCCAGTGGTTCTTTGCTCTTGGTGTTTCCATTAAAGCTTGTAGTTGTTCTTTATTTTCTGTGATAATTACTATGTCATCTGCATAACGAATGTTGTTAATTTTTGTGCCATTTATATTCGTCTTTTCTTCTCGATCCTTTATTGATTTGTTTTTATCATTATTTATTATGTATTCAGCGTAGACATTAAATTTAGTTGGTGACAATACACACCCTTGTATCACACCTCTTCTGATGTTAGTAGATTGTATTCTTTCATTGACAACTCGAATGCAAGTTTTCTGGTTCCAGTATAAATTGTGAATTGTTCTAACGTCTTTGCCATCTAAACTTGTATCTAATATGTCCAGTAATTTATCGTGCCTTATTCTGTCGAATGCATTTTCGTAGTCTACGTAACCTACATACAGTTCTTTTTGTACTTCTAAGACTTTTTCTGATGTTATTACTAGGCCAAATATTGCTTCTCGTGTGACCAATTTTTTTACGGAAAAAAAACTCTTCACGCCTTTTTCTTATACGGTTGTACATATTTCTTAAAATTATTCTTAAAGCAAGGCTCATTATGCTTATAGTGCGATGATCTTCACATTTAACAGATCTAGGTTTTTTTTGCAGAGGTATAATTATGGAGTTTAATCAATCATCTGGTATAATTATACTATTGTATATTATATTCTATAGTTTCGTCAATTTAGTAACTCAGATTTAAAATGATTAAAATGTTCTGCAGTTAACATACCATCTCCTGGGGCAGCTTTGATTGCTGCTTTTACTTCCATTTTTATTAGTGAATATTCGGTGCTTCTAGTTTCGTCGCTGAAAAGTTTCTCTATATATTCTTCCCATATTTTCTTTTTATTTTTTATATTTAACTCTATGCTGTTTTTGTTATTTAAATATTTATTTGTGTTTTGCTATTAAACAAATTTGCAGCTTATTTAATCGTTTGATGCATTTCTTTGTTTTTATGTAAATCACTCATATCTTCTATCTGTGTACATTATTTTTGTAGCCATTTTTCTTTAGTTTCTTTATTTTTTCTCTATTAGCGTGTTTAATTCTTTATATTTATTGATATCTTTGTTTTTAAAGCATCATAAGCAAATAAATTGAAATAATTAGTTGACAAAACAAAAGCAGACTGAATTAGAAATGTGGAACTAAGGATACAGTAAAACTTATCAAATACATAAGAGAATAAAGGAAACGTATCAAACAGCAAATTAGACTTGTTTGACATAAATAACAACAAACCTAAATTTCCAATCAAAAAATAATATACCGACAAACTACCAAAAAAATTGACCGCCAAAAAAACCCAGAAGTATATTCTAAAGTCACACAAAGAAAAACAGATTTTGTCTAAGTAAAATAATAACAACAAAAAAAAACTTAAAACAACTAAAGTTTCTCATAACCTTTCACCATATTTTGCAGTTTTTACTAAATGGTTTTCCAATTTTATTCTCTGTGTTACGTTTCTTTTATTTAGGCTACATGAGTTATCCAGTTTTATTTGCTTTGCTATTAGTTTGAGCACAACGTAAACTCTTATTATTTTTAGTAACGACGAGCTATTTGATTATTTACTCAAGTATTAGCTCATTTATATTTTCATATTGCTTTCCAGGAGAGCAAATTAGAAAGAACTATATGACTCAAATTATTTAGATCGGGGTGCATATTTTTTATATATTTTATATATTTTATATATTTTATACGAAAAAAACCCGGAGAAAATAGAAAAAAGATAGCAGATAACATTTTCACTTAGCTCTACTCATTGTTGCTAAGAAAATCTAAGTCTATGGTCAAAGTAAAACGCCTGTCAAACTCCGAAGCACATATGCAAAACTACAAAGTGAACGTAATACAAGTGTAAGTAAGAATCAGTTTAAAAAGACACAAAACACATGTGGCAGCACACACACACACACACACACACACACGCACACACACAGCATATATATATATATATATATATATATATATATATATATATATATACACACGTGTATAAGGGAGATTGAGAAAAGTCCGAATTTATGATATATTTCATACCCCAAACATTGAAATCCTTAAAGTAAATGTAAATAATTTAGCTAAGCTTATATAGTCTTAGCTGGCACCTCCGGATATCATAATAATATATTTTTTTATTAATATTAAATGCCAATAATTTATTGCACAACATCGTATAACCTTTATATATTGCTAGGTTGCAGACCTCCTCACCCTATCTACCGATTTGGATAACCACCGTCCAAAAACTTACGACCAACGAAACTCAAATGTGCTGGAGCACCATCGTGCATAAAATATATTTGTAATCTTGATTGATATGGAACTTCTTCTAGCAGCTCTTCAAGAAAATGGCAATATACTTTTCCATTTCACCTCACCGGCAACAAATGTGGACTTATCAAGTGATCTCCAACAATTCTGGCCCACACATTAACTGACAATTGGTGTTGATGTCGGCAACAAATGTTTCGTGTGGGAAAGTAGCCTCATCGGTGTAGAATACTTGCGCCAAAAACTGAGGATTTTGTGATTTTATGTTGCATCCGTTGGCCCAAACTCATTCTTTGCGGAAAATCGGTTGGCAAAAGTGTATATATTCGTGGACTGTGGTAGAAATACAACTGTTGACTCTTCCATATCCTCCAAACTGTGGGCTAACTTGTTCTTAAGGCAGTGTTTTTCTAGTGCTTGTAGTAGGATGTTCCCCGATTTAATTTAGCACCATTATCATCCGTATGTTTTTTTTAAACTTTCCGTTTCATTAAGACTTTGGTGAAGACGGGCAAATATGGAATGATGCGGGATCACACAGTTCAAGTATCGTTCTTTATAAATACGTGTAGCCGTACATAAATTGCCATTGGCAAGGCCGTAAAAGGAACATCTCAGCATTTGTGTAATTAATTTTGAAGAACAGAAGCTGACAATAAACTTTAATGAACCAACGCTTTGACACAATAATAGTGAAATGATAAATAAATATTTTCAATTCAAAATGATTGTTTTTTGCTGACTCAACTATGATACTGGATGGTGTAAATTATACTATACAAACTCTTAGTTTATGAATCAGCCCTTAAAGTTTGTCACATACATTTAGAATCACTCTATATATTTTTTACCAATCAACTTTGATTTTGTAAGTGCCAAAATATCTGATATTCAACCTTTTACATTCATATTAAAAAACATATACAAGTAAATTTGTGATGGGTCTTACATATAATCTACAAAAGAGACTAAAAAAAAAAAATAAAATCTCTCACTTCATTAAAGCTTCAGTTTTATACGGTTTTCTTAATTATATTGCAGGCGAGATATAAATTTATTTAATGGAATTATTGTTTGCCCTACAACCGGTACCGAGTGGTGCCCGAGATTAATTGCTTATTTGTTCCGGTGCGACAGCCGTAGATTGAGAGGACGTCGCACGGAGTCCCACTAATTACCGCAGCAGACGAATCAATCATAAGCAACGCACGCAAGAAAAGTGTCGGGTTTCGCGTGGAAGAGGCGCAGCCGGCCAATGCCGGTAATAAGGTGAAATTCCTGTTCTCGAGCGACACCATTAGCATGAAGATGATTATCGACCGGGCTGTGGTAGCGCGCATCCCAGGCCGCGTTGTTAATTTACAACGGCTGATATCGGTTAACCAGATTTATCACGCGGAGACATTCGCCGACTGCTACAGTTCGACTGACGCAAGTAACAAGGGTGCATGCCGTAAGAATGCCGCCTGATTGATACGTGAGGCCGCAGTCCGGCAGGAACCGCAAATATTTGCTTTTCCATCGTTTTCGGCGGCAAGGCCTTTGCATGGAAAGTCACGCGGCTGTCAGTAGTTAGAAAAAGTGACGGGGAGGAATTTCTTGCACTTTAATTGGTGAGGCAGGCGTAACGCGCGCAAGTTTATACGGGGTGAACATACATCCTGTCACCATGCTAATTCTCATTAGTGAATTTAACTAGAACGCGCACGCATGCATTTAATACTAATCAGGAGTTTTCATATTTTTTATCTGTTTTCAAATGTTATCTTTCATATAGTGTTCTGTTTCTATATCAATATTGACGATAATTTATTAGTTTGTTATGTTATGGGAGGCTTGATCTTTTTACTTTGGTATTTGGAATAAAATGTTGCTCACTATAGGTCCCTCATAAACTCAATTTATTAGTTTACTGCATATTACCTATATCTTTTTTACTAATTTCAATTACTACTGCCCATTTGCTAGAAAAATGATACAATTTTCGCTCTCTTTCACAGACTCCAGAAAGACTTGGTCGCCAAAACTCGATGCCTGCCCTTTTCTGAATTATTCTCTAAGCCTGTATCACCAAGTTCGAAGCTGCATATCACTATTGACATTAACTTTCTCTAATCGTTCCTTAATCAAAGATTTTGTTGCAAATTAACTGAGCAGCTTTGCATCTTTTCTTGAAGTGATGATGTATAATATAAACATGGTGAAATACCGGCGGGAAAAACGCCTTACACATATGCATCAACAATAAAATTGCTTGGATACCTAACTTGTAGAAAAGAACTGTTATGACATTATATTTCAAGATTTTAGCTTTATTTTTACAATTGTGTATTTGAATACGTTGATCGTATGTAAAACATCTTTAGAGCAGACAAGAGTATAAACTTTTCCTGTTAGTCTTTTTTACCCTCTTTCTAAAAGCATTGTTTCTTTAATTTTTTACTTTTTTTCTGTTGTATAGTCTTATTTCTAATTTTGTGCCATCTACATCTATATTATTACACTCTCACAGGATAGACGAAACTCCGCTTGACTTCTCATTGAACAGGCGATATGAAAGACTGTATTCAGTATTGCAACTTAGTATATAAAGCTATTTTATTCTTTCTTTATGACGCTTCTTTGACAATTTATATTATCATTTCCTATGTTCCTTAAATAGCTAACAAAGAAAGAATGCAGAGCTAATTGAGTTTTTCTGTATTTGTATTTCTGTAAGCTTTTCATTTAGCTGGTATACGAAGCATCACTTTAACACCTGCTTTGCTACTGATTCTTTACCCGGTCTTCTTTTTTATAAATTTTGACAAGCAGTTTTGTCTAAGTAATTTGTTTTTCTATATTTTGTTAAAATAAGGATTTCTGCTGACGTACTCTGAATGTATAGTGAAGGTGCCAGGGGATATTTTGTTACATTTCAGATCTTTAATAGCTCATCTGTTTTATTGCCTTCTTAGTTTCTTGTTTTGTAGAGAAAAAATTAATTACGAACAAAGCATTTACTGTAAATTTTAATTTGGGTCTATAAGAGGTATTCCATAACTTTCAAATTATTTCTTAACATTAGTAAATATATATTTTCTTTTTGTTTCATACCAATAAATTTTCTTATTGCATTTTTTTATTAGAAATTTTAGAAACCATTTGTTTTTATGATATTTGTATTTAGGTTGACTTTAATATGTTTTCTTTCCTCTTATACTACGTTTTTAAGTATTTTTCTGTAACTAATGAATTATCAACAACATTCCAACTTTATCAACAAAGATAGTTTCAACTGATAATGATCGCTCACTAGATTAGCTTCTTGATTTTCCACACTTCTTTGAGGTAATCTCTTATATCCCAAATTTATTTTCTTACACTACTTTAACGTGTTTTATAAACTATGTATAGATACATTTTTATGTTATTCTAATTTAACCTTTAGTAATAAAATAGTTGATAGTTCTTTTTTAAATGATTTATTAATATTAAACAAATTTTTCTACTTTATACACCTAGTTCCACATAGTTCCAATATACTTTAGAAGTTATTTTAAGTTATTTTTTAGACTTTTTTTGTTGCTCTCACACCTTTTTTGCTTGTTATAAGGAGTTTTCTTTGTATTTGTATGTAGCTGAATGCATCAAAACTTTGTAAAATGACTCGTGCACCTATATCACCACCAATAGTCCTTAGTCCAAATATTGATATTAAACCGTGCATTATAATAAACTTCGACCATTTTACGGAAATTCTGCCTAATCCACAAACGACTATATTGTAGATTGGTGAGTCCATTCCTACCAAAGCTTGTTTTAACTTTAAAGAGGTTTAATGAGAGATAGCCCATAATAACAGTGGGTTGTAGAAAAAATATGTCTTTTGAAAAAAATTCCTTTTGCTATAGTTCTTGCACACGTTAGAAATGATAAGGATGGTAGCGGGTAGAATACCCAATGGTACTTGGCACATTGAAATTTGTACTGAAGCTATTCTTAAGGTCTTCTAGCACATGTCTGTTTTTCATAATTACCTCTACTGCTAAATGATCCATCTCACACAAGCGAAGAAACAACGAAGCAAATGTTTGGTTGCTGTATGTGAAAACAGTTTACTTAGTAGTCTTCCATTCACTTGTCTATATGCGTGTATTATTTCTACCTGTTCCTGATACCCATTTATTTAAGAGTATATTTGAGTGAGAAGAAACCTATAAACACACCGTAACTAAGATGGGTGTTCTAGAGTGAACTAATACCATAAAAAACAATGTTAGCGTCTGTTATAAAAAACATGCATTTTAGTTATGAACAGACATGTTCATATGCACTGTTTATTTCTTGTTTTATCAGAAATTAGTATGGATTCAATAGATGAAATATCGCTTCACTTGAACTGTATCACCATATGCATTTTTAAAGAGGTAACGGCGATTTGTACGATGTTAAATCAAACATCAGCAAGAATTTCTCTTTTACGTGCTGTGAGATAAACAGAACAACACGACTTTGTTGGTAAGTATGCTTGATGGTCATTTCCGTAAAGAGTATTTCGTACTATCGTTCCCTTAATCACTAACACAATGTTAAAACAAGAAATTAATCCGGTGTGCAATAGATTATTATTACGTTTCTTACTACAATCAGTTCGCAAACAATATCTTTAAGAATATTCAAATGTACACATAGAATAAACAGTTTTTATAAGCGAAGCATTTGAAAATATAGGTCGCCGACGCGCCGAGAAAAACAGTCGCATTGTTCGCCATATTCTCGAGGATGATACCAATTAACGGTTGCTGAAATTACTTCTGTCAATATTTGGACAAAAAACCTTACGTATTGTCAGAAAAATCTTAAATTTTCAATCTAAAACGTTATTCTGCTTTACAATATGCTTTACATACAGTTACAAAAATTGGGAATTTTATCTGAACTACACTAAAACATCTTTCATATAGTTAGGACTTATCGTCCTGTTAATCATTTGTTCTGACTATTAAAAGGAGTAGTTGGAGAACAGGGAGTGATGTCACAATTATTGTCATATCTGTTGAAAAAAAATGTATTTATAAGTCAGACCGTTATGTAGAAAATATGTATGTTTGTATTTTTAAGGTGCTTCAATAGATTAAAAAAGGTTTATATTTTAGTTCTGCTATTCTAAATCGTAGATCAGTGCAATAAATAAAGCAAAATTAATTATAGCCAAACTGTAAAAAGTTTGTACCATGCCCGATGCTCATCCCAAAATTGCAGAAAAATTTTGATCTTTCACAATTTTGACTAGAAACTTGTTGAATCCAAGAACGATACTTCAACCAATATAATTTTAAATAATTACTATTTTTGTTGCCTTTATATAATTCACGGTTTGTGTATTATACCCAAATAATTTTGCATAACTGTTTTGCATAACTGTTGCTATTTTTATATTACAAAAACACGGATAAATAAAATTCTAAACATTTTTACTCCAGCCTAAATGCTAAATGGCTGGCTGTGTATACCTTCCAGCGTGTATGCGGGAATGTGTAAAGAAAAATCTGTTCTGCCCGATATGTTGACATATTAAGGTTGGGCTTTTCAAATTCGAAGGGACTGATTAATTCGTGGTTTTGAATTGTAATGTAGGGTCAAGGAAGGCGCTCCGCCTCGCCGCAGGAAGGTTGCACAACGGCCGCCGTTGTACCGCCGGATCGGTCTCGTCTGATTTCGTGTCAGGGGATTGCTTACGCTGGTTACATTCTCTTACATAAGATTTGCCTAATTGCCGGGCAGAGGAAAGCGCAGGGACGGCAGCGCCGCGGGAAACCTGATAGTTTTATTGCTTTCTGGTCGGCGATTTATCAATTTACTCGTTCCGCGGTTGATAGAACGATTTATGTTTAAACGCTATGAGCTATTCTGAGACAATTGGGAGGCAGACCTCCGTAACGTGTACAGTACCGGTAAATGACACAAGGTCGGAGAGAAAAGCGGACGATGACAAATGGATTGACTTTAGAAAATTAATTTCAGTTTTGTTTGAATTTTTTGCGACGATTTTTTAGAACTACTTCATAGAAAATATGAGTGACGATTCAAATTCTAACGCAATAAGAAACCGTCGCATAGTATGAAACTCATTTTATAGATAGTCGAATATAACAAAAAAGATGACACGTAGACAAAGTTCATGAAATGCTTGTGACATTTGAGCTCAACAAAATGGGGTTACCGCGCATGCCTAGAGAATTTTTTTGATATTTTGAAGCATCGTTTAAGAATACGAGCAAAAAATTAAAACAAATCAAAAACAGTTTGCATTCATTGAGGTGCTATTGTATAAATAATAATTCTTATATTACAAATTTTACTAGACATTAGTTTATAAAAAAAATGACTGATTTAATTTTATTCTACAAGACCTCCATTGATGCAAAGCAAATTGGTGATTTTTAAAATTATTATTTGGTTAGTTGATTCTTGGTCTTCTTGCCAAAAATTGACATATTATAGTTTTTGATTTTTTATGCTTCATTTGGTTATATAGTTGTTCGTAGAAATTATCGTCTATGTGTATTAAATATCTAATAAAAACAATGGGATATGATACGAAATTTTATATTTAAGAACGATTAATAATTATTTAGGTTTAATAATCAGGTTTAAACAGATTGTATCGTATTTTTAATTTCAAAAAAATTACAATCAAAAGGCTAAACAGTGATATGTGCAGAATCGGATTTGCTGTAATCAGAGGAGATCGAGGAAGAAATTACAATCAAAAGGCTAGAAGACACAGTGAGCCGTGGAAAAGGACACTCTGCTGCAGGAATCGGATTACCCGGTGCTGTAATCAGAGGAGATCGAGGAAGAGGAAAGAAGGGTGTAGGCGGAAAAGTTCAAGTTACCCAAATCTTCGCTGCGGGGCCGATCGAAAGCGTCTTTCCTGATGTAGGTTCTTGAGCTGGTCGTATCCGAGGTTTAAAACAGGGTTTTTCTTCTTTCCTTGCCGGGTCAAAATACAAAAAAAAAACGGACCGAGTTGCTCCGTCGGAAAATATCGACTACCGTACATACAATCGACCTCCGGGATGTGGAAACTCCTGCCACCAATCAAACACGCCGGCGAATTCTCAGTCAAAACGGTTTTGTACACACGTACAACGTCGAACGTTTCCAAAACCATCATGGCTACACCAAAAACGGCTGTTGCCGCTGAGCTTTTATAATGACGTCGCCGCGCAGGCGAACAAACCGTCGCGGCTATTTCTAATCAAACAAAACCCGTACAGAGAGTGCCACAAAACAGCCGACCCTATAAATTGACTATTTTAAAACCCAAATAAAAGAAATTTGTGATTGGCCCGTACATATACTATACGCTATTTTTCAAATTTAGTATGTGGGGTTATAAATCACACTAGGTGCTGCTCCCAAAATAATATAGAAATAACCATGTGAATAAGCCCGTATTTCATTCATGTTCTCCTTGATATATTGGACCTTTTAGATATGCCTCGTGCAGCTCAAATGTTTGATGTGTTTTGCACTATGAATTTTTAAGCTAAAAAGTTAACTCTCTTCTGTATTGTATTGAGACACTAATTAAGTGTGTACTAAAATACACCGGGATATTAGAATAAAAAAGATAGATGCAAATTCTAAACAATAAATTTTATTAACATAGCATTCACTTAATATTAAACTGCTATTTACAATTAATATTTGATTGAACTTCCTTTATTGGCGTACAATGTTTTTGGCCTTTGGAAAATTATATTGATTAAAAGGTCTATTGTTATTTGAGGTATCTTTTTTCATTTTCCGTAATATAGATTCTTTGGTGTTTTGTTAGAGAATGTTCCACAAGTTTATAATCAAATCTGTAGTGGGGGATAACTCCGACTATAACAAAGCGCGAATGTGTTGCTCCTCTTTTCACCCTCTAATTGGAATATGACAGGGGATGCCATCTTCTATGAAAACAATATTGTTCTTCAACAAGAATGTTTTTTAAGGCTCAATTACATAAAGCTTCAGACACCACCTCATTTTATATTAACTCTCCATATATACAATATAGTAAAGAAATTTATCACCTAGTCGATAGAAAAAATGCCTCTGTACCTAGGTTTTACCACTCTTTGGCTTTTATTGGAATAATTCTATTGTTTTCTGCTCCTGCTTTTTTTAACACCAGTGCCAGTTCGAGGGTTCTCAGTAGCTTCTCTTAGTGTTCTACATTTTGTTCGTTTCGAGTGTTCTAACCGGCCTGCCCTTAATAATTTAAGAGGATATTCTTAAACAGTCAAGTATTTCTCATTACGAAGAACCTACGCCATGTTATTTAGCTGTAGGTAATTTACTCTTTTTCGCATAATTTTCTTTACAACTTTGAATTACCGACTTTCACTTAATATCTGATATCCTAGTATATTCAGTTATCTTCTCACACAACATTTTAAGTATTGGTAATATTATTAATCCTTTATTATAACAACGGTTTTACAAATATAGTACTCATATATTTTTTATCCTTTAATATACTTTATATTAAACAAAAACCTTGTACATACAAATGGCAGGTTACTATGTATAAGAATGAAATACTAGTGAGAAATGGGTATTTTATAGATAATTGTAACTGGATTACTGGACATTGTAAAAATAGTTGTTATTCTGGAACAATTAGTGTTATGCCCTGAATATTTCAGAAATATTGTTTAAATTACTATGGCAATATAAAATTAAATATTTATATTTATATTTAACATTTCAAATATTATCTTTTTTACTTTTTAAAATTTTTTTTAATAATAATTAAAAATTGCAAAGAAAACATAAGTCAAATGAAAAACGAAACACTGTTTTTGAAACTTTAGCAATCCTTTGCATTGAAAGCTGCAATATTCTCAAATTTCTTACACTTATTATAAAAATAATTATTCGCTTATTACAACTATTTCTTTAATAATTAACATAATATTATAATTATTCTAAATTACCCGCGCTAATTTGACAATAATTGCAGAATTTCACAGCTTTGCGTCAGCCAACCTCCCGTTATGCGCCAAAAACGGTCCAACGTTTCTCCTGGACGATTTTGCGCAGCGCTACTTTTCTAATAAATTAATTTAAACGTCCTCCGGCCTACATTGCGATGCAGTCGAAACAATTATCGTTAACGTCAGCAGCCGGCAAATGATATACGCAGTGCATATTTTGCGACCACTGTCACTCTATAGTAAATCTTAATTATTGCTTTCAGGTGTGACACGTAAATTGCTCTCTGTTTTAAAAGTAGCGAGCGTAGCAAGCGCCGTATTCTGTTTGTTATAATTAAAGCCCGCGTTGCAGTATAAATATTTTTTGCGCTGCCAACATCACGTTTCATTGGCTTGTCAATCAAATCTTAATAAGAAGAGTTTGTGAAATCCACATCGCTGTTGAACGAAATATTTTGCGGATTGTTGGAGAGCGCTTAACCAAGAGAATGCGATGGGTGATGAACCTTCAAATCGAGCTATCGAATTGCATTTTCGGATAGAGCAGCGAGGTGGGAATAAGCGTCGTCTTATTGAAGAAGGACGCAATGTGACCAATCGAGTTGCTTCAGCTAGATTTTCTTGTTAAGAAATCTTCCAAATGTTACTGTTTTATGTTGCCATAAATATCTTTTCTTATCGCTGGTGACGATGCGCTAAAGAGATGTCTACGACTAACCTAGTGGTAATGATAATTGTTTTGCTGATGATAGTGTCTTTCATTTAGAGTGTATGAGAGCTATTAAAACGGCTGACGATGGTATTATCAGAGCATTCTATCTGGATGGATTGGCGTAGATCTTAGTGAATGAGCAAGTCCTCGGTGAATTAAGAAAATCAGAACAAAAAGTAAAAACCATCTTTATCGATTTCTTTCAGTAACAAAGTTTTCTTTGTATGCAGTATATGTGTTGGGTAGTTTTGGCAGCTTTTAAACTTTAACTGAAACAGAATAGAAGCAGATGTCGGAAATGTCCATTATCACTAAATAAAAAAATCTGGTTTGAACATCACACGACTGTCCTTATCCTATTTGGGTAATTCTGGCAAAAATCCTGGGCTTCAATTTTTTTTTCGAGTTCCTATTTTACCAACTTTTACTTTAAATTCTTGTTTATCTCATGATAACAAATCATTTTTCTGTCTCTAGCTCTTACGGTTCTCGAGATATCCTGTTTAAACAGACAGACAGACACACACACACACACACACACATTGCTTTCCTTATTATAAGTTAAGGAAAATAAAAAACACATACTGCTAGGATAAAAATGCTTTTCGTATTCATTCAAATAATGTTGAAATAATTTAAAGAACCTATATCACAATGTGATATTCATACAAAACACTACGAGCGACTCTAATGAGCGAAATTAATTTAAGTAAAAATAAAAATACATAGAACAAAGGCCAATCAGACAAAGAGTTGACGAAATATGTTAATAGCCAGTAGGTAATTAAGTTTGATTGCATATTACAATCGCACAACGCAATATAAAATTATGGCAAACGATATTAAGCCATGTCGACAGAAATTGCTCATTATGTGCTGCTGCAATTAATTATATAAAAAATAAAATTTAATTTTATTGCAACTGGAAGATTTGAATGATATTATAACGCCAAGGCTACACTTTTATTACAAAATTGAATGATATACAAAAGTATTTCTCAAGAATTAAAAAATATGGTTGTGAAACGTTTTAATTATGAATGCATTTAATGGGAAAAGTCATTATTAATTAATTAACTGCAGAAAGGATTTGTTGCAATTACTTATAATAAAAGAAATGCAATGCGCTAATTGAAAAATGTTCTTGTAACATAGAATTAGGTAAAATCATATTTCATTCATTTCTTTGCATTTAGAATTTTCAGAAATTAAAAAATTTTACAAAAATGCATCATAATTGACTGTAGGTAAACAAGCAAACATACTAGAACATGTTAGCCTGCTAAAACCAATATTGGGTGTATCTCAAATGTAACTGACACAAGTCAATCGTAAAAGATAATTTAACAACACTAGGTAAATTTACATAACTTAAGTGGAAAATAAAGGTGCCCTATAATCAATTAATAATTATTAAATGTAAATACAGAGGTAGTTAAAAACTTTTTGTAGCTAAGAAATGAATTAGCATGGGAAAATTGTCAACCAAAGGAACCCCATGTTTTCAGAACGTTTTTCGTTTAGGTATTTAAATGAGATCGCTTCGCTCATACCTGAGCCGCTCTTAATTGATAATAAAAACTCCTAATTAATGTAGCCCAACTTGGTATGCGCGTTATATTTCAGTTAATGGAATTGGTTTATTTTTTTTATAATCTATTGCTTTGGGCTTTTAAGCAGTTTTCCTTTTCAAAATGTGTTTTGCTTTTTGAATACTAGTTTTATTTGATTTAATTAAGTTAACATTCCTTATATATATACATAAAGTCTAATTTCATTGCATACTGCCAGTACCTAAAGGATTAATAAAACCGCCAACACTCTACATTTATTGTAATAACAATTTTTAGCAACTAAAGCAATTTATAACTATTACAACTATTACAAATAGTCAAATCTATGAAGCTGATAGATAATGCTATGCGATGGCTAACCCGAAAGTATCCAGCCCAGAAAAATTTGATAACCGATGAGAGTGCGCTGTGATGCGCTTGCGTAAGCAAGCCGGTAAGTAATGTATGATTGTCACGTTGGCAATAAATAAAAGAGTAGAGGAACAAATTTGTTGCATTAAATCCCGTGCAAGAACGTTCGTCTGCAGATCTTATTCGAATGATTCAGAAAGCTTTCGAAAACCACGCGACATAGAACATTGCAGAATATTTTAATGATGCTTACTTTGAAGTAAAGTGAGTCTATGTACGATATATCTTGCAGGATTTTTACTACATGTGTATATATTTTGCTATTGTAATTTCTTGTCAATACAAGGACGGCTCAATATTTTCTAAATAGACCACGTATAAGCTTGGAATGTCTTCTGTTAAGGCGTGTCGTTACTTTTTCGTACACCATTGCTGAACACATTTCTTCATCCTGTTGGAGAAGAAATCAAGCTTCAGCTACCTGCACTAGTGACACACAGCTGCTTGCACTACCTAATAATACCGGCATCAGCCTTGCTATAAACAGCACCGATTTGTTGATGAATGTGAATGGAGGCACAACCCTTAACCGTTAGAAATACAATAACAGTGCGTTGCTTCAATTGAATATTTATGTCACTTGCCATTTTAGCTAGTACAGCAGGATCACCTGAACGTTACCGGATGTTTTGATAGCTAACGAATATTAAGTAGCTGTTTCATATGCCTCAAAGCAATATTACCCCATCTGTCGGATAGGAGACAAGAGTCTTTAAAACACCCTCGTACTCAGAAGTCAAGAAGGAAGATTTTTTATAAATAAAAATGGAAGTGCTAAGCCAATTTGTATTTCAAGGTAAATAATTGTTAATACCTCTGTTTTGATTATAAATAATACATTTTTAATCTATAAAGAAAATAAAAATACGTTATTTATTTATTTATATTGTTTAAATACCTAGTCTTCAATATTATTTAATGTTTATTCTGAAACAGCTATTTAATGTGTCAGCTGCGTTCACCATGCTAACGATGCAGCAATATTTATAGATAAGCTTGAAGATTTACAATATTTATTAAATCAACTAAAGGAGCAATACAAGATTAAATGTTTAAAAAAACATAAATGGTGATTGTTAATAAAGTAGTTATGTAAAATAAACAACTTCTTTAAGACAGTAAACTAGTAATACTACTAAATTGGATTCCGTTTAAACGAAATTTGAAATCCTAACCAAGAAATTAAAAGTAAGAATTAAATTGGCCAAAAATGCTTTTGTTTAAAAAATTTATTGTATAATAACAATTTGATATTAACATTTTTAAATTAAAATGAGTAATAAATTAAAACCATTTGAAATGTGAATTAATAGCAGAATACGTCACATTCCCTGAATTGCAAAAATATAGATGAAAAGGTTTTAAGGGGAATGTGAAAACAACGGAAACTAATTGTTACCACAAAAATAATATTTTGGGTTATTTCAGGCTTATCATGAGGGGAGAGAAATATAGATTATTAGAATTAATTACCCTGGGTAAAATTAAAGGAAAGAAGTGTGTTGGAGAAGAATGTTGTCATGGTTACGAAATTTGAGAATTTGGAAAGAATTAGGTCTTCGATAAGAAGAAAAATACGTTGTTTAAAGAACATTATTTAATAAAATACAAAAGGTTTTTCAAGAAAAATTTAGATAACTTTTAAAACCGCATTACTTTTACTGTGGGGATCGAGATTCATGTATCATTTAATATCGTATCTGTAATGCTTTTTAAAACTCAATAATTTTTGTAGTAGTTCTGTATGTGAGCGAGTAGTAGCCAAAAGTTAGGTTTTATTATGGTATTTAAAAATGCTGTTTGCAAAAAATTTTTAAGTTTCATAAAATATGCTTCTTACATCTGGTATTTTAGTGAAGGTAGCAGAGGTTATACGCCTTTATCATAAAAAGACATCGTCTGTAATTCAAATCACTAGGAATACAACAACTAAAAGTGAGTGTAAAATTTATAGAAGTTGCAGTGTTTTCTAAACTTTTCTTCTGATATATACACCAAATAGACAGTAACCACTGACGGGCTGCAGAGTATCATTATCGTGCACATTTTCTTTTATTTAATTGTAAAGGCGTATTTATTTCTCTGCTATTAAATTACTCAATGTATTCTACCTATAACTTTACAAAGGGCCCTGTCAAACTTTAAGGGGTGTGAGCCTCCGCTGTAACTTGACAACCATGGCAATGGTTTTGAATAAGGTTCTTTGGGTATAAGTGTGTATAAGTAGATCATAATTCTAATTCTACCCATGACAAGCCTCCCAATCTTCTTTAATCTTACATATACACATCACAAAGCCGTGAGAATGCATGAGTGGCGTTAGTGTCTTGCTAATGCATCAACAAACACAGCAGAGAGTGTGGTACCGCAATTCCCACGTTTTTAACTGGATCATTACTTTTTAAATATCCCTAGTAATTAATGAAATTTTTTTTAATGCAATTGATTATATTTTAATTATAGACGTTTTATAATTTTTTATTATTAATTGTTTTACTTGTGCGTTGGAATTATTTCTATTTTAGGTCTATAAAGAAAAGTTAAAAATAATTTAAATGATACAGTGCTGTTTTTATATTATTTAATACAAGTTCAGAGTACCTACAATTAAACTTTTTTGTCTAATTATTTTGAGATAAATTGTTACAGCTTTGTGGACAGCAAATCGTATGTTTGTTTTTCATAAAATCCAGTTATAAGAGTGTCCTGTTTTAAACCGCAAAAAAGGTCCTTCCAAAATTTTTTACAAAATAAATAAATAACAAAGCTTTCTGAAGTCTTAAGTATATTTTAATAAACATTCGAATAGTCAAAAAAAATTTTTTATTAAAAATTGACTGCAAAATGGGGGACTTGTAAGCTGACATGTATAGCACCTCGCTGAAGTCTCAAATTGTCGGGAAAGATGGAGCTCGCAATTCTTGTGTAAAACAAACAAACCAATATTATTATTAATTTGCATAAATTTTTATCGTCTATAAACTAAAATAGTCTTAAATCAAAAAAGATTTAAGTTGAAACTCTTCTTGTATAAAAATTATGCATTCTTCGCGCTATAAAAATTATGTAAAAAACTTGTAAGCAACTTTGTAGTTTGTTTAGGATGGTTTTTAATACTCTTAAAATAAATTTTGGTTGAAGTCGTTAGGAAAAATAGTTTTTTGCTATCACTGCCGCCAATTTTAAATATTCACAAAGATATTTAGGTAGGAAAGAAATTTATTATTGTAACTTACAACAATTTAATCCTAATCAGCCAATGTGTAGTGCATGCAGAAGGCTTTCTGCTTCTTCAAAAAACTCATTGTTCTGCATTTGCTCGGATTTGCGAGCAGCTTCTTCGGCGTCGGCTTCTTGCGTGGTCCACATCGAGTCGCACGTATCGGCGAACATCTTGCGCTGGTGGCCAATATTCAATTCCAGCAACTTCATCATCATCATCAAAACTGCTGTGTAGCTTTCATTAAACATTCCCGCAGCTATATAATCATATATTGGAAGAATATATTTTCTACATTCGATTGAACAACATGGAGAACAGCTGCAAGTAAACGCACTTAACATGACATAGCTACAGGGCACTTAAATGTTTGGGGAAACCCCTCTGGACCTTTTCTGAGAGTAGAAAAGGACCAAAAGAGACTCTGCTCCGATTAAGGAGGGGATCAGGCGCTCTATATCTTACAAAATACTCTTTCAGAACCTCTAAAACTTTAGGGTTGTATTCTTGGATAATATCGATTTAAGCAAAAAAAGAAATAAAATTTTTGGGCCCTCTTAACCAATCCTCAGGAATGTTTAAATATTAATTTTTACCATATTAAAATGAATAACTTTGGTTAACACTAAAAAACTTCATTTGGAAATAGAAACCTTCATTATTTTGTGGTAAAAAAATGTAAAAATTGTGCTATGCAAATTTTGTATGTTAATAATATTGCAGGTTTTTGCTTTATATAAGTGATTTGAAGCAGAAAGTTTTCTCTTATTTTTCAGTGTATTCAACTGGACATAGCTGTCTGTTGACGAGGAAAAAAAATATACCATTGCGATTACCATTTCCGGAAAAGCTCGTTTAAAACAAAAACATCAGTTTTAATATTGTAAATTATTATAACAGTTTTCCGTAATAGCCCAGGAAGGCTGTTTGGGGTCGTAACAGGATAGGTTTGCTATAATCTAGAGCCTACGGTACACAAAGGTAGTAACGTGGCTAGCGCTACGTACCGACCGCCTATTATTACCCCGGAGTTTGGTCTTTATTTAAATTATATTTAGGGCAAAATATTTCGCGGAGTAGTAAAACCTAATGTAGTAAGTTCTAACTTTAACTCTACACTGCTGCTATCAACAACACTAGTACAACCTTTAGTATTTTTGCCATAATTTTATGTTTCTTTGCATTTTCCTCTGATATTTTTTAGACATTTTTTCGAGGTATTTTACAGCTGATTTTACAAAAAGAAACACAGCTCAACTGGAAAATACTATTAGCTCAACAAAAAATGATCAAAATACAACAATGAAAAAAGCATTCAATAAAACTTCAAAATAACTCTAAACCTTCGGGAATCAACTAAAAGTAAACAGTCTAATATTTAGTAATATAACCTTTGGTATCAATAAGCCCAGAAGAGTGTGCATGAAAGAGAGAGAAGGCTTTTTCTATTCTTCCTCTAGTTGGACATACTTCTCATCTGCGTTCTTGGAGTTTTTTCTAAACAGACGATACCGCAGCTTTGCCTAGAAACTCTTGATGATAGTTAGATCAGGGATTGGCTGGGCCAATGCCGGAGACGTAATCCCATACCACTCCACGTGCGCTTTTCTGTTCTTTTCCGAAATCATCGATTTCTTAACCAAACGATGTCCATTAAGTCTAGCTTGGGTGTGATGTCTGATAGTACGAACAGATGGTTCCGGGTTTAGGGGGTTACACAGTTGACGAGAAATATCGGCTGCCGAGGTAGTCTTGGGACGACCGTCTTTAGACTTCTTCACAACACCACCTTGGATACTTGAGCGCTTCAGGAAATGGGAAATGGTGCTCTTGTGGAGGTTAAACTATGCTACAAGCTCACGGAGGGTTTGACCTTGGGCACGACCACTTGCAATCGCCTTCTGGATATTTTGGTATATGTTGTTACTGCTTACCCATACCTGACATTAAAAAATGTAAAAAAGAAAGAAAAACGATGAAAACGACGCGAAATACAAGTTCTTCAAAATCCATGAAACTGTAATTAATATATAATAATTTTTATTTGCATAATTTGTAAAACAGGTGTCAAAAAAATGTCCTAAAATTTGAAAAAAGTTCATACAAAAGTTATGAGGAAAATACTAAAAGCTGATATATTTTTTACCGGTACTGTATGAGAACCAAGTCATTGAAAGAAATTTAATTGTTTTTATAAAATTAGTTTTAGATGCATATAATCTTTAATAAAAAAAACCATTGATATAAAAAAATTATGCAACGTTCTTAGACGTCATGGGTAAATTTAAAAATTGGAAGGAAAGGAAATGTGTAAAAGTCGAACGTGTGTAACTATAGGAATACATACATATTAAGATAAACGTCTGTAACATTGAAGCGTTACATAAACTTTGTACACTTTGCGAAAGAGGATGTTGATATTTATATTGCCCAAATGCGAAATATAAAGAACGATGTAATCTTAAAACATAGAAATGAAAATAACACAGTATTTTAAATAACAAAAATTTCTTTACAAATGTTTATGGTATATAGAGAAACACGCTCTAGTACTGTAAAAAGCGGATAACAGCAATAAGCCATCTCACATGTGCAGTACCATTATATAAGGATTGTTGCTTGAACAACTCTTGTTACTGACAGCATATGTCGTGATTTGCAGGCGGAAATCATAGAAAGACATGAACAAATGTGTACTTAAAAATGTAGTACGAATTTATTAACATACGGAAAATATGCACTCCTATTTTTATATTATCATAGAATTCTTTTCTCAAATGGATAATATGCATTAATTTAGTCTTCTTTTGGTTTCATAATTTATGTATTTATTATGTTCACAAATTGGACAGGGCTTCTACAGAAGTTTGTGTCGCCGGTTTTCAATTTTATCACTTCGTTAGTAAGTTCTGTGGACACTTAAGTGATTGCATTTATTATGCCTTGTATTAATTAATAAACTGTTTGCGTAGCGAATTTTTCATTCACCCAGTTTTGCATTTTTTATGCATTGTGACGCGTTTTTTACCGTTACGTTGTTCTTTGCAATACATAAACGCCTAAGTTACAACTGTTATAATAATTATCTATAAATAAGACACCACCCGCATCCAGCTTCTTGTCCAACATTATTGGCATGCCTCCTTTTATCGTGATAATTAATTATGTATCTAAAAAAATTAATAATAATTTTTTCGGGTTCTTATTTATATATTTCCATACTAAAGCTATATTAACTCATCCAGGGACACACACCTATCGCTATATTTCGATTATTAAAATAATCTATAAGCAGGTCTTTGTCATTTTCGGTAGGTTTACCTGCTGAGGATTTTTCGCCTAATGGAAACAATGGAAAAGGACCGGAAATCTATCTCATTTCATATTCCATCTCTCTCTCTCTCTCTCTCTCTCTCTCTCTCTCTCTCTCTCGGTTTTTACCACCCATCAAGGGTCTTCACCCACTCAACGATTTTGCTCCAGTCTGTTCTATTTTTGGCAGTTTTCCTCCAGTTATTTACATTGAGCTTTTGGAGGTCTTGAAACACATTGTCAATCCATCTACTGCGCGGGGTCATGTTGTTGTTGGCGTGCTATTAAATATCCTCTGTATTGGGGTGTTGGGTGCCATTCGCGCCACATGCCCTATCTATTGTATTCGCATACGTTTAATGGCATTAACTATGTCGGGTTTGTTATATAGGATCCTAATTTCTTCATTGTGTCGTCGCCGCCATTCTCCCCCTTCGTTAACTAGTTCAAAAATTCTTCTCAGTATTTTCCTCTCGAATAGTAGTTGTATTTACTTGTTCTGGCTGTTCAGTTTGTCTTGATATTCGTAAGTACTTTGTTACGTCCCTTTCGTTAGTGCTGATTATGGCTATATCATCAGCATAGGCTAATATCTGATTCTGATTCCTAAATAGATGATCATTCCATGTACGGGTTTTTTGTACGGCGATATCTAGCACCATGTTAAATATTATGGAGGACAGTGCGTCTCCTTGTCTCAATCCGACATTGCTACTGATGGCCTGTGATTTCTCTCCTCCTACCTTTATCTTATATTGTGAGTCCGTAATAGTCACTATTATTAGTCTTTTCATATTACCAATATATAATAATGCATCCAAAAGGGTGTCTTATTTGCAATAGTCTTGCAAACGAATAAATTCTAATTTCTTCCTGCGACTAATACGTGAGTACTCTGCAACTCCTTTAAATAAAAACACTTTAGTGCCATACTCTACTTTTCGTGCAATCAGTTTATAAAAAGTTTTATTCGCTAAAAGTGTTCCTTCTGTAAAACAATCAAATTTTGGACTTTAAGATCAGGTTGCACGTAATGTTAGGATTTTATCTCTCTCTGTACTGGGTAGACGTTGCTACCACTTTGTTCGAGGTTAGAGCACAAATAATAGGTCGTCCAAAATGTCGAATCTTTTTTATTTTTTATGCCATTATTTGTCATCATCATCAGTTTCTTCTATTCATCTTCCTTCAAAAGTACCGGGTTGTCTATGTTATCATCAGAGTTGTATTGATGAACATTTTTTGTTCAATACATAAAAACTGATATTTTTGCTTTTTAGATGTTTTGGGAGTACTGCGCTTGAAAATCTAGGTACAAATTCATTTATCCTAGTGTGATAAATACATCTATGCTGTTAGCAAGTGCTCAAACAAATGCTTGCCCAATACTCGTAGAACAACAGCCTAATAAAATAATTTTTCCGAATGAGCATAAGCATTAAAAAATATATTTGTATTTATGGATTACAATAAATTGTTATTGACTTAGTTTTACAGAACATTCTTCTACAATTAAATGAAGAAAAGTATATATAAATGTGATAGTGGGTGGTTACGTGTCACAAGGTGTCAGTGGCGCAGCCACTAGAACCACAGATCCTTCGATTAGAACTATTAGGTTTCTAGGATTAACCGAAAAAAACTATTTTCCAAGGCGGGGCCAGTCTTTACTTCCGCATTGCTTATGCGCATCTTGCGGTTTACTGTGATCGGTATGATCGCATTTGACGTTTGCTTTGCAAATTTAATTTTCTTCATGATCTTTTACATCAAAGTAGAATTAATATTTTCATGCTTATCGTAGATGAGCATGCTCATTGTATCCAATATGAACAAGTTTAACATTTCTGTTGTTTTTTAGGTGAAACTCAACTTTACTGGTTGCATTATGTTAATTTTGCTAGAACAAGACAAATTTCTACTTAAATCTTATTTCAAAAATAAACATAAATATACTAAAGACAACTGGGTATATCCAGTTCGTTTATGTTACTTGAACTTTAACGACATGTTTTGTGCACCCACATTCGTTGTGTGCTGCAACGCTTCAATGAAACTGGAACGCTAGCCCGCGCAAAATTACTTGATCGTTGAAAATGATCAACAAAGTTGTTGCAGATATTCAAAATCGCTTGAAACCAAGCCCCCACAATCTCTTACATCAGTTATCTCAGCAAACTTGTGTGTAAAAAAAGAGTTGCACCCATATAAAATCTCTGTTGTATAAGAATTACCCCTCAAAACCAAGAAAGTGGATTTAATATTGAAGTCGGTTTAACGAAGTCTTAAGGGACAATAAAGCATTAGATAAAACTTTTTAGAGTGACGCATTTATTTATCTGAGTGGATATGCAAATTCACAAATTATTGCATCTGGAAATTATTGTATCTCGTAAAAATTCGCATGTGGATTGCGACGTTAAGAAGAGGAATAACTGAATCTGTTTTCTTTGATGATACGGTAAAAATATGTTATAAATGTTTATCAATCAGCTTCCTGATCATGGATTACAAGATTATATTGAACACGATAATTTAGCTGCACATACAGCTCAACAAACAGTACGATTTCCGGAAGAACAATTTGACGACAGGATTATGGTCACCAAGGCGAACTAATTATAGAAATCAGTTATATACATCGCAATGGTTGCAAGAAGCAATAATAGATACTGACCGAACAATCACTGGATAACAGATGCAGGCCATATTTCACATTTCGAAAATCTCTTATAACTCTGTTTCAGAAAAATAAAAACACTTTAAAGATGCCCATACTGTCTTGAAGTGACTATAATTGTTCAGGTAAAATGTTAATTTTTAAAATGCGCAGGTTCTATACTATATCACAACCAAATACATTGAAATAAATAATTAATTTGTAGTACTATTGAACTCACTTTACTTACTGATAATAAAAGCTAATTAGGTAATTCTTTAATGTGATTTATCTTTGATTATCAGTTTTCAGTGATGGCAGTAAATGGCAAAAACTGAATGGTTGTGCATTCATTACGATGACCAGAACACACAGTGATTAGCAGAATCGCACCATTGTATTAGTGATGTTAGAAAGATATTTAAATTTTTAGTTTCTTTATAGAGTTCGAAATCGCTTAAAACCCACTTTGATTTAATTTCATTTAATTTGTGATATTTCAGAGGTTTCACACGATAATCAACATAAATTAGTGTTTTAATTTATTTTGCCTACAAAAACACCTGAGCTAATCAATAAACGACATTTAACTTACTTCGATACGTTATTTAAGCACAATTAATGCAATTATTCTTTATTCTTATAGAATAATTTACCATTTGGGTCAAGTCAACGAACTTAAGCTAAAACGACAAATTATTTATCAAAATACAGTTAGATGCACTCCGTGTTTAATTGGTATAAAGCGATACATTTTTACCATGTTTACTTTTCAAGAAGGTGGTAAAGTCATGGTTTATTTGCTCCCTGTATATAAAGGCGTCTAACAAAATTACGATATAACTGTAAAATGTAGACTTGTATACAAATTTGGTTCTAAATGCCCTTTTGGTACATAGTAGAGTTAAAATGTTAAAAAACCGTTTAATTTATTTATTACTGATCGTTCTTCTTACAACTTGTTCATTACTTTGTATAAATAACAAAAATTTAAAATTAAAATAAAGGAATCTCTTTGTTCTATTTTTTTGCTCTCATTAATTTAAAAATTGTTAAATATTCATTTAATGAAACAAAAGTTATTAGAATAACATGTTTATGAGTTTTAGATTTAAATTTAAATTGCATATTGTACACTATACAAATTTAAAGGTGTTTTAGGAGAGTTTTTAAAATATTTTTTGTGGAAGGTTAATTGCAATAATACGGAAACAAACTTTTTCCAGCAATCCCAATTATATTTACGCGATGATAGAATAAAAATGAATTTTAAACCAGGCCACAAATGTGCTGCAAAGTTTTACAAATTGTAAAATACAACCAATAAATTTGAAAAATTTCAAAATATGGAAATTAATTGTGCGTGAGTATTAACCTTCATTAAAATTGAAGTTTATTTAATTTTTTAAGTTTAACTTGAGAATTATACTCAAAAAACTCTGGGAAGCTAATTAAACTTTTGGAATGTTTTCTCCCAAGGGAGTCGCCGAACGTTTAATCCGGCGTGGCACGCGTGCCGCCCTCTGTGGGAAAACGCGCCGCACTGCGGCCGCTGGTGGCGGGCTGGAGGGCAAGGGGGCGCGCAACGTGTGTGGTCCCGGAGGTGAGTGTCTCGCCTGCTTGAGAGCGCCGCGTAACAAACTTCTTTCCTATGTTTTTGCCGACGTCTTCTGTCTCGTTCCATCCGCCGATAATGAGATTGCTGAAGACCGCGAATAATATAATGCTCCGGCTCCATTACCGCAGAGCTGCAGTATGTGTTCTGTGCGGTCCGCGATTGAGGCGTCGGCATGCGGCGGTTGTTAATTGCCGGCGGCCGATTCGGGGATTCACCGCGGCCCTAGTTCGGTAGCGGGATGCCGGCGTTTCGCATCATTGCGTGCGCCCGAATAATTATTGCGAGCAAACGAGCGCGCTTTTTGCCGCTAGCGCTGACAGCGGCCGCTAAAAAATTAACTTAACAGATTAACAGGTATCTGCATGGAATAAAAACGGACGACCGAAAATTGAACTAAAGCAAACATTTATTAATTATGCGTGTCACCATCGTTTTTTGATTTTATGGCCGATCTTATAGTCTCACTTATATTGATTTGATTCAAGAAGCCATCACGATTTTCATATTTCAGTATTGAAACAATCGAAGACTGTTATTTAGTCTATCCTAAATTTTACTTCTATTGACCATTTTCTACAGAATAATCAAAAGCTTTTTACATTTTATGTCATAAACTTCTTTAAACTCAATAAATAATATACACAACATCAATTTAAATTCATAGGAGCTCACCAGTTATTATTTTGTTGCAAAAATGTGATCTATTACAATCTGTTTGATAATCCCCCAAGATGCTTTTCCACTGTCTTAATTTGTTCCCTAATTAATACAGTTGGGATCTCAAATATTGTCTTGTCATGCAATTTCCTTACAGTTTCTACACTTATAGATAATTGGGAAACCGGAAAGTGATGTCATTTTTTTTACATTAAATTCAAACAGATAAATTTTTAACAAGTTTTTATTTTTAATCAATGATGTAATCATCCTTGTTATCGACAACCTTTTGTCATCTAGTGTGCAAATTTTCAATGCCGGGTCGATAAAAACCAATTGGTTTTTGAGCAAAATATCTGGAGATGGCATTTTGGACATCGAAATTTTCAAATTTTTTGCCACTTAGAAAATATTATAGCGATCGGAATAAATGGAAATCGGATGGTGCAATATTGGACGAGTATGGTGGGTGATGCAATGCCTCCCACCCCTCTTTATTAATTTTTTCCAGGGTTTTATCTTGCGCAGTGGTCTTGCATTGTCGTGTTGGAGAATAATGCCTTTTCTGTTGACAATCGCTGGGCACTTTTCAATTAAAGATTGATTTTCTCGATCAAATTGTTCACAGTAAAGGTCTGAATTCACAGTGTGATCAGGTTTTAGCACTTCAAAATCAACGATCCCGTGAATACTCCACCAAACATACAAAAGGGTCTTTTTGGGGTGTAAACAGGCCTAGCTGTACTTTGCGGCGATTCATTTGGAGTGAGCTACTGCCATTTTTTATCAGTGATCAAGCGATCAAAAAACGCTTCTGTATTGTGCAGCTGAAGCAATAAGTTGCATGTGGTGAACCGGTTAGCTTTGTTTTCTTCAGACATATTATATGGGACCTAAACACCTGCTTTGCCTACTTTACCAATCTGCTGCAAGTGATCTTGAATGATCGCTCAAGGTTGGTTAAAGAGTTAGACAGCTCCTCGATTGTCTGACACGGATTTGCTTCCACTTCCGCCCTTAACATGTCATTGTCTAAAGTTGTTGGTCTTCCTGATCGATACCAGTCGGAAAGATCAAAATACCGGATTTGAATTTAGAACATCACAAATGTTTTTGGTAGCAACTGTTGCGTTACCACCCTTGTAAAACTTAAAAAGCATACAATTCCGGATATGTACCTCTTCTGGTATTTGGCTAGCCATTTCACTATAAATTGCAAAAAAAATTGATGATTTAATTATTTATGAGTAAACGAGTCACTCTAATCTTAAAATGTCTTTGGCCCGACTTTGAAGTACACAATCAGCTGATAAATGACAAACAAATATCGAAATTCGCAGAATCGACATTACTTTCCAGTCCCCCTATTATTACCTATCATAAAAAGGGCAAAAAATAGCTTCTGATTACTGTTTAGGTATTCGTTCGTTTCTCTAAACTTCTTGTGTTATCTTTACTATTTTATTTTGCAACATCTCTCCTCCTCTTTCATTTTCTTCTGGTGATTTATTGGTTTGTTTATTACATCCAACATCTCCTTCTGAGTTGATGTTTTATCTGTCTCTGCTTATATATTCTCTTTATCTATAACTTCTTGGATATTCTGGCCCTGATTTCTCAAATTCTGAAAATATAATATAATATAATATAATAATTCCTCCCACTAAATTTCCATCTTCACCTTATAAGTCAACTTTTTTTTTATATACACTTTGTTGATGCTTACCTTCTTGGTAAAAATTCTTGATCTCATTTTTAACACTCTTCCATTTTTGTTAGTTGCTGCTCCACATGTAGTCTTTTTTCTGCATATATTTTTCTCTTTTGGCTAGTTTATATAATTCTTTCTTTTCTAAATTCTTATCCATTATTTTATTTATTCTGCCCTGACTGCACTTCTTACTACTACCTTGAACTCTTCGCCGTGCCAATCATTTTGTCTTTTCTGTTTATGTTGTGGTATTATTTGTTCCGCGACCTCTACGGCTTATTTTCTCTAAGTGATACCATTTATATCTTTTATTATTTTTCTCTCCGTATCTCTTAGACTAGATTCTAAGCCCTTTCTATAATTGCTGTTAGTCTTCTCATTTTTCAATAAGTTATCTCTATAACGTTTGATTTTACTAGAGTTTTATTAACGTCCTTCTTTACTCTTATTAGCAGTTCACATTTGCTCCTCTATAGCTTCTACAATCCTTTATATTCTTCATAAATTTATTTCCTATCAATATCTGATCAAATAGTTTTTCATCTGGTCATGCTCACGTTCATTTGTGAATTTTGTTTTGTTAAAAAAATTCTATTAATTTTCCATACTATCTGTATGCTTGCTATTTCTCTCAATTATTTGTTTATATCTATCCTCCCGCCCAATTTTTGCGTTAAAGTCACTCACAATTATCTTTAAGTCATATCTTTGTACTTTACTAAAAAACTTCTAAACCTTCATAAAGCTTGTCTTTTCTTGCTTCTTCCTTATGTTCAGTAGGTGCATGTATGTTTGTAATTGTTAATTTTTTATATTTTATATGCACCTCTCATTATCATTTAACAGTATCGGCTAGATATAGCTTTAAAATCTATTATTAACTTTTTATTTATTAAAAAACTCACCACAAATCTATTCCATTATCTCCACCGTTAAAAAATAAATAATCATCTATTTCAATGACAAATCCCCTTTTGTTTAGTCTTTGGGAATTGTATTTATTCATTAATCTATCAAAATTTTAGCCCTATTTCTTAATATGATTCCCTCACATTTCATTGCCTTATCATAAATAATTTCTTTTGCTTCAATCGTCAACTTTATTGTTTTTTCCCAGCCTGGTTATCAAATTAATCTCTTTTGCAAGGACCAGAGTTAGGATCGAGATCTCTCTTGTTCTTTCTTTTTAGTTTTCTTTCTATTGTGATTATATTTCCACCATTCACATATAATAAATAGTTACCTTTCCATTTTTCAGCTTTCATCAAGTTCCTTATGTAAAAATCACATTAAATAATAGAAATTCTAAAATATTACTTGAAGGATGGGTTTCGGATAGTTTCAAAGCCGTCAGAAGATTACGACAAGGTCTTTGTTGTTTAATTTAATACTCGAAAAAGTTGGATATACACGAGAGATGCCTTAAATCACCATAGCCATCAATATATTGGCTATGCTGATGACTTTGTGCTTTTGACCCGTATACCTGATGAGTTAAAAGAAGTTTTTGGGGATTGGAAATCACTTAAAGGATTATGGCATGGAAATAAATGAAGAAAAAATATATATGGAGATGAGAAGCGATCATATTCTAGTTGGTCAAGGGTGTAATATCACATGCAGGAAAGGTAAATAATACAACTTTGGAATGGTAAGAAGTTTTGAGTATTTAGGTGAGACTTTAACAAACAGTGAAGAAATGGAGGAAGAAAATGGAAAATAACAGATTAGCCAAAGAAAACAAAAATGCAGGTGCTTTAAGAACTACTTTAAAATATAACAAGACAATTTTTAACAAAAAAAAAAGTTCAAATTTCAATTTCAGTTTCAATTTTCACATTCGTGCTGTTTGTTGTTAAGGATTTCCGTCGTGCCTTCACAGTCCAAGTCTAGTTCAGAACGTCTTTGACCATAGTTAGGTACCTACCTTGTTTTTGGATTGTCATAAACCTACCAATATCTCAATCACCATACATTTCCTATTTTATTTTGAGGAGTTCCCTGGTATGTCTTCGAAGTTCAAGGCCCAATGCCAATGAAATTAAAATGGGACCACCTTTGAGATATCCTCCTTTCTAACAGAAAAAGAATAATCTAAATCGGTTCATAAACAAATAAGTTATACCCGAACATCTATATATATTCAGTCGAATTGAGAACCTCCTCTTTTTTTGAAGTCTGTTAAAAATATAAAATTGTTCTGCAATTAACCATAGTATGCACGAGAAACATAGATTCTTAACAAAGATGTGGAAAGAAAACTAGAAGTATGGGAAGCAAGCTGTTTCTGAGAATATATGAGGGTGAAGGGCAAGGTGTAGCGGAGACGTGCGAATCAGAAAATTATGGAAACTTTTAGTCAACTAAGTATAACAATCATTGGTATAACAGAATGTCTGCGCTCATTTAGACATGTAGGAAGATTTTCTGAAGGAAGATTAATAAAAGTCATTCTGGAAGATAAAGCTGGCATAAAATAAAGAGGACGACCAAGGAGGAAGCGGATGGAGTTAGTGGAAATGAATGTATAGAAGTGCAAGACCAAAGAGTAAAAATGCTGGCATAAGACAGAGAACAATAAAAGGGCTGCAGTACTGTAAAGCATATTTAAAAAAAACAATCATTGGTCTTTAAAAAAAAAGAAAAATAATTTACCTAACCAGGCCCGTAGAAAGAAAATTGGAGAGTAGATGAATTTCCAAGGTCCGTAGTTTTAGGAGCCCGGATAAGCACCATCATATTGTTATTTATTTTAATAAAATTAAATAAAACACTTTAAAAGTCTGCAATTTAATTCTGAGCAAATTCAAATAGCTGGTTAGTTCCAACACACAATTATATCATTTTTTCTGACATTTACACGGAAGCAAAATGCGTCAAAAGCAACACGAGGTGAAATACATTTATTACCTATGCGTTGACAAGCAGTATGGTATAATTTAGATTGCAAAATCCTATTTTTACCAATTAACTGTGTTTACTAAAGATCAGGGATAATTGCATGTATCTAATTTTTGTTACATAATTCCTGATTATACTCGGTAGACTCCCAAAGGATCTCCCATTGAATCGATTATGATGTTTTTGATTTTTTTTCCTTATTGAGAATGTGAAGAAACAGATAAAACAATTCTCAACTTCATTTGAAGTGCCATCAAAAATCACCTAATTTCAATTATGATTTGCCGTAGCTAAGGACAGAAGAACAGAGCCAATATAAAAGAGTCTTATTGTAGTGTTCAACAAACTTTTTTTGATAACCTATTCTTTTGTATTTACTCACTTTATCTAATGATACAAAACAGTACAAATAATTTAAACAGGCGTTTGACGAAATTTTATATTTAAATTTAATTAACTAAAGCATGTCTTAGTACCAAATAAAATACAAATATAAGAATAAATATCAAACCATCATCAAAACTAGTTATTTAACTTACGAACGTCACAATTATAAAAAATTAATAAAAGACTAGGGCTGGTCCGCGTTTTTTAATTTTTTACTAAGTTTGGTTTTGAACAATGCTCAAAGGAACTTCTTTTAATTTTTGCCTAATTCTTCTTTCTCCTGAATTGGACTTTATTTATAGTTTTTCAGTCATTATTGTGTACTAATCTACTCAAAAATTTTTATTGGTCAAATTTTTCCATTTGTTAAAACATAGTAGGATTCATTTTTAATTACATAACGATTAAATTTTATATACCTGGCATTTGCGCTTATAACTAGTTGTAATATGGACAAATTTAGATGTTGTGTCAAATTACATTTTATCTTATTCTTCCTTTAGGCGTTGCTTTAATTCTTCTTTAATTCAAATATAATTGTTTTGGATATATAAATCTAGTATTTTCCACAGATATATATTTTAAACTCAGGTTCTTTGGTGGGCGTAGAAGTTTTGGAAACGCTATAAAACATTTAGTTTTTAACGATTTTAGAAGTATGTTTCTTCTTCTGGCAGTGCCTATCCGTTTCGGATGTTGGCTATTAACATGGCTATCCTAGCTTTATTGGCTGCTGTACGGAAAAGTTGAGTTGTTAAAGAGAACCATTTCCTAAGGTTCTGTAGCCATGATATTCTTCTACGTCCTGGACCTCGTTTTCCGTACACTTTCCCCTGCAAGATGAGTTGCAGTAGGCCATATCGATGTTCGTTACGCATTATGTGCCCCAGGTATTCCATTTTACGTTTTTTGACAGTGATGATTATGTTTAGGATAAGTAAATATATATGACAAATTTATTTTTGCTCTTTCAAATTAATTATTTTGCAAGCTAATTAGATAATTTTTACATACATAATGATGTTATTAATATGCATGTTACCCATCTTAGAATGTGCCATAGAATTATAGACGAGGACGTTGCCACCTCTATATATTATTGGTAAAATTAAACAAGTTTTTTAAAAACTTTTGTCAGATAATATTGCAGTTTTGTAGAAATTAATATATTTATTTAGGTGTTTCGGGCGTGATAAGGGTTTAATTCGGGGTTTTATTTAAAATGTTTATTTGCGAACAAATTCTCTACTGTAAATTATTTTTTACATTTCCGGCATGTACTAATTAAATTTTTGATTCTTTAATAGAGCAAATTAAGTTTTGTGCACAAGTTTTTAAATTTATTTTATCTCTTCTTTCTAGCGTTGTTTTAAATTTTTGTTAGGCTTAGTCAACACAAATTTTAGAACGGCAAGGTTTTGTAGATTGGTTAATAACATATCCTACTGTATTCCCTAGTTCTTTTAAATTGCTTTGTGTGTGTAATGTTGTTATTTTATTTCTTTCGGACAGACACATTCATCTTTCTCTAAATTATTTTAGTAATTAAATAATAATTTACAATTTCATAATATGAAATTGCTTGATACTAATTTAAACTTTTAGACTGTAATGTTTTGCTAGTAGGTCAGGCAACAGATATGCAAATAAATGTGCAAATACTTTGGTAATCTCAATTATTACATTTTTTAAATAACCAACTTTCTTAATTTCAATTTAAAAACTAGTACATTTTCTTGTGAAATAAAATCATAAATTTATATTACTATTTAAGTTAGAAATGTTGCAATTCAGGTAAGTTTTTATTGAAATAAAAAGTTGTTATAAGACATGCTTTATAATTGATTTAAAAGGCATTCTAGTTTATTTAACTTTTTTGTGTGTTTATTTTTATCCACTGTATAGTTTTAAATATTGTCAACAATTAACTTTAGAATTATAATGTTGAAAGAAATAAAGACAGAAATTGATAGTAAAGAACATAATAAAAAAAGCCTAATATTGGATCTGAAAATCTCAGAAAAAGTGTGATGGCCGAACTTGTTGCTGCAAATTATAAAAACGAAATTTTCCTGCGATTATGTAGAATTATTTAGAAAATATTGTTGAAAAATATTTAAAAACGCAGGTGTTGCGGAAAATTTGACTCGGTGATATCAAATTGGCTTGATGTTTGTGGTAGCTGTTACTAGTGTCGAAAAAGAGACAATTATAAAAATTATGTATTAATAATAATTGCTTACTTATATAAATTAGGTTCATGTTTATGTTTATTCTTTTTCTAATCAACATTTAAATTTGATGAAAAACTACTTTTCTTATTAATGTACTTATATTAATAATATCGACATATTAAAAAGAAGTAGAAAATTTTAGTTGTATATTTCATTCTTTTTGTGGACTACATACAGACTGTCTTTCCTCAAATATTGATCTTATTTTATTTTTAACTATCTTTACGTTTTATCTTGTTATACAATTTAGTTTTTTCTTTTCTTTGGTATTAACTGTTCTGTAGCAGACATTCAGCTTCTATAAAAACCTTGAAACGTTTATGTAGGCACGCACTACCTTCATCAGAAAGGAGAATGGACAAAACCCTATGGACGCTGGAAAATAAGACGAAACTATAGATTAGAACCAAGTGGAAAAAAAGCTTGCTACAGAGAATCTTATTATAAGTTTTAGTCAGCACGGAATAACATGTAGTGAGCCGGTTTTTTTACGCGCCATCATACACTCTCGCTACATGAACAGAACAAAGTACTTTGTGTATGTATTGTTTGACCAAGCAAGAATGGAGCAGGTACAGTTAGATGCTGTCCGCACGTAATGTGTATCGTAATGTATCTTAATCACTATATGAGCCTCCAGTATTTTGTCTAAGTTCTAAGACCTATATCTTTGTTCAGAAGGGTCGTACTGGATTGGTTCCTTAGACAATATTGCTCATGACACTTTCACTTTTTATTTCAGATGTGACATTACCGAACAAGTCGTGAGTAGTAAGGAATTTCTCGAATCTTTGAAAAAAGATTGGCCAAATCTTTTGAAGCATGATTTCTTAGCCAAGTCACAAGCTACTTATTTTAATAAGAAGAAAGAATCAGTGTAATGGTGAATTCGTTGTTTGTTTAAATTTTGCTGAAAACTATACGTGTTACGTACAAAATGCAATACAATCGCACCACTGGGCAAGCAACCAAGTAACTTTGCATCCGTACGTGATATACTTTCGTAAAGATGGAAAAGTGCAAAATATAAATCATGTTTTGATATCGGAAAAAGTTACACACGATGCCAATTCGGTTCATTTGTTTAATACAAAGCTAGTCGAATTTTTAATAAAAGAGTATGGAGTAGAAAATGTTAAAAAGCTATTTTATTTTTCTGACGGAACAGGGTCAAAGTACAAAAATAAGTACAATTTCATGAATCCAATTTGTCATCGTAGTGATTTTGGAGTCGATGCAGAATGAAACTTCTTCGCAACGTCACACGGCAAAGGTGCGTGCGACGGTGTGGGTGGATGCGTAAAAAGACATGCGTATCAAGCGAGTTTGCAACGTGTCAACAACAAACACAACGAACGGGAGAACATTATATGAATGAGCCAGCAGTTTCTTCAAACAAATAAGTTTCAGCTTCTGCTCACAGTCGGATCATGATTCAAATGAAAGTCGATTAGCCCAACGTTTTGCAGATGCTAAAACTGTCAAGAATACGCAACAGTTTCACAATTTTTATCCTGTATATTCAGATAATATAAGCTTGTAAAATATATTCCGAAGATGAAAAAGTTACAATCACCCGAGTAATTAAAAAGACGTGAATTTATTCCTTTGTGTTTGTAGAATCGCTCGAGCGTACAGTAAACTTGCATCAATAAAAATTGATGCTGAGTTACAGAATAAATCGGGGAGTCAAATTTTCTTGTAGATTCTTAAAGCTGAAGGCCCAAGGAACATTTTGCGTCCAAAATCAGAAGAATCGAAGCATGAGAACATTATTAAACATTCAATTGTTTATTAAATTGTTATAAATATAGTGGTAATTAAATGAATTTACGAGTTTTGTTCATTTCATTTGGGAATATAAATTTGAAGTATCTCTCATAAAATTTTTATAACTTTTCGTTTAAAAGTGCCCGAGTAATTAATTTTTCAATTAAAAATGATTAAAATATTCAAACATCCGTATAAACAACAAAAAATGAAATTTCGCAAAATCCTTTAGAGGTATCTTTAGTTTGATATAGCCATTTATTTGACTCATTTTTTATAAAAATCGACGACCTACTGGTTTTTAGGGGTGCTCACTTGACGTGTTTTGTCTCTAAACAAATTGACTTTATATTCTTTATTTTTTTGACTAGTTACCTTTCCGGATTTAGCTTAACGTGCCTATAGTATGTAAGTGTATTTCATGGTTTTTTTGTTAAATTTTTTTTTGTATCTTTTACTGACTCTTACACGTTTTCAGTTGTCTGACATTTTTTGATATTCTATCAATATTAACCGCTTTGTTTTCCTCTTCGTTTATATTTTATAAAATTCTCTTTATCTTAAAACATAAATATAATACAAATTTGACTAACTAATGCAAGGCACAATATTTTTAATTTTTCTGGATAAGGTAACATATTGAATTTGAGTAAGTACACCTTCGGTAGCACACATAACTATAATAATATTAAAAAATTGCAGATATGTGTTAACTGAGGCTGCAAAAGTAAATTCTACAAAAAGGGCTAATTTGTAGCTCAATAACATTATTGAACACTTGTAAAGTTAAGGTTGATAGTGATCCCACAGGACGAAAAATAAGTGCGTTTTTAAAAATACTTTTGCCAGTAGCAAATTGTATTACTACTCAATTTTTAAAAGAGCGACTATCAATCAGCAACGCCAAGATCTAAATTCAGTACTATTCAAGACTATTTGTGTAGTGTGGAGCTGCGCAAACGCGTTGCTAAGAAAAAATATTTACTAACACCCTCTCAGAAAAAGCGTTTAAAAAATTATGCAACAGAGATGTAATTTTTTCTTACAAAAGCAGGTACCATCAATTTAGTGACAGTAGTCGACCCTTTCAGCTAGAAGAGCATGTAACCAGAAGAATTAACAATATAAAAGTGAAGTTAATACAGGTTTGTACACCTACTAGCAGTTATACAGATGAAAAAATAGATATGTTTTACGCATAAATCGTAGTAAAGGAGACCCCTCGTCGTGCTACAAAAAACAAAATAGGATATTTTGTGTCAAATAAGGCAAACGTAATAAAATATGTCAACGTGTTAAACAGCTTTGATGTAGGAAGTGACCACAAAATGGTTAGATTTACAATAAATATAAATAAAAAGACCGTTGCCGTACAAGACATATTTAAAAAGGTAGACTGGTCAGATATGGGGATTAATATAAACGGAAAAAATCTTAATAATTTAAGATATGCTATCGACGGATATGCTAATAGCAACAAATATACAAAAACTTCAACAAATGTTAGATATATTAAACATAACACCTAGGAACGTAGGTCTAAAGATGAACATAAATAAAACGAAAAAAAACCAAAAACGATACAATTGTAAAAATTGAGTCAACGCAATGGCAAATGCAGAAAGCTATTTGTATATCTGGGACTAGAAATAACTACAGATAAAGAAAATAAAACTCGAGAAATAAAAAAAGAATTAAACAATTATGGATCGCTCTTGAAAAACTAAGTTTTAATAGAAACACTCCGTTGTATCTAAAAACGAAGGTATTTAACACATGCATTATACTAATTATGTGTTATGAGATGGAAACCCGGACAATGACAAAACATAACTTAAATAAACTTTAAACAACCCAATCAGCCATGAAGAGGCTAATGATGGAAATTTTCTTGAAGAACAGAAAAACCAACATCAATATACGAGAACGAACAAAAGTAATGGACGTTGCCGTGCATGGGGCAAAACTAAAATGATCACTTTTCGGCCACCTTGCTATAGAAGACAATGGAAAATGACAAACAAATCATATAGAAACCAGACGACTATCGAAGATCAAGAGTACGTCTCAAAATAAAATGGGTTATTGAATATCAATAACATTATACATGTCGTACCTGGATATGTACATGTTTATCTCATTAATCGGAGAATAAACTGTTTCACCGGACTGTAAAATATGGGAAGTTCTTATAGTGATAGCCTATCGCGTTTAAATTTGTGCGACAGATTTAAGTGATGGACTTTTATTTGCAATAATAAGATTCCCAATAAGGCAATTGTTGTTTTCATGATGACGTTTGCCAGTGAGCTTGTTCAACCATAACATATTTGACATTTTTCATAGTAATGGTTCTCGACATATATAGGAGCTAAAGATCCAAACTAAAGATACAAACTATGTGTCTAACTAACATTGCAATTCCTCCTACAGTTTCAGACCAATTTGTTGCTAAACTTCACATAAAGGTTTTAGATTTTTGATTTAGGTCACGGTTGACTTATTATAGGTCAAAATATGAAGTAATTGGACAGTTTGTGTCACTTATCGGTCAGCTGTCAGCTGTTAGCTGTCAAGAGTCGTATGCAGCACAACTTTAATTTATGTTTACTAGTATTTCAGATAAACGATTCAACTAATATTATATCTCAGAGGTTAAAATCATGGCATGGCAGTAAAAGAGACTCACCCAAGCATTAATTGTAGGTTTTAGTTAGATATTTCAATAAGTTTAGTATTAATAAGATTTACAATTTTTATCTATCTATTTTATGCTTATACCCTAATGTATCTTAGTACTAGTTTAGATAGTGTCTGAATGGACATATGATCGTTAGATAAACTAGCCGCAAGCATTTGAATGTAATTATTGTGAGAAGTATGGTCACAGAGCAATAGAGCAACAAGTAAACATCAAATTCTACAACTGATTACCAGGATTTATCCTTTCTTTTTTGATTTGGTATCTGCACATCTTTTTCTATTTTTTAATGACAATATAAGAACGCCTGACAGCACATCTGCGATCTATTTCTAAAAAGGTCTTTGTAAACAGTTTCGAGAAGTTTGATAAACGTTGACAAAAGTGTGTCGTAAAGGATGACGATTATTTTAAAGATCAATAAAGGTTTTTGTTTGGTTTGTTTTCTGATTCTACAAACCAAAATTTTTGTACACATTGCATATAAACGAGGATGGTATTTTTTTTCGAAATACTATACTACTAATATTGACGTAAAACCAATCTGCAAATGGACTTTATCTTTGGCACCAAAAAGATATAATGTGTAGTGTTTGTTAAAGTTCTCATAGATAACTGAAGTGCGTATAAATAAAAATAAACATTTTATATGTACAAAATTCCATATTGCAAATAATTTAAAATAAAAAATATATATAAATCAAAAGATGGATGATATATATATATATATATATATATATATATATATATATAAAGGATCTTCACAGCTGACGCTGTCTTCCTTCACTCAACCGTTTCTTCCACTCCTTCTTGTCTTCCCAATCTCCGTCTACTAGCCCTCTTCTTTCCATGGCTTCGTCCACCTCATCTCTGAAAGATCTTCGGGGTCTTCCTCTCTTTCGTTTTCCTGGAGGACTCCACTCTGTTATTTTCTTTATCCATCGATTATTGTCCGTCCTTCTAACATGGCCGTACCATATTAATTTTTTCCTCGATGTAAGTCAGTGTGTCTTTTCTACATTAATTCTCCTCTCTATTTCTGTATTTCTAATTCTGTCCAGTCGTGTCACCTGGCAGCACCTTCTCCAAAATTCCATTTCTGTGGCTTTTATTTTTCCTCTATTTTTCTTATTAATTATCCAGTTTTCTGCCCCATATGTCATAATACTTCTGATAATTGTGTTATATATTCTGTGTTTTGTATTTTTGTAATGTGTGTGTTCCATAGAATGGGATGTAGTTGTCTGATACTTATTCTAGTTTGTCCTAACCTGTTCTTTATTTCTTCTTCTGTAGATGTATTTTTTGATATAGTAAAGCCGAGGTATTTGAACTTATTTTTCCCTCTTATTTCTACATTGTCGTCTATTTCTAAGTTTTTTACCTCTTCTTCTGTAATCGCTAAATATTCTGTCTTGTCGAAGTTTATTTCTATACCGGCCTTAGTGTACTCGTCTTTTAGTTTTCGTAGCATATAACTCAGGTCCTCTTCATCTTGGGCTATTACCATTGGTCATCTGCGTAGCTTAGTGTATAAAGATGTTCATTGTGTACTGGTATCCCCATTCTCTCACATTTCCTTTTCCAATTCTTTAAGGTATCTTCTAAGAATATCTTGAATAGGGTTGGAGATGTGCAGCATCCTTGTAGGAGCCCTTTTGTTGTCTTAAAGTAATTACTGATCGTCTGCCCCACTTTCACTGCCACTTGGTTGTTTCCATAAAGTTGCTGTATTGCCCTGATTAGACTTTTGTTGATCCCTATATTACTCATCGCTTCCCACAATTTTTTTCTGGGAACCGAGTCGTACGCTTTTCTGAGGTCTATGAAGGCCAAGTAAATGTCCCTGTTTTTCGCTCTTTCTTCGCTATAAGTTGTTGGATAGTATATATGTTGTCTATACAGGATTTTCCGGCTGTGAATCCTGTTTGGTCTTCTCCTATTTTCCATGAATATTGTCTTCTATTTTGTTTTTACTATTTTGCATAAATTCTTCCCATTAGAGAGATCACACTAATACCTCTATAGTTGTCACATATTCTGCGATTACCTTTTTAAATATCGACGTTATATACGCTTTTGTCCATTCATTCGGTAGTACATCCCCATTTAGTGCTTTACGAAACATATGATGCATCATGCGTAGTGATTTCGGGGTTCCATACTTTACCATTTCGGGTACTATTCCTCCCGGTCCTCCTGATTTTCTATTTTTAATGATTGTGTGGCCTTTTGACTTCTCAATTGTTATTTCTACTTCTTCGTGTTCTATTTGGTCATTTTGTTTATTTTCTATTGCTTGTCTTTTAAACTCTTCTCTATTTTCTGTTAGCAGGTCCTGGTAGTATTGCTCCCATTTTTCTTGTTGTATGAACGGTATGTATGCCTTTTCTTTTGAATTTGTTCTTAACGTTTTTAGTATTCGCCATGCTTCTGAACTCTTTGTTCCCCCTATGTATTGGTCAATGTTTGTGCACATGGTTTTCCACTGATCATTCTTTTCTCTTGTTACTAATCGTTTTACCTCTTTCTTTGTTCTTCTCTTTGTACTTTTGTTGATCTTCTTGCGTTTTGGTGCTTAGCCACCTATTATATTGTTCTTTCTTTACCTGGATGGATGATAAGGTGACCAATTCTGTTATTATTTTTATTTGAGGATTATATTGGTTTTAATCAACTCCTCTAAGTATTGATTATAAATAGTTATGCAAGATAAATTTTTCTGTTCTCTAAAACAGCACGACGTATTTTAATTTTGGCAATTCAAACTTTAATATTTTTTTGAAATTGTTTATTTACTTCTCTTTTGAATGACGTCTGTTAGACATAATGTTTACTTTAACTGAATTAAGATTTGTGTAAATATCTAATTGTGTTTATTGTCTCTTGAATTCAGTTTCAAATGCATACATTACCATTAATAATATTAACCGACTGCTATTTTTAAAAGTTTTCTATAGAATATTTTTGCATCTATATTTACATGATTATCTAAATTATTACGTAACATTATGTTTATTGCAGCTAAGTATACCAATATTCAAAATCATTATAATAATTCTGTAAGCGATTCGTTTGTTTTTTAAATATTTACCATGTGCACTTATTTTGAACATTTCGGGTGAACTTGAGTGAAGCAAAACCTTATTATATTTAAACTTGTTATGCTAACTGTAAACAGTCTTCTGAAGAGGCGCTTGGTCATCAAATACAGCAGGAAATAGTTCAACACACTTTTGCGGAGCTAAACAACTTTTAATATCACAGTAAACTACTAAAAATGTCTTCTAGTCATTTTTGCTACAGACATAAATTTAATTTTTTAATTGAGATTCCTAAATTTTAGGTTAACATAAATTTGAAAGCAACACGTTAAAACTGTTTTCTTTAACACAATTCCAGATCACAAATTTCTACCGTATTAGAACATATTTTTATATTGTTGCCCCTTACTCTTCTTGATGATAAAGTTCTAATTTCACTACAGCATAGTTTTCGCCGCATTCCGATCTCAATTTTATAAAAGGCAATGTATAACTTTATAAAGTTACCTACATACACTCTTTTTCATAAACGACAACAAGGCTGCAAATACTAAAATATTTAGTTGGTTTACCTGCACTACAAATTAGAAAACAACATTTTTGGGAATATTCTGATAATTGATCTCATTAATTTTATTTTTTAAATTAAGAAGACAATTTTAAATGTTTATTTGTTCATTTGGTGTGTAATATTTGTGAATACGTTTTAGTCTTTTGATAAAATTATTTTTTAATTGTCAGATGCAGGTGCAATTAGGTTTCTTTTCTAGTTAATGAAATAGTAATATAGTATAAGTATTTTATAAAATTAGTTACAAAAGCATCTTGATCTATCTATATTTATAGGGAGTTTTTACTAATTCTTTGTTCTGATTTTTCTTATCAATTACAATATAATTACAATTTACTATATAAAGTGTCGTGTACATAGTTGAAACAAGTAACTTTTTTTAAAAATATCAAAACTTTAAGTTTAGACCATGTAGAGTAATTTACTCCAATAGCAGTGCTATAAAGTTGATCTCGAGCATACCTTATGTAGGTAATAGTAACTCATTAATTTATTGAGCAAAAATGCCTTGAGACGTGCTTAAAGGCTAAAGACGTTTATATCGTTGCTGGAAGGCGTACTAAGACCATCACTATTATCCAGAATTGAACCCAGTACCGAAGGAATGGCAGGCAATTACCTTCACCATACTTAACTGTTGCTAGTAGACAATTGCATATGAAAGGTCTATAAAAGGAAATAATTACTAAATATGTGTTAGCGATTAAAAAAAAACGAATACAATCTTAACTATTTTAATCTACTCAATTAAAAAGTAGTTTATAAACAAGCAAGAAAATCAAGGTAGGACTTTAACTTCGGCATTAGCAAAAAAAGTACGAAACAGTTGGGCCCGGAACAGCGCCGGATTAACGTGTCCCGGAAAAATAGCTCAAGCACGAGTCATCGGCCACAATTTACATCCCGCACTTTCCGCCGTATCTCTTTTATAGCGAGTGTAAGTATGGCGAGAGATAAGGCACGATTCGGCCATTACGAAGATGACTGGTAGTTTGAGGCTTTGCCGCGCGGCGCTGTCGGCGCTATTACATAACGTCCTCAGATAATGCCGAGATAAACCGTTTATAAGTGTGAGTTAAACGCGGTAATGTAAGCTTTCGAATGTAAAGAGCTCGGACGGCTGTGTTTTATGGCGCTTGTACGCCGCTCCGGTGATTGTGGAATAATTTAGGGACGTCCGTACTAGCTGAATTGCTTTACAATCGCCCGATAGCCGCTCGCCGCAACTTTATGTTGAACGGCCGGAGTCAGCGCTATTACGCTTTCCCTGTGTCAGCTCGCGTTAAAGCAGCTCTAAAACAAACACATTTTTGCCCGCTGCTTGACCGTTACCGACTGTCGTTAAAACGTTGCCTTGTGTTGCTCGAAAGACAACAGTCATCTGAATTTATTCAATTTTTATAATAGAAAAAATCATCCCGTGAACATACGTTCACATTAATACTAATGTTTTCAAGGTTTTGATAATATTTTTTTGAGATTTAATGTCAAACATATAAAAACGTCATTTAATAACAAATTTACCCTTTTACCACTTAAATATTGCATTTTAAAATCTGAATATAGATAAATAAACGAGCCTTTCAGAATTTAAAGCAACTGGTCATATAAAGTGTTTTTAATTGTTCATTAGTTTTAGTTATACCTTGTATGTGATAAAAATCTGGTGTGCACATCACACGACTTCCTTATCTTATTGTTTGGGCAATTCTGGTAAAAATGCTGGGTTTAAATTTTTTTTTCGAGTTCGTATTTTACCAACCTTTATTTTAAATTCATATTTATCTCGTGATAACAAATCATTTTTATTATTATGATTTTTTTGTATCTTCAACCGTTTAGATTCGCGACCGCTTTGAGACCGATTTTGCGACCTTGCGACTTTGCGACCAAACGGCTCGGCCGATTTTTACCGCACTGCGTCCCCTACCAACAAGCAACTTGCATACCAAATTTCAAGTCTCTAGCTCTTACGGTTCTCGAGATATCCTGTTTACTGACAGACCGACAGACAGACAGACAGCAGACACACACACACACACACACACGAACCAATGGCCCAAACCAACTTTTTCGTTGTCCTGAGGCTATAATTCGTTCAGAAATGTGAAAAACTGGGTAGGTCAAATTTTCGCCGATTACATTACTTTCCTTATAGGATAAGAAAAGTAAAATTTCTGCTTAAACTAAATTTTACATAGGTATGGCATAACTTTCTTGTGATATATTTATAACAAACCTTTTTTGGTTTACTGCACACGCAGTTTTTTTAAAACGTGGCCAAATCCAAACTTTGAAATTGTTGTAAATGGTTTGTAGCCTTGATTTTTTAGCTAGACGTCTCTCTAGCATCCTGATAGTTTTAACGAAACATTGAGAAAGGATCAGTGGGCTTTAAAGATATATAATTCACAAGGTATTACAAATGGAATATTAAATGACATTTGAAAAGGAAGGGTAAACGCCTAAGTTATTGTAGATACCATGACAAATGTTTGTAGTCAACCTGGAAAAAATATTTTCTATAACGGTCATATTTTTAACTGCTTTAGGGCTGATCCGCACATATCGTAATTATCCCGTAGTAAAATAGTTAGGCATTTCATTTGTTTTACCTAGAAAAATTATAGGAAATGTTTTTTCTCTCCTAGATTCACCGAGATGGTTAAGTATCGATCCTTATCTTCGACCGACTTAAAAACAAAGAAAGATTCAGATTACAGTTAGCCGTAGAAAAGTGCACTCTGCTTACTAGAGATCACAGGTAGCCGTTGTAACGTGCACTTTTACTTACTCAAGTTTGTCAATTACGAGTCACCACCCTAATATGTTCAATGTTTATTTTTGTGTCTATTTATTTAATAGTTAGAACAATACATGCGTTCTATAAGCTAAAGAGTTAACGGCCGCTATGTGTACTAGCAGGTAAATAACATGATAAGATTAGCATCCATCGATGCAACCTATGCAACGTAAGTCTAAGTTTTATAAATTGTATTTGTCAAAAAAAAACTTGAGGACTCATTACACTCACACTAAATCTATTGGCCACAATTTTTTATGTCTTTTATTTATCCTTGGTTGCAGTAACTGTTCCAGTAAGGGGTTTGTGTGAGTTTCTAATGTTTTGTGATGTTTGGTAGCTCTCTCCTGGATTAATTCCTGGATCGTTGGCATATGTAGATCTGTATGAAGCGTATGATTCGTTATATACCACGGAGCATCTACAATCTGCCTGAGTATTTTTGATTGGCTTTTTTCAATTATTGCTACATTTGCTTTAGAAGCACAGCTCCACAGCTCTACTGTATATGTCAAGATAGGTCGGATGACTGTCTTGTAAATTAGGATATTATTTTCTGTTGATAGTCTGGATTTTCTTCAAGTTAGCCAATTCAGTTCCCTTACTTTGTTGTCTATCTGTTTCTTATTTTTTTAATATGCTCCTTCCATGTCAGCTTGTTATTTAGATGTAAGCCTAGTATGTTTCAGTTTCCATTTGTGGTATCTACACATTATTTACCACAACTGCTGGACATAATTGCTTACGGAGGGTAAATGTTACGTGTACCGATTTGTTCTCATTCACTTTAATTTTCCATTTGTTTACCCACTGTTGGAGTTCTAGCAGGTAAATCTGGATATACTCTGATGCTATTTGAGTGTCGTCTGAAAATGTTTTAGTTTGTTTTACATAGTTATTTAGCCATAAATTTTAAACCATTTGTAAACGGTACAGTTTAAATTGCAGTCGCTATTGCCAAATCTTCTACACATTTGTCTTTGAAATACTAAGTTTACGACTTGCTCTGCTAGTGGACTGTTGTGAGCTACGTACGGAACATTCCCTGAACGTCTTCACTGCGTCGTCCGAAATGGCTGGTTTTCGGTAATTTTATGTTTATTTCCAGAATCTGTATTCTTTAACCGTCGATATCGCAAAATGTTAGATGACCTGGTGGTTCCCTTCCACACTTCTTTCAATATACACGTTGCACCGTAATGATCGACAAACTCTTCGCAAACTCGAGAACACAAAACGCTGTTTACTGCACGTCGAGTTCTACCCCTTTGTTCGGTGCTGCCTGGGAGTTTTAAACAAAGTTTGTATAGCCACATTTTAAAATTGAGCGTTTTCCTTCTTTTTCATGGAATATATCCGATGATTCTTTTGCAATGATCCCGCAGTACAAACCATAACTTGATTAAATCATGTTCTAAGATTTTACAGAATTATACATAATGCACGTATATCATTTTTCCTTTTTAGGAAATACAAAGCAGTAACCAAACGTAATATTTTATTTAAACTACATTTTGAGGCATTACCTTTTAAATGAGTTGTGTGCTAAGCCTATAGAAGCTTCTCTTTGTCTATAACACTATCAAATAGTAAGATTCATTAAAGAATGGTAAATTGCAGAGTAAAGTCTTAAATCTAAAGTAATGGTGTGATATGTAATTTTTCCTTGGTCCGTTTCCTAAAACCTTTATGGCAATAAGCTTACAAGCCGATAAGATAATTCTTTAGAAAACCCGCTAGATTTCAATGTTAGAATTATCTGTGCGAATTTTAGTACTTAAGACGTAAAATAGAATTGAAAACAATTTATAAAAGTAATATACCAGTTTTAGACAATTTTATGAGTATTTTATCCGTTATTGGACCGTGAGGGGAGATCGTTTATATATAATTGTTGAATTATATTATATACTTTAATAACAAAAATATTTTTATTACTGCTTATTTGCAACATAAGCTTCAATAAATCTTGAGTAAGGGGGGAGGGGGGCTAAGCCAGCGTGGTTCCGTGATTGAGGGACGGGCTGCGATGCGTACGGACCCGGGTTCCATTCCCGGTGTTTTCTGATGCCTGGCGGGTGGCCTACTCAGTCACTAAAAATAATTGAGTACCTGCTTTCATTCGAACAAGGGGTAATAATGGCGGTCATCTAAGGCGCGGTGCTTACCACATCGCCCCGCATCAGAGATGGTGTGCGATGATCGGGAAGATAGAGCAAACATACGAAAGCCTTAACCTCTTAGTTCACAAGTCATGCTCCCATGCGAAGCGTAGAGTTTTTTTAAAGAAGGATTTAATGCTACTTGCGGCCTTTATTTGTTTTCGAAATGTTCCTAATACATCTGTTTGTGATAAAGATAAAGTAAATAATGTAGGAAGGTTTTCTTTTTTATTAATTTATTTTTTTAATTATTGGCTAATTTATTAAATACTCTTTTATAAGATTAATAACCCATACTGTGCCATTAGCTCCTGCCTTACATTTCTGTTTATTATATTTCATATTTGATTAGGAATATTTCTGTCTTTTCGAATCTTTCTTGAAATCGCAGGTGTAGAATACCATATCGTATACTTTACAGTTGATTTTTTTTATTATTTTTGTATTTACAAGTGTCGTTGGCACATGATCAAAAGATAACACAAGATTGCTTACATTATCTATTTAATTATGGGAAATAATCTATTGCGTTAGGTATTTTATCTTGGTTTGTAGGCCAATCCTACCATATATCCCACCATATATCTAAGAAATATAAGACCCAAGTTCAATTTAAATCTAGCGAGAAATATTGGAGTTACTTGAATTGTGGATCAAATGTTAGAGTATCAAGGCGTTTGCTAATAAGCACAGTTTATTAATGATAATTAAGAAATTATTCCAATTACTATAAATTACATATGTCACACTTTAGACGATTGATTACGCACTGGTGTACAGAAAAGAGAAAGTGATGACACAATTAATGTCCCTATTCTTAACGGTTACAATTGTTTTTCTGCTTCTGTAACCAATTTTATCCACCAACAAGCTTAGCCAAGATATTCACTCAAAAAATGTAAAAGAATTGTGTTTACAAAATTCTGTTATGTCGAATTCAAACTTTTATATTAAATTAGGCATACTATAATAAGAAAATGTTTAAAACCTGAGAACTATATGTTTATGTATTCAAGATTTTGTTATATCGTTCCTTAGTCTGGGGGAAATAGTAATATCACTTGTAAGATAGGAATAAAAGTGTTCTTATCCATTCAGATTTAGCACGATGTAAGAATACCCCATCGTCGGCAAATAATAAGCACAAATAAAATTTTGGCAATACACATCAACTTAATTTATATAAAATTAGACTACAGCACCTTTCATGCGAATGAAAATATTTAAAAAATCTCTCTTGGAAAAGCTTCCAAAAAAATAGAAAGATTTTGTAATGTAGACATTTGATTTAAATATAACCAAAATTTAGTGAGAGTTACGTGTAAAAATAAAAAATATAGTCATATCTCTCCATCTTTATCCCATCCCTTTTTATACTATAACTATGTATATACCTAAGAAACATACGTAGAACATTTGCTCTAAATCAAGAAAATTGCGAAAGTTATAAAAAGTTAAAAATATTTTAAGGTTGTTTCCCCCATCCCGTTGACAGATTAACGACATTTTAAAGGTGGTTTTAAAGTCTAAGGAGTCATTAAACGATAAAAAATTCTGTAAAATCTATCTAATATGATGTTGCTAAGTATAAAAGAATATTACAACAATTTACTCTATGTAGTGTACATTACTTTTAAATATGATACTATTTTAAGAAGAAAAAGGATATCAATAGTGATATTTCGCTACTAACGTAAAAATATGTTATAAAATATTGTAAAGCTACTTTGGATTTAATTCTTTTGGAATCGAATAGATTATATTGTTAATATGCTTGATAACTGAGTAAGACTGTTTTATTAAGTGATATTGTTCTTTATTTGGTTTTGAGTTTTTTACAAAACTATTGTATTACAAATAAAGTAAAAGTCAACTAAAATTAGGTTACGGTTGATTCTTTAAACGTTTTTACAGTTTAGGGTAAGACTTTTGTACAAAATAATTTAAAAGTATAATAAATATTGCGCGAAATATTTATAGAAGAAAATATGTACGTTATAAGCAATGGTATACATGTATAAGCTGTACACTATCTACACCTTACAGTTTCTTAGCGCTTTAGATGGCTCGAAATAAAAATTTAGCCGTAATTTTGGCCATCCTTTCAACATTTTTTCAACATTCAAGTTTTAATCGTAATAGATCATCCTGCAGCCAGAAAATTTAGAAAGCTATGAGACATAAACTTTGTTAGAATTACACAACTGCTAAGTAAATGTGCTGTGTGCGATGGTGCTTCACTTTTTCGAAGATGTTGTAAATGATTTTTGGAGAATTCCGTGGTCCACAACAAAGATTTCCAGCCCAGTAACCTTCCTAACAGACGTTCTACACGTTAACTTTGTTTATGTGTACTTATATAGCAAGTATTATATTTACAGTGAAAGAAGTTTTATCCGATATCCATAGTATGTTAATATAGTCATCCTTGTTCTCTTGTTTCACCATTTATTTACAAAACTGTCGAAGCATCGCACTGTTTGAGTTACCGGACAGTGTGCTGCATGAGGTCAAATTGAATACTGTAATTTCTTTTAGTTAAAATTATACTGCAACAAAATGAAGTGCACCATTTGTAAAAACAGTGAGAAAGTAGTCTGCAATTTGCCTTAAAATCAATTAATCTTTTAAAATCAGCTCCAATAGTTGATTTGTTCGTACATATTATAAAATTGATTGTTATATGAGAAAATTTATTTTTGTGGAGTATAATACAGCAAAAAGAAAAGGAAAAGTTTAGCAAAAATGTAGTTAATATTTGGTAAATTATATATTTCCAATAATTTCACTGATCTTGTTGAGAGTTTGAAAACAATTTTTCAATTCTATTTAAATTCATTTTTATTATAATATAAGCTATAATATTTGCTAAAAGAAACCTGAGCAAATGGCTAGATCTTAACTATTTAGTAACCATTACCATCGGTTGATATAGTTGCACAACAAATGGGTAAACTTGTTTTTGGCCTGGTTTAGGAATTAGCTTTTTTTTTGGAATAGTAGACACACCAATTTTATTATAGTTGCATACTCTACAGTTGAGTAATAAACGCCACTGGTTTTCCTTAATAATTTAGATTTTTTTAACTTGAAGCTTCCTTGTCTGAAAAATATGTTACCAGTCTGTGCCAGCTTCACGCTTACGACCTTTGAACGGATGTGTTTTATAATCGTTTTGAAATTCATAGTTGTAAATTTTTAAATACCAACTGTTTATATCTTTTACATTTTTGTTATTTAAAAATACACATTTATTGATCCTAAACGCAGCTTCATTTCCTGAACCATGCTACTTTCACTTTTTTTGGTTTCATTACAGGAAAATTTGAATTTCCTGTTACATATAGTTCTTAGGTTTATAGTTCCTTAAATTTGACAGGTATTATTCTTTACTTTATTTTGTTCCTTCAGGTCATAGTAAAATTGTATTGACATATTTATAAAAGCTGATTATAATTTTGAAAATAGCAAAGTTCTTAATTTGATATTGATCTTATCGATGAAACATTTTATTAAATAAAAAATAATTCACGCAAGTACACGATTTGTTCATCTGAATGGCTGATGTGTAATGTCTATGGATTAGTTTATGTAACACAATAAAAGAGGTGCGTCATCTTATCTAATGTTTATACTTATTAATAATATAACTGCTAAATAAGATATTTTAAAAAACAGTGCACTTTATAAAAAATAACAATTTACAGTTACGTTCAGGGATTATTATTAATTTTTAAATTAACTTTATTCGTTTTTGGAATTCTTACACTTGGTGGCACGTAAATATGCAAGGGCCGATTTAAAAATTGTAGAATAATAATAAAAATATATGAATGTATTTAAACTGTATTTTATCTTTTAGTGTAATCCTTTCAAACATCAAAATGCTTGTTTTTTTGCGTTAATGGCTTTTTTAAATATAATAATTATTTTTAATTTTAATTGAAATCCTTAATTACTCTTTTTATTTAAGCTAAACCTCTTGATAGTTTTTTATTTTTAAATATAGGTTAACGACTGGGGTGGGGAACAAACAGTCAAATAGGATAGATGCAAGATAATTTCGAGCTTCAAAGTTGTCAATTTTTGCTAAAAAATGGCTGGTGGAGTGTTGCAGTACAGCAACACTTTTTATTTTTTCGGAATCATTTTCACACAGTTTCTTTCAATATATCCAAATTTATATGTAATGTTAAACACCTTTCTTCTGATTAACTAGACTTTGTTTTCTTAGAAATTAATTATTGCTTTCAGTACATTTTAAATCATGAATTTTAAAACATGAATTCAAAATAAAAGTTGGTAAAATAGGAACTCGAAAAAATTTTAGCTCACTATTTTTAATATACCGGTGCTCATAAAAATGTTTCGTGAAATTTATATTACCGGATAGATCAGACCGAGACGAACAAAAAAATTACAATGAAATTTTTTGATCCGAGGTTAAATAAATAAGTTATAGCCGATTAAAAATTAATTAAAATGACCAATCATAGCGCGCTCGGTGAGCTTCCTGGCCGACTGCGTGAGGACCGGGGGGGGGGGGTAGCGCTTAGCCGCTAGGAGGGAGCACGCAGGCGATAATAGGGAAGGCCCTGCGGCCGAGCTCGCACGATTACCTTCAGTGACGTAGCAAAATTTTAAGTACGAGTCAATTATTATTTTGTGCTGTTTATTTTAATCAGCTTTCGAGTGTTGGACTCGCGCCTCGTCCTTTTTTAAATTAACAATATTTTAGACGAGAGCAGCGCAGGGCTGAGACAATGGACCTGGTATATATAATAATAGGATAAGAAAAGTCGTGTGATGTTCACACCAGATTTTTATTCAAAGGGGGAGTGGGGCGATGTTAAAAGCGTCCAAAATTTTGAGGAAAGCACAATTTGGGAACAACATGATTACAATTTTTAAGAAAACAAGAAGCAATTGAAAATGAAGGTTACAGACTTTGTCCGAGGATCATGACTGAAGATAATATTTACATTATTCCTCGCTTTTTCTAGGATGACCATCGATTAATAGTTGCTGAAATTGCTGCTTATGGAATAGAACGCAAAATGTGAATCCGAGATGTTAGTCTTTTTACAACAACGTGAGGATTTATAGTGGACTATGTTGGAGCACCCACTTTAGGATTCAGGCTATTATCCCTTTGCTATTTATTATTTATTATTATCATAAAATAAGCATTTGAAAGACAGAAAATTTGATGACCTTTTTCCTTAGAGAAAATGTGCTTCTAAGTCAGAAGATAATGTAGAAAAATAACTTTGCATGCTTAATTAAAAAATCCGGTATATACTTGATTTATTTATGTACCATATATTGTACAACGGAGTTGCTAGGTGTAACAGAGTGTCCAATATTATTGCCCAATAATTTAAATAACATATAATTTTTGAAATCAGGTTGCTCAATGACGCAAAAACTTGTTATATAGCTATTACACAGACTGTGTACATTGAATACAAGTCAAAGCAAGGACAAAAACAAACAAAAGTCTAATTCAAAAGAAGAAATACGTATATTTATGTACGCATTGAATGGTCTAAGATTAAATGAATTGAATAATTTTCAAAAGCTCTTGGACTACACTCTGTATTACATGATTCTCCTCGAATTGAACAGAGGAATTATTTACATGTGTTTATTATAAGTACGGTAAATAAAAAATTTACGCGTCAGTGTTTGCTCTTACCATGTCTTGTAATCAATAATACATCCTCTGCCTCTCTATTTTTACAAAATTAGTAGTAGTTGGTAGGAGATTGATTTATAAAGCGCCAACCTTCCTTAATAATCCGTAAAAATTTTATGATATGATGATAAGAAAGTAGCGAGGATGTCTATGATAAACATTTACGTCAATCAATTGAAGCGATTACTATGCAAAATTTAAAAAATATGTAGTTTAAAAAAAATCTCAATGGTGTTCATGACAGTGAAACTTGACATACCTCAGAAAATAACTCGTCGCATTTTAAGCGAAAAATTAGGTCTGCGAAGTTAAGTTCAAAGTTTGTTCCATGCCGATTGATGGATGAACAAAAATTGTTGATTTATTCTTTTGTGACTATTTTCAATTCTTTAAGCTGCCATTAGTAGTAAAAGGAAACCGTTTTTTTTTTATTGAAGACGTTCAACGGACAACGATAACTAAATTTCAACACCATTCCAATCAATGACAAAAAAGTCATTTGATGCACTTCTTGTACGTGCAATTAATTGAATTTCTGCTGAGAGAATATTTAGACTAAAAAAATATCACACATAAGTTTCGTTTACTTCAATTATTGGAAGATCAGTATTAATAATTAATATTATGGGAGTATAAATTGGCAAATATGGGACGGGGGAGTTTTGGGTTACATGCCATTATTAGATAAATTGCTTCAAATCTCAAAATTTGCTATATTATAAAATAGCAATAAAAATTACCGTTTATCTATGTTGGTGATAATTTTAGAAAATCGTATATCCAAATAGTTTAGAATAAGTTAGATTTTATTTATTAAACTCTGTTAAATTTAGCATTATTTCCTGAGACAGTTTAAATAATTGTCTTAATTTGTTAAAACTTAAATAATTATTTTAGAATATGGGGACCAGCGTACATTTCAAGAGCTCTGCAGATAATGAAAACTTCAAATTAGGTAATATTACCAACGGAACATAAAAAATGAGTGATATGTCAACATCACTGCAAACTTCTTTCTTTAAAAAAATTACCCTCAAATATGAAACACATCAGAAATAGCTACTGAGATATCTTTAATAACAAGAACCAGATTTTACACCTATACAATTGTATATAAAAAAATATTTAATATTTATGAATTAATAGCAAGTACTCCGAAAAAAAGTTAATAAATATTTATACAGGTATATTTAGTAGTTGTCATTTGACTTTCCGCCTGTAAATATCGTATCGGCTCTGGCTGAAGCAAAGTGGTGATTAGTTCGGCCGCAAGGCCTGGCTCTTATCGCGCCTGCGATATTGTGTGTGTACATTTAATAGCAACATTTTTAACAGTTCAGCTGTGTACTAAATCATCTATTTCAGCGCTCGAAATGAATAATTTACAATATAATTTTAGCACCGGAATTAATAATTACAATGGTCAGCCATTACCCCCGCAATACCAATACCCTTACCAACAATAACAACAATACCAGCCGTCAATCTCAAATGCATATTCCACTGCCAGTTTCACAAAGTGTATCAAATAACTTGCCTCCTAATCAATATCAGCCAATTATACAAACATTTTCAAACACTCAACACAATTTTAACATAAATCAGCCACAACCTCACCTGCAAAACGAATCTCCACATTCAATCACCTTACCGTCCCTACCACTAATGCATCTGCAATGGAAAATAGCGACACAAAAGCATCAGAAATTTATGATTAGCAAACTGTCAGATTACTCAAAAAACGGAAAAGAAATCCAAACTCTCCAACAATTATCCCACTTACTCAACAGATGAGTACTGGCAATAAATTTAGCGTTTTACAAAAAGACAATAATATACAAAATAATAACAGCAATAATACCGCATCCAATAACAAAACGCCAACAATACCTGAACCACCACCGATTTTTATTTATGGTGTCACTGATTATAATAAAATAATCAAAAATCTAACAGATGCGACAGAATCCGAAACTTACCAATGCACCGCATTACAAAACAATACAATAAAAACACTCAAAACCCCTAAACTTACAGAAAACTTATACGACATCTAAATGAAAATAAAATAGTTCACCACACTTATCAAATGAAACAGGATAAGGCGTACAGAGTGGTGATGCGTAATATACATTACTCAGTCCCAACCCAAGAAATTATCAAAGAACTACAAAAGCACGGACACACGGTGCGTAACATAATATACATTAGACACAGTAATTAAGCAACCTCTAATGATGTTCTATGTAGACCTCAAACTAAAGCAAAATAACAAAACAAGTATATGAAACCCAGCTTTTAAATAAATGAAAATAGTTATAGAATCACCACATAAAAAAAGAAATACAATTCAGTGTACTAAGTGTCAATTAGATGGGCACTCTAAGACATATTGCACCAGGCCATATCAATGCGTTAAATGCGGAGGAAATCATAGAACACCCGATTGCAAAAAACCTAAAGACACAGCTGCTAAGTGTGCACTCTGTAATGGAGACCATACCGCTAATTATAAAGGACGTACAGTCTACAGGAACTCACTCAATGCAAAAAACAAAGCAAGAGGGCAGACACTGCATGTCCCAAATAACCCACAACTATGTACATAACAACCTAAATCTGAATATTCCCTTACAACAACCGGAAGATATTGATAACATAATACATCACCTCACACAAACCATACAGGCAGCAGGACGTATAGCCACGCCTTCTGAAAAACTGGGACAGAAACTAGAGAATAACATACTTGTGCACATAAAACACCTTGTCGCCCAAAAAAGAAGAGCACGGCGTATATGACAAAGAAGCCGCAATCCTAGAGACAAAAATAAATACAATAGATTAACATGACAACTAAAAATAGTTCTCCACGAAACCAGAAATGCCATATTCGAATCGTACATCACTAAGTTATCAGCAGACGACCACAGTATCTGGAAGGCAACCAAATCATTTAAGAGACCTATTCAGCACACTTCACCTTTAAGGAAAAATGACGGAAGCTGGGGAAAAACAGAGCAGGAAAAAGTCTTTAGTGCACCTGAACATAATAATAATAATCATGACGACCTCGTTAGAAACTCCTTGGACGCTCCTTGCCCGATGATGCTGTCGATTAAATTCTTCACTTCAAAAGAAGTTAAAGGTATGATTTCAAGATGCAACAATCACAAAGCACCTGGCTTTAATCTAATTACTGGTCAGATCTTAAAACAACTACCCAGAAAAGGACTTGTTAACCATAATTTCTAATAGTATCCTCAGACTAGTATATTTCCCGATCACCTGGAAATTTGCACAAATAATCATGATCAATAAACCAAAAAAACCTCCAGAGTTACTTCGTATCGGCCAATAAGTTTGCTGCCGATCATGTCCAAAATTATTGAAAGTCTCCTACTTAAACAAATCTTTGAAGATACTGAAATACACACATTAATACCACTTCATCAATTTGGCTTTCGAGAAAGTTATTCGACAATACAACAATGCCATCGAATTGTCAAAACAATTCTCACAAGCTTTGAACAGAAAAAAATATGTACAGCCGCATTCGACCGTGTATGGCATGACGGACTCCTATACAAACTTAAATCCCACGCCTCATTATCTTATTTTAAAATCTTACCTCACAGACAGATACTTTCAAGTACGAATTAATACAGCGATCTCAAACTATTACCCCATAAGCTCAGGAGTCCCTCAAGGTAGTGTCGTTGGTCTACTTCTTTATTTGATATTTACGGCTGACATCCCAACTACAAATACTACTACAATCGCTACGTTTTCCGATGACACCGCTCTATTATCCATAAACAAAGACCTACAAATTGCATCTGAAACTCTGCAAACGCATCTTAATCAATTGCAAGTTTGGCTGAAACGATGGAAAGTCAAAGTAAACCATAGAAAGTCCACACAAGTCACATTCACGAACAGGATCACCATCTGTCCTGCAGTCTTAATAAATGACGAGCCGTTACCTGTATCTACTCAAGTCAAATACTTGGGATTAATACTTGACCATAGACTTACATGGAAGGCACACATTTCTGCTACAAAAACCCACATAAACCTAAAAATTTGTCAAATGAGCTGGCTCCTAAGTCGCAAATCATAACTGTCAACAGAAAACAAATTACTCCTCTACAAGTGCATCATAAAACCTATCTAGACGTACGATATCTAGCTTTGGGGGTGTGCTAAACCATCTAATACTAAAATTATGCAGAGAGTCCAATCTAAGATACTTCGAATGATCTTCAATGCACCATGGCACATTAGGAATAAAACCTTACATGAAGATTTTGGAATACCGTTTGTGCAAGAAGAAAGTATCAGATTAACAAGGAATTACCTCGAACGGCTTAAAAAATAGTGGCCTACAGATGTATTAAATCAACAATAATCAATAGTTAATTTATCTCTCTTCCTGTATTGTACTTTAAGCACATTTACTTATAGCCATCATTGGCAGGTTGTAAATATTTACCTCAATAATAAAAATAAAAAAAAATCTGGCGTCAACATCACACGACTTCCTTATTCTATTATTATATATTATACCGGGTCCATCGTCTCGGCCCTGCGCTGCTCTTGTCCCGGAACTTGATATTTTAAAAAAGGACGAGGCACGAGTCCAACAATCGAAAGCTGATTAAAAGAAACAGTACAAGACAATAATTGACTGGTACTTAAAATTTCGCTACGTCACTGAATGTAACCGTGCGAGCTCGGTCGCACAGCCTTCCCCATTATCGCCTGCGTGCTCCCTCCTAGCGGCCAAGCGCTCCCCCCGTCCTCTTGCAGTCGACCAGGAAGCTCTCCGAGCGCGCTATGATTGGTCCGTTTAATTAATTTTTAATCGGCTATAACTTATTTATTTGAGCTCGGATCAAAAAATTTCATTGTAATTTTTTGTTCGTCTCGGTCTGATCTATACGACAATATAAATTTCCGGAAACATTTTATGAACACCCGTTATATTAAAAATCCTCAGCTTCAATTTTTTTTCGAGTTCCTATTTTACCAACTTTTATTTTAAATTCATGTTTATCCCATGATAACAAATCATTTTTATTCTCAAGAATTTTTTGTATCTTTAACCTACCTACAAGTCACTTGCATACCAAATTTCAAGTCTCTAGCTCTTACGGTTCTCGAGATATCCTGTTTACTGACAGACCGACAAATAGACACACACACACACACACACACACACACACACACACACACACATACATACATACACACGAACCAATGGCTCAAACCAACTTTTTGGTGTTCTGAGTCTATATTTCGTCCAGAAATGTGAAAAACTGGGTAGGTCAAATTTTCGCCGATTACATTACTTTACTTATTATAGGATAAGGAAAGTAAAAAAATATATTTAGTTGCTAAAGTATTACCCACATATTGTTCTTATTGAAGTATGAGAAACTTTATTTCTTTAAAACACCATATATATGAATCTGTGGAATTTTCTACTCCTTATCAAGATTTGTATATTTCTCAATGTTTTATATTAGTTTATGAACTATAAATTTTTTTTCTTCATTTGTCTTCGAAGAAATTTTTGGGAACTACTTAATTGTTTTTGTACAATATTTACGTCAGAAGATATAATTTTTTTCATGTTATACAATAAAAATTAAACCAATTTTGATTTATACAATATTTTATGCAACCTATAAATATGATTTACATACAGATACTACTATTGCGCAATATTATTACTAGCCTAGGGGCAACCTACCTCCAAAATTTTAAAGATTAGGGTAGAAATAATCAGAGCCTGACTAACCCATAAGCTGCAGCCTAGGCGCCAGGATTTGGGGCACAGACTTTTGAGTTGAGTAAACGAAAAAGTGAGCTCAATCAGAGAAACCTTAAGTAGGTTATAACTATTAAACTTTCACCGTTCGTCGACTTAACTGCAGCATCAGTGAGGTTCCATGAAATAATGTTTTGGTTGATTGTGAGGTTAGGAAGGTTTATGATGCGCCTTAGCGAGAAGATTTTTGCTTGGATTGATTTGTATGTTTCATTTGTTATACCACAAGCATAGTTGGTGCATCGTATTTTGTATTTGACTGATAGCTAGAGTGAGATCGGTGTGCTGGGTTAAAACAGCTGTGTCGTCAGCGAAGGTTGCTAATGTTGCTTTAGTAGGCGGAAAGTCAGAAGTGAAGATGGAAAATAGTAGCACGCTTTGATTGTTTTCGATTCAGAAATTGCGGGATTGATGCGTACAGCGAAACTCCTTTCTTAAGGAAAAGAGAAGATTATTGCTTTAATGTAGTTGGTTATTCGGAGATTAATGGTTTTGCTTTTCAGACTTTCGATCCAAACCTTATCAAAGGCCTGGGTGATGCCAAGGAAGACTGCAACTTATTACTTTTGTTTTCAAACTCTTCTATTGTTTTAGATATGCGCTGTAGCTGATGTAGAGTCGAATAAGTTTTTCTAACGCCAAACTGGAACTGTGGTATTACGTTGAGAGGAGTTAGTTTTTCATTAAGTGGGAATATATGATTTTCTCTAGTATTTTTGATAACGTTGGCAACAAGCTTATTGGCCTGTAACTGTCAATTTTCTTTTTGTCTTTTCCCGGCTTAGGGAATACTAAGATGTGTGCATGCTTCCAAGTTTGGGGGAAATAGCCTAGTCGAAGGCATGCGTTATATACGGTTGCAAGATAGGCTATGGTTTTTGAGGTAAGGTGTTTAAGCACTAAATTTGTAATGAGATCTGGCCCAGGGGATTTTTTAATTGGAAGATTGTCAATTAGGGTTTTGATTTCATGAGGGGTGGTGGAGGATATCGTTTCAGTTATTACGGGTTGATTGGATTCAATATGGTTAATTATATAAACAAAGTGATAACAGAAAAGTACAACAAAGAAGTTTAGTATTGGCAAATTGTTCTCTGAAGAGTTACTGAAGTGGTGAAGTTTTTAGTTTTCTGTAGCCTGCCAATTTGTGGCTATAAAGTATTTGGCTCTGTGCGAAATGCTCATTTCTTATCAGTGTACAACTGATTTCAAAATTCAATCCTTTTATGCCCGAAGATGTAGCAAAATTTTGAAATACATACTTATCAAATACAACTATCACTAAATTAATTATACAGTTAGCAGGCCAATTTAAAGTAGAGATTGTCCAAGAGCCTATAAATGGCAAGTAGTGAACTCAACGCCAGACGTTTCGCCACAAATCAACTGGCTTTTGTAGTAGGCTATGTGATACCCATAGAAATCCTGTTAAACAATATTTGACGTTTATTTCTAACTGTGCTCATAAATATGAAGAGATGCAACTGCTATAATGTCGAATGTAGATTTTGTAGGTTTTGGTTTAAATAAATATAGATAACAGAGGTACGACAATCCCAGCAATATGTCTAAGTACTATAAAGATCTTTAAGATAGAATAAAAAAAGTAAATCTTCTGGCCATATCTTGCGCGTGCTACTTTTTACGATAAACTGACTTTTCAGCAGCAGAGAGCACCAATCTTCATAGTATGCCCATAAATACTATTACATACTGATTAGAACGACAATATAAAACGACTAAATGTTTTTGCATAATGATTTCAGGATTTATTAAATAGTAAGTATAACTATAGCAGATTTAATTAAAAATAGCTCCCCTTAATTTTTACATAAGCTTTAAAGCGTCCGGCCCACTCGACTGTGGCGGCACCCACTACGCTTACTGAAAAATATTGAATGCAGCTCTTAGGGGTTCTTTCAAAAAATCAAGATTAAGGTGTCTTTTTGAGCATATTTTACTTCCTAAAACTGTTCCTAATAGATTGATATCTGAGCGATCTAAAGTCCAATCCTTTACTGTTAGAAAATGAGACACACTATTGCTTGGCCAAGTTTGAGTTGACCGTGCTTTGTGGACTAGTGCGGAGTCTTGCTGAAAGGTCCAAGGATTACCTCGAAAAAACACGTGATTCATAGGTTTCACTATGCCTTCCAAAACATTCTCTTATACACAGCGGTTTTGACTTTCTTTTCACTGAAATGAATGTAAATTGCTGCATCGTAACACACTACTCAACAAACAATTACAGCTGTTGAATGATGGCTATTCTAAACCATTGGCATTGGCTGAGACCCTGTCATTTTGTTTTTGAAAGATTTCACCGTTACAAAAAGTGTTTACACCTGGAAACAAAATTTTTCTTGGCTACTTCTCTCTCGCCTCTCTTTAAAGCATCCGTCAACACTGTCTCGTATGCCTTTGTAAGCAGTTGGTGCTAGGTCTTAATAACAAAACATCAAAATTTTAGAAATTTGCATCTCCCGAAGAGAGTTTTGTTTAATTAAGGCACTTGCGGCTTTGACTGCCTGAACAGTCCAAACTGAACTTGGTCTTCCGGATTTTGAATAACCCTCGACACTTCCAGTCCCATTAAACGATGTTATAGCTCAATAACGAGAATATGTGGGATCTGAAAGATTACACTTTTTATTTTCATACTTATGTAATACTGTTACAGCAATACGGTTTTCTTGATAAGAAACATAATGTAAATTACAAACATTAAAAATTAATAATTACAATTATTCCTTAAAGTCACAGATATCTTAATGTTATGTAATTTTTTAACAGTCTTTATGAGAATACTAAGTATAGCTTTTTTTGTTCTTCAATTAAATGTGGCATATCTTGCAGTCTCACTTTAAAAAGGAGTTCTTATTTTTAAAATCTTTGTCGACAACCTGGTGGTGTGACTGTGTTGATGCCAGTTCAGCATTATACAAATCATACAAGAAGGTTTTTGACGCTCTGACACTTACTATCCCTGTTAATGATCAGAATAAGCACGCAAAATATGAAGCAAATGTCTTGGTGCATAAACTTAACAGTTTTTAAATAGCATTAATGATGTGTTTTGAAATAATATTTTTGTTTCGAGGGTCTCAAGAAATAAGTGAAAGGTTTTAAAGCGAAAGTACAGCAAAGGTCATTCATTATACTATACAAAACTTTAGAAGCTATTATAAACACTCTTCAAAACAAAGATTACACAGGCTTACAAGAAAAAAAATTTTTTTGTGCTTAGGATTTTGGAAATGATTTTAGCTATATTTGGGCCTCTAATCTAAATATAAAATCAGTTTTTCTCTGATAGGTCTACTTTTTTAGATCAGAGTTTTTTAATGTGCAGTTCTACACGAAATGTGGAGTTTTAACTCAATTTTGTGCCGTTCTAAATCACATATACAAGGATTGGTTCCTGTATATTTGCCCTATTGTCAGACTTCCGGCTAGTTAGTTGCAGGAAAATCCACCAAATGGAGTAAGTATATTGTAACTGAAGTGACCTTCAACGCTTCGATCGAATTAAGATTAGTTTGTGAGTTGTCGCCGTGCAGAGTAAATCGAAGTTGACCTTGCGCGATATTTGTGTTTTGGAAAAAGTTATTATAAAGTTAACCTAAAACATACTGTGTTGTAGATTATTGTATACACGTTAAAAGAAAAACAGATAAACTGTTAGTGACTTTTTGAAGAGAACTTATCTTGGATACTTTGGTGTTAGGCTTGATGATCAGCATAAAATCTGGGCACCGCATTAGGTCTGTAAAACTTTTACAGAACATGTACGACTACCGGGAAAAGGGAAAGTTTGAAATTCGGCGTACCAATGGTTTGGAGAGAACCCCAAAACCACTTTGATGACTGTTATTTCTGTCTAGTAAATATTATTGGAATCAATCGAAACAACCGTAGCAAGTAGACTTATCCTGATTTAGTGTCTGCAAGGCGTTCGGTCCCTTACTTAGAAGAAGTTCCACTCCCAACGTTTCACCAGCTATCAGAGTTCTGTGAGGATGAGTATTGTCTCTCTGATCACCGTTCTGATACTAATGAAGATGACAGTGATTATGAGGGATGTCATCAATTCCACAACGTTTCAACCAGGATGTGTTGAATGACCTCACCAGGGATCTTAACCTGTCAAAAGAAGTGTTCTGAAATACTTGCTTCCAGGTTGCACGACAAACATTTACTGGAATAAAAAACCAAAAGTATCTTTTATCGTACAAGGAAAAAGGGTCTACTACCCTTGTTATCTCAAGAAGACAATCTTATATTTTGTCACGATATTAGAAGACTTCTGGAAAAAATAGGTTTTCCTAAATATTTTCAAGAAGCGAAGTTTGAAATGTGTCCTTCTACTCAATGGAAAATATGGTTCAATACCAATCGCTCACTCAACAAAAATGAAAAAAGAATATAACACAATAGCTTTGGTCTTGGAGAAATAAGGTGTCATGAACATCAATGTGTGATTTGTGTGGACTTAAAAATGGTAAATTTTCTCCTTGAACATTAAAGTGGCTACACTAAATATCTTTGCTTCATGCCTCTGGGATAACAGAGACAAAACACAATACTGGATTAGAAAAGAATGGCCTAAGAGAAAAAACATGGGCATTGGGGAAAAGAATGGCATTATTTTCCTGAAAATTTAGGAAACATGAGTGAGGAACACGGTGAAAGATATCACCAGGATCTTAAAACTATGAAGGACTGCGCTACCAAGGAAGATGGGATACGCACATGATGGCAGATTACTGCTGGAGTTTAAAAAGGGACTGTTCCAAGATACATTCAAGAATGTTACGGAAAAGAACCTTCCGAAGTGTTTAGTGATTACAGTTGTTTTAATAGATAACTTTTTAACCTCTACCTTTGTACGTTATTATATATAATATGGTAATAATATAGTATATAATTATATATTTGTGTAATATAATAATAAAAATTCCGTGATTACATTTTTTATTTCATCCATGGACTTAACTGAAATAGTGTAACGTACGAGGCGCATTCATAAAGTAAGGGCCGTTTGCATGTATATAAATAGTGGCGCTTCGAAGCACAGTTTTACCACTGCAGCGCCATCTACTGACTCATTGCGAAGCTACAGCGTCATTTGTTTTGATTCTGAAATTGTATTGTTGTCAGTGAATGCAAAGAACAATGGCCGCGAAAATCGTTGATCCCGCCAGTGTGAAGTGCGTTCTGTGATTCGTTTTATGCAAAGGATCGTCGGCTGCTGAAATTCATCGGGAGTTATGCCTGGTTTACGGACCTACAGTTATGAGTGAAGGAAAGGTTAGACAATGGTGCCGAACAAATGTCCATGACGAAGAGCGGAGTGAGGCCCAGTATCCAGACTGATGAAATCATTTCACAAGTGGACCAAGACTGCGATCTGATCGTCGATTGACGATTAGTTGGCTGACAAATTTCAACTTGACGCACTACTGTTTACAATATTGTCAACTGGTTCAACTCTCAGGCGGCAAGTTCTATCATTAAAAATGGTGCAGCGGTACGAAAATGCTTAGAAGTGAACGGCGATTATGTAAGAAGTAATAAGATTGTATAACTAAATATGACAATAAAATTTGTTTTAGGTTTTTTTGTGATCCAAACGGGTTACTTTATGAATGCGTATATTTGACTAAAATGTTATATCTTAGAAATTTGAGCTGATAGGCAAATACTAATGCCATATTTAAATTCAGGGCATCAAGTTCATATGAAATCAGCTTCAAATACCTCGGTACCAAAACAGCTGTTGGCCTGTGTTATTTCTCAAACCTAAAAACAAAGCAAAATTGGTGTGTGAAGCTGATGGTTGCAAAACGTTACAAGTTCTTATTGGTGAAAACAGATATAGAAATTGCAAGCTTTTTGGACAAGTCTTTTATGACAGAAACAACTTAGTATGAAAAAGAATAATCTATGTAAAAATACATAGGGATTTTTGATTTCTATGGGAAATTACTCAAATGGAAAATGTGTATGGTAGAGGGCAAATCAGCTGTTGGAAAAGTATGCTTCTAATTTAAATGAAACATTTCCTGCAAAATGTGTATATTTAGTAGCATTTTTAAGAATTAATAACATTATTGACAAAGAAGATAAGAACACCAACCCAAAAGCATAATAAAAACCATAGACATAAAGTCTACTTTTTCAATATGGCCAGAGTTCTAAGAATTTTTTAAGTGTGGCAGGTAGTAATTGCACTGGAGAAAAAAAATTTTGAAATTAACGTTAAAACAAGAAAAAACGACGGATTTTGCACTTTTATTATTGAGGGCGAATTTCTGTAGTCTTTCTTTTGATGATATAGTCCAGAGGTCTGATAATTCTAAAACCAGGAAAATGAATTTAATTGAAAAAATCAAATAAATCTTTTTTGTAATTATATAATAACATTTGTAATAAGAGTGAAAAATTGCAATTCTAAGGTGCCAAAAACCCTAAGCAAAGCCAGAAATAATTAAAATATTCTTTACTATTGTTTAATCTTATTATTTTATATAAAAATGTTAAATTTGAAAGCACATTCAATGTATCCAGTTTTAATTCATATATCAATATGTATGCTTAGTTTGCAGTGACGTTTATATTATCAGCCAGCAATCTCGTCGTGTTAAACAAACCATTAAATCCTACATTTGTATAACAGCCGCGGTGGCGGCTCGAAAAATGCTCGACAATCCGCGCCTTGAGCGGTATTAAGTCGCTCCGGCCTGATGGTTCCATTCAATCAAATCGGCGGGCAATTGAGCTTAGAAGGTTTTTAATTAGCCACTACAAGAAGTAACGGCCACGCGCTTAATCACTGTCGCGACCTCGCCGAGGCTAAGGTCACGCAGTTCGAATAGAAATTGATTTAACGATTCGTAGAGTTCCGGATAATTAACTCATTAGGCGGACGCCGGCTTGATTTATATTAATCCGGCGCAAACGAATACGAATATTTAATAAGGTGTGAATTTAAATGATGTGTTTATTTGCGTGGCCGCCTTTAATTGGTCTCCTTGATGTGATAATTTGCCACCGATTTGTGCCGAACTGCTGGTGCACCAGTGCATCTGCATCTTGCGGACTTGTGGTCGGGCACAGCGCGGCGTGACTGGCGACGTTCGCTCGACGACCCCGGCTTCGACGAAAGGTGAGCCTGAAGTAGCTATCGTGACTGATGAGCAAGTGACACTTGTCAAATGGAGCCATTGTCATGGTCGTTCCCCTGCTCGTGATTGTGACACAGCATGTACGAGCGCCGTTCTTGCACTGGCTGCCGGAACATGATCTTTCAATTATGCAATTTGTCTTTTGTCTTTTGAATTCTTAGTTTTGTCTTTATTGGAGAAGGACGAGTCTTTAAATAACTAACTCTATAAAAATTGATAAAATATAGAATTCGTTTTCAGCAACATTAGATAAATTAATATACATGTTGAATTGTTCGTTTATTTTCATTTTCTGTAGACAAACTTAATAAAAGAATTTTTATCAATAAAATATAATCAATTTTCGTAAGTAAATAAATTGCTGCAAAAAATGAACTGTAAGTAAAATCGAACGAAACAAATTAGGGATGAGCATGGAAATTATTTTTGACTCATGTTTGTTCAAAATTATGTACAAAATTTCTGTAACGTCAATCATATTGAGAGTAAAATGATAAACAACTATGTCATCATTCATACATGCCAATATGCTCTTCTAGAGAATAACAAGCACAAATTCTAGTAATTTTTACAATGAGGTGAACTTACATTTATCAATAAAAAATGACTAATCGGTTTGTTTTGGTATATTTATTATTATTAAAAAAAGTTAGAAGTTTAGTTTCCGATTGGTATATCTAAGAATCCCCACGAAGAAAGCTAGGCACCACACGAAAATTGAAAAACAAAATAAAAATACATTTAAAATAGGAACATGGAACGCCAAATCCTTACTTAAAGCAGGAAAGACACACAATATTATTAGGAAATTGAGGAGAATCAACATAAATATTCTGGGTGTGAGCGAAGTTAAATGGCTCGGACCAAATTAAATTGACATCAAAGACTATACAATATATTATGTAGGTAACAACGATCCTCAACACTATAACGGCGTCGCAATAATAGTGGATAAAAAATGCAGAAGATCCGTTAAAAAAATTTGTATCGATACAAATAAAAGCATTCCCGAAAGGCATAAACATATGTATATGCACCCACGGCAGATCATGAAATATGTTTTTCTACAAAGACATCAAAAACCTACTAAAAATTACCAACAAGAATGAAGTGAATATAATTATGGGTGACTTCAACGCAAAGATAGGTAAGGGAAAAGTTGAAGATATTGTTAGAGAACGGAACGATAGGGGTGATATACTGGTACAGTCTTATAATAAAGAAAACTTAATGGTAGCAAACATCTGGTTCCAACTCCAAGAAAAGCAATTGTACACTTGAAAAGGACCAGGAGACAACGAAGAAAATATAATAAAGAATCAAATAGATTGCATATTGATAGATAAAACGATATAAAAACGGAATGAAAGGTGTACAAACTTATCCTGCATCAGACATTGGATATGATCATAACCGCGTATTTGAAAAACTTCAGATTAAAGTGAAGAAAATTCAGAAAAGAAAAAACAAGACTTAAATTTAAAAAACTGGGAAAACCAGAAACAAACAAGGAAATAATAGTAAGTACAAAAAACTGTACAATTGGAAACAACAAAAACAATAGAAAACTCTTACCCATTTTCTTAAAAACGTAATGCAAAAAAATAAACTGGCAGTTCAAGAGAAGAGAGCACGACAAAAATGGATAACTAAAGAAATTTTATTATTAATGGATGAAAGAAGAAAATGCAAATGTAAAGACAATAATAAATATAAAGAAATCCACAAAAGGAACACAAGACTCATAAAGGAAGCAAAGAAGGCCTGGATGGAGAAACTCAAACAGCTGCAAAGAAAACGATTTATTTAACATTCATAAAAAAATTAAAAAAATAACTGAAAACAAAAATAAAATGTATCAACACGCTATTTTAGTTACAGATAATAACAAACCCAGAAGTAGACCCAGAAGAGAGAAAAGAAATATGGGCATACTATATACAACAACTTTTTGGTGATATCAGAATGGAGCCAGAATCAAGGCAAATAGACTACGAAGACCAACCAATCATAATTCTTATAACAAAGGTAAAACATGCAATAAAATTATTAAAAGCACGTAGAGCCCCGGGTGAAGATAATATCTATCATGAGATGCTTAAACTATTAGACAATGAAAGCCTCAATCTCTTAACAACCTTCTTAAATAACTTATATTGTACAGTAATCGACAAAACACGCGAGTGGACTCAATCTACATTTATTCCGATACCTAAAAAAAGCAGAGCAAAAAAGTGTTTACAATATCGATTTATTAACCTGATGAGCCATGTACTGAAGGTAGCGGTAAGAATCATACATAAACGAATACATAAAAAATGCGAACAATATATAGGAGAAAAACAATTTGGTTTCCATTTAGGCTTTGGAACTAAAGAAGCACTGTTTGGACTTAATCTACTACTTCAAAAATGTAGAGATCAATCACAGGATGTCTACGTATTTTTGACGGAATACGAAAAAGACTTTGATCGAGTAAGACACACAGAGTTGATCAATATGCTTTATAAATAAGAAATAGACCAGAAGGACATCAACCTTTAAGAATCTATAATGGAAGCAAACAACATCTTTAGAAGATAAGTTAACTAACAGCATCCCCATCAGAACCTCCAGACTAGTCCAAGCGGTTGAAGCGCGGGCTGCGATGCGGACGGACCCGGGTTTCAATCCCTGGGCTCTCTGATGCCTGGTGGGTGACTTACTCAGTCACTATAAATAATTGAGTACCTGTGTTCACACGAACAAACGGTAGTAATGGCAGTCCTCTAAGACGTGAAGACCGGGCAAAAGAAAGCGAACATATGAGAGCCTCAACCTCTCAGTTTGCAGGCTATGGTCCGATGGGCCTAAATCTTACTATTATTATTATATTATCCCCATCAGAAGAGGTGTAAGACAGAGCTGTATACTTTCTCCAGGCCTGTTTAACATGTACCCAGAAAAATATTTCAGGTATCACTAGAAAACATCGAAGAGGGTATAAAAATAAACGGAAGACTAATGAATAATACACGGTACGCAGACAACACCGTTATAATAGCTAACAGTGAAGAAGGACTTCAAAAACTTATTAATTAAATAACAAGAAAGAGATATGCATTTGGCCTTATGATAAACACAGGAAAAGCAAAGACAATGCTCATCTCCAAAAACAAAAACACAAATGCAAACACCGGCGTAATTATATACAATAAACGGATAAAACAGGTAGACCAATTCAAATACTTAGGAAGATGGATAATAAGGGACTTGAACTCAGAAGTAGAAATACGCTGCCGCATATAAAAAGTAAGAAGCTCATTTCTTAGAATAAAAAGCTTATTAATAAACGCCACACTATCGCTAAATATCAGATACAGATTTGTAAAAACTATATACTCGATCTTATTATATGGAATTGAATCCTTACGCAGAAAGCCTGTTCGATGCGACGATTAGAAGCTCTTGAGATGTGGGTAATATGTAAAATGCTTAAAATATTATGAACGGAACACACTACCAATGAAACGGTCCTAATAAGAAACGTAGACAGAGATTCTTGGAATTGCCAAAAGACAAAAGACAAACTACTTAAAACATAAGACAAAAGATACGAGCTTCTAAGACTGATAACGAAAGGCAAAATTGAAGAGAACCGGGCAAGAGACAATGCTCAGGGTTGAGAAATGTGAGACTGGTTTAAATTCACAGTCACTGTTAAGAATAGCACAAGATAGAGAACGATTTGTCAAAATTGTTGGTAACCTTCTATAAGGAGACAGCAGCTTAAGAGGAAAAAGAAAGTAAATTTGTTGAAAGTTGACTGAAAGATATAAGACTTCTAGAGCTACCATATGGATAAATTACTAGATTAAAAAAAAGTTCTTTAACACTCGAGGAAAATTTGGCAATTGTTATCTGGAATTAGGAATGTTTGCGTCAATCTCCAATTACTTTTATTTGGATTTTAAATTTGGACCGACCGTCTTTTGGTTCTCTTTGTATACGCGTTTTAGTTTTGATTTGAAATAGCGGCGGCCAATTTGCCCGCTTGCGCGGTGTACCGATATATTAAGCGGCTTTGGCTGCGGCCTTGCCCTCTTTCGTTTGCTTCGTTTTTGAATTTTAGTTGTGATAGTTTATAAAGCGAGCAACCGGTTTTAATTTTCCGTGTCCGAGTAGCCGTTTTGTTGAAGGCTGATTTTATTCCGAGATTCGATATTTTGCCGACCAGATTGTTTTCTTGGAGGTCGTTTTGTTGGCCGATTGCAATTTTGGAGTTGCAATTTTTTCGGCGAAAAGATTCGGTTCGATTTTCTCAGTATCTAACCCGACAAGGAACCAAGAAAAAAAACTGTTGTAAACTTCGGACACATCCAACTGAAGGACCCACACCAAGAAAGATTTTTCCGATTGGCTATGCTGTGAAGATTGGGGTAACTTGTCCTTTGTTTTCACCCACACCCTTTTTCCTCTTTTTTGATTCCCCAGGAGTACAGTACGGGGAACCGATTTCTAAAGCAGGGCGTCCTCTTCTCAGGTGAGTCTTTCAGCTTTTTATCTTTGATTGAAATTCTTTTGTTTAAAAATTTTAAAATTACAATCCAGTCTATTTTTGGCCGAAACAAGAGTATAGATTATTGCTGCATAATAAACAAAAACAACAAAAAATTGATAGAATCAATTTTTTGCAAGTCTTAAGGAACCTTTTTACAACCTGGTTCTTGATCGTAAAATTAAATTATGTTTTAGACTAAATAAACTAGGTAAATAAGAACAAAAATAAAGAAAAATTGTAGACGACTTCGGTATTTCAGTGGATGTTTGGCAATGAAGTATAGAAGATTAAACATAGTGTTGCAAAAAGATATGTTTAAAAACATTTTGGTTAAAGTATTAAATTATTATACAATTGTTTGTATATAAAAAGAAAAAACTTTATAATTATCTTTTGTTATTAGATCAATATTTAATGTCAGTATAAAATGTTAGTTTTGTGTTTTCTGTCATTTATTAATATTTTTATTCTGTATAATTACCAATTACCAAAAACTGATTGCGTAGACTAATGTTTATTTTGTATATTTTTTATGTGCTAAAATGAAAATTTTCTAGTAGGCAAGGTACGCCAGGAATATAATGAGACTAGCAAATTTCTTGAATATTATATACACTTAATAATTTTTAAACAAACAGTATATATATATGTATATATATATATATATATATATATATATATATATATATGTATGTATATATATATGTTTGCATTTGTGTTTTTGTTTTTGGAGATGAGCATTGTCTTTGTTTTTTCTGTGTTTATCATAAGGCAAAATGCATCTCCCTTTCTTGTTATTTAATTAATAAGTTTTTGAAACCCTTCTTGACTGTTAGCTATTTAACGGTGTTGTCTGCGTACCGTGTATTATTCATTAGTCTTCCCTCTTCGATGTTTTCTAGTGCTACCTGAAATATTTTTCTGAATATATGAGTATACAGCTCTGTCTTACACCTCTTCTGATGGGGATAATATAATAATAATAGTAAGCTTTAAACTGAGAGGTTGAGGCTCTCATATGTTCGCTGTCTTTTGCCCGGTTGTCACGTCTTAGAGGACTGCCATTATTACCGTTTGTTCGTGTGAACACAGGTACTCAATTATTTATAATGACTGAGTAAGTTACCCACCAGGCATCAGAGAGTTTCGGGAATGAAACCCGGGTCCGTCCACATCGCAGCCCGCGCTTCAACCGTTTGGACTATTCTGGAGGTTCTGATGGGGATGCTGTTAGTTAACTTATCTTCAAAAGATGTTGTTTGCTTCCATTATAGATTCATAATTAGGTTGATGCCCTCATGGTCTATTCCTTATTTATAAAGTATATTGATCAACTCTGTGTGTCTTACTCGATCAAAGTCTTTTTCGTATTCTGTCAAAAAACGTAGACATCCTGTGATTGATCTCTACATTTTTGAAGTAGTAGATTAAATCCAAACAGTGCTTCTTTAGTTCCAAAGCCTAAATGGAAACCAAATTTTTTTTCTCCTATATATTGTTCGCATTTTTTATGTATTCGTTTATGTATGATTCTTACCGCTACCTTCAGTATATGGTTCATCAGGTTAATAAATCGATATTGTAAACACTTTTTTGCTCCCTCTATTTTTAGGTATCGGAATAAATGTAGAGTGAGTCCAGTCGCGTGTTTTGTCGATTACTGTACAATATAAGTTATTTAGGAAGGTTGTTAAGAGATTGAGGCTTTCATTGTCTAATAGTTTAAGCATCTCATGGTAGATATTATCTTCACCCGGGGTTCTATGTGCTTTTAATAATTTTATTGCATGTTTTACCTTTGTTATAAGAATTATCTTCGTAGTCTATTTGTCTTGATTCTCGCTCCATTCTGATATAATCAAAAAGTTGTTGTATATAGTATGCCCATATTTCTTCTCTCTCTCTTCTGGGTCTACCGTTCGTTTGTTATTATCTGTAACTAAAATAGCCTGTTGATACATTTTATTTTTATTTTCAGTTATTTCTTATGTTAAAGAAATCGTTTTCTTTGCAGCTGTTTGAGTTTCTCCATCCAGGTCTTCTTTGCTTCCTTTATAAGTCTTGTGTTCCTTTTGTGGATTTCTTTATATTTATTATTGTCTTTACATTTGTATTTTCTTCTTTCATCCATTAATAATAAAATTTCTTTGGTTATCCATTTCTGTCTTGCTCTCTACTCTTGAACTTCCAGTTTATTTTTTTTTGCATTACGTTTTTAAGAAAATGGCTAAGAGTTTTCTATTGTTTTTGTTGTTTCCAATTGTACAGTTTTTTTGAACTTACTATTATTTCCTTGTTTGTTTCTAGTTTTCCCAGTTTTTTAAAGTTAGGTCTTGTTTTTTTCTTTTCTGAATTTTCTTCAGTTTAATCTCAAGTTTTCCAAATACGGGGTTATGATCATATCCAATGTCTGATGCAGGATAGGTTTGTACACCTTTAATTCCGTTTTTATATCGTTTTATCTATCAATATGCAATCTATTTGATTCTTTATAATATTTTCTTCGTTGTCTCCTGGTCCTTTTCAAGTGTACAATTGCCTTTCTTGGAGTTGGAACCAGATGTTTGCTACCATTAAGTTTTCTTTAATTTTTTTATAATTACCAATTACCAAATATATATATATATATATAGATTTTAAAAGTCTCACTTTATTTGCTATTAATCTAACAGTGAGACGTCTGTCAACATCCATAACCCTTTTTCACCTTAGTTACATTTCCCGACAATGTTTTCTCTTTATTCTCTGAACGCTAAACATTTGTATTTTCGGTAAAACATCTTTCTCGTAGCCTTTTTATGCAAAATTTAGCGCGCATCACTGTGAAGCAACTGTCCACTTTGCAAGCGATCCGCATTTGATAAAGGTTCAAAAGCCATTGAGCTAAGTTGGAACGTTTAGCAAACATCCCCGACCAATAGATAGGACCTAAAGACTCCGCCCTTCGACTCTTCTGCTTGGACCAAGAAAATCAGTTTCATTACTTTTCGGAAATATCTTGTAAAAGAAAAACTTTAAAGAAAAGTTGTAATTTTTAAAGTTATACATGATAATTTATAATTCATAATGCAATAAAGGACTTAGATGAATTGATTGGCTTGCGGAGAGGTACCGTTCTACTTGAAAAGCGTAAGGCACGAAAAAATGTTTAGAAAAACAAAAATTAAGAAAACAACGATAATAAACGAGAGTTCCTCAAAACAATAAAAGGTACAACAAAGTAATAAAAAATTTAAAAAGTTACTAGAAGAAGAAAATTATCAACGGGAACTTTCCGCAACAAAAAATTCCAACTAATTTTCTTTGAAAGCCGACGAAAAACTTCAAGCATAACTTTTCAATCAAACTCAAAAATGGTAAATGGGATAGATTAAATATAAAAAAGGTAGAAGTATTTGATAGAGCTCTTGAAAAAACGTTTGCTCATTTCCCGAGAATAATCGCTGAAAATGGGAAAGAATATTCATACCTTCTTAGATCCACCACTTCAATTGTAACTCTCACTAAAAAAAGTTCTAACAAATAATTGACAAGGATCTCAATAGCAAAAAAGCACCAAGATAGAATCAAATCACAGGCAAACTTTTTAAAAAACTTCTAGAAAACATAATTTAAGATATAACAGTACTCTTCAATGCAGCTTTAAAATTGAATTACTCTCAGCTTTCTGGAAAATAGCACAAATCATACTTATAACAAAACTTGACAAAAATCTTAAAAGCGTGGAATCGTAAAGGCCAATCAGTCTCTTGCAACAATACTAAAAGTATTTAAAAAAATTTGTTTATAAGACTTAAACCAATACTTGAAGAAAAGCAACTAATCCTTGAACATCAGTTGGTTCAAAAAACTGCATGGACCCATCAAATAGATATATCGTCTAGTATGTCACATACATTTCGATGTCAAAGAAGAAAAATACTGCTCAGGTATATATTTATTGCGGTGTCACAAACCTTGTATAAGCTTTGAAACTCAGGATTATTGTATAAAAACAAAAAACAACTACTTATTATTATAATTGTAGTTAGACGATGGACAGTACTGTGTTAAGCATGATGATAAACAAACAAGCCTAAAACCAATCAAATCAGGCGTTCCGCAAGGAAGCATCCTAAGGCCAATCTTGTATATGCTCTTTACCGCCGTTTTTCCAGTACTACAAGTAGCAAGTTTCGCTGACGATACTACGGTGACTGCATCACAGCGGTTTCTTAACTGGGCGGTGTTCGAAGAGTTCAGCAGCATAAAGGCAATACTTTACCGTCTTTACAGAGATCTACAACACAAATAGGCCCAAATAAATCTCAAAATTTAAAGAAAACAGATTTGGACTCTGCAGTGCTGCTTGAGGTCTCTGTTAATGGCTGTGTTTGGTATCTTGGGGTTGCTCTTGCTAATCCTCGGTGATTTGAGATGTCTTGGAAAGCCTTCCAGTAGATTTTGTCCGATGAGGTTGCTTAAAAGACGCATAGATAGTCGATGCACTAGTATTTAACTGCGCGGCCAGGTCGGTAATTTTCAATCGCATAGAGCGGTTTCTAGCGACCGGATCACGATCCGCCCGAAATCTAAAGTGGGTAAACACTTCAGTAAAACAAAGAAAACGAGATCGACAGTCTATTGGAATATGTATAAACATTACCTAAGACAATATAAAAAAATATAAGATTGAAGCTGAAAGAGTCATAGAAATCCTTTTGTAATACAATTGTGGCTACAAAAGACTCGACTCGTCTTAATAAAATTCTGTTAAAGGAACCGCAGCAGCAGCCAGGAAGTCTAAAACATAAGGATGGTACTTATACTAGCAACGTTAAAGAAACAGCGAAAGTACCCATAAGTACACATTTCTCTGACTGCCAAGTTGGAAATCTGCCTATGAGGGGCGACACTTCTAATTCCAATCCCACCGAAGAAGATTGGAAAGTAGTCAACCATGTGGTAAATGAAGATAAAGTAATCTGGGCAATTATGTCCTTTCCTTCAAATTGGACAGCATATTTCCAGCTATTTTGCAATTGAGCTTAGATAATATTACTAACATCCTTTTGCGAATCTTTAGAGACTGCATCGCTTTAAAACTCCAAGAATTAGAGGAAAGTAAAAGTAGTCTTTATTCTAAAACCAGCAGGTAAGGATATTTCTTAGGCCAAATCTTTTTGTCCAATCAGCCTTATGTCTTTTCTTCTAAAAAACTAGAAAACTTTGTGACAGAGAAATAAAAAATATTGCAGTAGCAACTAGTCGACTACACTCTAATCAGCATGAATACGTCCCGGGGAGATCGACGAAATCTGAACTACACTTGGTGGTAGGGCGGGTAGATAGATCGCTGGAAAACAACATGTTTACCATGGCCGTATTTATTGACATCAAGGGTACCTTTGACAATGCGACCTTTTTATAGTATTGATACAGCCCTTTGGCAATAAGGGGTAAATGAGACCCAACAAGAGTGGATTCTACAACTTTTGTATCATAAAGGTGTAGAGGCTGTCTTCAGGGAGGCGTATTGTCACGCCTACTTTAAAATCTAGTAGTAGACAGCCTCCTTGAGTGACTCAATGGTGAAGGAATTTACGTACTAGGGGCTGATGACATAACTATGTATCTTGCTCACCTGCAGGTACAAACAAGCCCTTTGCAATTTGATGCAAACGGCGCTTAGAATGACTGAGGAGTGGTGTAATAAAACGCTCATTATCGATTAACCCCTCCAAGACAGAAATGATAATATTTACGAGAAAAGGAAGGCAGAAGTCCATAGGGTGTCTCAGGTAGACTGTTCCAAACAACTCTTTTCAGATAGTCGAGTCTGTGAAAGTTATGCTTGACAAAAAGCTGAATTGGGAAAGGCACATAGGGGTTAAAACCAAAAAAATGTCGCCGTGTAATGAGCAAACTTTGAAGTCTTTTACGAAAGGCTATCCTATGGCTGTATTCTACCATAATTAGACCTATGTTATGTTATGGTGCACTGGCTGTTATAAAAGCATGCCCGAGTCTTCCTTCACTAAATATTTATGTGGAGGATGTGGCACTAAGATCAGCCGTAAGATCGCAGCCAAAAGGACTTTGGAACGGAAAGGAATATGGGAAAGACACCATCGAATTTTAAGTGGGGCCGTACAACGGATTCCCTTTTTGGAAGCAAAGGTGGATTTTCATTTACCCATCTATAAATTTAGGAAGCTATTCAGAATCGTTCTGAATGCTTAAGAGATAATCGAACCATCTTCACAGATGGATCTAACATGATTGAGGGTATAGAATTAGGTATCTTTTCAGATGATCTAAACCTCCAAAGTAAGCATAACATTAGGCAAACTAACCAAAATCTTTCAAGCGGAAGTATTGGCCGTAATGCAAGGTGCAAATGTAATCCTTAAAAGTAGCATTAAGAACAAAACAATTAGAACTGCTGCTCTGTTAGCATTGAACAGCTGCAAAATTGTATTTTAACTAATCCTTCAATGCCAGACTACTCAAGTCGCGAAAAATAATGTCGTTTGAGTTAAAGAGCATTCTGGCTTATATGGTAACGAACGCGCAGATGTATGGCATAGCAAAGCTCGAAACAACCATTCTCTAGTCCTGAGCCAACATTCCTAATATCATCAGGCGCACTTTGCGCACTAATAAATTAAGAAACCCATAATCGACATTATAGTAGAAGTTATATAAAGAATCAAGTGCAAGTTGGCATTCAAAACTACAAAATGGTTATCTGGAGTTGTTAAAGGCAAATCCAACTATGGAGAATAATATTTGGACTACAACTAAAACATATACATGCAGAAGACCCATCCTGACAAAGCTCAATTCGAGACACGAAGTTATCTAAAATTGGTTGGTCAATTAGAACTCTGTTTGGTGAGTTCTGTTCTAGCATGGCCAGCATCAGCACTACCCTTTTTACGGACATTCTAAAGTTTATCCAAAACATTGGTTGGTTTAACTGGTGAAGGAGGTAGTACAATGGACTGAATTGAGGTGCGCGTGATTTTGTTACCCTCTACTTTATATCCAAAATTCTGAATATATCCAAGGTACTGTTTTCAGATGAGTCGCGTTTTTGCCTCACTGGTCCAGACGGACGACGGTGGGTATGGAGAAGACCCGGAGAAAGATATGTCACAGTTTGTATTGACGAGCGACTTTTATTTTGCGGCGGTTCGGTTATGGTTTGGGTAGGAAAAAACGCAGAGTTGGTTTTTATATAAAATGGCACCTTCACATTCTACAAAATCATGTTATGTCTTTCATGATCACTCTAGGCGAGCATGACATTTTCATGTAAGATAATGCTAAACTTCACGTAGCCAGAGTTGCCAGAGAGTATCTTGATGATGTGGGAATTAGGCGGTTTGAGTGGCCAGTCCGTAGTCCAGACACGAATCCCATTAAACATGTCTGGGAAGAATTGCGATGACGTATCCGAAGGCATACGCCAGCTCCAAGAACTGCTCAGGAGCTGAAAGAGTTGCTATTGCAAAAGTGGAATAGCATCGACCAGAATGTGATCCTAAACTTTTGAAAGTATGGCTTGTTGACTTCTAGCAGTCGTTAAAGCAAGAGGACAGTACACTTTATTAGTGATAAATTCTCTCATTGTTTTACTTTTATACGAGGGTTTTCCCCAAATTTTTCACCTGCCTTTCCTCAAATTTTTACTATGTGGGAACGTATAACAATTTATTTACAAATGATAACAGTGGGGTAAATCAATGCGGTGACCTTACAAAAGTAAGGTATGCAAAACGATCCTAAAGATAGGCAACCAAACGTAGGTTCGGAGCTCAGTCACCCCACATTTCATATCAGCTGTCTTTGTTTCCTTATGTTCAAATGTATAGATAGATTGGTCCTAATAACAAAAAAATCAAGCTTTGCTTAAAATATAAATTTGTTGCTTTCCCAAAATAAATCGTAAAAACAAAAAAAAACAATACTCTCTCTGATTTGGCATTAAGTATTAAATTTAGCTTACAAAATGCGGTACAATTTACAAATATAAGCGTTTAACTGACATTCTAAAAATATATCACAATTTCAATGTGGCCTCAGTTTTTTGCTCGCCAGTGTATTTGAAACTTCAGCTGTAAAATAAGGGTGCACACTTAACCTATTATTGTTTTTATTCGTTCTAGACCAGGCACTGAAAGAAGGAAAACATGAAATTAAACCGTGAGCCATTAAAAGGCGAGACAAATTAAAATAAGTAAAACCCGCATACCGAAAAGTATTAGAAAAATTTAACTGAAAATAAAAATAAAAACATGCGACATACTTAGAAGATAACAAAATAGACCAAGAACAAAAATTTAAATATTTATATTTAATAACACTTTCCATGAAAATAGGATTTTTAGTTATTTTTTAAAGCTGTTTACCAATATGATATCAGATTTCTGGGACTCCCAAAGGAGTTGTCACAAATTTTAGGATCTCATTTAAGAGAGAAAAGACTGTTAGCTCCAGGTACAACATTTTTCTGGTGTTAATAAGAGAAGAGAAATTTTGTAAGTACTTGAGTGAAAAAGGCCCTCTTATTTACTGTAATAACATTGAAGGAGTAGTAGCAAAATATGGAATTTCATATAACAAGAACGAATGAAGGTTATTTATTGATGAAATCCTACAAAATATCAAAGCTGTACTTTTACTCATCACCAATAAGTATGATTTGATACCAGTAGTATATTCTTCGTCTTAAAGGAAAACTATGGAATCCTTGCAATGGTATTAACGGCAATTATGTATTCAGAGCACGAATGGGTTGTATATAGTGATCTAAGAGTTATTGGAATGCTTCTTGGACAACAGTCAGGTTATATAAAATATCCATGGTTTCTCTGCTTGTGGGACAGCCGTGTACGTAATGCATACAGGGTTAGAAAGGAATAGTCAACTAGAATAACAATGGATCTAGGAGACAAGAAACAAAAAATCATTCAGCCTCCTCCCCATATTAAACTAGGAATCATTAAACAGTTCGTAACGAGACTGAATAATGATCGTGACTGCTTTAAAGAATATCTGTCAAAAATTCTCCTTTCTGTCTGATGCTAAACTGAAAAAATAAATCTTTGTAGGACCACAAGTAAGGAACCTTACAACAGACAAACAATTTGAGGGATGATGACCTGTGGGGAAAGGTTGGCTTAAATAGAATTCATGAATGTAGTAAACGTTTTTTGGGGAAAGAAAGCACCCGAATTACAAGAAATTCGTAGAAGATATGTTGATGCCTATAAAAAATTTAGATTGTAATATGAGTATCAAGTTGCATTTTCTTCATAGTCATCTCGACTTTCCCCTTAAAGATTTGGGAGATTTTAATAAAGAATACGGGGAGCGGTTCCACCAGGACATGAAAGAGATAGAGGGCATTATCAGGGCAGTTGGGATGCTGGGATGTTAGCTGAGTATTACTGGTCTATGAAGAGGGACAATTTGGCGTCGCAACACATCAGTCAATTACAAAGGTCATACATCCGTAGCAAAAGGAAGAGAGTTTAAGTCATGCAATGTGTATCTTGGACTTGCCATGTGTGGAAACTAGTTTTATATGTTAAACAAAGTAATTAGTAAATTGATTTCTGGATTTACTTCATTTTAAGGTAGTTATAGGTACTTTACTGCTGTTAATTTTCTAAACTTTGTTAATAAGTGATATTATAAGTGAAGGTAAATACTTCAATTGATATTCTGTGAAATCCTTACGTAATACATAAAATCTGATTTTAGATTCATAAACAGGAAACATAACTACATTAAGATCACCTATTAGAACTAAAAAAATTAAATTTTGTAACTGTGTAATTACAGAAGATGGAAAAATGGATAAGGAAATAAAAGAAAAAATTTTAATTGGAAGAATATTTCAATAGAATTAAAACGGCCTTCCTCAAAAAAACTGAAGTACCAAGGAAAACAAAGGAGCAAATTTTAAAGAATTTTGTGCCTCCAATACTTACATTTGGTGCAGAACATTGTAACTTTTAGGTTCTACTCGATCTTTAGGCTACATACTGATTACTTATTAATATAGTCATTATGCGTCCCTCACTGCCCCTCCTCCATTCTTTTAGCGGCTTTATCTAAAAAAGATGGAGTAACGGCGGCTGCCCAAAGGCGAAATTTATGATCGGTTATTGCAGTTTATCAATAGCGATTTTATAGTGGTTGGTGAACGCACTTATAATGCCGTAAAAGTGTATCTTATCCGCGGCAATAAAAATGCGGCGTTGCAAGCGGCTTTTCTACTATATCATGAATATAAAGGTGCGCCATAAATTCAGTTTCCGTCGGTAAGTCCCACGATTTTTTCTAGCGGCGTATCGCCGCTGAATGTGTAAGAGCGGCCCGCAATATGAAAATTTGTGGCGGAAGGGCCATAAATAATCGCATTAAAAAAATTCGGCTGCGCGGCGCGCGATATGCAAACGCTCGCGACTTTCTCGGGTCAGGTACTAACATATAAATTACGGCAGTACGGGTAATAAAGCGGCGCAATTGCATTGAGCTGACAATTAGCGCATCGAGATAATCACGCCGGGCATGATTGATTGATTTATGGCCGATAATTTACGGACAGCGAGCGGAATGTGTTAACTCGGCGACCTTTTAATGGGGGAAGTGTTGATTTAATACCGGCCGATGATGTCAATCAACGAGCTGTAATTCAATTCAATGCAATGATACTCGTTATTGAATGGGATTGGTTGATGTACTGTCGCCGCTGCAAAGGTTAAACGGCAATTGAATTACGAAATTGCTTTTTATAAGTCATGGGTACGACCGGACTCTTGTAAGGCGAGCAGTTCCGTCATTTCAGGGCCTGCCCTTTCCATGCAAATGTTTGTAGGCACACGCTTCATTACAATGAAAATTTCTATGTAGGGGCTTTAGATAAATTCAAACTTTTTACTGTTGCTGTATTTATTTTTGCATTATGTACCATAACACTGAATTGTATATGCAAATTTTAGATTCAAAAATTTAACAAATAAGAAACATCTTTACAATTATAAATTTATTATCTATAAATATTTTTTTACTTCTAGTTTTATAGGAGCTTTTTTTAAATAAATAAAATTTAAATAATATATATTATTTAAGAAACATATCAGTTGTCAATTGTTTAATTCATAAAACGTTTGATCTATAATTTTTAATACTTCATTATAATTTTTAGGAATATTAAATTATGTTGATACACTATTTTATTCTTATTGATGACCTTAGTAAATTATAAAATGCAAAATATTATAGGAGCATAATTTAATTAATTTTATAACATAACTAGTAAAACGACAAACCAAACTAAATGTTTGGTTTAGAGTTTCGTCGACAATTGAAGCAAAAATGAGCTAATAATTGTTTTATCAGCCATATCTAAACATGGCGACATTCTTTCGGCTATATTCGGTTTTACATAAATCAAAGTTGTACCGCATGCGCCTACTAACGGCACTAATTGGCCACGTAGTGCATGAAACATCGATAATTACTTTATAATCATTAATGTTTTGAGGGAGTTTTTAAAACAGAATGTTTCTTGACCGGTGATGTCAAATTAGTTTTTTTATAAACTAATATGTGTACAGAAATTGATTTGTACGATTGCCCATACATAATGTAATTATAATTGTTCTATACTTTTTTTACATTGGATTACATATTTCACATTTCTGTTTTCATTTAAATGTTATGTATACAGTTGCGACATTACTGCATATTTAAAATTATACCTAAAATATTATATATAAGAAATTATAACCAACTTCATACCTCTTTTTTCTTTGTCTGAAGTATCATCTTTACAGTATGCGCTTATTTATTTATATTCAAATGGTTGATTTAATGTGAATTTTTTCTAAAGGGCAGCAAGTTTAAACTCTACTAAATTTAAAGGTTAAAATCTTCTATAGAATGCTTGTTTATTTAAACACTATTTTAATCCATAACTGCGGTTAAATAATTTTAGAAAAACATGACTAATTTAGACGTATTTGATTTCTGAGGAAAATGTGATAACTATGATGGTATATCGCTTTGTAAATAGAAACATAAATGTAACTTTGGAGATACTTAAGAATTATATACGAAAACATAAATTACTTTTTGTTTTTTTTTTAGGAATGACATACGCTGCAATACGTCGGCAATGTATTGGATATTGCTATTTGCTTGCATACAGATAGTTGTAATAATATGTATTTTAAAAAGAAATAATTATTTGTAATTACATAGTTCTTATTTATTAGAATATAAAGAAATTAAAATAATTTCTGTGTTTCAATAATTTTTTATATAAAGTGTGACTCAAATTACACGATGGATTTTACTTTTCTTCTTCTTCCTTTTAACCCTTTTATCCTAGACGGGTTCGGGTTGTCCTTCGATTAGTTTCTTATCCATAATTTCCATTTCTTCCGGTCTCTAGCGTCCTCTTTCATTTCAATTAGTGTTTTGCCCCTGCTTTTTTCTATTTTGGTAATTTGTTCTAACCACGTTTGCCGGGGTCGTCCTCTCTTTCTTTTTCTGCTATTTTTGGCATCCATTACTTTCCTGAGTATTGTTTCATTCGGTATTCTGCTAAGATGTCCAAACCATTCTAACTGCTTATTTTCTATTTTCGTACAGATTGATTCCTGCTGTAGCATTTCTCTTATATCTTCATTTCTTAAGTGGCCTATTTTAGATATGTTTGCAATTTTTCTCAGTACTCTCATTTCGCTGGCAGTCAGTTTGAGTTTATGCTTACTAAGTATAGTCCAAGTTTCACTAGAGTATGTCAGTATTGGGGATAAGATGGTATTATAAATTTTCAGTTTATTTCTACTTTATCTCTTTTTTTCCAAAGATAGTTTTATTTAATGAGTAGTATACCATGTTGGTTTTCCTAATTTTATTGGTTATTTCTAAGTCGATTTTACCATCGTCGGTGAATGTGCTTCCTAGGTATTCCATAGTTGTTACTTCTTCCAATATTCTTCCTTTGTAATTAAAAGTATATGTATCGTTTGTATTCATTTTGTTGAGTATCATTACTTTACTTTTCTTTATATTTACTTTCATCTTGAGGTTTTCAATTTCTTCTATCCATATATTAATTAGTTCTTGCATTTTCTTTTTGTTATCCCCCACTAACAGTATATCATTCGCGTATGATAAGACATCCAATTGCACTGGCCTCAACTTGTTATACCCTATTGTAGTTTCTAAACCTTTGCTTTTATTCCTGGCATTCTTTATAATTCTATCCATGACAATTATGAATAGAAGGGGGCTCAGGCTGTCCTCTTGCTTGATTCCTATTTTTATTTTAAGTTCGTTGGATCGGTTACCGTTTATTTGTATTTGGGCTTTGGCAATTTCATACACAGGGTTGACCAGATTTATTAATTTTCTGGGCGTTTGTATTTTTTCCAGGCAATCTTCAATTATTGTTCTCTGTATGGTATCAAATGCTGCATGGAGATCTATGAAGGCTATGAATAGTTCCTCCCCTGTTTGCATCTTTTTCTCTATTATATTTCTTAGAATGTATATGTTATCGTTTGTTTGCCTGCCCGGTCTAAAGGCTGCTTGTTCCTCTGCTAGATTGTTTTCAATGGAAGCTCTGATTTTTAGTTCTATTATTCTTGTATATGTTTATATATCACTGATGATAGACAAATTGCTCTGTAGTTGTCGCAATTTGTTTTTTCTCCTTTTTTGTGTATTAGATTTTTATCCCAGTCCGGAATTTTGTTTGTCTTGTATACCTCCATAAATATCCCCCATATCCAGTCCAATCCAATATCTCCCAGATACTTGACCATCTCTGGCTCTATATTATCCTCTCCGCAAGCTTTTCCTATTTTAATTTTTGCTACTGCATCTAATACTTCTTTTTCACTTATACTATGTTGCTCTAAATCTTCTTCCGGCATTTCTGCATCTCTCGTTTATTTATTTTCATTTTCGTGTTGGTCATCGGCATCGAACTTCTTGGAGAAGAACTTTCTCCATCTTTCGGTAATTTCTTCCGTCTTTGTTAGTAGTATATTTTTTGCATCTTTTATTCCGCTTAGTTCCTTGTTACCTTTACCCCTAAGTTGTTTAATTTTGTTCCAGAAAATTCTGTTGTTGTTTTTGAAGCCTTCGCTAAGTTCTTTCCCGAAATCTTCCCAAGCTTTCTGTTTTGCTCTTTTAACCATTTCTTTCGTTTTTTTTCATCCTATCGTATGTTATTTTGTCGTTGTTTTGTTTTGATATTTGATATCTTTTCCATGCTGTTTTTTTCTGTTTAACTGCTTCCCTTAATTCCTCGCTCCACCATTTGGTGCTTTTTGATCCTTTTCCTTATTTTTCTCGTCCCGGATATTTTTCTTGTCGCATTTAATAGTGTGTTTTTGAGAATTTTCCATCTATTTTCTAGTGACCAGTTGTTGTTGGATAATTGTTAGGTTTGTAATATTTTGTCTACTTCGTTTGCGTATTTTATTTTTATTTCTTCATTTTTCATTCGTCTTATATTGATTCTTGTGAATTCGCTATTATCTTCTTCTATCTCGATTGGTTTCTGGACTTTTTCTAATACTAGTCTATGATTTGTATTTCGTTCTGCTTCTCTTCGTACTGCTGTTTCTTCAATGCTATTTTCCATTTCTTGGGTATATACAATGTAATCAGTAATATTCCTTGCGTTTCTCTCCTCTGCTATGAACGTGTACCGGTCTTCTAGGGGTTGGTACCAAAATGAATTTGCTATTTTTAGATTCTTGCTGATACAAAATTCTAGCATTTTATTTCCATTTCTATTTCTGAACAGTTTCATCCGTAACAGCTCGAATTTTGTTCTTAAAGACGCTAACTGTTTGTTGACTGCTAGCGTAGATTTTGTATTTTAGGTAATCTCATACAAATAAGTCACACTGTGTTACGTTAAAAGATTTTTCCGGTCAGTTGATGACAAATGATTGTGAAATTACACGACCAGGAAGCTATTGCTGCTGCAAATCTACTGTTGCTCGAGCTATATGGCAAATGGCTCCGCCCTTCTAGAACCACATTTGTTCTACATCCATGTTGTCACAAAAACAGAGGTCACCATGTGGCGGTAATGCTTGCCATTTACGGTTAATAATATTTTTAGCGTTATTTTCGAAGAGGTACTATCACATCATCTGTCAAAAATTGATGGAAGTTTATTTGGTTTACATGAGTTATGGGAGTATATTTCAGACCTCAAATCCAACAATTTTGCTCATTTATAAACCCGTTGCGAAAGATAATTTACGACTGAACAACTAAAACGAGACTTACCGCACGTAACGGTCTCTGGCAGCCTGGATGGCAGATGTTGGCGTGCTCTTCCTTGGCGGCTTCAACCCGGGGATGGATATTCCTTGGCCAATTGTACTGGGGCACCACGGACGGGGCGGAACGTACAAAAGGCAAGCGCGCAAGAAAAGCGCAATATAGCACCTGGGTCGGCTTCAGCTAGCGGCTCCGTCGCTCACAGGGGTTCGAATAGGAATGCCGGGCGGCGGTAAAAATCCCGTTTAGTTGTGACTAGGGTGGGTTAACGTACAATCAAGGTTACAGATAGAGGTGGAAATCCGGACAAGGGGGGTTTAGATATAAGCACCAAACAATAATAAATTTCTGATCTTCTGCATATTGTTCTATATTTACTAATAGATAGAATCATAGATGACATATGTTAAAGTATCAAAGTTTGGTGACCGCAAAACAAAAAAAAAGGCAAGAAGTTTAAATCCGACGTCAATTTGGGCCAAGTACTTGGTTTTATATCACGGAGTGAAGGCGTGTCGATCATCGCTCTCTTATCGTTAAGAGCCAGCCAAGTGAGATTAGCTAAGCGTGTACGGCTGATATTCGGATTTATAAATATAATTATTTCACTGCATTTATAAACTTTTATGTAGTAAATTATTTTCAACCGGGAATATACCCGCTCCATTCAACAATTATTCAAATAACAACTGGAACAATTTGCAAACAATGTCAGCACTTCAAAATCATCACCTGCCACGGATGCCAAATTACAATAATCAGATAAGTCAATTAAACCTCAGTTAACTCAAACGTTCCAAAGTCAAACTACATTTTCTTCTTATTATCAACAATATTACTCCAAACTCCGACTTTAAGCAATACTAATTTTAATAAAAGCTATGCAGCAGTCTATTCCCAACTTGCATAAACTAGTCCTAACAATAACATTGACTACGACGGTAAAATATGAACCCAGGTCAGGAAACAAACTCAAATCAAGAAACTGGTTCCAACCACCCATGACAAAAAATTGTCAAAGAGCGAAAAAAACAGATTCGCCTTTATATAAAAGCACCCCTTTATTGAATACGACAAACCCATTCATGGTATTAGCTAAAAACCACCGTAACGGTCAAAGTAATAGCGAAACAAATTACGCTAATTTGCCACCCTAATCTCCAGTCACAATTTTTAAAGCGATAACTGACAATCTAAATCTAGACATCGAAAACGTAAGATTCCACGCTAAATTTCTATCTCATAATACAATAAAAATAAAGTAGAAGCTACGCTTGGCTGCTGTAGAAAATACAAGTGTTACGAACTTTCTGTAGCAATCGTTACTATTGCTGACCTCCAGCGATTATGTCAGTCACGAATTTCGTCTCGCTCTGGTGCATCGCCGTAATGGGCGTTGACGTTATGTTGACGTTAAAATATATAGCAAAGATCGTTCGTGTATTTCCGTATGGCCCCGAACGCGTTGCTCTGGCAACCAATGATTCTCACTCGGCCGGGGACCTCCGCATTGTGCTTTAAAGATATTTTATTGATTTTATTTGATACGGGACCCATTAATGCTTACAAAAAGTTGATTAAACATTTACGTGGCGAAAACAAGAAAGGGCCTGCAGAGTCGTAATATGAGGCTTACATCACTCAATCCCTCTCTAAGATATTAAGAATGAGCTTCTAAAATTAGGCCATACCGTAAGAAATACCAAAAATCCCCGGCCGATGTTTTTTGAAGATCTGAAACCTAATCCTAACAATAAATAATTTTGCAAAATAGAATTTTTCGAAAATACTAAAATCAGAATAGAGGTGTTTCGAATCAAGAACATATAACTCAATTCACGCGTTGTTAAGCCTATAATCATTCCAAGAGTTACTGCGCAAAGTCTTATAACTACGTTAAATTTGGAGGACTCCACAACAGCAAAACCTGTAAAAAGACTAATAAAACTCCTATCACATGCACGCTATGCAACGGCGATCATCTCGCCAACTACAAAGGTTGCACCGTTTACAAAGATCAAAAACTGAAATAAACCGAATCAGACGACAGTTAACATACCCGACAGAAATATCCCACCAACACTCCCAACAAATCTTCACCAACCTTTAGATAATCGCACCCACCTCCTATGCACAAATCACAACCAGAAAAACTGACAAAAGTGACGACATCACATACAAAGTTACCTTGTTTCTGAATAAATTCAAAAATATGTTGTCCCAAATGGTAAACCAGGATAACATGCTTACCACCGTCATCAACAATACAGCACAATAATGGCTCGTTTACTATGAATAATTGCATTGAATTTAAACGGACTACATAATTACATTCACAAAGTAAATATATTTGTAAATTACAACAAAATTGATATACTGCTAATATCTGCACCCTATATGCATATAAAGATACCGCATTATAACGTATATTACTCAAATCATCTCAGCGAAACTACCCATACGGGATCGGCAATCATAATTAGGTCAGCAATCGACCATAACCCATTACTATTCTATAAAACTAATAAAATTCAATGTGCTTTAGTTAAAATTGACTGTAAGAGCCATCTACTACCCACCTAGGCATATCATTACTACTGACAAATTTGAAGACTTCTGCCCACTCGAATTTCGCTTCCTAGTAGCAGGAGACTGGATTGCTAAGCACATCGCCTAGGGATCCAGCCTAATATCACTTAAGGAGTGCGTGCCATCCGATCTATACAACTAAACCAACTGAGTTACATATCGACCGGCGAGCCAACTTATTGTCCAACGGACCTGGGTAAAATACCTGATCTGCTTGACTTTGCGGTCACTAAAGACATTTCCCAAGTCTATAGCAAAACGGAAAGCAACTTTGATCTAAACTTAGACCATTTTTTAAAGTAATAACCTTGAGCATAACGGTCATCTGAAAAACAGTACCAACCAGTCAATGCACTAATAAAACGGATTTGAACCGCTTTCAATTCTATATCAATCTAAAATACAAAATGCACACACCTCACAAAATTGACGATGCAGCCTGGCAGGTGACACCGGTTAACCCCAAGATAGCACCCGAAATGTAGTTGTAGCAGAAAAACGTAGAACTCGTGCAAAATGGCAAAGATCTAGGATCCCACGAGATAAGACTGCATTGAATGCTATCACTCACTGTTTTCGAAAAGTCACCCAAGATAATAAAGAGTCAACATTTAATCACTACGTTTCTAATTTATATCCCGAAAACCGCACAATATGGAAGGCTACCGAAAAGTTTAAAAAGCCCATCATTCTAATATCACCTCTCAGAAAACCAGTTGAAAGCTGGACCCCCTTTAATGAAGAAAAGATCAATATGTTCAGAGAACATCCTGCAATTGTTTTTATCCTATTAGCACTCAATAATGTCGCTTTTGACGCAAAAGTAGCAGATTTTCTCAACTCCGCTGGACAGCTATTCCTACCTCTGAGACCTACCTCGCCAGCCGAAGCACATAACCAAATTAAACTAACCAACTCCTTCAAAGCTCCTGGCTACCACCTTATCGTAGAAAATATTCTAAAGCACCTCTCCAGAAAACCATTAGTGCTCATTGCTACAATTTATAGTCGTATACTTGCCACCTCCCACTTTTTTACTTAATGAAAATTTGCAATAATGACAGTAATTGCTAAACCAGGAAAACCATCACAAGAACCCACATCTTACCAACCTCTCCTCTCTAAAATATTCGAACGCTTATTATTATACCGTATAATAGAAATAACGCCTTTAGAAGAAGTAATTTGCGTATACCGGTTTGGCTTCTGTGGAAGCCATTTAACTATCCAGCAATGTCACAAACTCACCAAACACATCAAGGATTACCTAAAAGGAAAAAATTCTGCGTCTTAGTTTTCTTGGACATACAACAATCCTTTGACAAGGCGTGACACCTCGGTCTGCTCTAGAAAATAAAAAGAAAGCTTTCCCATTCACTATCACTCCTCCTCAAATCCTACCATACCCAACGACACTTTCAAATCCAACTCCAATGTGCTATCGAACTATTACCCTATCAACTCTAGTATTTTGCAAGAAAGCGTACTTGGTCATTTCCTCTATCTGCTCTACACTGAAAACATCCCAGCCACATTAATCGCAACTTTCCGTGGTGATACGGCAGTTTTATCATCTGACATTAATGCAAATCGCGCCTCCAAAAAACTACACTCTTATCTAAATCTCTTACAAATCTGGCTCGATAAATGGCGAGTTAGAGTTAATAACTTTAAGCCAATTCAAAGTACTTTTACCACCAAGTACTCTACCTATCCACAAGTTACCATCTGTGACCATTCTATCTCAATCAAAGTTGAGGTGAAGTACTTATTGCTCCACTTAGATCAACGACTTACCTGGAAAGCTCATATTAAAAGCAAAAAACGACAATTAAATCATAAACAAAAAAAAACATGTATTGGCTTATAGGACGTCAGTCTCAACTGATTCTTGAAAACAAACTTTTGTTCTGCAAGACTATACTAATAAATAAATAAATAAATAAAATAAAATAAAATAAAATAAAATTTGTTTATTTCGAACCGGAATTCATAGTATTAGTAACAATAATCTTAAAAACTATATTAGTAAACAAAAAAAAAAGATCTAAAGAAGTCCATAAGCAGGACACCGCCACTACACATATCGATTATATGTAATTGCGGTATCCTTGGTTAAATGGACGTGTGTCCAGTGCTGCATAATACCACTGTCCACATCAAGTCTGTTGGTCACAGTCTTCAGGAGGCTGTTGGAACTGCCACGGACCCGCTGTAGCAAGGATGCCATTCGGGTTCTAATGATGGCTGAAAAGCTATCAACCCCAGCTGTGGCAAACATCCCTGAGGCACTACAGTGCCGCCACAACTCCAACAGCGCCCTGAAGGCATTATTATATTGGGTGCGCAGGGTCCTATATGCTCCCTGAGTATAATTCATCCACAGGCTGCACGTGTACAAGGAGTGACAGTATGCTTTGAAAAGCGTGATTTTAACTTGTTTAGAACAACGTGCGAACCTGCGTGAAAGCATATTAGCCCGAATGCACAGGGCCCTGCGCTCCCGTTCCATGTCCATGTCATCCTTCAGCAATTCCGTGACCCAATGCCCCAGGTACTTAAAGCTGGTAACCTGTGCTAACAGGATCCCATTGAGCGTTATTGGAGGTACTTTGTAAGACTTACTCCCAGCCTTGAACACAAGAAGTACACTTTTAGTTGCGTTATACCTAAGACCATGAGTCACAGCGAATCGCTCACAGATGCCCAGTAGTTTAACAAGAGCACTTATTGATGGGCACAGCAGCACCATATCGTCTGCGTAACTGATGTTGTTGACAAAGGTACCGTCCACAGAACAACCAACTCCAGCGCTACTGAGCTCATCAATCAACCTATTAACATATATATTAAAAGGGTAGGCGAGGTAATTCCCCCCTGCCTTACTCCACATTCTAAGCTGTAAGAGCATGAAACACCTCCAGACCATTTCACATAATTTTTCTGATGAGCATACCAGTATTGTAATAAATGTATAAACTCATGTGACATGTTTGTGTCCTCATAAAGTTTTTCCAAAGAATATTATATTGAACCAAATCAAAGGCTTTGGACAGGTCTAGAAATACAGCATAAACAGGTGTATTTCTAGCTGTGTAGTACTGGACAGACTGCTTGAGACACAAGACAGCGGCTTCAGTAGACAGACCCGGCCTGAAACCAAACTGTGCATCATGAAGTTTAACATGGGAGCTAAGCTGCAGGTCCAACAGTCTGTCCAGCACCTTAGCCACTATGGTTGCCAATGATATTGGTCGGTAATTGGATTTGTCACTAACATCACCAGTCTTATTTTTACTATAGGAACAACTAATGTTTTAACATACTATCAGGTAGGTAGCCGTGATTTAAGCAAAGGGAAAAGAACAAGGCTAGAACTCGTGGTAAGTGTACGCCAGCATGTTGCAGATGTTCTATGCTTAAGTGATCATGACCAGGAGACTTCCCCCTAGTCATTTTACTCAACACAAATCTTATATCCTTTGCTGTAACCACAGCTGGTTTTCCACTAGTATAGTGTATGTCAGAGAAGCAAGTATTTGTACTATCTGTTACACCCAATGGTGGCTGTACCTTAAACTATTTCTGAACATTTCGGCTATGAGCGCAGGGTCACTTAACCCATCCACATTTGCAGGAATACTAGGTTTAGGGTTTAGCCTTCTAGTTTGTTTCCAAAAATTTGAGAAATCTTTGTTTGAATGATGCATAGCCAAAATGTCCATTTTAATCTGCTTTTCATTGGTTTGACACCATTTAAGTTTAGTTTTAAAATTCTTTTCGATTCACACATTTTGTCATATACATATCCAGCTCGAGGTTTATTATACAAAACCCAGTACTTAAACCAAGAACGAGCTTCACTATGTGCAACCTTAACATATTTATTCCAGCCACATATGTATTTCTTTTTATTGACAAAAAATTTTGCTTTAGCACTATAAATAGAAGCCTCAGTAAGAATGTTAACAATTTTATTATACATATCCAAGAGAATCTTATTATGACTAGGATTATTGCACAAATCCTCAGCACAATTTTTACAAACCTCAGGGAAGTCAATATATTTTAATTTTTCATTACAATACTCTGTGTACAGCGCTATTTGAGATGCATCTCTTTCGCCCCACATAATTAAATTAATGTCATTCTCATCACAGTTAACAGACGGCACAATTTTAGGTCTTATTATATTTAGGTCACACTGTAATTCCAACGGAAAATGATCAGACCAAAACACATTATAATTAATTGACATATTAACAATTGTACGTTTAGTGCCTTGAGTTACTAAACAATGATCAAGCCAACTATTGGTTCCATGACTATCACTCACATAAGTGTATAAACCCGAAGACAAACCAAGTAGTTCAATGTCAGCACAACACCAATCCTGGAGTGTACAAAATCCCGCAGTTCATTACCAAACCGCCTACCCGGATGAGCATTGAAATCACCGAGTAAGTACACATAATCAACATCACAACTGTCAATAATGGCATTTAACTCAGCCAAACAATGTGTAAATTCAACTAGGTGCATTGGTTCATCCGTAGGCATGTAAACCGAAACCACAAGAAAAGAACACTGAGCCATAGTAACTTTAATGACAATAATGCGATCACTAGAGCACTGCACTGTCGTTACGGAGTCAAAGATGTTTTTCCGCCACAGAATAGCCACACCTCCATACGGACGCCCACGCAATACACCTGCCGATGTATCAACAGCTGCTTTGCCGGTATAATCGAAGTCGATGTCCACGGTTCCCAGGAGAGGAATATCATGCGGTAACAAGCACAACTCCTGTAGTGCCACTATGTCTGCTGTCTTACACAATGATCTAATACATTCCATAGATCTTAATAGAGATCTACAATTAAAAGTAATAAATTTGTTATAGCTCGATCCCATTATGACGTTTTATTGTTGCCAATATCCTCACTTTTCTCCGTGAGTTTCTTTTTAAAATTGATAAAGCGCCGAAAGGTCACTCCTTCAGGTCATAGACTGTCATTTAAAAATAATGATAGTTTATTTTAATACTAATACTTAATAATATTTAATACTAATACCCATACCCATTTGGTTCTATGGCATAGAAATCTGGGAATGCAGCAAGCCATCGAACATTAAGATCTTCCAATTCTACAAATTGAAACTCCTTCGTATTATTGCCAACGCTCCCTGGTACGTAAACAATCCAACTCTCCACATTGGTCTTCAAGTTTCCTTTTTCACTGAAGTCATCAGGACATCTGCTACCAAAAGCAAGGAACGCATCTTAATCCTCGTAAGCCAACTCGTTGCCGAAGGAAAACGACTACACCTCCCTGATTGAATCCTGGAGTCTCGTCATTCTTACAGCTCTTTCCTTTCAACCAGACTTTTTTGTTAATTTATTCTATTTTCCTATTTTTCGTCTAATTTGTTATCCTCCACCTCATTTCGCCAAGATCATCTGGGTCTATTGCGTTTTCTTCATCATGTTAAACTCTATTATATTATTCTTTTTATCCATCTATCCGTACCAAATTAATATTTTTTCTTTAATGTAACGCATTGTCTATTTCTATATTTATTCTTATTCTAATTTTTTAGTTTAGTATTTTGCCACTTTGTGTTATTCTACAACACCCCTAATACTTTATTTCTACTGTCATTATTTTATTCTTGTTTTATTATGAATTGGCGATGTTTTCGTATCGTATGTCATCCTGTTTCATATCATGATATTGTATGTTCTATAACACTCTTTAAAAATTTGATGTTAGAGTCATCTCTTTCTACTTTATCATTTATGGTTCTCTGGAACATTTTCTTTGTCATATGATGAAATTTTGTAGATCAGTACTTATTTTAGGTAAAATTCCTTTAGGTTTCGCTATTTTATTGTTTTTTTTATAGATTTTATTACGTTTTCTTTCATTTTACTATGTCACCATATAAAGTTTTGTCATTTTTCTTATAGTTTCCTAGTCTCGTCACTAAGATTACATTTTTGTTACTTCTCCTAAAACTTTAAAAGCCGCTTACTTTATGCTACATATTATTTGTATGTTTTCTCGATGTTGTCGTATCGAAATTCTGATTATTTTTAATTTAGTTCATTTTGATAGAAATTCTTTATTGTCCCGTTCTAAAGGATATAAAGCTTAACTCCTTTTTTATTTTCTATCGAACTTATGTTTGCTGTTATTTTATTTTTCTTTCTATCTGCTTGAATGTCATTTTTGCAGTTAACAGCCGACGATCACTGCCATATTCCGCACCTATTTTTAATACGACATCCATAACTGCTATTGTAGTTTTTTTATTAACTATGACCTAATCGATTATTGATTTACAGGTATTTGACCAAATAACTTGTGGAAGCCGGAACATCTAATATTAATACGGTGTTGGTTCACCTTTAGCACGCAATAGAACTTGAATTCTGGACGAAATAGGCTGATACAAGTCCTAATAGTAGTGAGTGGAATTTAAAGCCATTCTTTATTCAGCACAGTCTCCAGCACATAATCAGGTAGAGACGAAAGGGGTGAAAATCAACGCTAAACCATGTTTTCCAAAACAGCCCACATAGACTCAATGACTGGAGACTGACAAGGCCAGGGAAGATGTTGAACCTCATCAGCATACTCTAGAAAATACTTTTAAACAGGGATAGCGGTGTGAATAAGTTTGCACAATTGGATGAGCCTGGTTACCCAAGTGTTTTCTATACAATGCTGGTGTAACCCGACCGTGTAATGTGACAAGAACGGCTGCCAAATAACGCCCCAGACCATAATAGAAACGCTACCATGTTTCACAGTCGGGACGAGACATTCTATATCGTACGCTTCAGAGGGTGTTTGCCAAACACTTGTCCGGTGATGGGAAAGAGGGTAAAGGGCGACTCGTCCTACAAAACGGCACGTTATCAGAACTCCAATGTCCAGTTTTTGTAGGCATTCCACCATGCACATCGCTTTTGAACATTTTATGCATTTACCGCCTTACTGTTTTGGATGAAACTAAAGTGTTTAGGTGCTGATTAAGTTCTGTAGTCACTTTCTTAGCCGTTGTTTCCTTTTGCAACGTCACGATACGCTTCAAGGTCTGGGGATTTCTATCCTTCAGCTTTGTCTTTTGATTACTATTATGCTTTGCGGACTCTTCTGTTTTGGCGTGTACTGTGTGTGGTCATGACTTTCGAGACCGTGTCCTGTGTTAGATCGCATAACGTCGATGTTTTGCTCACAGATGCTCCAGCTAGACGGGCACCAGAATTAGACCTCTTTGAAATTTCGTCAGGTCGGACATACTGTCACTCACCATACGTGCACAACGTCCACAACTATCTATAAAGTTATCTTTTTCTGTGATTGGACTGTTAGCTATAGTTCTATAGATATATATTTATATTTCTTCGGTAGATTTCTAAATCTATTTTTAAATTTAATTTTTATCGTTTTCTAGACTTGAATCTATCTCGTGTTTTTTTTGTATTAATGTTTCAAGTCTGCTACACATCATTACTCCTTGGGGACACTTCAACAATAAATAGCTCTATTTTTATTTATTTCGTTTCTTCTCTGTTTTTGTGATTATCACCATGTACAAGTTCATTCTTTTGAATTCTTTTTTTTTATTTTTGTCTTTAGTTCTCTATCTTTCTATGTTCCATGTCCTTATAATAAAGTTTTTTTTATTTGCTTTATTTTGGTTGAAATATAAATAAACTGAGTTTTGAAATTTTCGAATTAGAATTTTGCTTGAAATATAAATAAACTGAGTTTTGAAATTCCGAATTAGAAATGATCCCTTCTCTTCACCTTCTGTATCCGATGGAACTCTATCCTTGTGAGGTATCCAACTTTACTACCCGTTCGTCGCGCACCATCTCTTATGCAGGGCGATGTGGCAAGCACCGCATCTTAGACGACCGCAATTATTACCTCTCGCTCGAGCGAGTGCAGGTACTCAATTATTTGCAGTGGCTGAGTAGACCACCTGGAAATAGAACTCGGGTCTGACGATATATATGACACTATTAACTATTTAATATTGTAAAAATCTAAGTTTATGTATTCAATTATTTATTTCACATAACAATTACCTAAAAATATAACGGCGCCATCATCATCATTATCATTACATATATTTAAGACAACTGTTTGTATTCATATATAGGTATTTGTTATAATCAAAGGTCATTGACTTTAAACGTTTTTAATTTTTACTTAAAGTTTTTTACAGGGTTGTATCCAGAAGTAGTAGGACTGTTTTCTTTTTCCGCGCGCGCGGAGCAATAGAGGGGGTCTGCAAGGCCGGATGTTATGGAGGAGAGCCTTCGGAACAGGTTTCGACCTGCGGCAGTCGCCTGCGTGCGTTAGTTGAGTGTGGACCACTGTTTTAGTGACCTCCTATTGTGACGCCTCGTCGTCAGTTACGATGGAGCGAAATTTTGAGCAGCGATACGCCATCAAGTTTTGCTACAAACTTGGAAAATCAGCGACCGAAACCCAGGACATGCTTACGCAGGCCTACAAGAAGGATACCATGAGCCGTTCCTCGATATTTGAGTGGCACAAATTGTTTCGGGTGGGGAGGGAGCTCGTCGAGGACGGCCAACGCGCTGGGCGTCCGTCAACCTCGAGAACGGACGACAAGGTGCTGAAAGTTAAGCAACTTTTGAACTCTGACCGACGGTTGGGCATTAAATTAATTAGTGATGAGCTGAATCTTTCGTACGGAACAGTCCAAAGCATCATCACAGAGGATTTGTCGATGAGAAAAGTGTGCGAGAAAATGGTGCCGAAAGTGTTGGGTGACGAGCAAAAAGAACTGCGTGTTGAGATTTCCTAAGAAATACTGAAAAATTTTGGAAGAAGACAAACATTTTCTCGATAATGTCATCACCGGAAATAAAACCTGGGTCTTCTAATACGACCGGGAAACAAAACACACAATCACCCCGTAAAAAGAAGGCCAGAATGTCGAAATCGAAAGTGAAATCCATGTTGATTGCATTTTTGACCGTCGTGGCATTGTCCATAAGGAGTTTGTACCTCCTGGACAGACTGTAAATGCAAGATTTTACGTGGAAGTGCTCATACGGCTGCGAAATCGGATCACACGCGTGCGACCAGACCTGGTGGGGAAGTGGAAGCTCCACCATGACAACGCGCCGTGCAATGACGCGTGAATTGTGAGGGATCTCCTGGCCAAATTCGACGTTTCACGTTGCCTCACCCCCCCTACAGCCCTGATGTGGCACCGCCGGACTTCTTCCTGTTCCCCCGGATCAAGAGGCAGCTCAAGGGGCATCGTTTCGACTCGGTGGAAGCAGTCCAAGCGGCAACGACGAGGGCGCTGAACAGCATCCCGGAGGACGACTTCCAGAAGGCGTTCGCGACCTGGAAGGCTCGCTACCAAAAGTGTGTGGATGCCCAAGGGGCCTATTTTGAAGAGTATTAAGTCGATGTACCAAAATGTTCAATAAATTTAAAAAAAAAATAGGTCCTACTAATTTTGGATACCACCCTGTGTATCAAGTTTTACGCAATTCACACGGGTTTTTTCTTTTTTTTTTAAAGTATATTAACCGATAATTAAGTATCGCACTAATACTATCTCCAAGTATTTTTTTTCACAGAATGATTTGCTTCTTGGTGTACATTCATAACCAAGAAAAATATGTTTAACCGCAATTGTCTTCAACTTCCCTCTTTTGACTATTCCTTGTACATACTTATACATATATACCTAATGCAGTGATTTGCGTTACTCCGTCTGCGAGTCTTTCTTTGTTATTATCCAGAACGAAATTTGACAGTTCTTGTTTATATTTTTGTAATCTGTATTGTACATACATTTTTTCATTTGTAAGTAAAACGAGTAATTCGATTTGTGCAGCTTAAATCAATATATAGGGTTGTTGAGGTAAATTCGGACTTTTCTTTGATTAAAGTTGATAGGCCGTCTTATACGCATATGAAATCTCTTATTACATAATACGGTTATCTTCCCATAATGTTGCGATTCCTTTCGCGCCGAAAAATCGCCGTTGAAATATATTGCATGGTTTTTCTGCAAAAAGGCTCAAGTTTATAACGTATCCAAGAAGTACAAGAAATCTAACCACCGAGAGTAGTAATGAATTCGTTTGTGAATTGAAAGAGAAGATCCATTATGATCCTAGGTGGAGCATAATTGACCTGACAGAAGAATTAATCCTGGCGAGGTCGACGATCAGGCTAGCAATACACCAAGATGGACAAAAGCTAAAGGCATATGAACTGTTAAATGACATCAAGCACAATAGCGCTGACTTCCTAAGATTATTTTCAGGCGAAAAGATCTTCATCCGGGCGAGAAAGGTGAGTCGCTGTTAAATCTATTTAGACGCTTCTGAATTGCTTACTGTCATAGACACAGAGCTTCTCGACTCTGAGATGGTATTGTGGCTTGTAATCAACTAAGAGAAAAAATAGTGTCCGACTTGTTTGAGCAAAGCTTGAAGGTCACCGCTGTAGACAATTGTTAAGGATTGTTGGATAGAGAAGGTGGTTGCTAAGCGGGAATTTGTATTACCACTGGACCCTCGACTTGTGGCTACTTTCCAGTCCCAACTTCAATTGTCTTGACTACTGCATGTGGTATATGTTCGATATAAAGGTGGTTGAAAGGCGTCGTAACACCAAGGAGAACTTAAGGATCTGCATCATGAAAGTAATAACACACGTGGACAAAGAAAAAGTTGTGCTGGCCTGCAGTAGGTTGAAGTAGTTCCTGGCTGCTAACGGGAGTCACATTGAATAATATGATTCTCAATACTACATATTTACTTTAATTTGGCTAGGTTTCGTGTAAATAAATTTAATTTATCTTGTGCTTTAATGTTATTTATATTGTTTATTTATTTTTTATTTACCTCGACCATCCTGTATATTAGGAATGTTTAAGCCAAAATTTTATGTCCTATTTTAATCCTAAAGCTTCAGCCTGCTCATTGTTGTTTTGAGATTGCTGAATTTTTGCAATTTACGGTTTGCACTGTTACTGTTATAAATTATTTCCTGCTAAGATATGATATTACTTTTTAAGTTTTTTTGTTTAAATTAGTTGTATTCAATACCATTATAATGTAGCGCTTAAAAATAAAAAATAACTACTAAGCATATAAGCTCAAATCCCCAATAAAAAAATAAGATCCAAGGTAATGTTTTAGTGAAGATGTAAAATTGTAAGAAATAAATTGTCGTATGTTTATTAAATAATTTGAAAAATAAAAGGAAAAATACAGTAGTGCTCAAAAGATTTTACCGCTGTTTTTTCGACATAATTTTTTACAGACTTCAACTTATCCGGTTGAAATTTTCCACGAATTTTGGCGTAAGTCTCACTATTATTGGAATAAGATTTCCCAAATTTCGGTCAACGGAACAAAAAATCTGACCGATTTTTAAATTGATACAAATAGCCATTTTCATGCAATCTACTTTTCTTATATTGTAATTTTCTGTAATTTTTGTCGTTTTGTATGCGGTATTGTTCATCTCCAAGGACTTTCTCACCAGCAAACTACGAATCAGTTGTGCTCAGAAGTTTACTATTACAAAGCTGTTGACCATAAATCTAATGACTTCTCCAGCAAACTGGAATCAGTTGTGCTCAGACAGTTTACTATTACAAAGTCCGTTGACGAATAAGATTAATGATTCCTAGTGTGCTTGCTCGACAGAAGATCCTCGTCCGGACGAAAATTCCTTGTGCTGCCGACAGAAGATCCTCGCCGACTGCAGTCGACATAGCTCGCAAGCTAAATAAATTCAACATCTCCGATATTTCTTTCCAGGCTGTCGGACGTTGTCTGAGTAATTCTGAACTACATGGATGTTGCCCCTTCTCCAAGCCATTTATCAGTGAGAGAAACTGGAAAGCGTGGTTCGAGTTCGCCCTCGGTCATCTGCACTGGACTCATCAGGAGTGAAACTCCGTACTCTGGTCGGATAAAAGCAAGTTTATGTTGTTTGGTAACGATAGCATAAATTATGCCCGTCCCCCAATTGGCATAAGATTTGTTCTCGTTACCAAATCTCAACTGTTAAACAGGCGGCAGATCAGTGATGGTGCGGAAAACATTCAGTCGGTTTCTTGCACAAGATAGACGGGATAATGGAAAGGAAAATTTATCTAGATATTCTTGAGAACATTATGCTTCTATCTGCAAGGTCTAATCTCGGGCGCGGATTCGTTTTTTAACAAGACAACGATACGAAACATGCCTTCAAGGATGTCCATGAATGGTTCAGCAGAAAGAGGATCACTGTAATGAAGCGGCCAAGCTAAAGCTCAGACTTGAACCCTATCAAGAAAATATGGGCAAAGAACAAAACGAAGAATTTGACTGAGAAGTCTTGACTCTATGTCCCGTTTGTTTCCAGGTTATTATTGATTCAAAAGCTTTGCTACTCTTATTAGACATGTTGAATTGTTACACTTGATTTTTGATTATTTGACCCGGATGTTATAATTCTGTTATTCGTTTTGTTATGGCGTGTCATTTACACGGTTTTGTTGATTTTGATAAATATACAAATTTTGTTAAAAATTTTAAAACATTTTAAACTGAGAACGTTTACATCATGATGAAACACCTTCAGGATGTCTGTTTCAAATTTGAAGAAAATTTGTTGAGAAATCTTTTTGAGCGCTACTATACGTAAACTTTTCCTTCTACACACAGGGTCTAATAGCCAGGTATCAATTGTTTCCGGACATTCTAATGACAATGAACAAAAAAAAAAAAATTTGTGTACAAAATATTTTTAACATTTACACATTTAGATTACTACTAAAGTACTAATGTGTACACCCTGTATATTTCAAAGAATTTGATCCTAAGTATGCGGCTTTGGGGTTTCTTCAGGGAGCCGCAAGTATAACTTAATAAAATTTTTATTTTCACTATAAAATAGTCAACGAAGAGTAACGGAGTTGTCCATCCGCGGCGGCCATTTTGTGCCCAAGAATTTTTATCGCCGCCGCCGTTTGCTTTTTCAGGTAGATAACGCCGGACAAAGTACGAGTTAATTGGATCATCGGGAGCCATTAAGCCGCCCCATAGCGCCCAAACGGGAATAGCTCTGTTTGTCCATAAACAGTTGACGTACGCCGCTACATCGGTCGCGGCGGCTGCAACGAGGCCGAATAATCCGGTACTTTACCGGCATTATATACAATGTGGCCACAATGTGCGGGCCGCCGTAAGCTGTATTTATTCGCACTTTTCAGCCATCGATTAGCGCGGCTGCGGCCTGGCGGCTGGGCCTGTAAATTTCAGCATTAGCATCGCATAAAGTGGGCTTTTCAGCCGGAATGTACGGTCGCATAATTATACGCAAGGAAGCGAGATGATAAGTAGGAGATAGGCAGCTTCCAGACCGGCTAATTCGGCGAGCGTACGATTTATAAAGGCGGCATCGAACAAGTAAAACAAAACGCGGACCACCCAAGTTGAGCCCGCGGTTGCGACTGCGGTATTCGCTTATTGGACGGCAGGTACTTAGCGGATTGCGCCCCAGTTCGCATATTATTCGATCTAGAGCTGTCTTCATCCAAATTAACTATCTTGTCATTACCACGCATCGCTATCGGGATCCGGGGTGCTACAGTTATGTTTGCGAATGTTGCTGAGTAATTTTGACTCATTTCCCATTGTTAGGTACGTCATTTCGGCTTTCTAAACGACTCGATTATTTTCTTTTAGAAGTAGAAAACATACTTCTGGTACTACTGAAATATGTTTACTTAATCAGCTCTTTTAGATGCTTTTGAACAATTGCACATAGATTTATGACACCTTCGTAGAATTTAAATAATATTTCTTGCAGCGAAAGTGATGATCTTTTTTATTTTCATAGTTCTATGGAATCTAAATTTTATTAACCGGTTTCTGTGAAGTTAAAGCCTTATAAAGTAGGTCTAATTAGCCACTCTTATTAGTTTATGTAAATAAGCTAAATAAAAATTCCTATGCAATAATAACTTTTGAACAATACATGTAAATCATTGTCTAACTGTTCCTAAGATATTAATGACAGTTTTTTATAGAGATATATTAATGATTAAACATTAAAATTTATAACTTTGTAAATATTTTGTGAACTAATTATATGTACGAGGATTGTTCAATAATTTTGATAAATTCTATGCAATGACATGTTCATTAAGCTGCATCATTGTGGACAAAGTTTTAGCCATGTGTGACGTGTCATTAATTTTTGATAACAATCTCAATCGGTTATTTTTGCATTTAAAAAAAAAGTTTTATTCATTAATCAAATTTTTTTATTTGGAAAACCAACTGCTACGTAGATTAAAACTGAGTTAGATGAAGATCATAAATACTTCCGACAGTTGGTCGGACATTATAGAACAAAATCTACATTACTCTAATGGAAGACTATCATATAAAATATATGAATTTGATAAGCAAGGTCTGATTAAGGTATTTGCCTTAGGCTGACAATTTTTCACTCACTTTCTCTAAAAAATTTTAATGTTTAGGAAGCCGATTTTTTAGACAAAACATTTATTTCATATAATTTTAAATTTTGTTATGCACATACACTTCAACACATTGTTTATATACTTACAGAGATGGGGAAAAATAAAAACAAATGTTTATTTTATCTCAAAATTTTTATTTAAAAATCATGTTTTCTGGCTTTAGAATTTTTTTATTGTTTCCTTGATTTCTACAATCATTTGCGGTCTATAAATACATCTTATGTGCAGGGTTTGTATAAAAAGTATCGGGAATAGTTTCGGAAAAATAGATTTATTTAAGATATAGCTACAATACCTCAAAAGTCTTTAAAGTACATTCCTTGAGCGTCGACATACTTTTGTCGGCGGCTTTTCCTCAACTCGAAGGCTCCCTGGTAGGCGAATTCCGGAACCTCCTTAAGGGTACGCGTGCAAGCTTCTTTGACGGCACTTAAGGTCCCATGGTAGTGTCCTTTGAGGGAACATTTTACTTTTGAGAATAGGAAATATTCTGCTGGTGCCAAGTCGAAACTGTATGGGGGTTGGGGAATCGTGCAAAAAGCCCGGGTCTTCTTCAACGCGTTGCAGAAGGTGTTTGCAAGCAGACCCACGTCTCTGCTCTTGGTCGTTCGCCAAGACCTTCGGGACGAGTTTAGCCCAGATCTTTCGCATCGCCAAATTTTCAGTGATAGTACTGTGCACTGTCTTCTTATCAATGCCAATTTTATCTGCAACAATTCGCACACTTAACCGACGGTCTAAACTCAGCACTTCACGCACACGTTGCACGTTGTCGTCGGTTCTTGAGGTCGACAGCCGTTCAGCGCGAGACTCGTCCTCCACACTCTTTCGGCTATCTTTGAAAAGCTTGTACTATTTAAAAACTCCAGTTTGTAATATGTTTTCATTCTTAAACACTTGACGAATCGTGCCTAACGTCTCCGTACCCGATTTTTCCACTCCAACAAAAAATTTGATAGCGTATCGCTATTTAATCGTTCGCTGCATTTTGCGCTTGCACCAAGTCAGTCGACAGGGGTTCACTAAAAACACGATCTAGCTTGAATGAACGCTCGCAGCCGACAGGCGCTTGGTGCGTCTTGAACGTCACATTTCCCACCACCAAGCACGCGCAATGCGAGCGCGCTCCGACGTATAGTCATGTCAGGAAAAAATTGTTCCCGATACTTTTTACATAAACCTTGTATATATATATATATATATATATATATATATATATATATATATATGAAACGAGTTGTTAAATCATTTGGCTTAAAACTTTTAAGTCTTCTGGATTTTTTTTCTTCATCAAACTATGTAGCTGCAAGTTCATTCTGATTTACCAAGACCTTATCTGGTGTGGTGGCCTTTTCGCCCTTGAACCGCTTTATATCGCGGCGGCATGGGGACCTTTTGATATCGGCAACGTTTTGCCGTCGCACACACAAAAACGGCGTGGGCTTTTGCCCCGCAAGGATTCATGCCCCGCAGCTCGGCCAGTTAGGTCGTGTCTTAGTCCGCATAAATTCATATTCGCATATCCGCATACATTCAGATTCATGCCCCGCAGCTCGGCCACTAAGGTCGTGTCTTAACCCGCATACATCAAATTCGCATTTCGCATCCCCGCAAATATTCACGCATCGCAGCTCGGCCAATTTGGTCGTGTCTCAACATCCCGAAGATACCAGATCCGCAACGCAGAGGTGGCTAGCTTGGAATCGCCGACGAAGCCGAAGCCGATTCAGGTGAGCGATTTGGCAATTCTTTGGTTGATATCGGTAGCCGCCCCCATCCGCTAACGCGACGGCCGTTTAAGGGACGATTTGGCCTTATCGGCTGACCTTCCACTACGGGCCGTACTACGTTTTCACACCGCACCACGAGAGCGGCTATTTACACGCCTGCCTCTCCATTTTTTGGTCCTTACGAGCCGCATCGGTATCGTATCCAACACCGCATCCACGAGAGCGGCTATTTACACGCCTGCCTCTCCATTATCTTTGTATTTTGCATTGATTTTGGTGATTTCTTCACGTATTGTGAGTATTGTTAGATCAGGGTGTAATTGTTTATTTATAGAAGCAGAGGGCTAGTCCGTATGTCCAGACAAGTTTTAGGAAGATTTTATATAACAGTATTTTATTTTCAATGGAAACTTTCGACTTCCTGCCTAGTAACCAGTACATCTGACTCAATTTTTCTCCTAGTTGCTTCGCTTTTATTACAAATATGTGTTTAACAGGTAAATTTTTTATCCAAATTATGTCCTAGATATTTTATTCTATCTTTTTGTAGAATTTGTTTTCCATTCAGCATGACAGGAGGGTAATTCCTACGCTTCAGTGTAAAAGTACTGTGGGAAGATTTATTTTTATTGGCTTTAATCCTCCAACGTCCTAATCATTCTTCGAATTTGTTTGCGTAGGTTTGTAATTCTTTTGAGGCAATTATGGGGTCTGTGAAGACGCTAGAATAGTACTATCGTGTGCATAGGTGGCCATTGTTGTCTGACTGTTTTGTGGTACATCTGCTGTGTATATCGAGTATAAAAGAGGTCCAAAAATACTTTCTTGTTTACCCCGGATAGGATCGGTAATAATTCGGTACATTCTTCTTGATACTTCACTAGAAATATTCTGTCAGTTAGGTATGACTTTACTAAGGAATACATTGGGTGTGAGAGCGCACATTTAAGTTTATAAAGTAGCTCGTGTGCCAAACTTTGTCAAAAGTCTGACTTACATACACACATATTGCAGAGCAGTATCTTTTATTTTTAAAGTCGTTATAGATTTGTTTGACCAATTGATGTATTTGTTCCATGGTTCCATGCCCTCTTCGGAATCCGAATTGGTGGACAGATAAGAGCTGCTGATCTTCGACCATTGGCATTATACGGCTGTACAGTAATTTGGAAAGAAGTGGGAGTAATCTTATAGGACTATGTAATGCTACGCCATTTGGACATTTGCCTGTTTTTTATATCATTACTATCTGTGTTCTATTAAAATGATAAGAAAAGCATTCGAGTCTCAGTATTATATTAAAGATGTATGTTAATTCTTTTAGTCTTTTTTGGGAAAGTTCTCATAGTATTTTACCATTAATGAGATCATATCCCGGTGCCTTTTTTGGGTTATTGCGGTAGTGTATTATAGTTTCTATGTCTGCTTGAACGGTTTTATTTAGTGGATAAGTCATTTGATGTGATGTTTCAAGTTGTTTGTTAATATTCTCTTCCTCTTTTTGGGTTTGTGATGCGTGAAGTTTAAAAATTATGGTTAGGTATTTAGCAAAAGTATTAATCTTTTGTTGTTCAATTCTAGCCCAACTGCTATCACTGTTTCTTATTGGTAGAATTTGTTGTAGAAGCTTGTGTGTAGCCTTTTATAGAGAATAGCCTGTGGCTTCTTTAGGTTAGTTTTTTGAGATATTCTTGTATCGATTCATTTTTTTTAATTTATGTAACAATTTTTTATGTTCTTTTACTACTTTATTGTATTGTTGTTTATCAGATGCCGCACTTGTTAGCCGCCAACGTTTTCTTGCTTTTCTTTTTTCGACAAGTTTTTGTTTCACGATTAAAGAACATTTCTGTACAATACGCTCGTTTTCACTATGCGGCGTTGCTTGCCATGCATACGGTTTTGATTATATTTTCAACTTAATTTCCTACATCTAGTTCAGTTTTTAGCGGTATTTCCAGTGTTACCAACTTATCTAATTTTTCTCTAAGGAGGTACCAATCTGTTTTGTTATTAGTTAGTGACGGTTTTTTGGTTTTCCTAGCACATAAGTTAATGTCGTTACGATAACTGGTGTATAATCTGAAGTAAGATCTAGACCTGACTCGACTAACATTTTTTTTGCATCAAATCCTTTACCTATGTAAAAATCCAGTAGGTCCGGTATCTTATCAGGATCAGATAGTCAATATGTGGGTTCTCGCGTTGTTAAATTGATTGAGTTGTTACTTTTTATAGTTTTTAGTAATTCTGTTGTTCTTGTAGTTCTGCCCCCCCAAATTGTATGTTTAGCATTAAAGTCCCCCAACTATAAAATGATTACCTAAGGTTTTGAAACATTTATTAAAATCCGATTGCTTATTATTTTGCTTGGGTGTGCAGTAGATTGCTGAAATTATTATTTCTCCTAGTTTGTCTTATATGATAATGTTAGCGGTTTGTACCTATATTGTCCAGCCTATATTCTTCTTGTTTATGGTGTTCAATTTTGTTATTGACTATTTGGTACTATAAACATTATAATTAGAAATTTGTACGTGACTTTTATTAGTAATGTGGGCTTCTGAGATTAAGAGTATGTCAAGTTTCAATGTTTAAAATACTTTTTCAATAGTTGATTATTATCGAATAAACTTCTTATGTGTAAATTGTTCTTTCTCGCGCTAAGTTGAACTTCAGAGAATCTATTTTAGCTTAATATGTTTCTATCACAAAAGATTGTGGTTCACAAAACTCGTAACTACTATTTTTGTTTTTATCTAAAAATAATATTGACCTCTTTTTTTGTATAATCTCAGTTTTGTACATGTCACTTCACCTTGCTCCTCCATTTTTTCCTCGGTCTATATTTCTTCTCTTTTCTATTGCTGTTCTGCTTAGGACTAATTTTGACAGCCGTCCTGCACTTAATATTTCTACATGTCCCAACTATCTTATTATTTGTGCCTTAACAGTTGCTATGATATTCGGGTTTTTAAACCTAGTTCTTAGTTTGTGCGTCTCCTCCACTCCTCCAGAGATAATTGGCAACATCCTTCTTTTCCACCTTTTCATTTTTTCTCTTTGTTTGATTTCACATTCATAAGTGGCTGTAAGCTTTATGACTAGTGTAAATTTTCTCTTTTGTTTTTCTAGAAACATATTTTGACTTTATGAGTGTTTTCAAATATCCGTACTTTCGATTTTCTTTTGAAATTCTTGTCTGTGTTTCATGTTCCTCATGTCTATTTTTCCAACAAGTTTCACTTAAATATAAAAAATTTCTTCGTTCTTTCAAAATTGTAGTCTTTGTTGTTTGTTTTTAAACTCCGGTTATTCTCTTCTTTTGACGTCCTGTGCATTTGTCCCATTACCACATATTTTGTTTTGTCTTGGTTTATCTCCAAACCATATTTTTTGCTTCTTGTTCTCTGTTCTTGATACTCTTCTTAGCTCTTTTTTTCTTCTTGGTATGATTGTTAAACCATATGCGAAGACCATGCACCGATTTTTGTTATTAAATATAATTTTATTGGTTTTTATTTTACTGTTTCTAATTTTATTGTTTCTAGTATCAGGTTAAAGAGTGTCCTTGACAAGGGGTTACCTTATGCATATATTTAGCCATTTCCTCATTAATTGTTCTAAAATTTTGTAACGCCTGTCTAATAACACAATGCCCCTATAGTTTCACATAAGTCTCCTTTTTTATATATTGAGCATATAAGGGAGTTTATCCCTTCCATCGGCGTTTTCTTCTCTGCATTTAGTATATTTTTAAAATGTTCTCTCCATTTTTTAGTATTTTGCTGTGTTCGGTTGTTATTACTTCTGTTTCATTTTTTAAATACGATTATCGATTGTAGCATTCTTTTTCTACTTTTTTTACTCTTTGGTGGAACGATCTTATTTCTTTGATGGAAACTTTCTTTCTATTTTTTAGTCTCATTTTATTTTGTTGCGTTTCTTTTTTTCATGGTTATTTTCTTTTTTTTTTTAAAACATTTGGTTTGCTCTTATTTTCAGCATCACTGCTTGTATATTTTTCTTTTATTCTGTCATCTTCTCGTATTTTTCATCACACCAGTCTTTTGCCCTTAGTTGATTTTTCTTCACAGCCTGGCTTTTGTCTGCTATTATCTATTTTAGTTATTCCTATGCTTTATCGATTTCTTGAAACATCCCTAATTTTTTTTCTAATGTTTTATCCATTTCTTTTCGGTATTCTTTGTTTATTATTGTTACCTTTGACTTTTTATGTCATACTGCATTTTCTTTTGCTTTTCCCTTACAGTTTTTATGTTTTCAATTAAGTCTTTACTCTCATGCTTCTTACGTGTGTGATTTTCATTCAAGTGCATTCTTCCTATTAAGACGTAATCTATTTGGTTTACTGCTTTGCTGTCCCGAGGCCGCCATGTTTTATTTATAGATTTCTTTTCTTTTGGTTTGTGTACTTCTTATTACCATGACCTGTTTTATTGAGAAGTTAATCAGACTTTGTTTATTCAATATATCATGTTTACTATGCATTCCTGTTATTGCTCTATATATCTCTACTTTTCCTATCTTTGCGTTTCACTCTCATGACAATTTTTATATCAAATTTAAGTAGCTTATTGTACTCATTTTCCAGAATTATATAACATATTTCTTTCTCTTATCTTTTTTCTCTCTGATAACACATGTGTATTAATAATACTAATATTCCCCTTTTTTCTTTTAATATTAAGCAGCATATTCTATCAGATATAGGGTTCAAATGCATTACTTTTCTTCCGAGTGTTTTTCCTAGTAAAAATCCTACGTCTAACATTCGATTTTTTCCACCGCTTTTGAAAAGCGTTATGTTCTCTATTTCTAAGATATTTGTTTCTAACTGCTTTGTCTATTGTAGAGCAGCTATACCTATTTTATGCTGTCTTATTTTCTTTACTACTTGCTTAAACCTCCAGCGACAAAATTTTCTCTCACATTCCATGTATCTAATAAAATTTATTTTTTGTTTCCTTCTTCTTGTTCATTGCAGTTACTTCAAGTTATTTTTTAATTTGCTCTTCGAACTTTTCTCCCACGCGAGGTCTTTTATTTGCCGTCCTTTTTTGCTATTATTTTTCTTTTTACCTTGATCTTTATTTTGTCTTTTTGTTCTAAATTATTTATTTTATATATTTCATTATTTTTGATAAGATTTTCGTATTTTATTAGTGCTCTGAATAATTTGTTTCTAACTTTCTTCATATGTGGTATCAGCTTCTTCCTTTCTGCTTGAACTTTTTTGGGATAATCCTCATCAATTCATATATACGTGTTTTTTATTACTTTTGTATTTTTCAGAATTATTGTACTTGTATACTCTTTAGTCAATTTAATTAATATATTTTCTTCTATTTTCTCTATTAACTTTAATTTTTTTAACTTTATCCAAATTCTTTTTTACATTAATGTTTATCTTTATTTTCTGTATTGTACCGACTTTATCTTTTGTTTTACTCTCATGCTCATTTTCTTCTTTTACCACTCCCTTTACTATTATTTTTTCATTTCTTTCTATCTTATTCTTTTGTCCTGTCTTTCGTAGTTTTTCTTTTAGTCGCATATTTTCTTCTTCTATCTATTTTATTTCCATCACAAGAGAATCTAATTTTCTGTGTATTTGAGTTACATTTACCTTCCAATTGCGCGGTGTTAACCACAGTTTGCTTTGACTTAACGTCTGGGTTCTTACACCATCGTGTAAAAGTTTAACGCTTTCGCGTAATCGTCCGCCGTTTTCTTTTTAATGGCTGTATGCAAATTTCTGGAGAGTTTCGCAGTATCTGTCGCTGTTAATGGTTGCTGGCGATTTGAGGAATTAACACAGCAGTAAACCTTCACTATCCCAGAACACAAGCAATGGTTAAGCGGACGGATGGTTGAGTTTTAACTATTTTTAACTGGAGAAGCTGGACATTTCTATAGCATGGATTGTTGTTTTGTCTCTGGGGTGAACTCATAAATCCAAGTTTTATCTCCGGTAATGATTCTCTCAATGAAAGAATCCCCTTTCTGTTAATATCGAGTGAGATTTTAAAGTAAAGCACTTATTCTATTGATTTTTTGTTTATCAGAAGCATATACGGTACCAAGTGAGCCGAAACTTTGTGGAAGTTTAGGTCGCAACTCTTAGGAATACCAATCATTTTGGTAATTTCACGAACTTTAATGCGACGATCTTCCCTAAACGTTCGACAATTGTGTAGTTGGCATCCGTGTGTGAGGTCATTGGACTGCCTCTTTCTTCTCCGGGTCATCATTTAGCTGCGTTCGTCTATCTTTAAATTTTTTGCACTAAACGTTAACTTTTCGGCTTAAAACTTTCGATCTATAAACGCCCTCTAATCTGCTATGCAGTTTGCTATGATTAACTCTTCGGCTTGCGAAAATCTGATAACTCCACGCACCTCACACTTCGAATACTTTGCGATTGCACATGCCATGTTTGTCTGCTAAGTTGGGTTTTTAACACAACAACGCTCCAGATTCTACTACTATACGCATGAATCGTGTCATACATATGACGGCGATAGACACTTAATAGGCACATTAAAAAAAATTCAAACGGTTTTTGAGTGACTTAAAATTAAAAAAAGATGACATAAAATTATTTGTGTTGAAAAAATTTACTTAAACTCTTTAAAAAGCATATGAGTTTTTGAGGAGATATTGAAATAATTAACAGTAATAAAGTACCTTTTAGACATAGTGCACACATAAATCTGCGAACGAATAAGTATGCAGCATGATGACGGTAAAAAAACAAGTCGAATGGATATTTGTGCTAATATTGAAAGCAATAGAATTAAAAAAATATCTTGGATGTGTCTAATATGCGTCTGTGGGTGCGACACACCATCCGATCTGACAACATGAGCAAGCGAGTAGCGAAACTTATTTTGGTGGATCCCCGAATTAGTGTGGAACACATCGCCTCCAAAGTTGGCATTTCCGTGAGATCTGTGCTGTGCTGATGGATGACCACAAAACTGCGTGCGTGGAAATTACCAAAATATTTTGAAGAGCAAGCCCTTTCCAACAATTTGTGAAAAGCGGTCAGAAAAGGCTGCAAGTGTGCTCTTTCACCAAGACAACGCACCAGCGCATCGGGCGAACGTGACTTTGAAGTGATTTCTCATGCTCTGTAGTCACCTGACCTGGCTCCTAGCGACTTTTGACTGTTTCCAACGATAAAAGACCCTGTCCTTGGTCGCAAATTCACTTTCGTTCCGCTATTGTATAAGAAATTTTCCAGTGGTCAAAAAAGACTTCTAAAGAAGTGTTCGCATCGACCATGGAATCACGGCGTCAACGTTGTGAAAAGTGTGTACGGCCGCAGGGAGATTACATCGAGAAGTGACATAAATTTCACATTTTTCGTGTTATTAGTTTATGAGAGAAAAAAATCGGAAGTTATAACTAGAATGCACCTGGTATGAATTGGTAGCTAAGGGTAGAAAAACGAAGCCAATATAAAAGAGACTTATAGCAGTGCTCAACAACTTTTACAATTCAAATGCACTTCGTACTTTGAAAGCAACGTTGACGATCGTCATTATTGTAATAAGGTAGGCTTCTTTGTTATCCCAAAATGTACAAAATATGTCAAGAGCTTCACACCAATCTCCACATAATTATACTGCTGTAGATTCAAGATTACGTACTCTAAGTATGTGCCCAATATCCGACAAAAAATTATAAAAAAAATAGAAAAATTGTATAAGAAAATTGAAATCAACAAATAATGTTAGCGTAACCTAGGTAATCGGAGACCATAATGTAAAGATTGCACAAGGTGACTAAGGCTTGAGTGAAAGTAACGGTAGAGGAGCCCACACCAGTTTTGCCAAAAGAAACATATGGTAGTAGCTAATAGATTGTTTAAGTTACCAAAACGCTGATTTTGCGCGTGGAAAGCGCCTTCGGATAACCGAAACAACTAATTCGAAATCAACGGTGACAATAATAATCTTGATCTTGAAAGATTTTAAAAAATAAAGTATTAACAATGTTTCAATATTAAGTCTTGATAGAGGTTTTATGGAAATAGCAAAACATATTAACATCACTCCGTAGTAAATCTAAAGTATTTATTACAACATTTTATATAACTCTGGAGAAATACGGAAAGAATTGTTGAAGTCAACATTTATAACGCTTTATAAGAAACAGCACCTTATAAAATGCAGTAATTATCAGCTAATTACTAATGAGCCACAATATATGCTTGTATGAAACCAAAATTTAAGTTTAATTTAAACGATTTACAGTTTGGTTACAGAGAGGCTTTCAGAATATTCAAAGTACATTTTGGCTTCAACGTTCCCTTGTAAAAATGCCAGGATCAAAAAAGCGATGTGTTCGCATGTCTCACTGACTATGAAAAAGCATTCGAACTTGCAGAACTCAGATTTGGAGACCTGGTATTTCTAGATCTAGAAATTGAAAGAGGAGTGCAATAGGGATGTATACTTTCTCTCCTATTATTTAACCTCTATTTTAAGTGAGCCGTGAAAAAATTGGATTTGGTAATTAAGATTTATGGTGCCCGAATTATCATCATTAAATACGCCGATAACACCACTATTCCCGCTAAAACGATTTGTAAATCGCAACTCTATAAGTGCTCTTAAATATAAATTGTACAAAAACAAAATTAATGGTATTTAGTTATAACGCTGCAACCCTCAATCTTAATGGAAAGCAAATTGAACGTGCAAATGACTTTAAATATCTGGGATGTTTAATAATGAAAAATTTAGACCAGATAGAGAAATTAACAGACGAATTTGGAAGCTTTCAAGATGTGATTCTATAGAAGAATATTGAGAATAATCCAGAGAGTTATAAATATCGAAGTCTTAAAAAGAGCAGATACCCAATACAAACTAATAAACACAAAATGCCGCAAAAGCAGTCTTGGTCTTGGGGGAAGAAATATCATCTACTGCAACTTATTCTGAAGTTTAAAATTGAGAGCCGGTGTGGAATTGTTAAAGTAGAATTGGTAAAGTAGAAGTAAATATCTTAACTAGGAAGCATCCGCCGATGGGGTGGTATTACGTGAAAGGAGAAAGATACAAAAAAGGACAAATTTTATTAGGAAGAATCTCTAGTATTGCTTCCAATAATGGAAGATTTGGATGAATCGATGTAAAAATAGGAATAGGAACATTAGTAAAAAGGCTCGTCGTAAAGACGGGCACATAAATTAAACCTTGATGTAAACACATGATGTATAAAACCTTAAATACGAATTAAAACGTTATATATATATATATATATATATATATATATATATATATATATATACACAACAACAGTCGTCTTAAATAAATTAAAGGAATTTATATTAAATATAACAATATTTTTATTATACGTTTCTTAATGCGCATTGGTCTGATTATTTTATTATTATCCCTCGTAAAACTATCCAATAAGTATGACATTTTTCTTGGCATTACATTATTTTTTAAATGTTTATAAGATCACCGACGATGCATTATGATTTTAAAATATATTTAAAATTTTTATTTTACTTCACCGCAGTGGGCCCCGGAGCAGGCACACAAAAACGCGGGGATGCCTGCTCGGTCCTATTACGAGGCCCCAACATGGCTAAAGCGGCGAAAACATGTGTTATTTCAATTTAATCGGCCGGCTCTTCCATTTTGACCGCAACGAAGGCATCACAAAGGCGGTTATGTAAAGAGAGCAAAAATGGCGCCACGCAATTTATTAAACCAACTCGCGCACATGTGCGCTTTTTGCGGCCCTTTTTGCCGGGCATTATTCCATGAGAGCGGCCATGTGCGGAGCGAACCTGTAATTTAGGCGTCCACTTAGTTATTGAAAGTCAAACGGGTCCATACTTATATCGTTTGACAGGCGTGCATGGAGTCAAACACAGCGCACGGCATGCATGCATATGTAGGTGACAAAATAATGATAACTTTCTGTGCTATTGCGGATGGTAATGGAGGGGTTCCGCTACTGAAATAGAGAAATTGATGTTTTTAATGAAACGCTGTTTATGTCGACGTGTACGAGTGCATGTGCTTCCTGTTAATTATATTTCCATTTTCAGCTAATTCCCTTCTGCTGATTACCTATTTATAAAGTGATTACTTGGAACCGCTGACTTTCAAATAGGCATACATGAGTTGTTTTCTTTTGTTAATACGCGCCGTTGTTGATGTGTCTTTGTTAAATTGTAAGACACTCAAGAACTTTTTTTATTCCCAAATGATAATGTAGAATTCTATTTATTGTAGTTATGCCAATGCTAAAGATGCTGTAATAATTTTATGTGACTTCAAATTTTAAATTCATAGTAAATTTTATTTATTTTTATTTAATTTAAAGTCAATTATACCGTTAGGTGTTGGACTATATATTTTACTTTTACATTTTTACATTATATTTGTTTATTTATATTTTACATATTACACTTTATTTTTATGAGTCCGTGATTTTTTTTTATTGATTCCTGTCCGTTGCTATTGTTTTTACTTCGCACCAATGTAATCTTGGATTTTCCGCAACTAGTCTGACTTGTTGAACGTCCCACTTTGTTTCTTCCTTGTGTCCTCGCCTCATATACTTGCTTGTCTGTACTATCTTCTTTCATTCTATCTAGATGTCCTAATCAACTCAGTTACCTTTCTTCTATTACTTTTTTTATTGGTTTTATATTCAACTCTGCAACTATTACCGTGTTTCTTATTTTACCCTTTCTAGTAATCACTTACATTTCTTTAAGAACCTCGTCTGTGGGGTTTGATTTGACTTCCATAAGCTAGAGAGGGTCTTACGACCTTTTGGTATACTTGTGTTTTGATTTCTTTTAGTATCTCTTTTTTTCAAAAAACGTGTTTCTAAGTGTATTGTATAACTTTCCTACTTTTCTATTCTTTCTGATATATTTTTTCTACTTTTCCGTTATGCTCTATTATTGTTTCCAAACAGTTATACCTAGTAACTTGTTCCAGTGTTTGTCCATTCATTTCTATCTTGTGTTTCTTTTCTTTGTTAGCCATTTTCATCGTTTTTATTTATTTTAGTTTTTTTTGGTATGTTGTGATTTTTATTCTGACTCGGTCACTAATACCATATCATTCTCAAATAACATTTATTTGAGTTAAATTGATTTCATCTTTTAGATTTCTATTTTCATACTTGTACATCTTTCTTCACATTTCCTTGTGACTTTGTCCACCACTATTAAAAATAGCAATGGACTACGTACGCACCCCTGTTACAGCCTTTAATATAATTTTTATGTTTTGTCATATGTTCTTGCTGTTGTTATTATAGGTACTTTAACTATTGTTATCATATCTTTTCCTATTCCTCTTTTTCTTAGATATTTTCAAACATCACTTCTCCTTATCTCGTCAAAACCTTTTATGAATAAAATATGTATATCTTTTCCTTTCCTTAATATTTTTTTATTTTAACATTTCTGTTGTAATATCATCTTGTCCTGCTGCTTTTCCTAGTTTTAATATGCCGATGGCTTCAGTAATCTCTTCTTTTGTTATCGGTTCTATAATATTTCTTCCGTTATTTTCTAGTTGTAATATCTCGTTGCTGTTTTTAAATGTTTGTTTCTATTAGTTTTTCGAAGTATTGTTTCAATCAATTCATAATAACTTTTTCTGTTAATATATTTCCTTTTTATCCTTTATGTTTAATAACCTCAGCGGTTTCTCTGTCTGCAAATTATAATCCTAAAATTTTTATTTTTTATATTTATCTTTGTTGTATAATATTTACCTTGCAATTAGCTTATAAAAACTATATTTAATCTATGAAACTAGATAAATATGAACATTTTTTTTGCGACCCTTTGATTTCTTTCGTGCATTCGATCAAATAAACATTTCAATTTATTTTTTCTAATTGTAATATTGGTTGCAGTGCTATGTACGGATTTCGGTAGCAGATGAATGGTAAGTTTTTACAAATTTCATCCCTGTAATAGTATATTCATGTATTTAAAGATTATATATTTAATACACAAAAATATTTATAATAAAACTGATTTTCTTTCTTTTTCTAAACACAGGCATCAGCAGATAAATGTGACAGTAATCCATTTTCAGGTTTCCTTATAAAGTGATTTGTTACACTTACGCGAGAATTACTGTTATTTGCAGTTCTTATACTTATTACCATATTATATTATACCATATTCAATTAGGGGATATATTTCAATAGCATCCAATAGACTGATTAAAATCCGCTTAATAGTGACGATTTAAAACACAGAAGAATTATATGTTGACTGATTGTTAACACTGCATTTATTTTGTTTACTACTTTCTTAAAAAGAAACGGAAAGTAAGGGGTCCACCACTAGGGGGACGCAGGAAAGTAAACGTCAATTTAACACATACGCTGATTTTTTTATATCAATCCAGTGTCATTTTTTTTTTGTTTAAAGTTTTCCATTTTTTATGGAGTCATATTCACTAACCAGAAGAATAGAACAACTAGCAGGAAAAACGAGGACAAAAGAAGAAAGCGTTGACAAACAATGGGATGTCATAAAAAAGCGATCAACGAAATGGCTGAAGAAATCGTGGATACAAAACAACTACAAAGACATGAGTGGCTTGACATCAAGTGCAAACAGGCTATAGATAACAGAAAGAAAGCGCGCATGCGAATGCTCAAGCAAAATACGAGACAAGCCAAGATAAGATTTGAAGAAACCAGAAGACTGACCAGAGCAACCTTAAGCAGAAAAAAAGCGTGAGTTAATAAACTCCAACAGAAATAGAAGAAAAGTTAAACGAAATGAAACAAGAAAAGCATATGAAGAAATAAAATGCTTAAGAAAGTTTCCAGCCCAGGACAAATATGTGTAAAAATAAAGCAAGAAAGACGAAAGTAAACAAAGACGCCTTTGCTGAAAGGTGAAGAGAATATTTTGCTGAATTATTGAACGCGGACAAAAAAAGAAAATAAACAAAAAAGCAAAAACATTGAGGGGAATGGAAATTGAAATAAAGACAAAGGCACACAGGAACCAGAACCTACATATGACGCAATTAAGAACATAACTTACAAGATGCATGAAGCACAAAGGAAAGATAATATACGGACAGAGCTAGTAAAGTCTAGACAACAGGAACTATGGAAAAAAGTATAAAAGCTAATTCAGACAATATAAAAGAACGGGAAGATGACTCATTCATGGAATACAGGAATTCTATGCCCCTACCATAAAAAGAAAGATAAGACAATTTCTTCGAAAGATTATAACCACAGAGTTGTCGAGAGTATATTAGAAGATTATTAGGGGGGTTTCATTATAGAAAAATTAACAACAGTCCAAATTTTTATCCTAAGGCAAATAACAAAGAAATCAAAAAATATGGGATTTACATTCATAACATCTTCGTAGATTACAAACAAGCATACGACACCGTAAGACATAGAGCTATAGGACAAGCTCTAGAAACCTTTGCAATTCCACAAAAGGTAAAGAGATTTATAATAATGACTATCAACGATGCACAATATAAGATAAAAGAAAGAGGAGAGGAAACACAGGCCATCAACAGAAATGTCGGACTGAGACAGGAAAACGCACTGTTCTTCATATTATTTAACATAGTGCTAGACACCGTAATAAAAAAATCCCTACACAAAATGACCATCTCTTCAGAAACCAGAACCAAATATTGGCTTACACTCATAACATAGCCATAATTAGCACTAACGAAAGGGACATAATGCAAACATACAAAATCCGAACAAACAACACAGAAGAGGTCATACTCACAATAAATAGAGAAAAATAAAATATCTAAAAACATCAAGAGTAATCAACGAAACGAATGAGAGATCAAAACAAGAATTTTCACTGCTAACAGGGCCTAGGTATTTCGCTACGAACGATATCTTTAAAACAAAGTTAATATCCGGAAAACAAAATTACGACTATACAAAACAATAAGGGCAATACTAATATATAATAAGCAGCGACTAAGGATATTCGAGAGGGGGATCCTACAAAGGATATTTAGACCGGTAAATTAAAGGAAAGAATGGAGACGAAGATATAATAAAGAAGTTAGAACTCTTTATAACTAACCAAACTTAGTTAATGTAATTAAATGCATGCGAATATAATGGGTAGAACATATGATGCAAATGGCACCCAACACCACAACTCTAAGAGTATTCAACAGCATGCCAACAACAACAAGACCCAATGAAAGCCACGCATAAGATGGACTAATAATGTATTTCAATATCAAGAACAGCCTAAAATAGAAAATGGAGGAAAATAGTTGAGTCGGTGAAGACCCTTGATGGGTAGTAAAAAGAAAGGGAGAAAGAGTAAGAGAGGTAGGAGGGGAGGAGAGAAAAAAATAATATTCGATTGAAGAACGTGTCAAAGTGATTAAAGAACACTACAAAAATGTTAAAAAAATAAAAAACACTTAATAAGCTTTTCTTGATTAATTAGGTCGTCCAAATGAGACCATCATTGGTCGTTTGGTGCAAAAATTTGAAGTCACTGGTTATGTTGATGATATGTCAAAGAGTGGACGACTCAAATGTGTTCAAAACTCTCAATAACTCGTCAATCGCATTTATAATTTATCAATATAGCTGTTTATGCAATTTTTATAAGCTTAAAACGTCACATTGTAAATTTATGAGAATACATTTGCAGATACAAACGATATGTTGCTTTCTTCACATAAATGGATGGCAGTATCGTAGAAGAAAGAAGTTTATTGGTCAGTAATCAGCACCTTTTTACTTTTACACGTTTTTACTTGAAGTAGAAAGACAAGTTCAGAACAGTCTTTAAAAGATGTTTAAATTTATCCAGCTGTGGGATGTGCAATTAAATTTGTGACCTTTATAATAGCAAAGATCTCTTTTTGCTACATTTTTTTCTATATGCAATAGTAGAGCAAATCGTTTTTGTAAATAATCTATAGGACTAATCATTTTCCGTCACATGGTTACTGTTGTAGAGAATTTTTCTGGATATTTAGCGCTGTACCTGAAATTTATTTCACTTTCCGAGAATTTTGTTGGCAAACCATTATAACGTATCAATGTGCCTTTCAGGTTATCGAGGGCTACGCTTTTAGATCAAAAAGTTTTAAATTTTTTTAAATACTGTAAAATACTCAAGTGCAGAGGTAGAATCCTGATTAGACGAACATTTTTTCTACTATGTCATGTACTCACATTTAGAAACAAAACGAAGTCACTTGGAACTAAACCTGGAGAATAGGGGGAACAAAAATTAATCGAACTTTAACTTGTTCAATTTTACCATTGAAATAATAAACTAATGCGACAGCGCATTTTTTTGTTGGTATAATATTTCTTGCGCATCAACTTTTGCCGTTTTAATTATGTTCTTTAAATGGTTTTGTTATTATTTTTCCTTCTTTAGATAGTTCATCAAGGTGACCTTTTGGAAATCCTAAACTGTAACCATCATCTTCCTAACCAAAAAAGATATTTTGCCTTCCACAGCGCACTTCCATCTTTCTACTATGAGAGATGTGTCTCTGGTATGTATTGGCAGTTTTGATAGTTTTGAAGTCCTTTAGATTGTCTTTAAACATTACGCCGAAATATCTTTACGGGTGCATTTTTGGTTAATAGGCAAGAGTTGCGGCATCTGTTTTATATACAGTCTTGCATACAGGATTTTAGGCATTCGTCTATTTGATATGCCGACTTTAACTGGGCGTCTAGAGCAAATTTTATATTCGGTGCATGTTTGGTCACGTTTAAATTTTTTTTCAGATTAAACGGTAGTGCAGGGTCTCTATGTATTTTGTCCAATTCAACTTAATGTAGGCAGCCTTTACTTGCTTAAATAAAAGTGCCTTATTATTGCACGAAATTTGTTTTTACTATTTTTGACAACTTCTTTAAAAGTCTGTAGAATAAAATTGTGACGCTTTCATAATATGCCACAATATATAATACAATAAAGCAAAACCTCAATCGTAACAGTTTGCTATCTCATCTACTTACGCAAATACACTTTAATCTTCAATGTTCTCTATATGGGGTATATGATAACAGTTGTTTATAGTGCTAAAAGGTATTTTATGTTTGAATGCTCTGGTTATAAGCAAAGTACTACTGCTACTTGTTTTTCTGTACTGGCTAGTGCCGCTTGATTGTAGTCGTGTATCATCTACAACAAATAAATAATTTAATTTGCAAGACTTTAGTCATTTACTTAAATTTATCAAACACGCCCTACAGTAATAATAAGTGGCATCCCGTGACACGTTATGCAGATTTACTTAAACTATGGAAATTACAAACAACTGATTTTTTAGAATTTATTTAGAATGACATAGATTAAGTAAAAAAACTTTTTTATATACATATCTTTACACACAAGATATAGTTTTTTTTTTGTAATGTACAGCACTAATTCCGTAAACTGGAGCTGGCTAATACGCTTTCGATTTTCAAGTAAACGATGCTTCTAGCAGACAATTTCTAAATTATCGAGTTGCGCTACTAGACTTAAGAAAAAATAGAAATCAAAATTGACCCACGATAAGCTGCATCAAAATGTGTATAATCATGATATATGATAATTGTTTGTATTTATTCTTGGTGATATTTTGGAAAAGTTTTATGTAAATGTGTTAAAAAGGTGGAAAAACAAAAATAAAAAAATATTGGAACAAACAAATACAAGTATACCTTAACCAATAACGTCATACACCAAGTATTCTTGCAAACAGTTAAGTGTCGTTTAGATTTAGCAAATCTCAAAGAATATTAGACGCTGACAAAATAGAACGTACACAACAAAAACAACTGGCATACCTAGACATTACCAATATCAGACCGTAGTAGATAAAGATATTGTCGTTAGACGAGTTTTCATTTAGTAGTAGACACCGACTATTTGCCTGTCATTGTTTTGGATAGATAATGCTGAATTAGTGCACAGTAAAAACAGTTCAGTATGAAGAGATGTAAAAATAATCTGATGCTACTTTGGAGGTGGATCAATTAGTGCACTTGCCAAAACCGAAAAAAAAATGGTAAGAGAAAATTACTTAAAAATATTGGAAAACCTTATAATAGCAAGCGGGCAACTGGGATAAGTGATGAAAGTTTATTTTTACGTATTTCTTATGAACGACATATGCTTAAGTCCATTGTGAATGAGCGCTAAGTTAAATTGTTCCACGTTTAAGATCCAGGTAAAAAGCCGATCCAATAAAAATTTTATTCGTTCTCATCTTGCAAAAATGTGAGGGAAGGGGGGTGAAAAAATGTCAGCCTAAGATGCCAAAAATACCTTTTGGCGGGCAACCCCTCTTATGTCTATATCTTTAAACTGTAGATGTAGAACACCGATTTTAGTCGTTGTATTGTGCTAATACCACCTAGAGGATGTTTAATCACATTTAAAGAATGTTGTTGTGATTCACGGTTTTTTTGTATGAGTGCGTGTGTGACTTTAGTAAGAAAGAAAATTCCTTTAGTTTATAAGAAAAATGTATGTACTTATGTTGAAGGGTCCACCTTTTTTGCATCAACGACAGCTGAGAGTTTTTATATGCAAAAGATTATCAGTTAAAAGCAACAGCATCTCCGATACTGTTTTTGCTAAGATTTGTTAAAGGCATAACCTGTTTTATTATTAACCTCATCCAACAATGCAAAAAATAAGGAAATCTATATCTTTGTATTTAGGTGAGGGTGTACGAGAGAAACACTAAATGCGATGGGATACACAACGATTCTGATAATAGCTGTCGCCTTCGGCAGAAACTGAGAGTTGTGAGTTTGGACCTCATATAGTCAATTATTGATATTTATTAGTACATCTTCGCGTAACTGAGCTAACGTATACTTTAAAGTATGGATTGCGGCTTCCTAGGGGAATTCTAGAGGGCTCTAAAAATACGAGTCCGCAGCGCGTTTCTTTACAAAATCATGCTTTTCATAACACAATTACTTTCAGAAGGTAACAATTTTAACGTGAGGGCTTATTAATGTAAAAACAGTGTAGCTATGCAGCATTTGGCATTACTTATCGTGATATGACGATAACGCCAGATCGATGCCCTCTCATAGTCTTGTTGCTATAGGTGCATATATGTTGCAACGTATTTTCTCGACTAATATCGATTTTACTAAATTTTTAATAAAGTCTCCAATAAACATTTTATGGTGAGAAATATCTTCGATTCTTGTAACCTCTTTCATCAAGTGTTATTATTATTTTCTTAATTTCGATAACCAGCTCAACACTTAACAAATGTTATATATGGTATTGAAAGATAACTAGAATGTCATGTGAGTCCCTCAAATGAATCGTCTTCATAGCTTGGTGTGTCTTGGGGTAATCTCCGCGGGTGTGGATATTTTTCTTACTTAGTATATAAAAAAGCAAAAAGTAACTACAAATGCAGTCTAACAATTTAAAAATAACTAGTATTATTTGTACATGTACTGGAGTTTCTTACAGATATGTTACATACCGAAAAATTTACCGATAAAAATTTGTAAAAACTATGATTACTGCAGGTTTTAATTCTTGTAATAATAAGGTGTATACTTAATGCTAGTTTACGAAAAGCTATAATAAAAATTGAAGAGTTTAAACTAATTACCGCTATACTTATATTACAATATGGTAGATAGATAAAATGTAATGTCACTGCTAAGCTACATTAAAAAATAGAAATAAAAATATTAATAATCTTAAAAGTAAGGATCTTAACATTAGTGCTTTTTGTAGTTATAAGCTTTCATCAAGATTTAATATCACCTACTAAAGCTTTAGCTACTTGCACCTAAATTATTTCTAATATCTTCATTTCTTCTTCTGAATTACTCTATCTTATAGATTATCCATCTTCAAAGGTTTTTTGCAACTTTGAAAAAAAATTTATTGTAAATAATACTTTTAAAAGCAAAAATAATTTGTCAAACCATTAAACAAATTCTGTTTTTTTTTAGTGGTAAACGAAGAAAATACCTCTAAATTCGTTTCGTTTTTTCTCGCTGGTAAATAAACGCGGCACCCAGTGCGAGAATAGCTTAAAATAAACTAGAACAAGCACATAAATACTAACTGAAAAAGGTTCAGTTCACTCTATGATCACACACACTTTTTTCCGCGTTGTATTTACAATTCTCTAATGATTAGTTTGTTGTTAACATTTGTTGTCTTTTTCAAATATTTGACACCATTTTGCAGAGACAATAGACTATTTTTTCATTTTATTAACATGCTCTTGAAACCACTCTTATACAGGGCCAGCGGTGTGAATAAGGGTATTATCTTCCTGGAATGTGGTATTTCCGTCTGGAAATAAAGTTTGCTCTATTAGGTGGACCTGATTACCTAAGAGTTTTTTATACACTGCTTCTGTGACCCGACCGTGTAATGTGACAAGAGGGGCTACTAAATAGGATACAGTGCCCAGACCATGATAGAGTCGCCACCATTTTTTACAGTCGGACAGAAGCAGTTCATACTGTATGCTTCAGAAGGCGTTCGACAGACAAACACGCATCCAGTTGTGGAGAAGAGGCTAGAAGGTGACTCGTCCGACCAAACGACACGTTGTCAGACCCCCAAAGTCCAGTTTTTGTTGGCATTGCACCGTTCACGTCACCTTTAATCATTCTTGTCTATTATTAGGGGCTTGGCAATAGCAACATACCCATGTATATCCATTTTATAAAGTTTTTGTCTCACTATTTTGGATGACACTAAGTTCTGTAGTTAGTTGTTTTCTTTTGCGACGTCACAAAAGGCTTTAAGTGCGGCGATCCCTATCCTACAGCTTCGTCTTTCGACCACTGTTATGCTTTGCCGACCCTTTTTTACCGTGTACTGTATAAGTATGTGATCATAACTTTTAAGACCGTGTCTTGTGTTACACAGATGCTTCATCTAGACGCGCACCAACAATTAAATCTATTTGAAGCTTCATTAGCTCGAACATGCTGGTTACTCACCACGCCTTCACAACGTCCACAACCACACTGTCTCACTCTACTATTAGTGCATAATCCATACTACCTGCACAAACAAGAGACTGTTGATTTACGCAGTGCCCTGTGTTACCAGGCACAGTAAATATATGCCCAACATTTAAAAAGTATTTTCATTAATTTGTCTAATACCTGTATCTAAGACAATATAAACAAGGCTTCTATACATAAACAAAAATTTGCGGCCACTTCCGGTCAAACCGGTCTTGAGATTTTCCGATCACGCTGATTTTTGGTGTTTGGACTCTTTTGACTTAGGGTCCTTAGTTGAATACTGAACGTTATGTTTCTATTTATCACAGATCAAAAATTATAAGGCATGACATATGTCAGAAATGACAGAATAGAAGCTGGTCTCCAGCTTGAAAACTAGCTCGGCTAAAATGAGTTGGAAGATCCTTAACATCTGATAATAAACGTCTAAAAACTACACATTCTTTTTTCTTTAAGTTAATTACTTTGAGGTAATTGAAAGTGTAGGAACAGTAGTGTAGAAGTCTCACATAAGTTTACGCATTTAATTTTTTTGCATTATTTTATACACCTAACTATTAAACCAATTTATTTAATTCTAATTTCAGTTTGTTTTTGTAAATAAAAATGGAATTCTGTTTTTTAAAAGGTTACCTATTTATTATGCAATGAGGTAGTGTTATCAAACCAACATTTAAACTTATAATTAAAATTAAGCCGTTTGACAAATTTTCTTGGTTTTTAATTTGATAAGATTATTCTCATAAAGCACATTAGAAATAAGCGAGTTAATAGCTGAATAAGTACATTAAAACGTACTGAAAGTGGTTAGTAGTATATAGAAAAACGTATGATGTTTGTTTTCACCTACAATTTAACTAAAAAAATATGTGCATATGTGTGTATTAAAGCATTATCCGTTACTATTAAGTTTCTAACTTCAATAAAATAGATTTCGTAGAAATACTAACTATTGTAGGTCTTTGCGCCATTAATTTCAATATAGCTTTCTCTTTACTTTTGTGCATATATATATATATATATATATATATATATATATATATATATATATACACACATACCTGAAAAGTAATAAAACTGGGATAGAGTCTTTGAACCTGACAGTTGGAGAAGAATATCAAGTGAACGATACGACTCAGCTCGTTTGAGTTTGAATTTTTACAGAATGCAGATTCGTTGACAAGTGCATCGCGGTTCAAAATGCAGCGAGTTTTTGCATTAAACTCGAAAAATCTATGGAGCAAAAAGCCTAGGAAAGAGATGTCTTATCTAAAGTACAAATGTTTAGATGACACAAAATATTTAAAAAGAAGGTGGCTCTCACTCTTTAGACAATATTGCTAAGGTGAAAGCTGCCTTGGACTAGACACAACGGAACTGCAAATAAAGAAAATTTAATTCTACGTGTTTAGACCTATAAATATAAATAAAAATAAAATATAAATATAAATATAAAAATAAAAAAATACTTTTCATATACTTACATACACTTACATATACTTACATATTTTTCAATGCCTGCATGCGACTTGGTTACTTCCTTGCTGCCTGGAAGCATGCAACTATACTTGTATTTCACAAACCTGGGTAAAATCGGCACTCTCCAACGAGGTATCGACCAATTAGCCTGCTCTCTACTTTATCCAAATTGTTAGAAAAAAATAATGAACAGGCGCCTACTTCAAAACCTACACTTGCTTAACATAATCCCTCCATTCTAATTTGGATTTAGATCCAAACACTCAACGACCCATCAGCTACAACGAATTGTGGAATACATAGAAAAAGGCTACGAAAATAAAGCTTATACTACAGTAGCATTCCTGGATATAGCTAAGGCTTTCGACAGATCTGGATAGAAGGTTTACTTTATAAACTACAGCGCCTCCACATACCAGATTATTTGATACTTATTATACGATCATTTCTCACACACCGCACCTTTTGCGTTAGAATCAATTCCACATATTCAACAGTTAGACCTATCAATGAAGGCGTCCCACAGGGATCCATATTGGGCCCAACAATATTTAATATCTACGTCCATGATATACCTCAAATAGACAAAGCAGCCATTGCAATGTACGCAGATGATACTGCGCTACTTACCCAGAGCAAAGAACTATTGGAAGCATCAAACGAACTACAATCCAGCCTAAATACAATATCAAGCTGGATGGGAAAATGGCACATAAACCTTAACTCAACCAAATGTCAAGCCCAAGTGTTTACCTTACGACGCCTCAGAGATATACCCAACATTCAAATAAATAACGAAGAAATTCCAGTTAATTATCTAGGGGTATACTTAGACCAACGACTAACCTGGGGTTTCCATATTAACCACAAATTGAATGAAAGCTATACTAGAGTAGCCCTACTATACCCACTGATAAACAGAAAAAGTTCTCTACACATATACTGTACAATGCTAATCTATAAATCAATAATTAGACCACTGGTAATGTACGCTTGCTGTGTATGGGGATCTGCTTCACCGACTCATATCCGCAAAATACAAACACTACAAAATAAGATTCTTCGAATAGCCACAAATTCTCCATGGTATATAAGGAACCACCAACTACACGGTGAACTAAATATCCCAACCATAGACGAACACATTAAAAAATTAGCGACAACCTTCTTTTAAAATTTAAACAACTGTGCAGGAGCAGCCCATTACACACTAGGAATGAAACACATACATCAACGCTTGAAACGTAAACTGACGCAAGATCTCCTTTCAACCGATAATGAAGTGTAGTGACAAAACCAAAATAATACAACAATAAAACTAAACAGTGAATGGGTAAGCCAATAGGCAATTCCTAAGCGACAATAGTGTTACATATAATCAATTGCTGATCTGGTTAAATAAATTTAAAAAAAAAGACCTATAAAGAAACAAAAACCTGTGATTTGTTTATAGGACACTATTAAAGGACCGCTACAATGTCAAAACTGCTGTAACGAATGTCCTCAATGAGATTCTAGTTCAAACCTTGCAGGCGATTTACGGCGGGTGCTTGATGCTCAAGAAGAATATCAAGTGTATGTAAACATATTTTTAATTAAGCGAATTTTCTGATGTCCAATTGCTTTTCGAACGTACCTTGTATTCATTAAAATTTAGATTCTGAATCGCCACATTACAAAATCTCTTTTAAAAGCTTTGCCACGAAGGATGATTTTAGTTTTAGTTTGGTAACGTTTTTTGTTCTTCTTTTTGTTGTTATATTTCTTTGTTAATCATTTTTTTATTTTAGTCCTGTCTTGGAATATCAATAATTTTGTTATTTATTATTTTCTCTTTAACCGCACATCTTTTGTTAGTACAACTTAAATATATTAGTAGTATCAATATCATTACGTTGCATTATAAAAATGTTTAATTATACAAATATTTTTCTTATACAGAATTGTGTGTATCTGCATTTTCAAATTAATTTCGCATTTGAGATTCATTGAATTGATAGTAACGGACTTGTGCATGTTTGTAAACACAGCTAATTGGAGCTGGCTTCCCGAACATGCTAAACCGCCTCGGTAACTACAACCCCAGACGCTCAACTGCCCAATTTACATTTAAATGATAAATTTATCAGTGTCCGACGCAAGCGGCCGAAAAGTCCAAGTCATGGCGCGGGGCTGCGACTCAGCTCGATCTCATTTACTGAACAAAGCCATCCAAGATAATCACAGTTGTTGGAGGCATCACGTCGCGCTGGTGTGTTGGGAACACACCAATCAAATTCCTCTAAGTATCTCTATATACCTGGCCCGGTACCTAATTTCGAGCCTTGCCAGCGAGGTCCCTATAATTATTTATAGGAAACCGAAGAGAAGTTTTTGTGCGTGCCGGAGCCGGGCATTTCGAAACGTGCTGGCGAGGCCCGTGTTGCTGGATATTATTAACGGCGCGAATGGGAACAATGTCCTGGCGCAGCTCTCCTGGGGCAAGATGGAGGTTAAACAGATTAAGACATGCTTCCATCTTCGGCGATTAGAAACTTTTTATGGTCCAATTTAATGCGGTGTGGCCCGAAGTCGGCAAGCTGCCGTTCATCGCCCAACCATGAAATAAACTTCTGGATGGCTTGTATTAATTCGTCCAGAAGAGTCGTTATCATGAGGTGGACAGCATGAGGCAGCTGCTTCACTCGCGGCCATGAGGAATTTTTCGGGCGTATGCTGATTGCACAGTCTTCCTCCTTCGTGTTAACTCATCCATGCCGAAGAGACCACCCGCAAAGGCCAACAGTTCACTTCCAACATGACGAACAAACAATGGCGTCCTAAGCGGCCGTCACGTAACGTTAAAATTAAGTACTCAGCGAAATTATATAAATTATTCATCATTTCGAGATGTAAATCTTGCGCCGCCAAGCGATCTCCAATTTACATGTAAATCCCGGCCGCCGCATATTACGGCCGTATCTTCGTCTATCTCGGGGTGTCAAAACACAGGCACGAGTTATCGGGCAGTTTCGTAATTACACCTTGCCCAGATCGGCCGAACATATTTATAACTCGACTCTTTCAACCAATATGAAGTCAAAACGTAATAGGGCCCATAAAGCGGTACGGCGACGTGGCACGCTAAACAGCCAGCCTTCAAACAAAAGAGCCCAAAAAGGTCACGCGAAAGGTCGTGACAGTCATCACAATACCATCATTCAAACCGACTCGCCTGCATGAATAAATCGGAATGAATATATAAACACACGTCAATAACTCAATAAAGCAAGTGCTATTGTGTTCCGTATAATGAGCTGAAGTGGTTACAACTGTTACTAAAAATAGCGTTAAAAGATGGTGGATGGAAAGGGAGGTCAATTAAATTCACCAACACATAACTGTCTCAAGACGATATTTTATTTATTAATATGTAATGAACATAACTCTTTCCGCTTTGAATATCAATGACGTTAACTAACCTTCGAGCGTGAATATGAGTTATGAAGGGTACAACAGCCGACTTTGATTTTATCTCATATCATTTCCTTGTATTTAAAGAAGCGAATAATATTTATAAAAATAAGTATTTACTTTAAATCTTACAAACCTTATTCTAATTATTTATGCATTATCTTCTTAACTTGTCTTTTTTAAGGTTTTCTTAGTCTTCTTTGTTTTTTTAACTTAGAAATTATTTATTATTATTTATTATCTTTAGGTTTAGTTATAAATATGAGAATTATGAAAAAACACATTATGAAACTAAACTTTTATGTAGATAAAGCAGAAATACACAATTCAAATTAGAAGAAAAGTCTAATACCATTATTTGAAATGTTAATGTCATAACAATTAAACGTTTTAAGCTCAGAGCAAAAGTACAATCCCGTAAACTCATAGACATTTAAACAAATAGATTGTATGGTATTTAATTTTGATAGTATGCTATTTACATTGTAGGTGCTGTTCTATCAAAATTTAACAGTAACCCAACACTACATTTGCCTGGAAAAATCTTGCAAGGTATTGGACACTTTGCTATGTGTAAAATACAAATTTAATGTGTCAGATTTTGCTTACCTTTCAAAACCATTAATATAATTTTGCTTTGTACTGTGTTATTAATTTTTTTTAATTTGTTTTATGTTAATCTCTATCTTCATCTTCTTCTCATCTTTGATCTAATTTCTTTTTAACATTCTGTGATACACACAATAATCTAACAAATGACATGGATATTCTGAAGAAGCTACAAAGTCCAATAAAAGTGCTTTCGTTAATAATAATAATAATAAGTAATTAATATTCTTCCAAGGATGTTCAGTCCTTAATATGTAAAATTAATTCTGTACATAGAAACTAATTAAAAGCGCAGAGTTGGAAAAATTATTTTCAAACAATATTTTCAGCTATACACAATCGTTTGCAAGGTTATTTTCATTATGTGGTACTCTTACTTTGTAAAGAATTTTAAAGAATTATCATCTAAGGGAAACGTTGAAAAACAATTTCTTAAAAACCACATCTTTTATTTTAGATCGGGATGATAGTCACTAGTTATCAATATAATGCAGCAATATTAGAGAGGTATTATTCCTGCTGTACTGTCAGTACAAACGAAGACGTCATGGAGGTTGATTCACAAAAAAACAAATCAAGTTCCATTTGAAACTAGTGCCTTGAAAACAGATATTTAAATCAAAATAGGTTTTGCACAAATTTTCAAAATTCAATTTGAAAGTTGTTGTATTGCAAAACTAAATTATCTAATTGACTAATGGTTAGTTTGCCTTACTTCGATTTTTACGGCCAATAATAAATTTATGTGAAGAGTACACATTACCACAGAATATATATAACATTTAATATATTGCTAGAGAATAATAAAGAAGAAAATTAGTAAAAAAAAATTGGTTTCTGTAACACTAGCTTAACTCGATTGAAGTTGGTTTACTTTAAAATTGTTAAACTTTTGTCTGCAAAATAATGATAACAATGCTTGAATATATACAGCAGTTGCTCTTCATTGCACAGATATTGATAAAATGTAAGAAAATCTCCAACCCAATAGTAGCAGTGAACGACATTAGCGTATGTCAACCACCATTCCTTAAACATTTGTGTCAAAAATAGAATGCAAATCTCTGGAGTAGATTAGTTATTATTTTTGGTATAGACGTACTCTAAAATAATATATCATATTCATTTTTTAAATTTTATTTTGCTCCTACTTTTCTATAGATTGTTGTAACATTACTTTTAGATTACATTGCTTTTGTATACTATCATTTCTATTTTTTGGTTTATTTTATTATTATGGATATTGTATATGGGTATCCTTTACTTTTATTTTGTCTATATTAAGCATACTGTCTGTCCTAAAAGCATTGAGCTAAAATTATTGTAATATGAACTTTACGTACAGCAGCGATTTAACCAGGCAGTTGCTGAAACTTCACTGAAGTTTGGTGATAATCGCATTTGAAATGAGTCAGTAGCTAGAGAAGTAAATATGTATCACATTTTGTGTGAGGCTCGAACATTAACCAAGGTTGTTCGGGTGATTCAACAGACTTTTGAAAAAAATGCGAATGTTGCACATCAATAAAAGGTACCTGATTTGGTGCAGTGGCGTTTTGGCATCGGCTTTGATGCCATTTTCAAGAGATTAGCTCTTCACTCGGGGTCTCAATCTGCCTACTCCCCAAGGAGACTATGAGTCTTTGAATAAGACTGACCTTTCGTGTAACCTGGTTGATCTTTAATAGGGCTGGAAGTGAAAGTTTGTTTGGCGGGAGATGCGTTGGGTTCGGGAAAGTTTGTAGGATTAAGGGTGTTGCGTAATTGGCGCTGCTGAGTAATAAGGAATTTCCATAAGACGGGTAAACGTTGGCTGTCATCTCTTGTGTTGAGGCATTGCGGGCGTTTTTCTATTTCAATTGCCTAACGTATTATTCTGCTGGTGCACCAGTGGACTGATTTTTAACATTTTTTAATTATTTTAATTTATTTTTATTTAATTTAATTATAGACAGTATTTTTTATATTAATTATAATAAAAAATATATTAATAAATAATAATAAAACTAAGAATAAAAATATGTATCATACTTCAATCGTCTGCAGCACATTGCTTCTGTCGCGATTGGTAAAAGTTTATGTGTATATAAAACCTTCAAAGAATTGTTTGATTGACAAGACTTTTTGGTTAAACTCCTCTGTTTTATTTTTAAAAAATTGCTAGAAAAGATTATTGTGGTAAAAAATACCACTGGGAAAATACTTGATATGAAGCAAAAACTAAAAAAAAAGCGTTATTCAAATAATTGATTTCAATATCTGCCATTCCAAACTATGACATTGAAAACTTGACAAACCTTACCAGGTGTTGCTACCAATAAGATCCGTAAGCCTGGCGGAGTAAAAACTGAAATATCCAAGTTAAAGTAACACAAAGCCCGGGGTATTACCTAATAACCGGACAAATTCTAATAATGCTACCCCACAAAGCTCTCGTGTTTCTCACAACAATTTAAAACCAAATGCTAACTTTCTGTTATAAGAAAACATGCAGAAATAATAACGATGCATAGAAATGACAAACCTCCGTCACAAAATGTCATCATAGTGTACTGCCCATCCTTTGTAAAGCATTTGAGAGGCTGTTATTTGAAATAATCCAGAAAGACTATTAACTAACAAATCTACTACCTAACTCCCAGTATGTTGACGTTACACCAAGTCCATAGAATAGTCAACCAAATATCTAAGAGCATAGAGAAAAATAAATATAGTAACGAAGCATTTTCAAACGTGTCTCAAGCATTTGACAAAGTGTGGCATACGAACCTACTCTACAAACTTAAAAACATGGTTATTAATAATTACTACCTTCTCCTAAAATCTTACCCGACCGATAGGAAATTCTCTGAAAACACAACAACGAATGTTCTCCATATTATCCCATATAATATGTTGTCCTGCAGGGCAGCGTAGTCAATCTACTTCCGTATGTTATATATACAGCTGACTTACCCGAAACCAAAAGCTCTATAATTGCTACATTATTATCCTACGTTATTATCCTATTTTCATATAACAATCTTGTAACTCTGAAAACGTGCAAACCCACCTAAATCTGTCCAAGTAATATTTTCTTCTCTAACTGTCAACGGAGTCCCTATGCTTGCAAAATCAGATGTTAAATACCCAGAATTACACCTAGATCAACGCTTAACATGTTGAAACGCAAACAGACGAAACGAAGTAAGCTCGACCGCAAGCTCATGGGTAGCAAATCAAAAGTTTTCCACCAAGAATAAAAACCTGCCGTATAAGTCTATGCTAAAATCTATATGGTCTTAAGGGTTGTGCTTTTAAAGATGTGCCATACTTTCTCGGCTAAAAACAATACAAACATTTGAATTCACGCGATTGTTAATGCGCCATCAGCAATTTAACGCTGGTTCAAGACCTGCGTATCCGATACATCACGGAAGAAGTAAATGCCGTCTCCACTAACTGTCACCACCGACTTATAGAACATCCATTTTCTCTACCAAAGCAAAGACTTACAACACATTTACTCTTAGTGAAGTAGATTGTAAATTTCCAATAGAAGTAAAAAAATTGATTGACTAAAAGTCTATTTGAGTTCCATAAGAACTAAAAAAATTGTGTCTATTAATATACAATAATAGAACTTTTTGTACAAGCCATTTGGGGTGTAATTTTATTCTTCTGCGCTTTTTTACAAGCTGGTTAAATTAAATGTGAATAAATTTATTTTGCGGTGCACATAGAATATCAAAGCTAAGATTTGACCTAACTAGTTACACCTCTTCGTTTATGCTTTGTATCAATGGTGGATTCAGACTAATCGTAGATTAAATCTTGAGATAGTAAATCATTCGAATGATCGATCGTTCTGGCTTCCCCTAACTCGGCGGTTCAGTCGGTCAGTGGCGTTTATGCGGCATTGAAATTGAAAGTGCATCGGCAATAAAAAGCGCAAATAGTATTTGAAGCGAATCAGCCTAATAACACGGATCGGCCGCTACCGCGCGCCGAGCTGTAATCACGCCGCCATTATTGCGTGCATCGGCCGGCCGCCCGAAGAACGGCCACTTATCGATATGGATTTCTCCCGTAACAAATGACTTCATTTCTCATTTCTCGGCCGTCGCGGGCCTTCAGCGTGACGGGCGGCCGCGTGAGATATTCGAAGTTAATAGCGAGCACACCTCGTACGTTATCCGGCCGATGTTGTCTTTGTAGTGCACCGGCAATAATTTATGTTAATACAAGTCCGCACAAAGGCCACGCATCGTCGGGAAGGCATCAAGCTGCTCGGTGGACAGCTTGGTAGGCTCGTAAAGATATGAGGCAAAAATAAAGGACCGTCCTGGAATAGTCGGTTAGTTAAGCAGCCGCCGCTCGATGTTATACAGGGCTGTTTTCGGTCGAAAAAGAGCCCGGAATGGTGTGTGGATGGTGTGCTGCAGTATAAAAATCGATGGCCCTGGCTTTGTATGTAAATCGAGGCAATTATTGTATAAATAGCTCTATTGTGGCGCTGATCCATGGCGATCCGGAGCGAGTTTCTGATTCCACTCCGAGACCTTTAATCCCCGCGTTGTTAGGAAATATCAAAGCTAAACTATTTCGTTTTACGAAAAAAACAACAACATACGTTGGCCCGACCAAGTAACTGTTCGCAATAATAAGCGGCGAAACAATGGTATTAGCCCAAATCTATTTTATAATTACAGTATCATTTACAATCCGCCTTCTGTTCACACGGCTCTTTGTCTGCATTTCAGATTGTCTACAATGCTGAATAGAGATTAAGCTACGGAAAATATGTAGAAACATTACAAGGAATGTCCATTTATGTGGTTACTATCAGAGGTGTTGAGAGTCAACGCTTATATCAAAAAAAATTATATCAACGTATACTACAAAAAAGATTCACTTTTTCAAGTTTTACAACTCGTATTTTTATTTATTAATTTCAATTATTAGCGATTGATATTTTGCTTCATGCAAAATGTCTTATCAATGTTAATACAATGAAAACTGTTTGCACAACTGCGATGTAACATAGCAACCAATAAGAATGGACTGCAATGCGCACGCGTGAAGTGGACAAGTTTTATGGGAGTTAATCGCTGGTGAATGAGCACGTATAATGTGAGAAAGTAGAGCAGCAAATTTTGTGTGAAGTTGGAGCATTCATCCACAGAAACTACTGAGAAGACTTTTGGGAGTGAAAGTAATCCATGTTTTAGAAGACTAGCAACGAGCAGAACACCGGAAAACGTGGAAATGCATGGGCTACAGTTAACAAGAATTTGTGATTGGCAGTCCGAGAACCACGAAATGTGAAATTATGTTATTTATCAAATTCTGGTCGAAGAAAAGACATTTCAAGCCCAAGAAATTTAAGGCAATACGACAAGGCAGTTATTTACGATTGCATTTCAGGATTTTGCAGAACATTTTAAACAGTAGCGGTGTCTGTACGGAAAATATGTAGCTAATGTTATCATGATGAAATCAGCTAGCGTGAATGTAATTTGGCAGCCGATTTAAAAGTTAATGTGCTTATGTGAATAAGAATTGTTTTATTAGCTTTATCAGTTGGGAGTTAGACGTCGGTGAAGAAGCACCTGTAGTGCGTAATCGTTGCATTTACAAGGACTAGCTACATCTATTCACAGAAACTATTTGGATGATTTAGACTTTTGGAAAACAAAGCCAGGTGCGCAGCATAAATAAAGGCATTTTATAAACGATATAAAGACAGTCAGAAATCTGCTGAAAATATTTGGCAGACCAGCAATGAGCAGAATACTGGAAAATGTTAAACATGTACGGTCTACAAGCAGTAAAGTTCGGTGAGAGACAGTCCAACAAGTAGCAAAACTAAAGTGTTAAATTTTTATGGAAGATCTTTACTTTGTGACTACTGTTAGTTAACAGAGCTAAAAATATTGTACTTCTTGTACTGCTGATGATTTAGTTCAGATTGTTACGAATTAACTAATTTCCTCAAAAAAATTATAACCGGTGATGAAACGGTTGTGATCACAAGATAAAAGATAAATTTCAAGAAGTGCGGGATGTCAAGATGCTTACTTTAAAGGGGGATGATACTATAAGCACTGTTTCTTCTAATTAAACAAGATCAGGGGGCGAAACGGTAATATATACAAATGTTGAAACTCATAAACACATCGGAAACTCAAACTTAGACCAACCAATCAACTATGAAGGTCTCAGCACTCTATATATTATCGTTCATGAGATGTCACTTTAAAATAAAAAAGGCAGTAAAACCCCCCTTAGGGGTGTTTCAATGGGTTGGATTTATGAGACATTCCTATTCTACTTTTTAATGGGGAGTTCAAAAAAGGTGGTCAGAAGTTTCGACCTAATTGTATAATTGATCACTATACTCAATTGTATATATTCCCTCTAATTATATTTTCCGATTATATAAATTATTTTTATTGTAATTACAATTTTTGGCTCAATATTTTGAAATACGCCACGCATTTTAGCTCGAGTGTCACATAGGATCATTTTCGCTGAAAATCTAAGAAAGGAAGATACATCTTAGTATTGATACTAACCAGCTCCTTAAATTTTCATAGAATCAAATTATAAGCTTCTGGGGCATTATTTAGTAAAATAGTAATTTCATTTATAGCAAGACCAATATATTAAAAGGTATCTAAGCGCCTAAGAACCACAGGCTTGAAGAAGTCTATTTCTTCTTCCACTTACCCCTCAACGCAGATAGTTAATATCTATTTTATTTTAATTTGAAGAATCCACTCATATTAATTTGAATTTAAGCACAAATTTGAATTTTTTAGACCTAAATTATTATTAACATTATTAAAGAATTTGAAATAAGATATTTTATATCGGTTATATTAAAATTAAATTTCTCTTAATGTATTTGTCCGTTTTTTCAACTTTTTATCACTTTAATTTAGCTATAACTGTTATTGCTTGAATAACATGAGATATTAGAAATTTGTCTCATAACTGAAACTTGTATTAAATTGAAATTTAAAAATAAGGCTACAATTATGAGTTATCTAAAAACCAATTTACAAATGGGACAAAAATTGAAATAATGTGATTAATGCTTTATTATTCATTTCTTTATCATAGAAATGGCAAGAGCATCTGCAGTCACATAGTGAGCTTATACGAAGTTCAAAAACTTCGTAAAATTAGTGCAAAGATCTACAACAAGAAAAGTTAAAAATTTATTATGTCATTATAAATAATGTCGAAAAACATCATATGCCAGACAGATATGTAATTACTCTTACAAACAGTTGGTCAAATATTGAAAATAGTAATTATATGAATTTTAAGACAATTCTTTGCGCACTACGATTTAAATGTCGACTCATAATACTGTAAGAGGTTTTCTGCACAACCCTTACAGCAGAGGTAGCCTTTTTACTATCAGCTGAGGTGTTTAAACCATAAAAAACTGCTTTTGTGTCAAATTGGAAGAATGTAAAAGAATTAGTGTTTAAAAAGCTACCGATAATTTAAATTTAGAAATACAAAACTTTACTGTTTTTATTCATGTAAACGTTCCCACAATGCAGTAAACAATAACCACAAACTGCAATTGTTGTACTTCCTTTTTAGTAGTTTTAAGAATAACGAAATCAATAATTAATTACACAGGATAAGTTCTGCCTACAAAAGCCAAAAACCATAAATCTTAAAAATGTTTGGCACAACTGCGAATGTTCTTCCTTCTAGAGAAATAAGAATAAACTTGTGGGAACAAGACACATCGAAAATATAGAATGATAAATATAAATTTATTATTTTTAACTTTGTTTTCTTTTATTAAGACAAACCTTATATTTAAGTTTTGTAATAAATACATTCTTATACAATCGGTAGTTTTGCTTACCCCTAAATATAAGGTGTTGCTTTTCAATCATATTCTTAACTATACATGTACATCATTTTCTATAAATAGATTTTTTCTACTTTTTTTGGCGGGCTCTACTGTCTACTATCTACTCTAAGTTTAGATTCTATGATATCTTTGGTCTTTCCTTATTCTTCTTACTTTGACTTTTAGCTAGTAAAACATGGTAAATTTACCAGATTCCTAATTTTATTTAATTTTTGCTAATTTATAACAAACACTTAAATTTAATAATTAAAAAATTGATAGTCTTTAAAATGAAGATATTCTATTAAGTATTTTTTAACTTTTAAAACATTTACCTTTAGTTAAATTTACCATAATTTAAGGAAACAAAACGCCATGGTTATACACATAATTCAGCCTAGAAAAGTGAATAAAGTTAATAATTTTTGTGTTAAAATTTTAATCAATTTGTTTTTATAAATTTTGCGTAATATTTGGAGTCAAACATCCCGGGTGATCGCCTCTGGAATTATCTTACAATTAATCTCTGCTTTTCCAGAACCTTTTGTGCCGTTCGGAAACACGCTTTCTTGATAATGCCTTGTCATCATATGCTTGCTGCATCATATTCTGTGTTCACTAGTTTTTCCAGATAAACGCAGAATTGTTAACTGCTCTAAATCAGCATCCAACACGTCACCAGTGTAACTTTCAACTAAGTACGCCAACAATCCGAAGAGTGGGTTGTTAAACACAGCCCTCTCACCTAGTAAGTTTAGAATAAACGCTTTCAGGCTCGTGTTTATTCTAAACACATATCAGGTGATTGAATAGTGACCACGTGTTGTGCTTGAATGTCGGATAAAGAATTAAAAAATTAGTCTTGGAACTTTTATGAAAAGGGTTGTAAATCCGTGAAAGTTTCAGAAAAGAATTTTAAAAAAGTAATGGAGAAATGTTTAAATAAAAAAATTATTATGAACAGTTTATCATCCCCAGCGTCTATCGTTTACTCTTTAGAAATAAAAATAAGTAGATTTCATCATGCTACGACCAGAAACAAAAATGCTTTTATAATAATGCTGAGTATAACTATTTAAATTAGGCATAAAAGATGCTATAACACCATTAGATTCTAGAAAATACCCTTAACAGTAACAGATTGTTTGAAAAAATGTGGTGTTTATTTGGCTTATAATGAAAAACTTCTTCTATGGGCACTAATAGGTTTGGAGAAATTTTTGTAACAAAACACCATATGCTTGTAGGTTTTTTTTAAACCAAATAATTATTTATGCTTTAAAGAATACTATTAATAAACAAAAGAAAAATAGTTTTAACATTTTGCATTTATTATTGCTTCCAAAGTTATGCCTTAAATAAAATTTTCTGCATACATACACATACACAGTGTTTGACAATTGTTTCGGGAAACACATGTCACCAAAGGCTAGTGCTAAAATTGGGTCAAGTGCGTAAAATTAAATAAATAAAAATAAAATTAAATAAAAGGGCGTCTATTATTGGTTGCGTCTGTTTGCTATCCTTTGTCCACTTAAGTGGCGTACAACTCTATATCCTATTACGTCACCTTAGGCGGGATACCTCTTTTTATTTTTTTTCTTGAAAATTATAATCAAGAAAAATGCAAAAATATGCATCGCATATTTTTTTTTAAATCTATCTGATGCCCATTCAAATCAAGGATATTAGAACCAAGTTGGAGTGTTTAAAATGGTATAAAAGTTACTAAAAGATTTTTAAGCGGAAATTATATTTTTTTAATTATGTAGTATTACTGAAAACGCTTTATATTTGTAAATATCTAAATTAATTTATAATATTCGTGTTTGTACCAATATCAACTATTGTTTTTTGCTGCCCCTGAAAGTCTCTATGTTATCTTTAATACGACCATTACAATAGCTGCATATATAAAGGTATTCAACTCATCTGTAAATCAACAGAACTATTCAGTTCGTTTTTGCTCATTCGAAAGCTTATAAATCATTTGTTGTGTTCATAATAACAAAGTTATAACAGTCGACAAGTTTAAGCGAACCTCAACCTTGCTTGAACAATAAACTGATAATTTGGAGACCAGAACAACTGATTACTAGCAACAACGGCACTTGTCCAACTCAAAACTCATGAAAGCTAACAATGATATTAGGCGACTCACGATGAATGATGGCAAACTTAAATTTGATTGGCTCTCAGTAAAAAGGCTTGAACAAGCTATTTGCTCTCCATATTGTTAACTGGAATGTTCTTCTCCCTCATCTTTAAAGTTGAAATACATACTCGAGTACTTTGTCTCTTTGGAATAGATAATCGCCAGATTTCTGTCAGTGTATCTTGCAATCGGCAGCCATGATATTGCCTATTAGAAACCAACATAAATCACGAATGTCTGACATCTCAAGGAATTTATTTTCTAGTAGGTCGAATACTGGAATCTCGTATATGGATAGGACATCGTTACCCATCCTGATGAAGTATTTGTTGTAGTATGACCAGCGAAAAATCGGCCAGGCTGATGATTCCTCTGGGTTAAAAGAAAGCTTTTCTCGACCAGTTTGAATATCCCATATTATTTTTTCTTATCTTATCAAGTTTGTGCGTAATAAGTGAGGAATAAAAAAGTCCATAACATGTCAGAGATACAACAGTGTATAAAGAGAACTTTTTCTACTTTTACTTTTCTTTCATATCTTTCTGGCGTTTTTTTTTAAATTGTTTTATGTACTTTTGTTTATAAATTATATTAATGTATAAAGTGAACTAATCTTATGTCTTGCCATTTGATAATTAAAACATTTTAATATAAAAAGTTTGCACAAAAATGCAAATGTCCTTATTACTTTATTAATGGTTAGAAAAGACTTTAATTGACACAAATAATAGAAAAAAGACATTCATGAAAACTCCCAAAAAAATAACTTGAGACAGTGCAACTCCAATTAAAAATGTTGCTATTTTGATTTTCTATATGGGACTTGTCAAAAAATAATAATTGCCCAATAAAAGACTTTAGAACTTAATAGTATCTCATGTACATATTTAAATTAGTCAACGTAACAAAATTTACATACTACTATTATCAGATAAACCAAGATATGTCAGATATGAAACCTAACAAACTGATTGCCAGTTGTTTACTTCCTCAAACTTTAGTTTCAAAATAAATTTATGGCTTCCAGGTGTTTTAAACACATGAGGGTGTTGAGCTGGTGTTTTTAAAATACCGTTATTGCTATTGAATTTCTTTTCCTTTTACGTACTTAGAATTTCTTCAAGGTTACGTGCAAAGCATGTGCTTGACGTTGATACTGCAGCGTTTATAAATAACGTTAAGCACTTCTTAATGGGCCATTTAAAAAATATTTTTAATTGAATGGCTGCGGCGCACAATGTGTAGCACTAGATTTAAAATTTCCATACAAATGTCAGGCAATAAATAAATATATCTATCTAAAGCCCACGCGCAATTACAATCTATTTATGTTTCAGGTGTGTGTTTCTGCTTGAAAGACACGACAAAGCGGCGTTTATGGCGTTATCAGAATTATTGCCATCGCAGGTTTTTCCTAGACGGCAGAAAGGAGCAACATCCTTGGGAAACGAAACGACCAGCTTTGTTACAATTTACAGGAGAGAAGGCAACAGTTCTCGTCTCATAAAGTATAACTATTTTTAACTTTTTTTATGTTGTTACAACCTTCATTAACATGCGCTCTTAACTTCAGCTTGATATGACAAGTAGTTTGGAAGTTACAGCAGTTCATTTACATAATTTTTTTGTTTATTTTTGATTTTTAATACCTTGTATTGTTGAACAAAGAAGTTACAATAAATTTTATATTAAATGTGAAATTAAGGCTATTGTAATGTTTAAAAGAAGAGATTTGGTGATCAATCTTTACCGAAAAAAACTATTCTAGTAAAGTAAGTTGTTCAGAGAAGGTCGCAAATCCATGGATGAACCTCGTTCGAAAAAGAGCAACAGAAAAACGTCACTTAACTGTAAAATAGTTTGTTGAAGATGTCATTTCATTAGATTTTAAGTAATTTTAAGTAATGTTTTGGGCCTGAAACGTTCTTCAGCAAAACTCGGCAAAAATAAATTAAGGACATAAATGTACATTAACACTAATTTATTCAAATTCACGTTGCAGTGACGGACCAAGCAACGGTAACCCCGTTTCCGTTCGTCGCCGTGCTTCAGCGTAATGTCTAATAGCATCCTTGCCAAATTACAGAGGAGCACCGACGTCTAATCCATCCTTTCCGTGCTGGAATTCGCCGAAATGTACCCATTTTTAACGTAATAAGCCAGATCTCGAAATTCCTTCTTGATCGAGAGGAGACGGTCACGGTCGCGGCATTTCCACTTACTGGAGGAGCTGTACAGGTAAAAACCGAGGCCTAGCATGACTTTTGCGAAGAAACCTGCCGTTCACCCCGCTTACTGCTAAGTGCTTTATTGCCGTTTCCACGTAATAGAATTAAGCGTGCAAAATTGCGTTTTCTGCGGTTCCGTTTATTCTGTGCTAATTACTTGTTACCACGCGGTGTGGCAGAAGTATCTCTTAGCAAATTGATATGGAACATACAAAGAAAATAATAAAAAAACCTGGGGCCGGCGAAGAGATTGCTCTGTAAGCAATCCCAGAACGAACTTAAAAATTCGAAATCGAATATCCCAAAAATTATTCGACATAGATTTTTTTCGACTTTATTTTCGAATTCAGCGTAAAATTTTCTATAAGAATCCATTTTCAAATTTTAAAAAATCTCAAATTTTGTGACGGACCGACAGACAGACGTATAGAATACAGTAACGAACTTTTTAAGTTCGTTGAATATAATAATTTACTTTGTTGAGATTTTTACCAGTTTTGTAAAATACGTTTTTAACGCCACACATGTTTAAATATTCTTGATATGATAAGTACCTACTTCAATATAGAGTGTCTCAAAAGAAACGCAGAATTTAAATTGTGCGCCATTTTTCCTGTAAGGGTGTAACGTTCTGCTTGGTAACATTTTGTGGTACACATTGGAGCTGAAAAATGCACCAAATAAAGCAACTGTGAATAAAAAATTAAAAAAATTTACCAAGTTTGGTTACAGACAACAAACAAACCAACTTCGTGCCGGCCGTTCAGCTGAAAACTGCCGCTATAAATAATAGTATGACGAAGCGTCCAGAAATTTCAGTCAACTAAACATTTCAAAAGGCGAATTTTAAGATAAGGTTTTCATCCGTATCCATTCAAATTCAGTTAACCTAGAAACTAAATTCAGGACACATTTCCAACTTAGGGTATGTTAATAAGCATAATTGTCGTATTTGGAGTATAGAGTCAATCGATCTATGCATACCCAAAAAGTAACAGTTTGGTGTGAATTTTATGCTAATGAAGTGAGTAGACAGTCCTTTTTTAAAAATGAGGGTAGAAACGCAGCGACTATCCTTAGTGAACGCCATCGTAAAATGATAGTGAATTTTTATGTGGCTTCATTTGGACTTGGATTTGGAGGACTTGTGGTTCCAGCAGGATGGCGCCACCTGCCATACAACGTGTGAAACAATCGAATTTATTGGACGACTTTTATTCGAAAACAGCGAAGTAAACTAGTCACCAAGATTTTGTGACTTTGTACCATGAGATTTTTTTATTTGGAAATTTGTGAAAACCAAAGCTTATGCTACAAAAATAAAAACGACCCTTAAATGAAAAGCTGGCTGTTATAAATAAAAGTGAGCCACAATTATGGGGAAAACTAAAAGAGAATTTTGACAGAATTCAAGAGTGTCAACTGAGCCGTGGAGACCATTTGCCAAATATCCTATCCTACATTAAACGACAACATTTACCTTGTAAAATACGAGGTGTGATAAAAAATACGACGAATAAATTTTTATAGCAGTTACTGCTAACGCTACATCATTTAAAGTAATAAATCTGATGGCGTAATCCGTTGAGATAGTCAGTGCCAAGTTTGAATAAGTTGTGATTTATCAGTCGTGTTTACTGAGTCTGTCAACGCGTTAACATTAAGTTTTGTTTTAAGTTGCAAAAAGTGCCAAAAAAGTTTATGAAATGTTAAAATCAGCATATGGCGATAATATGGTAACTTTAAAGACTGTTTACAAGTGGTATTAGCGATTTAAAAGTGGAAATTAGTGGGTTAAAGATGAGCAACGCTCGAGACGTCCTTTGACCTCAAAAACAGACGAAAACGAGCAAAAAGTGACCAAGATGATTCGATTAAACAGGCGATTGAATATTGGAGAGCTTTCCGAAGAACTGAATATCTCATACGGGTCCATATAAATCATTTTAACCGAAAATTTGCAAATGAGACGAGTGAGTGCAAAATTTGACTGACGAACAGAAGGAAAATCGTGTTGACCAAAAAAAGGTTTCTGCTTGTACACATCTGCCTTACACTCCGGATTTAGCACCATGCGACTTTTGACTCTTCCTAAAAATAAAATCCATGCGAAAGGAAAACTTTGCTATCATTTCCTACATTAAGAGGGCTACGACGGAACAGTTGAAGGCCCGTCCGAAAAAAGCCTTCCAGAAATGCTTCGAATTATGGAATCAACGTTTGGATAAGTAAATCGCTACCCAATGAAAGTACTTTGAAGAAGATTAATTTAAATTTGATGTATACTTATTACTTTGTTTATAATAAAATTATTCACCGTATTTTTTTATCGCACTTTGTAATACCAACTTTGCCAATTAATAAATAAATAAAATGTTTTTTCAAAAATTAAATTTTGCATTTTTTGGAGGGGGAGGGGAAAATTGTACGAAAATTAATTGTTATGCCTGCTGAATTTATTACTAATATAATATACTTTTATGGTAAAATTTTATTGCATTTTCTCTTACCCTTTTAGAAATTACATGTCCCTTTAATTCTAGATTTCTATAAAATCTACGAGTATAATTTTTAATTTTCTAAGCTGTGAAGTCATGCTTCATTGAACAAGGAAAATTAAATGGAATGCGGTTTAATAGACCAGAAATTAGGAAATTTGTTTTTTCTAATGCATATAAAAACCGTAATGTATATTTTTAAGTATTAAAAGATCTGATTTTTTTAGAAAATATTAGTTAGTTTACTTAGTTTGTAATTAAATCTCCACGTTATTACTAAAAATGTATTTTAACACATTGATTCGGAACACTAAAACTTCGAAAATTGAACTTCCATGATTTTGTACTTAGTGTAAACCAATCAAGGACCTTGAATTAGGTTGCGGATATAACTGCCGTGGTGTTACTTGAACCTAAGTGATGATGTGATACGATAATAAGGTTTATTACAACCAAAATTTATAAACATAAATAACAAGCTATTATTCAACAATTTGTTGAGATTATATTTGTATAATTAATTACACCTTTATAGCTTAGGTTATAATTAAAATTAATAAATAAATATCAGTATTTTGTTCACTACTATTTATAACGCTAACATGGTCTCGTGGTTGACGCACAAGCTGATGTGTGGACGGACCCGGGTTTCATTCCCTGATGCCTGACGGGTGGCCTACTCAGTCACTAAAAATAATTGAGTACCTGCATTCACTTAGAAAAAGGGGTAATAATAGCGGTCGTCTAAGGCCCAGTGCTTGCCATGTCGCCCCGCATTAGAGATGGTGCGAGACAACTGGGTATAGTGGTAAACATATGAGAGTCTTAACCTCTCCATTATTATTTATAAAATATTTTTTGTATTTTAAAGAATGCAGGTGCAGGTTTTAAAATGCAATTTTTGCACCAATGTCATATTGTCCTTAATCCTTGTATACACTTATGTCCATTTAGAGGTATAAATGGTTTTAATGTATGTATGTTTCTTTGTTTATGTATTTTATTTATTTTGTCAGCTGGAAATGTCTTTCTGTTGTGGCAAATGGTTCCTGTAAAATGTGTTTTCTTATTAAACAATTTATTTGTAAATAAATGGTGGCTTTTGTTTAGATATGGATTCAATAATAGCATATCTATAGTTTTTATTGTAATCATGTCTTCTTAAATTTTTTAATGACCTTTATAAATTTTAATATTCATAACGTATTCTTGGGCGGAACAGAGTTTCTAAATTTTATTTCATATTTTGTTCATACAAAATTAAATTTTGCAAGAAATAGGGGCAATGATTTATCTAAGAATTATTGGTTTGATGCATGTGCATTCACAAACTTTTCTAACTGTTTTTTTAAATTTTTTTGTATAGGGTCATTTGAAAGTCTTTCCACTAAAAGACTCTCAAAGATTATTCAAACTTTCTATCAAAGTTGCAGAAATTGCTGGACGATAATATAGTGCATCAAAAGTTGTCTTATGTTAAATAATTATAGCTGTGATCGAAATAAACACAAACACAAAATTTGTTCTCATTTCGTATAGTTTTGTTTTATGGAATTTAATTTTCTACTATTCTGTGTATGTGGCCATATTTTAGAAAATTCCATGCTATAGTCATTTGTAGTTTTTATAATACTTTCCATTATTTGGCGATTCCATATTTTGTCTAAGAACTGAATTAACGAAACATACTCATTATTGCTAGGTTCTATTGGTGCATGTCCACTTTCAGTTGACTCATTCTGCTATTTTCATTACCAGGCTAACAATTATTTCCATTTTAGAATTTATTGCAGCTTTTCCCACTACTCACTTCATCATAAAGCTGCAACAGCTTGGCCTCTTCTTTTCTCCTTCCTAAGCAAATGGCGCTTACAAGTCAATGAAACAGAATGCACTCAAGTTAACCTTACATGACATCGTACGGAGTGATCTGCAGTGTACCTAAATAATACTAGAAAATCCAGCCAGCTACGCTTAGCTACTGTAGAGAATGCCAGTGTTACGAACTTGCTGTAGCAATCGTTACTATTGCTGCCCTCCAACGATTGTGCCAGTCACGAATTCCGTCTCACTCTGGTGCATCCCCGTAATGGGCGTTGACGTTATGTTGACATTACGAAATATATAGCTACAATCAATCGTTCGTGTATCCGCATAGCCCCGAACGCGTTACTCTGGCAATCAATGATTCTCACACGGCCGGGAACCAGGGACCGGATACCTCCACATTGTGCTTTAAAGACATTTGATTGATAGCAATCCCTCACACAAATGAAGCATGCTCTCTAAGTCTTTATGTAGACAAAAAGCTAACATGAAAACACCACATATTAAAAAAAAAAAGATTGACATACGAATTCCAAAAATATTAGGCCGCTAGGCAAAAAATCGTGCTTATCTTTAGAAAACAAGATCATTTTTTAATAAGGTGATAATGAAGTCAATTTGGACCTATGGCATTAAATTTTGTCAATTAATGTCAACATACAGTCTGAAACTCTCCTGAAATTCTCCTTGGTATGTCAGTAATCTGACTCTGCATACTGACCTTGAAATATCAACAGTTCAAGACGAATGCACCAAAAGAAGTACTAACCATTTTTTACGACCACAGGCTCAGCCAAATACTCTTGTATCTAACTTACACCATGAACCTCCTATCAGAAGGTTAAATAAGAAATGGCCAATTTATCTAAAAGGAGGTTAACTCCAAGTAACGGGATAAGATCGCTGGATGAATTTCCTTTGTATTATTATTTGTCATTCCGTTAACTTATAGAACGTAAATTGTTATAATTAGTTCTGATTGTTAATATGCTAATAAACAATAAAAACGTGCAGTCATGCCACATTCTAAACTTGGCCTTGACGGCTATAGACAAGTACTAATATCTCAAAATATACTTTTAACTATCAATAATACTTTCAAATGATAATAGCAAATTTTAAAATCATTTCATCGTTAAAAATATTAGTTGATCACGCACAACGTTTCAGATTCCTAAATATAGTATCCACTTGTTCGCATAGTACGTATGGGGGTAGGAGTTAGTAAATCTTTTGATTGTTACCAATAAATATACGTTATGTAAAACAATTACGGAAAATGTGTTATTTTTATCTTGCGAATTATTGCGACAAGCACATTATTTATGTTAAGCATTAACTTATGTCCCCAGAATAATAATGTTGGGTCTTTTAATTACATTAACACTAACAAACTAAAGTTTTGTACAATTTATTATGATTTTTAATTACCGCCGAATGTTACCCAAAGCTCTCATTTATCAGTAATTTTATTGCCGTTTGCAAAAATGCGCATGCAACACAGAATTTTAGAAAGTAATGTCATTCGTAGAATATTATTCTGAACATCTTTTTTGGTAAACTTTAAATGAGAAAATCAAATGAAAAAGACCTGGCCTGTACAATGTACAATGAATCGTTTACAATTTTCCTATTTAATGTTTAGAAATAACAGTAATTTTGGTATGATTCCTGTCAGTCAAAGAACACACTTTTGTTATTTTAAGTTAAGATAATGAGGTTAATATGTGTGGTGGTAGCTAAAAACCTAACTAAAAAAATTTAGTATTGATTATGCTCGTAAAGCTTAGGTTTTTTCTTTATCTGTAGCATCCGTTATACGGATAGAGAACGATTGGGTCTTTTTCTACTTGACCGTTGCAATATACAATGGCTCCATGATATTTCACTTCTACCACCCACGGTATTAGTTAAAAAGTTCACATTTCTATTGAATCGCCAGCCACTTTATCAAAATACATAATTTAAATTGATTTGAAATATTCAAATGCGAGATTAATTCTGGAGTTTATCCACCATCTCTTGCAAACTGTTCACAACTAGCAATAGCCAATACAACAAAGTCAAAGTCTTCGTGTTATTGATCGTTTGTTTAATTAATTCGTTTATAAATATACTGAAATTGGTTGGGGGGGGGGGGGTTAGAAAAGGCAATAGTCTATTTGTAGATTGAAGAAACCTCTACTTGACACAAAATTTTTCTTTGGGGAGGGATGTTTTGAACAATATTATACTTCTTAAAAACCTTCTAAAGTTTCTTAAGTACGTTGCCTTTTGTATTATTTTCCATTGCCAATGGAAGGATAACGAGACAGTATTTTTATAGAAAAAACAACATTTGAAGTAGTCTAGATAAAATGATGAAATGTGCGTGAAAGAGATCGTCTTGTGACTCAATTTTTACTTTTAGCGACGTTAAACTTTAGCATCTTAAGTGAAATTTGTACCAGGAACCTTAAACTTTCCAACAAAGTCAAATACTCAATAATGACGGCCTCACCCGCCGCGCATGTAAAATTTAAATAGAAAAACCAATAAACTACAAACTACAATGACAAAATAGTTGATTTCACTGTTGTGTTAACACACTGAATAAACAAAAATTGTATTTTCCTAAAAAGCTCACTGTTTAAGTACCTCACAAGTGCAACTGTGTGCTAAATCTGTAAAGCAATACAATATTCTAGTGTGGGAAGTTTCTAAAGGCACCTTTATCTCGACAGTGCTTTGTAATTGAACTACCACCTAAAAACTATTTTAATAAAAGTTTTTTTTTGCAAAATATGCATACTGATCAAATGTTTTGATAAACCTAGGAAAAATATTAAGACCTTTGAAATCAAGGCACGTCAGAAACTGCATGATTGCTAATATTCAAAGCAGCACGCATTTAATGAAAGCGAGTAACATTTTCTGTCACACTTACTCAGTAATTTCGATATTTTTTACTGAAAAGCAATAACAAGACCTTAACCTATAATGATTTCCGTACGCAAACTGTACCGATTAAAATTTGTCTTTTTGTGTAGGTTTTCATCAATGTTCAATATAAAAAGTTCGTTGGACAACATGGCTGTTGTTAGATGTTCTGGCATGTTTACTTCTATTGTTATGACTTTCAACAATATATTAAGTGCTCGAATGTAAGACGTAAGAATGTGCCTTTCGTGTCTAAAAATCAGTTTTGGCAAAGATTTGATAGGATCGTTAACTAATTTTTTACCAACCGGATTTGAGTTGGAAAAGAGAAAGCTTCTGTTTTTTAAGTTAAAAGGCAAATTTTGGAGAAACATGTAATGTGATAGTGTGCTCTCAGGAGAGTCTGGAAGAGTAAGTTCTTGACTTAACTACCCAATTGTAGAGTAGGAGAAGTTTTAGCAGTCTCTTTTTGATGCCTCTCATTCACTCAGAAAGAATGCAATTATTTATATGACCAGTGTCGGCGAGCAATACCAAACTTAATATGTGTAAAATCGGTATAATATGGTACCTACAATTAATTAGTTTTACATTTTTCATTCTAGATGTTTTTGGTCCCGATATCAGACTTTGACATACACTTATTCAAAAAAATGTGATATTTTTGAGAATGTAATTAGAAAATTAGCATTATATCAAATTAAATGTCTGTAGTGCGCGTCTTACCTTGAATGTTCTCAAATAATTTTTATAATAGCACCTCTTCTACTGTAATGTTGTGATGATAGCTGTTTACAGACTACGAGGAAACACCTCCACAAAAACGCTTGGTTTCAACATAATAACAGCTATACCGCTTCCTAATTGTTAAAATATCATGACCATATATTTTAGTATCTTCATTTTGCAAATAGAACAAATTATTGCTTTATTTGAATAGACGTTATTTTGTTTCTAAAACATGCAAATGTGTGCTTATATTTATATTTACTTTTATTTCTGATAAACTTAAACCTTTGTATACAGAGAAGACACTAGTAGTAAAATTTTTTCGGTGCATTAAATTACTCTTAATGCCACACATCACGTTCAAACTGTAATTTAGCAATAAAACTTTAATTTCAACTTTATTAGGAACTGCATTCTGCATGTTATCTAGGGTAATGACACTAATTACAATAACATATGCATTAGCATATAGAGTAGAAACCATTAAATCATAAATATGCAAATACCAACACTGACATGTAATTGTAGCCATGCTTTACTATCTGTGAAAGTGTAATAAATTATTATGTAACCCAATATTTAATTATATCTTCATCAATCATGCTGTCAGCTAACTGTGATTGTAGTTATAATTTTTATAAGGCCCTTAATAATTAATGTTTGCTTTAGTAACGCCGAAGTTTCCGTATTTTTTAATTTCGTGTTATATATATATATATATATATATATATATATATATATATATATATATATAACACGAAATTAAAAAATACGGAAACTTCGGCGTTAATATTACAAACTATAACTAATTATTTTTACTTTCCTTATCCTATAATAAGGAAAGTAATGTAATCGGCGGAAATTTGACCTGCCAAGTTTTTCACATTTCTGGACGAATTATAGCCTCAGGACACCAAAAAAGTTGGTTTGGGCCATTGGTTCGTGTGTGTGTGTGTCTGTCGGTCTGTCAGTAAACAGGATATCTTGAGAACCGTAAAAGCTAGAGACTTGAAATTTGGTATGCAAGTTACTTGTAGGTAAGGGACGCAGTGCGAAGCTTTTGGTACAAATCGGCATTGTTTTTTGGTCGCAAGGTCGCAAAATCGGTCAGAAAGCGGTCGCAAATCTAAACGGTTGAAGATACAAAAAATTTATGAGAATAAAAATGATTTGTTATCATGAGATAAACATGAATTTAAAATAAAAGTTAATAAAAGAAGAATTCGAAAAAAATTGCAGCTCAGGATTTTTAATATACCGGGTGTTCATAAAATGTTTCGGGAAATTGATATTACCGGATAGATCAGACCGAGACAAACAAAAAATTACAATGAAATTTTTTGATCCGAGGTCAAATAAATAAGTTATAGCCGATTAAAAATTAATTAAACGGACCAATCACAGCGCGCTCTGAGAGCTACCGGGCCGACTGTGGGAGGACGGGGGACGAAGCGCTTGGCCGCTAGGAGGGAGCACGCAGGCGATAATGGCGAAGGCTGTTCAGCCGAGCTCGCACGGTGACGTAGCAAAATTGTAAGTACGAGTCAATTATTGTCTTGTACTGTTTATTTTAATCAGCTTTCGAGTGTTGGACTCGCGCCTCGTCCTTTTTTAAAATAACAAATTCCGGGACGAGGGCAGTGCAGGGCCGACACGATGGACCCGGTATAATCTAATATATATTTGTCTTATCTCCCTAACTAAACTTATAATTCTATCTCCGCCTAGACGCTTCGACCGATTTCCTTGAAACTTGCACACCACATTCACAACTATATTTGATAATTCGGCTCAAAAAATTAGCCGTCTAATTTTAACCGTTTTTGAATTATTTAAATATTTTGATTACAAGGGAAATTCCTCCCAATGTTTCTATTGTTCGTAGTGTTAAATGTACGTAAAACATGTGGAATGTTCTACACGACTGCCTGGCGTCTAGATCAGGCTTCGTCGACGAAGCCTGCGGGTTCTCTGGTATATAATAATAGGATAAGGAAAGTCGTGTGATGTTCACACCAGATTTTTATATTTTTATTTATAAATAATTATTGCGTTGCCTAAATGATTTATCAATATTTGTAATATTTATTATCAACCTATTATTCAACAAGACAGACTTCTAAATACTGTATAATATTTTTATGGAGCTTCTGTTCTTTAAACTTCTATGCTTTTTTTCATTAAAAAAATTACTATCAAAAATAAAATATTTAAAATATACGCTTTTTAGTTATTTTTGAAATAGCGGATAAAATCAGCGTTTAAAATTATTAATGCTTTTAAATAATATAAATAAGTTTTTTAAAAATTTTATCCATTTAATTTGCAAAAGCATGTTAATCTTACAATTTAAGTAGTTTAGTTAGAAAATCAAATTTGGGTTGCATGTTAGAAAAGAATAAAATAGAAAAATTAAAATTCCGCGCTTGCACTTTGTAACATACAGAAGCTTTTATCACTTGCCATTGCCTTATGATTTCTTATAGAGTTTTTTGAATGAAATTTAAAATTAACATACACCTATTTTATTCTAAATTTACAGACTGAAGTTATAATCACATCAGCTGCGCATGACTTTAAAAATATAGAGTCTATTTGTATAAGCCCGAATTTTTGGATTACTAGGATTTGTTTATATTTATTAACTCCAGCTTGCAGAATTTTAACAAAACTATTTGAATACTCTTTTTACTTTATAGGTCTGTAATTTTGGCATTAAGCGCTATTTTTGTTACTTCCCGAAATTGAAGAAAAACACATTCGTCCTTCTTCTATTATAAAAAGTTGTGGTTTCTTCTCCAGAGCAAGCATAAGCAACAGCACCACTAGCTAAAATAAAACCGATAGGTAATTTATAATAAAAATAACAATCGCAATAAAAAACTAGAAAAAGGCACGAAATGAACAGAAAAATAATTATTTTTTCAGTTACCTATTTTATCTATTTAAATCGCCTCTTAATGAAATTAGTGTTAAATTTTATTTCGTCGATAGCAGTGAACGTGACAAAACATATCAGTACTTTTATTGTGACCAATCATACAAGGATAACATGAAGAATAACGAATGAAATCAATGCAATTTATCACTTTTATGAAACCTATGATTTGTACGCTGGTAATCCCAATTGATAAATGGATTATTCAGAAAATAATTATATGATTATTATGGTTAGTGTTATCCTGTATAAACGGTATTAAACAGTTGAATTAATGAAGAAAATTACGCACAGATTTACGGTATATGATTACATTGTTTCATTTATTTTTGTGTTTTAATAATTTAATAAGTTTTTTGCAGCTCAATAAGTGTGAATTTACCGTGAGTAGTATTATTTATTTAGTTTTTAGCTCACTAATATTAATATATTTTTTTTAATTTATTTAACCAGATCAGCAACGTCGTGCTATACATGGTTCTGTTAACTATTGATTACATGTAACACTATTGTCGCTTAAGGATTGTCTATTGGCTTATTCATTCACTGTTTAATTTTATTGTTGTATTATTTTGGTTTTGTCACTACTCTACACTTCATTATCACTACTATCATCGGTTGAAAGGAGATCTTGCGTCAGTTTACGTTTCAAGCGTTGATGTATGTGTCTCATTCCTAGTGCGTAATGAGCTGCTCCTGCACAGTTGTTTAAATTTTTACAGAAGGTTGCCGCTAATTTTTTAATGTGCTCTTCTATGGTTGGGATATTTAGTTCAGCGTGTAGTTGGTGGTTCCTTATATACCATGGAGAATTTGTGGCTATTTGAAGAATCTTATTTTGTATTGTTTGTATTTTGCGGATGTGAGTCGGTGAAGCAGATCCCCATATACAGCATGCATACATTACCAGTAGTCTAATTATTGATTTATAGATTAGCATGGTACAGTCTATGTGTAGAGAACTTTTTCTGTTTATCAGTGGGTATAGTAGGGCTAATCTAGCGTAGCTTTCATTCAATTTGTGGTTAATATGGAACCCCCAGGTTAGGCGTTGGTCTAAGTATATCCCTAGATACTTAACTGGGCTATTTTGCGTGTTCCATGGAATTTCTTCATTATTTATTTGAATGTTGGGTATATCTCTGAGGCGTCGTAAGGTAAACACTTGGGTTTGACATTTGGTTGAGTTAAGGTTTATGTGCCATTTTCCCATCCAGCTTGATATTGTATTTAGGCTGGATTGTAGTTCGTTTGATGTTTCCAATAATTCTTTGCTCTGGGTAAGTAGCACAGTATCATCTGCGTACACAGCAATGGCTGCTTTGTCTATTTGAGGTATATCATGGACGTAGATATTAAATAGTGTTAGGCCCAATATGGATCCCTGTGGGACGCCTGCATTGATAGGTCTAACTGTTGAATATGTGGAACTGATTCTAACGGAGAAGGTGCGGTGTGTGAGAAATGATCATATAATATATCAAATAATCTGGTATGTGGAGGCGCTGTAGTTTATAAAGTAGACCTTCTATCCAGACCCTGTCGAAAGCCTTAGCTATATCCAGGAATGCTGCTGTAGTATAAGCTTTATTTTCGTAGCCTTTTTCTATGTATTCCACAATTGGTTGTAGCTGATGGATCGTTGAGTGTTTGGATCTAAATCCAAATTGGAATAGAGGGAGTATGTTAAGCAAGTGTAGGTTTTGAAGTAGGCGCCTGTCTATTATTTTTTCTAACAATTTGGATAAAGTTGGGAGCAGGGTAATTGGTCGATAGCTCGTTGGTGAGTGCCGATTTTTTCCAGGTTTGTGAAATACAAGTATGGTTGCATGCCTCCAAGCAGCAGGGAAGTAACCAAGTCGCATGCAGGCATTGATAACTGTGGCTAATTAGGCATGTACTTTAGTTGTGAAGTTTTTAATTATTACGTTTGGTATGAGCTAGCTTCCTGGGGCTTTTTTCACTTTAAGTTTTTTAGCTAATCTTTTAACCTCTCTGGGCGATGTTGGTTTGAATTCACCTCTTGTATTTGATTCGTATTATTGGAAATATTGTCTTATTTCTTCATCCAAAGCATTATCATTATTTGGTGCTGGAGTAAACACAGCTTCAAAATGGTCCGCAAATATATTGCATATTTCTTCATCTGTTATAAAGGTTGTGTTTCCATCTTTTAGAGGTCCAATTATCTGGGGCTGTCGAAGAATTTTCTTTGTAGTTTGCCACATTGTTGGGTCATTAGGTTGTAGCGTTGGTATGAGTTAAATCTGTATTCATCTAGTTCTGTTTTTACTCTGCGTATTAGTCTATTTAATTGCATTTTATATTGCTGCTGTCGAGTATTTTGCCAAATTTTTCGAATTCTACGCATTTCTTTTATTAATTGTAGAATTTCCAGCGGTGGGTGCTGGTAGCTATTTAGTCATCTTGTGTTAGTGCTGATTGTCGCTGCCTTAATGGATTCTTTTGTTGCTTGTAGGAGGTTGTTCATTACTTCATTCAATTTGTTGTGTTGTGTGGATTTGGCTAGGACATTTGATGTGGTCGCTCAATAGGTTTTGGAAGGTTTGCCAATCCACTTTACCATTGATGAGTTTCGGTAATGGGACTTCTTGTCGTATGGTAGTATTGAAAGACATTACAATTGGCAGGTGATCGGAATCCAATTCTGTCATTACATTTTAATAGATTGGCCTTGTAACATTCTTAAGTAGCACAATATCTAGTATATCTGGGAGTCTTTGATGGTTAGTACGTGTACTGACCCGGGGCTGCTATTTAAATTGTATGTGTTGTGCGGTGCTGTAATTGTTTAACCTAATACTAATAGATGTTTTACAAATTAGTCAAATTAATGCTTCAAATAAATGCTATATTTAAAGAAAATGGCAAAATGAACAGCACCTTTATAATAATTTTAAGTTATCAGAGAACGAGAATTTGAGATACAACCAAATAAAATGCATAAAAGTCAATCGAAAAATTTTCAGCGATAGAAAATAGACTAACAACACCATGAAAAAAAGGTAATTAAATACCACACCGATGGGTGGATTCTTGAGAGAAATAAAAAATAGAAAATTAATCTTATGCTTGCCCACCACCCCAACCGCAATAGCAAACTAATAGGGCTAATGCAGGAAAACTAAAAAAATACAGGCGCTTTCATCTATCACAGCAGAGAAGATTAATAATCTTATTTCAGCCTATGACAAATCAATTTTATTAACAACAAAAACATTAAAATTGATAAAGGATAAAACAAATTTTAAAATGCTATTTGCAGCATTAAATAATAAGGAATATTTTTGTCGATTCTTTTAGAATAGGCGGAATAGTTTGTCCAACAGACCGCATCATTCGATAGCACCAAAAAATGAAAAAACATGTCTACAATCTCATTGAAGCCACTCCTAAACTAAAATGTAAAAAGTGCCAAGCATATATCTGTACTTAAAAAGTTTGTTGTAACTATGTGGTAAATGGTAAACATCTGACGGTAAACTGTAATAAATAAAAAATTATTTAGCCAAAATATGTTCCACTGTAGAGAAAATAATTTAGAAAATTATAGGAAATGCATAATAGCAAAAGTAATGCAGAAGTTAAAAGACAAGTATATTATAATCCATTCAGCGAATACATATAGTAATAAAACTGTCAAAAATTCCCGCTCATTTTAAATAACTGTCTATTGTTGGTTAAAAAAGTGCGGGTATTTTAGTAGTCTGGTACACACTGACCCATTTTTAGGCACTCGTGTGCTGCGGTTAACTTGTGGTTAGGAGTGGCGATTTCATTTGTATCTCACTATTAATGATAGTGTGTATTATAAAAAAAAGTGAGTTGTTAAATTTTGATTCATCTGTTTAACGCAAAGAGGTAAATATAAAATATTTTTACAAATGCTACATTGTAAACCTGGTTTCAGTGCACATCTTTCTGTGTTTTAGGGGCGATTCAGGGTTGTGTCATGATGATTTATTACTATATGTATTCGCTGAATGTATAATAAAAAATCTGACTTGCCCAAACAGCCACAAAAAATAAATCAACAAAATAATTTTGGTAAGACTGAAACTAAAGCTAATAACAAAAAAGAACCAGGTACATCCATTAAACAAATTAAACACATTTTTGAGAAATTAATTAAAATGAACGAAAGATAATAAAATTATAATATAATACTAAATGAGCTATTTTTAAAAACTGCAATATTAAATAGTTGAAAAACCATGTCAATAGTTTCTTCCAACATCAACACAAATTACAAGTAGTCCTAGATAAAAAAACAATATTGATATATCTCTCATCTCTAACACACATTTTATCAATGAATCTCTTATTAGATTCGAGAAGCATAAGATATATTATATACTTTAAAAACGTAGACAAAGAAGCCAGTTTAATCCTAATAAAGGAATCTACTAAGCATCAGGAGATAAAACAGAGAGATTTCAAGCTATCTTTGAAATCATAGTTGCAGCAGTACGCTATCGTTCAAAATATGTCGTTTAAAAATTAGTATTTTGATTTTTTTGAACAAGCGACACTATTCTCTACATTCTTCTCATTTCAATGTATATGAGCCTAAAAGGAAAGATTTGGAAGAATCTGGCATTACACTCAAAGTCCAACAAGAAAAAAATAGACTGAAGAACATTATTCAGCGGCTTAAAAGGAAAATTAAAGTTTTAAACACGCGAAGTGTCAATTACAGAAAAGTGACTATTCTCTTTGGTGAATTTGGTAAATTACAAAAGCTCTTTCCTAGACAATATGCACAATTTTTATATTTATAAATTTTAGAGAGAGCCTTCAGAATGAAGCTAGAACTCTAAAATAAAGTAATTACCGTAATAAGTGTGGTATACTTACTAGACATCAATGATATTTTTAGGTCAATATGTAACAAGATAACTATCTTTACAATTGATAAGGCATCTTTGTTATAGACCACTAAGAAGCACCAAAAATCACCTAACATTTGCTAATTGCATTAACGATTAAACTAAACGCTGGCGAATTAAATTGATCGAAACTCAACTATTAGCGTAAGTAATACGCAACTATCAATTGCTAATATAACAAAATATTTCGGTGTTACGTTAGACGTTAGGCTGTGCTGGTAGGGCTATATCTAAAGCAAAGAGTTGAACTTACCCTTAGGTATAATAAAACGAATTATCTTTTGGGTAGATATTTGATCCTGTCAGTCTACATTAAAATAGTACTGCACAAACATATTATTAAGCCTGAATGGACATACAGGATTCAGTTGTGAGGTTGTACTAAAAAGTTCAGTAGTGATATCATCCAATGCTAAAATAAACTATTAAAGAACAATATTAACGATCCTTAGGATTTCAGATAGTGACTTAGAAGTAAAAACTGCTATCCAAACCATTAAAATTTTTCTAGAAGTCACGACTAGAGACTTCTTCATGTGAATGTTGATGCCATTCAGCTTCTTGATCATTCAAATTTAGAGATTAGCAAACAACTGGATTAATTGTGCGCATATTCAATTTATTCCAAGCTGATTGGTAAATAAAAACTAGCCCGTGTTCTGTAGTTAGATATAGCCAAAATATTTAAAATCTCATTAATGCATGGTGTCTAGAATATAATATTTGCGGTTTAGGCTATGATGATAGTATTGTAAAAAATACATTCATCAATTCTTCCACAGACCTTGGACAGAATGTTCTAGGTATTAATTTTAGTCTTTCAAAAACAAAATTCCTCAATTTAAAAGAAAACTACAGGTAGCATTTGAGTAAAACCCCTAATTTAGATGAAATAACAGAAGGAAATAAAAGCAAATGTTTTACCACACAAAAATGTAGATTCAGAATAAAAGTTTATTTCAAAAAATATTATATTTTTAACCTTTGAATTATTTTGGAATCTCAATTTGCAATGTTTGCCACTTGAAAGAAGGCGCTTGCCGGTAGCTACGTACACACACGGCAGCGCGGCGAGCGCTCTCTTTTGAATAGCCCCGTCCCAGCTTAATAGCTCTCCCCGGCGTGCCGGGCCCGGTGATTAACAGACCTGGAAAAAATGCGTTTAGTGGCCAGCAGGGACACCGGTCCTTCATTGGTGGGAGCCGGCCAAACCACGCCTTCCTCCCGCCGGCCCAGCGCACCATGTGTGGCATATGAGTTTGGCATGGAGACCCGAGAGGAGCGGCGCTCGGCCGCGGCTTTTATTAAAGCGCAAATGGCCCAAATGACCCATAAAGGCGCCCGCCGGGCGTGCGGTTTGGACGCGGAAATTGCGCGGCGTCGGCACGTCGGGGCGGGCGGAGCAGATTGCGCCGCGGAGTTGCATTATTAAGCGGGCCTCAGGGCCGGGGGCGGCGAGCACCGCGGCGGGGCTTCCGTGCGCCGGGACGAAGTTGCTAGAGCGGCGGTTTGTTTTTATGGTTATTGGGCGCCGCGACGGCCGCAATATCGTTTGGCCTTTATCAAAACCCGGCAGCGGGATCGTTTCCTTTTTATAACATTTTCGGAAAAATTGTAATGCGAATGTTGCAAACACTGCGCCACAATTTGGCAGAACTTGGACACGAGATCAGAAATCAGGGCTCATAACTCAATAACTTCTTCATACATAGCTGTGAGTTTTAGAGTGTTAATTGTTAAATTAGGTGTTTTTGTTATAAGCACTAAATTTTGTAGAAAAAAAGTCATCAGTAAGGAGAATTTTATATTCAAATGATTGGTTGGTGCGTTCAAAACCCATGTTTTGGAAATATCTGTTGGAAAGATGCTATGAAAATTGGTTCCAGCGTATGCAACAATGTATTAACGGTCAATGTTTTGCAAAACAATAAAAAAGTTTGCAATATTAAATTTTCTTTTGTTATCGTGCAGCTTCCGTATCATCTCATTAGGCATGTATTATGGGTGCCTCTATATTTTTATTTTTTTTTACAAAACATTTTATTGTAGCCACCCAAATATTACATTGCCATATTCATTTTATGACACACACCCACATTTACATATAGTATATCTTAGTGGTTCTTAAAATTATTTACATTTATTATTATTTACTATAAAAAGTTTATGTTATCACATATTTCGGTTTTCAAACATTTTTTTGGCATAATTTTTAATGATTCCAGTAATGCATTATAAAGATTAATCATCCAATAAGCCGCCGTATTTAATCTAATATTACGCACGGAAATATTATTGTTGCATCCCCAGTATCGCTTTTATAATGTTAGTTAATTTGTTTGAATTTAATAATATTATGTAATTAAGAACGTGTAAACTTAGCAGACTTAACATTTATAATGGAAAAAAGGCTCCTTTATAATCATTGCTATAGTTTAAGCCTGACAGCATTGTTATAATTTTGCTCTATAATACAAATACGTTTTTTGAAGGAGTTTAACCCAATACTAAAATTGCGTAGTTTATATGCGAATTAAAACATCTATAAAATTGTTTGTGATGCTTGCGAGACTAAACTTCTTAGCAAATAAATACTTCTGTTAGGAAACTCAATTTAGTTCGTAATCTATTTGATCCCCCAAATATAACATCAGTATTAATTTGATATTCGGATATGTTCTTTAAACACAAAGTTAAAGTTTTAGTTTTTGTTGACTGAAGCATAAGCCATTATGATCAAAAGACTATTTTAAATATAGATTTTTTTATTTCATTTATGAGCAAGAATTTAATCTTTATGTTTCACAGAAATGGTATTAGCATCTACAAATCCTGTATTATAAACACTGAAAATTTTTTTGGGCAAATCGTTTTAAAATGATGTATCATACTGGACCAGTAATTGAACCTTGAGGAACACCAATTTTAATTTCTTTGCAATTAAAAATAGGTAACATTGTTAATGCGACTAATTTAACGGCTATATTTAAAAATTTATTGGCATAATCCAAGTTTACTTAACAGCAATTTATGGAAAACTCATTCAAAACTTTTAATTCAATCTAAGAAAACTTAATATTGAATTTTTTAAAGAATTGTATATGAATAATCTACAAAATTATTAACCTGTTTTCTGAATTCTAATTAGACCTAAACCTATGTTGTTATACACTAAATAAAGAGTTGGTTTTGAAATGCCCAACATTATAATTATTTTAAATTTTTTGAAAATGTAGGCAACAAGAAAAGTAGTCTGTAGTTTCTCACTTCATTCTTATCCCATTTTTTGTGAAGAGAGCTCACTATTGTTCTTTTTAAGCATTCAGGAAAAACAATTTAATAAGGGTCATATCTCCCATTATGTCCATTCATCGCGCACCATCTCTGATGCTGGGCGATGTGGCAAGCACCGCGCCTAAGACGACCGCCATTATTACCCCTTGTTCGAAGCGAACGCAGGTACTCAATTATTTTTAGTGACTGAGTAGGCCACCTGCCAGGTATCAGAGAGTTCCGAAAATAAACTCGAGTTCATCAGTATCGCAGCCCACTCATCAACCGTGCCATTACGCTATCACTTTCATATATTAAAAGGAGTTGCTATTTTTATACTTTTTATAGTTTCAATAATTTCTCGGGAATAGCAATTTTAGAAATAAAATTTATAGCCGTTTATAATAATATCAATATTAATTTATTTAATTCTTATGTGACAATATATCTTATTACTATGGTGATAAAATAATTGTTAAATTTATTTAGAGTTATTACACATATTGAGATTTTTATCACAGTTATGAAATTCATTAATTATTATAGTCCATGTTACTTGTTGTCCAAGGTATTAATTGATTATTTCTTTTTATTTTTGTTTGGTTAAGATCTTTTGTATTGTTGTTCCTTGTCTTATTAGGAAGATTTCGTAAAGTTTAATCTTTTGGTTAGTTATGTAGATCGTTTATTGAAAGAAATACTCTTTGATTGCACGCTGGTTATCTGTACACCAACGAATTATTGGTTATTTTATTTGGAATATTTATTTATTTTTGTTGAACATCCACAAACATATTCCACCGTTCGTTTAAGCATGGTTCCAAATTTTCCATCCAACATGGTGCATGAGTTTCCTAGGACAATTGTCAAATGCCCTATATATTTAGTGATAGTTGGATTCCTTTCTCAAATATTTGCATTAACATTAGCATTATTAATTTTGTTTTGTTTACGAGGTTGATTAAAATAATAATTTTCTTCTTCTTCTTAAGGTGTTGTCGCCTTATTAGTAACATCTTCGGCAAATCGTTTTCTGTCTTGTGGCATTCTTAGCAACGACTGTGGATTTAGACCAGTCCAATCTTTCACATTTTTCGACTATGAGCATTACCTCCTGCCCGCTCATCTCCTTCCCTTAATTTTTCCCTCCATTATCAGTTTTAGAAGCTTGTATTTTCTGCATCTTTTGGCAATTCCAAGAATTTCTCTATCTACGTTCATTCTTCTTAGGACCGTTTCATTAGTAGTGCGTTCTTTCCATGATGTTTTGAGCATTATACGCATTACCTACAACTCAAAGGTCTCTAATCGTTGCATTAACAGGCTTTCAGCCTCAGAATTCAATTCTATATGATAATATAATTAAAATTCAGTATATACCTATAGGTTGGTTTTCACAAATCTGTATCTAATATTTAGCGATAGTGTGGGATTTGTTAGTAAGCTTTTCATTCTAAGAAACACGGTTTTTGCGATTTCTATGCGGCAGCGTATTTCTATTTCTAGGTTCAAGTCATCCTAAGTATTTGAATTGGTCCATCTGTTCTATTCGTTTGGATTTGTGTTTTTGTTTTTGGAGACGAGCGTTGTTTTTGCTTTTTCTGTGTATCTTAAGGCCAAATGCATCTCCCTCCTTTGTTATTGCATCAATAAGTTTTTAAAGCTCTTCCCGGCTGTTAACTAATATAACGGTGTCGTCTGCGTACTGTATATCATTCACTAGTCTTCAGTTTACTTCTATACTCTTCGATGTTTTTTCTGAGTACATGTTGAACAGGACCGGAGAGAGTATGCTGCCTTGTTTTACATCTCTTCTGATAGAGATGCTGGTGATCAATTTATCTTCTATTCTTATGGATGCTATTGCTCCCAGTATAGATTCTTAATTAGGTCTTTCTGGTCAATTCCTTGTTCATAAAGTATATTGATCAGCTCTGTGTATCTTACTCGATCAAAGGCTTTTTCGTAGTTTATCAAACATAAATGGACATCCTGTGATTGGTCTCTGCATTTTTGAAGTAGTACATTATGTTCTCTAGTTTCAAAGGTTAAGTGAAAACCAAATTGTTCTTCTCCTACTTCTCCATACTGTTTGCATTTTGTATGTATTCGTTGGTGTATGAAAATAATAATATAAAGTAATAATACAACCTCTTGACCATAAATCGTTTTTAAGTACAATGTTTCTTGAGATATTGCAATACCCACTTTAAAAAATTGATGGCTGTCATTCTTGGATTTTATGGGAGTACATGTTCTATCCATATTAGCTGCTTTTATTTTTAAATTAATATAATTTACAATTTTTGGAATTGAACACTTTTTTGCAACTCGAGAAAAAAACAGATAAAAACTTTTATATACCGTCTTAAATCTAGGTATTTTTTAACTTTTTCGTTTGTAACTGAGGCAGATCCTGTGATATATCTTCTTTCTATTTTCCCGTTTTGATAAACTATTTTCCACTAATATTTGCGCTGATCCGTGTCAAGTGTTGGCTCCTATAGCTTACACGTAGTTTGATTTTCACTGTCCGTTAAACTTGTCACTTGTTTCAAATTCTTTTTTGTTTCCAATTTCAACTTGTATGTTATTATTTGTTTAACAACTAGAAGACATTGTGATCTATGTGACATTCGATGTCACACTTTTAGTTGAAAAGTTGTACCTATGGCAATTAAAGGCACTATCAGCGTTTGTTAAAAAAACAGCTAATTCTAAAAATAGCCCTCTATTTGAAGAGCAATTTTTCTTGTTGTCACCGCGAAGGGCAAGATTACACGTTCGCACAGTTTTAATATGTCTGTTATTTTTGAAAGTACCTGTCAATTTTTTGTCACAGTCTCATTATGCTTACAGATTTGATCTGCATAAACCCTACTCACAAATGTAGCAATCAGAGTCTTTCTTAAAAGTTAAAAATCTACAAGACTATTATGATGTTTGGCACAGCACCTCCCCAGAAAAACAGCGCTCACCGTTACAATTTATAATCGTATACTTGCACTTCCCACTTTCCTACTCAATAAAAATTTGCACTAACCATAATAATTGCTGAACTAGGAAAACCACCACAAAAACCCACATCTCTCTTCTCCAAAATATTAGAACGCTTTTTATTACGCCGTATAATAGAAAACAACGTCTTCAGAACAAGTAATTTCTACACACCAATTTGGCTTCCGTAAAGGCCATTCAACTATCCAGCAAAGCCACTAATCAGCCACATCAAAGATTGCCTAGAAGGGAACAAATTCTGAGCCTCAGTTTTCTTAGACATGCAACAAGTCTTTGATAAGGTGTGGCATCCCAGCCTACTCTATAAAATAAAATAATAAGAAAGCTTCTCCATCCACTATTTCTCCTCTTCAAATCCTACCTTATCCAACAACACTTTTAAGTCCAACTCTAAGGCGTGTTATAGAACTATTCCCTATAAACTCTGGTGTCCTGCCAGAAAGCGCATTTGGTCCTTTCCTCTACCTCCTCTACACTGCAGACATTCCAACCACCGATAGTATATTAATCACAACTTTCGGCGATGATACAGCAATTTTATCATCTGACACCAATGCAAATCGCGCATCTGAAAAACTCCAGTTCCATCTAAATTTCCTACAAATCTGACTCGATAAATAGCGAGTTAAAGTTAATAACTCTAAATCAACTCAAATTACTTTTACCACTAAGTTATCATCTACGATCACCCTAACCCACTTAAAACTAAGGTAAAGTACTTGGGGTTCTACTTACATCAACGACTTACCTGGAGAGCTCATATTAAAGCTTAAAAGCAACAATTAAAACTCAAGACAAAAACATGTTTTGGCTTATAGGATGTCAATCTCAAGTGACTTTTGAAAACAAGCTTTTGTTCTACAAGACTATACTAATACCCATTTAGTCCTATAGAATAGAAATCTGGGGATGCAGCAAACCATCGAACAACAAAATCTTCCAATTCTACCAATAGAGAACCCTTCGTATTATTCCCAGCGCTCCCTGGTACGTAAACAATCAAACCGTCCACATTGACTTCTAAATTCCCTTTCTCACTGAAGCCATCAGGACCTCTGCTACCAATAGCAAAGCGCACCTTCAACTACGCAAGCCAACTCGTTGCCGATCTCTACTCGCACCAGCCCACAGTGGGGCCAAATCCAAAAAAGCTGGCCAAAAGTCGAAAAGTATTGTAAACGTCCTCAAACTTATATTACGAATTATGCATTAGAATCGCAATATTAGTTTCCCATTATGAATTTGCTGATGAAATGAAACAAGTGGGAAGTAAAAAAATTTAAAATAAAATATTTTTAAATTTTATGTATATATTTATTTAAATGTTACTTAGTAATATCTTGTATTTCTAATATAATTTTACAAAAGACAACTGTATTATAATAAAAAATCATCATAGAAAAATTATCATAAATTATAAAAGAAAATCTTCATCGGCAGATTTACTTGCATCTGTACTCGACTCAGAAGCAGAGCTACTTTCAACAATTTCTTCTACATCTTTAAAAATATTTGTTGGTACAGATGAAGGTGATAGTAAAAAAACAACTTTCGGGGACAATTATTTCAGCTGTTTAGCAGGCAACTTTCAGCAACTAAAAACATACCGATCAGATCTAACTAAAAAGCTGAGAAAAACGTCTTCCATGTTTTTTTGCAAAATCTTTCTATAAATTTTAAAATACTTATTGCAGGATTTTTGTTTATCTTCCGACATTTGGCCAATAGGTAGTAGCGAATTCTTTATTATTTCTGAGCCATGAATCAAAAGTTTATGAACTAGTGTTGGCATGTAATACGAAGGATACATTTGCACAATTGTTCTAGCTAATTGCAAGGAATACTGTATAATATCTTCATTGATTCCAGTTATAAGAGAAGACTGTAAAAAACTTCGAGCACCATTACCGTCATTCGTTGTTCTACTTCCAGCTTTTGCTGTGTCAATATTTAATCAAAATCCTTTTTTAAATGCTTTTGGTATTCGTTCTTTTCTTTTAATGACTGATTTTTTATCTTTTGTGCAAGCTTGCCATTTCTAAAAATCCAATTTGTACGACAAAAAAATTTGAAGTAGCGAATCCAACAATGCAAAGTAGTTAAACCGAATTCGAAATTATCATCAAAAATGGGCTGCTTTAAAATTTTATCTATATTGTTGAAATCTTTATTTTATCTATATTATTATTATGGCACAGGTAACAACGCATTGTATACTTTACTATTTATTATTGTCAAGCACAATTTGTATTTAACTGATAATTTTTTTTCAGCTACGGTATCTTCAAATGCATTTAATTTATTTATTTGTTTCTGAACATTATCTGTAACTTGTTTTGTTAAATTAACTTTTTTTTCTGATACTGAATATTAATGGGCATGCAAAATCGCGTTGAGAGGATCTTGGATTTTTCCAAACTATTGTAGTTTCATTCGTTGATGAGTCAACATGTACAAGCTGCAGTGGTACAAAAGACGTAAAGAAAGTAGTTTCATCACTCTGATTGCCATCCTTAAACTTTTGCTTGTATTCATTGTGCTTTAAGGTACTATCGCAGCCCCACTTACCAATCAGAGTCAAATTACCCAATTTTTCCTCAGATAAGTATGAAATAACGTCCTTCTGATAAAGCATAACACGAGTTACAATGTGATCCTATAAATCTTGTAGTCCAATTCTTGCTTCATGTTCATTATTGAGAATACCTTTATACGGGTAACATATTTTTTTGGCTTTTTGTAGCTCTTTGTACCATGGCAGAAGCTTCGTTTTTTTTGTAAACAAGCATTACGTAGCTATGATATTTATTTCTGGAAAACCCAATTCAACATATAATAATAGAGCTTCATCAGCCGTAAAAATCAAGTTTGTATTTATTAACTATAAAGATTTCCGGTATGTCGTGGTTTTAGTAGGACTTCCTTCTGTTACATCTTTTAATACTTTTGCAGCATCTATTTTCCCCTTCTGATCGTAATTTCATTTGTGTTGCATAAGCAAGTACATCAGATGATTCTCCCGTGCGTAAGGTTTCAGTTTTTCTACGCTTACTTCTTTCAGAAGAAGCTGAGAAGTGTAGTGATGACCTACCTGTCTTAGTATTTCTTCTAAATTGTATTTATTTTTATTGAGTTCTAGACATTTCTGCAGCCAAGTTTTATTTTTTGCCAAAAATCTGTCTTCTACTCTGCTTTGGTCCCACTTTTCTCTCAATTTGTAGACCAATTTAGATAAATATTGTTCGCCGTCATTTGATAATGAGTATTTGCATTTCCTTGGCATGACTTTATTAAGTGAAAAAATTTCAGTCAACTGAACTCATCTTCCGCCGGAGAAGTTAAATCTACAAAAAAAGTTTTATATAACAGTAATACATAATACTTTAATATTTCAGTTTAAATTAGTAATTAATAAAATTTGCACAGTAACTTTTTATAATTTATTTTTTTAAAAATTAACATTTTAAAAGTTCAAAGAATAATATTGAAAAAACTTTTTGTTCCACAATTTAAGTTTTGTATAAATTACACTTTTTCGTTATTATTGCACAAACATGAAAAAAAATGTTAAACGAATACATATATAAAAAATTACATTTTCTAAAATAAAGTTTTTAAAATTTTATAAATTTTTGATTCTTCGAATATCTTTAAAGCGCGATGCGGAGGTTGTTGCCGGAGTAACGCGTTCGAGGCCACGCGGAGATACACGAACGATCGTCGTATCTTTAAAGCACACTGCAATTTTAAAAACTTAAATTAAAATTAAAATATTCATCCTATTTTAGTTTTTTTGTTCTTTTTTTGCAAATAAGCATTCTTTGGTATGGAACAGGTGCAAATAGCTGAGCACCACAAAAATTACATGAGAAAACGAAAAGGTGAGCAGACTGCGAATGAAAGGGCAGCAATAAATGAAGCGAGGCGACGTATATGTGCCGAAAGAACTCCGGAGCAAGTTGAAGTAGAAAACCAAGCATGACGACAACGACGTTCTCAAAGAACATGGGAAGAAATATCTGTATGTATCTTTTCTTCTCTCATACAATCTTACTTTCTCTTTTAACTATGTTTACTTCTGCCTCTCTTTCTCCGTTGCTGCTTGTTTTTCTCTACATTTTTAACTTTAATGCTTGTCGTATTTTGTTTTCGGCAATTATTTAACAAACGAATATACTACTTCAAAAAATAAATAATGCATAAACCATCAGATAGCAGTTTGTAGCAGCTACATTTGGTTTTATTTGATAGATAATGCATTTATCTATAATCTGTTATAGGTTAAATTACGGGATACGACGTGATATGGCAACTTTTTCTTAAATAGTGCGGTTTTTTTTATTTTCACGATGTAATAAATAGAGATATATCTTTGTTTCTATTGAGTCCGCATTTGACTTTCATACCGTTAAGACGTGTGCTGAGTGATAATAGTGAAAGTGTGTAACGCGGTTATCGCTGACCTTAGGTCAGCAATACGGTGGTTTAATCTGAGTGAAGTATAATAATTATAAACTCATATTTCGTAAAATAGTTATATGATACCAATCCACATGCTACTAAAATGGCATGCAACAGCAATAATAATTTATACATTCCGTCAACGCAATTAACACAGCAGCTAGCATCTCAATCACATAATAGCTTCGCCCCGATGGATAGTCAGGTAAATCCCCAATTTCCTATTATCAATACTCCTTATTTACATAACAACTTGACATATGTGCCAAATGTGCAGATCCCAAATTTACAATCTCAAATGAATACACAAACTAATCATACTTTTACATCAATGCAACTAAATAACATACCGACAAATAATTTATCAAACATAATAAATACACCCGATAGTGATAGTGAAACAATATAAAACAAAAGCAATGGCTGATAATATAGTTAAGCTAAGTGCAGATACTCCAGACACATACCGTAAGTTAGTAACATTCATGAAGGAAACAGATATAATTTACCACACATATCAGATGATATGTCATTCGTAACCTCCATCCTACTGTATCCTCTACCGAAATAGCAGAATCGCTGGAAGAGAAAGGTTTCAAAGTAAGAGCTGTAACAAACATCAAACACAGAATTACAAAATTACCCTTACCAATGTTTTTTGTAGACTTGGAACCTGCTGAAAACAATAAAGACATTTACAATCTTAAATTCTTAAATAATCACGTTATAAAAGTGGAGCCGCCACGTAAAGATACATCAATTGTCCAGTGTACGAGGTGTCAACAATATAACCATACCAAAGCCTACTGTAACCGTCCCTACGCTTGCGTTAAATGTGGAGGACCGCATGACACTAAGACATGCAAGAAATCAAAAGATTTGCGGGTTAAATGTGCTTTATGTGGCGGTGATCATTCCTCTAACTATAGAGGCTGTACAGTACACAAAGAATTACAAAACGGACTGAAACCAGACACACAGGCTCAAAACAGGTTTATCAATTCAAACCACTCACCGCCCAGCAACAATAGACAACACTCAAAGTTCACACCCTCAACATGCAGCCAAGTAGTACACTGTACAAGTCAACAGTCAAGACACAATCTTACAAAAGTTCTTAGAAGAATTCAAAATGATGTTCACCCAGCTAATGCAACAAAACAACATGATAATAAACATGTTGTCTACTGTCATAAATAAACTTGTCGTTAAGGTCTAAGTCCTTACGAATATGTTTATGGAATGCGAATGGCATTTAATCAAAAATTCAAGAAATCGAATTCTTTTCAAAACTCCATAATATAGATATATTTCTTATATCAGAAACACATTTTACGGACAGATCTTATCTAAGAGTTTCGCACTATACATACTATCATACGGAACATCCGGATGGTACCGCCCACGGTGGAACAGCGATACTCATAAAGAGCTCAATAGTTCATTATGAACTACAAAAATATGAGGATCATGCCTACAAGCAACAACAATACAAGTTTGTAAATTACCAAACCCAATTATCATATCTGCTGTCTATTGTCCACCAAGACACAATATTACCAAGGAAGACCTCAAGCCGTTTTTCCAATCACTTGGCAGTACATTCATATGCGGTGGGTACTTCAACTGTAAGCACACCTACAGGGGATCTCGGCTAATTATCACTAGGGGTAGGGCACAATATAACCTCATACGAGAAGAAAAATATGGATACCTATCAACTGGGGAGCCAACATACTGGCTCACGGACCATAATAAAACACCTGATTTGCTGGACTTTTTTGTCACAAATGGAATTTCTTCTAACTACAGGGATATTATCTTGACTTATCATCAGATCATACACCAGTTATCGCTACAATCAGTACAACGATAATTAAAAAATCACCAAGACCATCACTTTATAACAATAAAACAGATTGGGGCTCATACAGAGCCATTCTTCAAGAAACCCTACAATCAAATATTAGTTTAAAAATTCCCCAGGAATTAGAGCAAGCTACTGATCGCTTTATCACTACTCTGCAAAATGCAGCATGGAAATCCACACCTACGATCACAAACAGCGTTCAAAGAGATATAAATATTCCTAATGACATACTTGAATTAATTCGACAGAGGCGAAGAGTGAGCTAGATGGCGTAGGACACAACATCCAGCTGACAAAACAGTGTATAATAGAGTAGCAAATACCTTAAAGAAACAACTATACATGATAAGGCAGGAAACTTTTAACCACTATCTAACTACATTATAAAGAACAGATAATAGTATTTGGAAAATCGCCAAAGCAAACAAACGGCCACAAAAAACAAATCCCCCACTAAGAAAAACAAATAACGAGTGGGCTAGAACAGATCAGGAAAAGGCAGACTTATTTGCACGACACTTTGTTAATGTTTTACGCCCTACTCAGATGATCCTGATGATACAGTAAACAGCTTCTTGGACATACCATTACAACTGTCGCTACCTATCAAAAGATTCACCTGTGCAGAGCTGGAAGAAGAAATTTAACATCTTAACCATAGAAAAGCACCAGGGTACGAACTAATATCGGGTAAAGTGCTTGCTGAATTACCTAGAGTAGGTCTGGTGTTTCTAAGGAACCTTTTCAATTCTATCTTACGTCTCTATTATTGGCCGTTACCACTTAAATTCGCACAGATAATTCTCATAACAAAACCAGGTAAACCTGCTGAGGAAATACATCTTACCGTCAAATAAGCTTACTGCCCCAAGTTTCTAAACTGTTAGAAAAACTTTTAGTCGGGAGAATACATGAAACAGATATATTGGAAAACTGCATCCCGAACCACCAGTTTGGGTTCAAAAAGTATCACTCTACCGTTCAGCAATGTCATCGCGTCGTAAATATGATCAACACAGCACTGGGTTGGTACACGGCAGACATACCTACAACAGTACCATCTTCGCTGACGATGCAGTCCTTCTCTCTCATCATACCAATCCTCAAACAGCCTCCTTAAACTTGCAACATCATCTGTCCCTCTTACAAACCTGGCTAAACAAATGGAGAATCCAAGTGAACGAAGTCAAATGCACCCAGGTAAATTTTACCCTAAATCCCTTAGAATGCCCGCTGGTGCATCTAAATAATATAGCAATTCTTCAAGCAAATGAAGCCCGCTACCTGGGTTTTATTTTAGACAAAAGACTCACGTGGAAACTGCATATATTAAGGAAACGAAAGGAAGTTGATCTACGACTTAAAAAAATGTACTGGTCACTTGGTAGGAAATCGTGTCTATCTTTAGAAAATAAGATTCTACTTTATAAAATAATAATTAAACCTATCTGGACCTATGGCATCGAGCTGTGGGGATGCTCCTGCAAGTCAAACGTAAACATAATCCAACGCATGCAATCCAAAACACTGGGAATGTTAGCCAATACTCCCTGGTATGTTAGCAATGACACCCTGCATACCGACTTGGAAATGCCAACAGTAGTAGAGGAACGTACTAAAAGAAGCAACAACCATTTCCTGCGACTTTAAGTTCATCCCAATGTCCTGGCATCCAGCCTGCAACATGATCCACCTCCTAGACGACTACAAAAAACGTGGCCCGTTGATCTAAGAAGAAACTAACGGGATAACATCGATGGATGGACTCCCCTCACGTTACTATCGTCATCTCATTAGCTCATAGGACCTTATTATACGTTTATTATGTAAAATGGTTCTGATTGTTAATCTGCAAATAAACTATAAAAAAAATTCTTTGTTTCTAATAATTTTTCACCGATCGGTATTCAAAGATTTTTTTAATGAAGTACTTACATTTAGAAATTTATTCCATTTTATTCGATTACAATATGTTTTCTTTTACAAATTCCACCTGGTTTCTATACAAACGTCTATTTGTTAAACACGTTTCTGCGGCGCACTGCTCGGACGAAGGCCACGTTGCGACTACGATTTAAATGGGGATTTAGGGAAAGGGGCGCTACTGTGCATAGTTTTAGCCTCCAGGGGTATCACTTTAGGCAGTAAAAAACTTAACTAGAAACTTTTTGATCGACCTTTGGTCAGCTGTTTTTGAATTTGGCCCCACTGTGCAGCCCGAAGGAAGACCTCCCTGATTGAATTCTGGAGCCCTTTAGTGAATGATACCTTACTCGTGTAAAATACCTATAATGTAAAAATATTTCCTTACTACCCTAGTTGAATGGATTGTAAATTAGCAATTAAATCAATAATAAAAAAAATGTTTAGCACTATTTTTTTGTGTTTTTTATTTTTAAAGAAATGTGCTTTAAATTGTTTACACCATTTTTTGTCCGGTTTCTATCGCTCCATAAAGTAGACATACAAAACAAAAGAACAAGTTTTTTTCCTTCGCAGTCATAAATCGAAACAGTTTTAATGTAAATGTTTTTGTCAAACTTACGCGTAAAAGCATTTTTATAATTGCACTATCGCTTTTGCACTATTCATTATTTCAAGTTATATTTCAATGCTTATAACTTATATAACAAATTAAAATCTGGATGTCAAGTTATTGTTCATGATTTTTATGAAGAAAATTAACAGTTAGCGAAATAAACATAAATGTTATACCGAATAATTCAAAGGAAGACTTATTAGGGCCACCTATAGGCATCAACAGGACTGCAATAAAAAAGATTTTACATAATAATTTTGTGTGAAAGAAGTTAAATTATCAATGGATACCTCCAGTGGCGTAGCTACCGGAGGGCTAGACGGGGCAGTGCCCAGGCGCCCCCAAGCTCAGGGGGGCCCTCGGACTCTGACTTACAAACTATAAATTGAACTAGTGAAAATTTTTCCCACATTCGGAATATAAATAAACCGGATTCCAGGAACGCGACTTTAATAATGGCAACTTATTTGAAAAATACAGGGGAATTCCCAACAAGTCTCGATAAAACCGTGGAAATAAACAATTATAATAAACGGTCTATAAAAGTAATCCGTTAAGTAAATTAAAATTTTATTGCAACAAAAAAGCTTTTATAGCAAACTTATTCTCATTTTTAATTGTTTTTTTTTCTCGTTTAACTATTACTTGAAAAATAATATTTTTACTTGAGAAACGAAACGCTATTCTTTAGTACATGACACTCCTACCACCTTGTATGAAAGTATTCGTACGAATGTTTGTCGAAAACGGAAGCGTTTGTCTCGTTTTTACTTTCTAGTGTGGGCAAGAGGCAAATAGGGAAATTCGCGAAGCTTCGTGCCGCATATATAGAAGTGTAGTCGGATCATTATAGTATAGGTTTGCTAGTGCCATCTGTCGATCGATATAAAATGTTTACCGGTGAGTCCGGGGATTCCCCAACGACGTGACGTTATATATCAATTACGTTTCTTGTTGATTATGACATAATAAGTTTGCAAAAATAAGAGAACTTAAATAATGGATAAAAAGAAGAAACCTAGCGGTGCGTTTAAGCGCAGACAACGTCAGGAAAGAGAAGATACTAGACAAAAATTACCGATAATTTACACATTTCTTAGTCAGCCGTCTACAAACAGTTTTAGCCCAAATATATTGGACAATGTGATTGTGTCTACTATAGTGCAGGCTAAGAAGCCTACTGAAGGAGATCTGACAATTATTGCAGTTAAAGATACCGCCATCAGGGAGGATGTCGCTGATCACATCAACGACCACAATGTCTGCGTGGCACAGGTAACAGCGGAAAAACCAACGATCTTGTCAGTTTTCGAAAATTTGTACAATCAATCGTCATACGACTTGGAAAATTTTACGGACATTTTATTGTTAAGTGATCATAACAAACATCAAATTCTTGATCGTAGACCTTTACAGCCTTCGGGACCTTTTCCAAAAGACGCCCACCAGGACAACATGTGTTTTTCAAAATGGTACTAATTTTCAACTTCTAAATATGGGCCAGTTCATCGTTTTTGGTTGTGTTATTCTAAAATACTAGATGCTGCCTATTGCCAACCCTGCTGACTATTTGCTTCGCAAAGAAATAATGTATGGTATAAGGGCATTCTGGACTGGAAACATTTATCAGAACGAATAAAACAACACAGTTTCTCGAGTCATACAACTGTCGACAAGGAACTTGAAAATGTAATTCGTAAAGAAGCGTCATTTTGGAAAATGGTTTTTCGAAGATTATTCGATGTCATACTTACCCTAGCAAAGAGTTCTTTGGCTTTAATAGGACGTCGAGGTAACTTAAATGAGGGGCACCATGGAAATTTTCTGTCAGTTGTAGAGCTTGTCGCCCAATATGATCACATACTGCGGCAAATTTTGATAAGCCTAAAGCTATTATTTTTATTTCTAAGTTTTCACCTGACTGCTTCAGAAGGAGGGTTGTTTCTCGAGAGTTTGTATGTATGTATACTAGGACTCAGTATTAGAAGTAAATTTTGTAAACAATAAACTGTCACTTTTTACGTCATCTTGATTTTGTATTTGGAATTTATGGCTTGGCAGCAAGTTATCAGGTTTGTACTAGAGTTGTGAGTAAACCACTATTTATATTAAATTATATATGTTAAATTAAGACAAGAAAAATAAAATATTATATTTCTTATTGTATTTTAAGCTACTGATTTTAAAAATAATAAAATTAATGTTTAGTCAGAACAAAAAAGGGTAGATGGTCTGATAACTGATAACTTGCTGCCACAAACTCTTAATTATAAATCAAGATGACGTAAAAAGTGACAGTTCTTTGTTTACAAAACTTACTTCTAATACTGATTCCTAGTATATGTATGTGGATTTATTTGTACCCTGCTACAGTCTAAACGGCTTGATGGATTTTCACATATGAGGTAGTCGTCTTGATAGAGCGAGTGACACAGGGTACAAAAAAATTTTTTCTAAACCCATCGAGTGGGGTATCAAAAAATTACTGCAGTCGTTTTTTTATTCATTTATTTTTATTGAAATTAACGGTTTATATTCTAATTATTGTTTAAAATCGTTTTTAGGATCCGTATTCGTCGTGTTCCGAACTCGACGTACTCCAGATTTGCCGTAACCCAGATTCGTCGTACTCCAGATTCGTCGTAAAACGTATAGTCGGTCAAGAAAGTGGTGTTATTGGTTTAAAAATCTCTACTTAATTGAAATTCCACAGCCAAAGGGTGCTCAACGGGACCCTATTAACGTGCCTCTGCTGTGTGTGTGTCTGTCACAGGACTGTATTTTTTGAACGGTAACAGGTAGATATTTTCTCTTATTTTCATAAAATAGTTTTAATTTGTTCATTAAATAAGTTACAATTTGTATTTGGTTTTTAATTTTATTATGGAGTCGACTGTATTACGACGTATCTGGAGTACGTCGAATTCGGAACAAGACGAGTACGGATCCTAAAAACGATTTTAAATAGTTTAGTTGGGGGCCTAGTTTATTTTTTGCCTCAGGGCCTTTGGTTACCTAGCTACGCCACTAGATACCTCACATTTTAAGACACAAAAAGAGTATGGTGCAGAATGGTCCAAGAACACAAATATTATGGAGTAAATCTTAAATAGTTTAAAATCATAATGACCTGAGTGGAAGCGGCAATTAGCACAATAGTACTTTTAACAAATCTTTGCAATATTAAGACCTATTACCACTGCCATACATGAAAATAAATTTATAGTATCCACAGAATTGCAAAAATTAAAAAAAAAACAGTTGGGGCTTTAAGATTGTTAGATCAGCTTACTAATTAAATTTTATCTCCTTAACTAAAGAATAAAATGCGTGATATATGGTTCTCAACTCATAAAAAGGCCGTAAAAAGGTTCGAAACCTTGTTTTTTAAAATGACGCAAATTTATGCTTTTAGGACTAGTTTTATTAGTAAATGCAAATAATAATAATAATTTGAAACCAAAATTTTGACATATATATTCTATGCCCCCAGATACACTGCAATAAACGATTAGTAAACAAAATCTTTATGATAAAATGTAATATATTTTAATATAAAATAATCTTAAATACCGTTTTCGAACTTGGTCATGTTGTTGAAGTAACATTGGTGCAGAAAGTAAAGCATTGAGAGGAACAAATGGCAGTCACTTTATTTCTCCGTATACCATCCTAAAAATAAGAATAGAGTATGGCAAGTTATATATTAAAGTTCTCATAGATTGTCTTTCAGACGATGCCAATGTTATATAGAAACTTCATCAGATAAAATTAAAAACGCAAAATATGTTCTGCACAATTTAATATTTTTGCAGTCGCCCCTATTCGAAAATATGTTAAAGGCCTTTGTTATAAAAACATTTGTAAGAATGACTTACAAAAAGAAAGGATTTAAAAAATATAACAAACATTGAAAATCAATAACAATGAGTAATCAATATTTAAAATTGGAAGCAAAAAGTAAAAGTCGCATTTTGTAGGCACATAATTTTTGTTTTGTATACTCTAAACAAAAAATTAAAAATATTATTTTAAATATTAATAAAATGAGATAATACACATTGAGTTTTAGGTTTCAGTTTCATTCTTTATTTTCAAATTCTCTAGAATAGACAATAGACAGAGAGAAAAAAACGTGCGCCATAGAGATGGTGCTACTTCTTCGTGATAGCTAGTATGTGCACTTAAATAAAAAAATTTTATTATTTTGTCATAGAAACTCAAACTATTTACGTCTTGTTCATTAAAAGCGGCCTGACAGCAACATTAAACAACAAAGCACGTTATCATTTGGAAATCGGCATAGAGAAGCTTTGTTGATCAGCGAAAAAATATTTAGAGATAATAGAGATTCAACTTCCACTTCAGGAGAAGTAACAGGTTTAAGAAATTCCAGATTAACAATTAAGAAACAAGATTAAAAACACATCACTTCGTATAATACAAACAGACATTAGGCATTAATATGCAAAATAATATAGAACAAAAGATGGGCACAAATATTGAAGAACTATGACCAAGTAATAAAAGAAAACCAGGCTAACAAAAACACAAAGAAAAAGGCCTGGGTGATTCTAAAAACAAAGATTATAGTGACGAGAAAAAAGGGACTAAGACATAAGAAGCTTGAAATAAATGAAAAAAAAAGAATACCAAAGACTGAATAGAGAAATTTAAAGATTATACAATAAAGACACAAATCAATATCTAAATTGAAATATGTAAAGAAATAGAAAAATTTACTGACACGAATGAAATGAGAGACGTGTTTCGGAAAATTAAATAGCGAGATAGTATAAGCCAAATTCTTAAAAAATAAAAGACAACAATGTAAGAGTCACAACGGATATAAGTGAAATAATAAAGGAAATATTGTCAAAGTCTCTATACAAATAATAATCATGACCAATCAGACAAACCTAAACATGGGAACAAATTTGAAAGATCCGACAAATAAAATAAAAACAAGAGAATTTGAAGCCACTGTATACATATGCTTTTAGATTATAGCAAAGCTTTTGACTGTGTCAATTGATCAAAACTGTGGGCAGTAATAGCTCATATGAGAACTTCTAAATATCTTATCCTACTCATAAAACAACTAGATGAAGAAGGTTTACCAACAATAAAACCTAACAAACATTCCAAAAATTTTAAGGTGCAGATAAGTATAGTTTAAGGCTGCATACCCTCTCCCATATTGTTTAATATTTATGGGAATATTCTACACAGAAAGCAATTGATAACTGGTAAGGCAGAATTATCATCGGCGGAAAGAGAATGAACAACTTGCGGTTTGACGACTACATCACACTCTTTGCTAATGACGAATCGGAAATATTTAATTTGCCTGAAAACATTGAAAATAAAAGTATAAACTTATGGTTAAACTTAAACCGCCAAAAAACCAAATTGATGATTATAGATTGAAAGCATAATCTATAACGTAAACAACATGCAAGATATGCGGATCGTCTATGACGTTATTTATTTAGTTTCAAATATAAATAGAGAGCTGCTCCACTGAAATAAGGAGAAGAATAGGTATGAAGAAAACAGCAGTGGTTAAACTCAGTAAGATTTGGAAAGATTGTAACATACTGAACGAATAAAAGGAGGGGCTAGTTAAGACATTAGTATTTTTAAAAACTGACATTAGGAAGAAAGTAAATTTCTTCAAAATGTGGTGTTGGAATAGACTTTTGCAAATTACGTGGACATCATACAGAACAAAACAATAGAAGAGTTAAACATACAAGATCATCTTTACACCGTGATAAAATGTCGTATCTTAAAAGAGTTTGGTCACATTACTAAAAGAAATAACAATAACTTAAGAGACATAATACAGGGAACTTTTAAAGGGGCGAGACCACAAGGACGCTTTTCCAAAAGGCGAACAGACCAAATAAAAAGCTTCACAGGAACATCGCTCTAAAAAAATATAAGAATTACCGAAGATAGAAAAAAATGGAGAAGAATAATACATAGGAGAATATAAAGAATGAGATATATATAATTACGTCGTTTCATTAATAAAGCTTACAACTACGATAGAGAAATTAATATAATATTAATTTTTGGTAAGTTTTTCTGTGTGGTATGCATGTCCAAAAATTAGCATTTGGAAGATTGTTCAGTAATTCAATAGTCGCAAAATATTTATCAATATTGATTGTTGATATAAGTTTTTTCTAAGTTTTTCCAAGTTTTTTACTGAATAACTCAAAGTAAATATAACCACTTAATATATCACATCAATGCTAGATTTTTTATACATTTTTCTCTTCCTGATTCAGTTTCTGTATAGCGTTTGCTTAATTTATGACTTCCGCTTAATATTAAAATTCCTTATAACCAGAAATTTATGTATATTTGCTGCATGGTTATATTTACAAAAAGTTAACCGTTATAAAACAGACAGTGTTTAGTAAATCCTAAACTGTATCTAAAGCGTTTGCGCAATATTTAACAGGAGATTTTTGGAGTTAATGTGTGACCATATAAAAGTAATCTTCAGAAATTCTTTCTAAATGGAACTCATTGAAAAAACATTTTCTAATGTAAAACTCCTAATATATATGAATGGTTTGTTTATATTAGGGTGGTGCAAAAAGCCATTTACTTTGTGCCAAATTAGAATTATGGGGCGGGTTGCGTAACAGCTCGATTTGCCCTATTTTTTGATTCATATGAGGTCTGGTGGTATCTACTTGCAGCAATATCTATTTTTAATTGACTATACCGGAATATCGTTGTTCCAATATAGTTATATTCTGTCAGGCTGTTGATAATAAAGGAGGGCGGTGGTAAGATTACTATTTCGAACCAACTTAAAGTGATTTACATTTAACGGAAAGTATAACATTGGCTACAAAGCTGTTATGTTCTACAACAGACCATGTATATAAGCTTCAACTTATTTATTGGTTTAATCTGTTCGGATTACACAAACAGATCTACTTTTTGTCATTGGTAGCACTTTTGTAAAAAAATCAAGGATTTTAAGAATTATTAAGTACTTGTCTACACACATTAACCTAGTGTTCAGTTTGCTTCTGCGTCATAGTATGAGACGCTTTTCTGTATTGTGTATTGACTTTGTCCAGCTTATGCAAGTGACGGTTTATTATCTATCTTAGATGGTCCAAGCTTCCGTGATAATCGGCGAGTGTTTATAGTGGGAGATGTTTTAAAAGCTTGAAGTAAACTTTCTAGACTTACTTTGAAAGGTCATCCAGATCGAGATTACATTTAAAGGTAACACGATCTAATATAGCATTTTGACTTAATTTTGCGGATTATACGAACTGCATCAGAAATGCTTCGCTCGAAGAACTGCCACAACTTTAACAATCGGATTGCGTATGTTTTCTACTTTTTAGGTTCAAATCTTAATGAATAAAAATCAGTACAACAGGGAATAATCTAAAAATTACGGTCTTCAATGACCTGCAACTTGTCAAATAGTTTAATTGTTTTAACTATTTGTTTAGAGTTAAAGCTAATTACTTAAAAACGAAACAACTACTCACCATCCTAAGAAAATGATTTTATGATTAAATTATTATAACTTATTATAACTCATACTAAAAAGTATGCAATCTCCAAATAAATATGGAAATTTATGTCTGACAAGTGGTTATCTTGGGTTTGATTAACTTAATTTATAACACGTCGGATTTCATTCTTGGCGTCTACTGCGTAAACCCATGGATTTCAAATAACCCCATAAAAAGAATTAGCACGGTGTTAAAACATAAGTTCCTGCTGGCCAGTTAATGTCGGTATTTCGTAGAATTACGCGACTAGGAATTTGTTGGTGCAGTAAATCAGCTGTTGCTCGAATTTAATGGAAGGTGACGCCAGCTTGCTTCAACCACATTTGTTTCAGATCCATGTTGCTCAGTTACTGCCAAATGCCTAAGTTGTCATGTAACAGTAACTAACGATTGTCACTTACAGTTGCAGCATTTTCAACATCATCTTTGAAGTAGCCTGGGCCTATTACGCCACCAATCACTCGTTGAGGTGCATTTGTGAAACGGAAATGCGATTATTTGTTTATCTTCGATTCTAACAAATTGACAATGCACGTTATTGTTTTCTTTGACCAAAATTAACAATCAATTTTATGTATAATGCCCTAACCGATTGTTAATTACGAAAATGGTCAGCAAGCTTAAGCTCTTGGGTTACTTGAATTTTGTACGCATAAAGGTGCAGGTTCGCTGAAATTAGTGTCTCGAATGTCCAGTTGTTGTGCACGATGTCGAATTAATTTTTTTGGATGTGCAGCGACACTAACTGTGGCTATTTCTTACGGAACCTTATCTCACGAGGTCTTGTATTGACAAGCCATCACCTGGTGCACTATTTCGACCACAGTACATTTTATGTGAAGGAGACTATCAATACTCAAAATAATACTGCTTCCGTAATAAAATTTTGAGGATGATTAACTTGCCGCAGCAATATTATGCTTGTTTTAATGACGAAGAGTAAATCATCAACAAAAATGTAAGCAAAAATGAACTATTCTGGAAAGAGTGCAAATATTGGCATAATCTAATGAAACTGCAACGTATTAGTAATTGTTGTTAAAGTTTTTGCTTAAATTGGAAGATGCAATTATTATAACATACTACATAAATCAATTAATGAGTGAGGTACTTCCCCTTGATAGTGTTTATTTTTAATCACATTGGTAAGTTACATAATCATCAAAAAATCAATGGCATTTTGACAAAATTATTGAGCATCAATTAAAATATAAATATAAATTTTTGTTGTACTTGAAATCTTCTTTTGAACGACCTATCAATTGTAACCAAGTTACCAAGTTACAGCGTGGGCCCAGGCCCCTCCAAGTTTAAATATGGCCTTTTGTCGGCACTGCACATTTAAAAAAATTAATGATCGTAACTATAGGTTTTTTGTCATCATTGTATTAATCTCTAATATTAGTAATTGTGGCTGTGTTTCAAGACAATTATTTGCATATGCAACTTATTAATGTAACTAAATCTGTATTTAAAAAGATACGCTGTAGTTGCGTTATGTAAATGTTTTTTCAAAACTTATTAAGCTAAGAACGAATTTTACAAATTGTATTGTACAATAATGGCTACACGAGAGGCATGACAAAAGGTTTTTCTCTAACAAAGCAGATTTAATAACTATTCAGTAATATACAAACGCTCTTTATTTCTACAGATAGTTAACCGCTAATTATTTCACACGATACTATTTTCACTAATTAATTATTCTTACAGACCGCTCTTGCTTCCCAGCGCACTTCGTTCACCCCACGAACTGTGTCTATCAGTAGTTTCTTGCAACTGTTCTTGACTGTTCTTTGTACATACTTGTGTAGATTGATTCAGGAGTCCCCGTAGCTCTGCGTCGCTGCAGGGGTAAGTGGGTTGCTGAAACTTTTATTCCCGACAGGCACCAGAACTATCCTGAAATCGTTCAGAACACGTGTCGAGATTATTTGTAACTTTTCTTTAAAGTAGGCAAAAAGAAACTGTCTAAATTTTCAATATTTCTTTACAAACTATTAATTCTTGTAACGAAAATTAAAGCTGAACTGAATATACTACCACCCACATAACAAATTCCTGTAAAACAAAAACATACTTATTTGAAAAACACACCTCTTAAACGAGCTTTTTCGTGGCCTTCAGTGTTATTAACTAAAATAACTAAAAATATCGAACGGAAAAATTTAAATATCAGCAAGCAATAATAGCATATTTTCTTCATGACAATAGAAAATATAGAAAACACAAATAACGACGTTGATATATCTGTAGAAACTATTTTTAGACAGTCATTTAATAAAATAAAGTCATCGAACGTGCGGTTGTTGAGCAATTCTACGTTTTTAAATACTACTTTTGATCACTGGAATTGAGAATGAATTCTTACTTGCAGTCTTACTTACTGACGTCGGTTAGGTAATTTAATAGTGGCTACAAGACTTAAGGAGGGTGAGATAAAAGAGCCGAATACTTTCGACCAAACATTTTTATATTCTTACCCCTGCTTCCAGCCTAATCGTCCAGCTATGGTTGTTTCAAAACGAGACCGGAGATTGTTCTGTGCTTTAGAATCTCATTTGATTTATTAATACACCTATAGTCAATCCTAATTTCAAGATTTGAATGTAAAAGCACCATTACAGTGCTCTCTTAACACTGAGCATGTTCGTTTATTATAGGCGTGCATACGATTATATAGACCCAATTGGCTGGCCTGGAATAATTAATTGCGATTTCTAGTTGTCTAGTTGTCAGTTTAATTACTTCTAGGTTGACTCATGATTTCTGGTGTTAGTGATTCTGGCGACGATGTGGTTGTTTACGCTTGGATTACAATTCTCGCGATAAACCGGTTGAATAGTGATGAAGTTTTGAAAGATGATGGGGCCAGAAAGGTGGCGATCCTGGCCTGGAGCGCAGTGCTGTATAGTATGACGCTAACCGCTTACGTGTCGTGACGATTGTGGTTACACTATGATTGTAAGGGGCCACCGTCAGAATTTAGAAAATAAAAAAATCATAAAATAACAGTTAATAAAAGGATTAAAAAAGGATTCAGGATATATTGTAACAAAAGATGTAACAACAAAAAAATATGCAACACTTTACAACACAACACAATTAATAAAAAAATAAGAATAAAACTATGGCAGTACAAATAGAGTATTGAAGAAGATGTGATAAAAAAAGACAATAATTTACATTGGAAAAAACGATTAGTTTGGTATGGGCACGTAAGAGTAGTGAAAGGTGGATGCTAAGAATAACTTAACAGAGTACAACAGAATAAAAAATGTAATAGAGATGAGTGGAGGAGGTTATGGAGATATGAAACTTGCAAGACGGAAAATGGGAAAACTGAACAATGGAAAATTTGGTAAAAAAGACGAAAACAAGGGCATCTGTAAGAATCCTTTATTTATTCAACATCTTTTATCACACCCAAACTGATTCACCGAGTTTCTTCACTTGCAGGACGAAAATGATAAGATATAACTATAATAATTACAACTATATTACCCAACCATAATCCTGAATCCTATAAAAAATAGAAAGACAAGGGTGATAGACGTAGCAGAATATGTGGCAACACAGAAGTGAAGATGGGCTGGACATTCAATGGGAGCAAAAGACGAAAGATGGACTAGAATGGTGTCAGAGTGGCGACCATGAATAACCAAGAGGAACTCAAAAAGACCAAAAACATGATGGAAGGGTAATATACAGAAAGTAGCGAGAGTGCAATGGATAACAAAAACAAGCAATAGACAGGAGTGACAAAATATTGGAAAGGCCTATATCCAGAGAGGCAGTGAAATAAACTGAAAATGAATCAATGAGTAAATGGTAGCCTAAAAACTTTTTGAGGGTTAAATAATACTTTTTACATTGTTGTCTTTGTACCAATTTTGCTTTTATTATTTCTATCTCAAAAGCCACTGGGAGCAGATGTGTAGTTTTAGAAATCTATAATTAACTAGTCATATTTAAAGTCTCCAATAATGTATCACTTGTACTTGTGGTATTTAAAGTTGTTCAATAAAAACATAACGATGTCGTATTTCCCTTTAAGATTCATGGAGTAACGAAAAAGTCAGGTGTTTCTTTAAATGTGTAAAAACCTAGCTTTTATGATTTTTAGAAAACTTTTTTTCTTAAAAGACGCCATTTATCTGGGTTATATTTGATTTTAGCCACTTTAGGCAAAACCCACGTTTTGGTGGGAAATCAATAGTTCACTTTATCACTATAATTATTATGTTGCTTTCTTACGGCGATGATGTTATGGATGACGCGTCACTGCTACTGGCATCCTCATTAGGGCTATAGTTGTAAAGTTTCCTTTTAATGGCAGAAGAAAAAAGCAAACATTATTACTTTCAAAGCCACCGTTTGAAAATTTGTCCCTGACACCCAAACCTTTGGCAAACCTGTTGTAAGTGCGGTTGCGCTCATAATAGGATAAATAATGAGCCCGAAGAATTTTAATTGCGGGGGGCACGTGAATTAATTGGCAGTAAGGCGATACCCGGGCGCGCGATCGCGCCTTTCCTCTGCTAAATTAAATTCGAGGAGGTGATCGGCTCTCCTGAGCCAGCAGCTCCTGATGGCCGGCGATTATGATGCTGAGGTCCGATGGCAGGCCGCGATTGGGTTACCCGGCGCACAGCGCGTTCATAAACAATTTAATCTGCCAATTAACTAGTCGATAACTTTAAGCCGCGCGTATTTATGGATATTGTGCTGGTACTCTCCAAAAGTGGGTGATAAATCTATCAGGCCGATATAATGATCTTAGCCCGAACTTGCTGTGTGGGCCGCGATTTCGTTTTGTTTATTAATTTTATAGTTCTGTTTTGGAATCGGCCGGCATGTTTTTGTGATGGGCGGTCGGCCGGCCGCCCGTTCATGTGGCGCTTCGCTGTGCTAATGGGTTTAATTGCTCCTCTAATTGGGAGACTTGTCGTCGTAGTTGGACAACGTTTAGCTATGGATGCTGTGCTTAACGGGGAAATTAATGGCCTAAAACTAATTACCTCCTAATTACCTCCAGACAAATAAAATTTCCAAAAGATTGCATACCAAAAATAAACTGATGTTTTGTTGACAACATTACCATCAAAATAGTCTTTTACCTAAAATTATTTTATGGAAAAAAAAATTCTATTTTAATCTTTTCTAACAGTTCTTATTTTAATGGTTTTTTAAGTGGCAAATATTTTTATACATTAATGAAAATGTTCGCACAAAAGGATGTGTTTGGTCCATGCAAATTTACTGAAACTGTTGTAATAAATAACGCCATCATAACCGCTCGGTTGAGGCGCGTGACCGCGGTGGGGACGGACTCGGGTTTTTGAAGCTTTCTGATACTTAACGGGTGACCACTCAGTCTCTAAAAATAATTGAGTATCGGCGTTCACTTCGAACAAGGAGTAATAATGGCGGTCGTCTAAGGCGTGGTGCTTGCCGTATCGCTCCGTATCAGGGATGGTGCGCGATGACCGGGCAAAGAAACCGAACATATGAAAACCTCAACATCTCAGTTGCAGGTATAGCTTCTATGCGGAGTGTAGGGCTATGCCATTATGCTATTATGCAAACATGTTCTTAAAGTCCATATATAATTATCTGATTAAAGTAGATCAATCTTCTAAACTACAGTCAAATCAAGTTACTATATTAAAATATATTTAAGTTATTATAGTAATTATTACAATAAGATAAATAAAATACTCTTTTAGGTCAAATTTTTACTCTAAATAACATACCTATATGAAGAATAGCAAATTGTTGTAGAGTTTGTATAAGTTACTGATCTATACAATTAATATAAACCAACTTTTATTTTTAAAATTCAATTAGTCAATGTTAAATATGATTTACAAAGTCATAATTTGTAGTATAAAATCATTTTGCTTCGAAATAGTAAAAAAAAACTGTAACGCATAAGACCTTTACTTTTAAGTTATTGAATGTAATGTAGGTTTTATACTTCAGATGTCAATGTAAGATCTTTACATTGCGAAAAATGAATAACCCACCTTCTATTATCATCGATGGAATTGACATATCCTGGAATCCCAGAGACTCAGCTATAAAATATCTTGGAATGTACTTAGATGAAAGATTGACTTGGAGTTTCTACATCAATCAAAAACAAACTCAATCTCACACCAGGCTCCGACAATATATCCAATTTTAAATCGTAAAACACCACTTCAACCCGAATGCATCATTCTACTATATAAATCCTTTCTACGCCTCCTGACACTCTACGCCTCTCCTGTCTGGAGCAACACGAGTAAAACAAATATACTCAAACTTCAACAATTCCAAAATTAAGTCCAACGAATCGCCGTGAACTCTCCATGGTTTATCCGAAACACACAACTTCACTACGAATTGGGTGTCGTCACAATCCAAGACTATATGCCCTCGATCACTAGAACTTTCTTCTCAAACTTTACCAAATGTGAAGGAGCAACTCACTTCAACCTTGGTCAGCGTAATATTCATCACAGACTAAAGAGACAACTCCCTCAAGATGTTCTCCTAAATGAAGAAACTTAGCAACCACCACCTTTGAGTTTCCGAGGCCACCACTACCTGCCTCCATGTATTACACACTGCTACTTGCAAAGCCTAAATTCAGAACGAATATAATGTATGGAATTTAGTCTGTCATGTATAACACTGTAATGCTGATTTGACAAAAGCTTTAATAAAAAAAAGGTTTTCTAATATTACAATTAGCTGCAAGATAAATCTTTATTTTTACATTTTCTGCAGGTGTGAAGTATTTGCTCACGGAGTACAAGCAGAGGTATCAAGAGCAAAATAATCCCAAAGTCAACAGTCGGAGACTTTGAGATGGGAGGAGCAGATTAGTTATTCTATAGATTCTCTCCCTTCCATTCAGCTGTTTGGTAATTTGAGATCCAAAATTTTCCGATGAACTAAAATATTGTCATCACAAGATGCAATCAAACGTATAGCCTTATTTATAACTGACTCTATATAATAGTGACCTCGTTACAAATTGTATATGAGAACTTTTCATTTTCTTAAAATAAATAGGCAATATATTTTATAATACGACTTTTGTAATAAAAAACATTTATTACAATACCTAGACTATTGAGACAATTTTGGATTATATTACACATTTTTAATTCCTGCTAACATACTAAAAAACCTTTTAGCTCGAGCCATAATTACTGGAACTGTTCGAAATAATCTTAGATTGATAAAATATTTGTATGTGCTATTTTAATGCGTTACTATTTAATTTGATTTAATATAATTATAAATAACAATTGGTTTCCACTGAATATACTTGTGTATATGGTTGTCAGATAGATTATTTGGGAATAATTTTTTCAGGTATAATTTTAGTATTTTGTCTTAATTAGTCTACTGGGAAATGCGATAGATCATAATGAAACTTTAAACTAAAAAACAACAAACAGCTGTGCTATATCTCTGATAGTTGAAAACAAATCTGGATCAAAACAGCGGAGAATGCAAAACTTGAACGTTCTACACTTTAGTTGGTGTTTTTGATAACATAAATTTTGAATTTTGTTTTTTCTTTGAATTAGGCAGAAAGAAATAATTTTCTGGTCCCTGCACAGAAGAGATGTTAATTTTTTTTACATAAACACAAAATACAAAAAAAACAGGTCTTAGCAGTTGGGCCATTGGGGTAAAATTAATATAAAATAAATTTTTCTGTTATTTTTTTTAAATAAAGAGAGAAGCTGAATGAACGTTGGTTTTCTAAAAACTCCAATATTTCAGAAGGTGATAGATTAAGAGAGACATTTATTTTGGTTACGTTTGCTCCATTTTTATTTATGCACCAATAAATCGTTATTACTGTTCGGAAAGTATTTATAGTTTAAACAATGTTTGTATTTGCAACACATTTTTGTGCGCTAACAGATGAAATAGATTACGTACATTTTATAATATATACTAGAGGATAAAATGGAAATCTAAGAAATGTGTTCAAAATAACAACATACCCGCAACACCTTAAGACTAGAGCGTTTAACGAATGCATTCTTTCAATACTTACATATACCACGGAAAGTTACACAAAGAAAAATGGAAAGATCGTTGGGAGTGCGACTGCAAGATAGAAAATCAATCAAATGGATTTGAGATAAAACCAAACTTGAAATGGCCATGGGCAGGTCATCTTATGCGGCAAGAAGACGATAAGTGGAGCAAAAACGTAACAGAGTGAAGGCCAAGGACAGGAAGAAGAAAACCAAGAAGACCGAGAACCAGATGGAGAAACGACACCAATAACAACGCAGGAACACAGTAAACGGGAGCGACGGCGGATCGAATGTCATGGTGACAGCTTGGGGAAGCGTATGTCTAGAGATTTAAACGCCGGTGATGATAATGATGATGATAATGACTAGAGCAACCAGTAAGTTGGAAAAAGTTGACAAAAATTTAAGTACCTTTGGGGTGGCGGTTTATGTATTGATTACCAAGTTTGGCATAGTACATCTATAAAGAATCGAAAGAAAAAATTGAAACAAGTTAAAATTGTCTACCATAGATTTGAACAGAAAGTAAACAAAGACAGCTGATATAAAATGTGGCGTGGCTGAGCTCTGAGCGTACGTTTGGGTACCTATATTTAGGATCGTTTTGCATCTTACTATAAAGAAACTTTTAGATATGTAAAAATATAATAAGGTGTCAGAAGTTGACCTTTGACTGTACTGGGTTTATGAAGAAAAACTAGAATCTGGAAAAACTAAAATCGAACCGCCTCCTTTTTGCTTCTTTATCATTATGTTCTCTTTGTCCATTGTGCTGCTGTAGTCTGTGATTAATATAGCATAGTTTTTTGTCTACCGTAATTTTAATCAGTTCCTCAAATTATCGACAAAGATCAGAATTAAGTTTCAACCTATCATTTCTTCTTAAAACCTTCTTTTACTTGTTCTAAATTTTGTCATTAAACAAATGTATCTAAAGCTGTTTTTCGCAACTATTTTCGATCATTCCTTTTAACTTTTACTTAAGTAGTAATTTAAAACTAATTTGTAACACAGGTTCAAACAGAACTACTTATTCGTTTTAGGCGCTTATAAAAATCTTTTGCAGAATAGTCTTTAAATGTAAAAAACAAAATTTAGATTTATAAAAAAATAAAATTAAATTAATCGGTAAGAACTTATAAAAAATAATTAATTACAACAAATTAAGTATAACATTGTTAGTACCCTTATAATATACATACAAAACCACACTGAAAGTCATCAGCAACATTATTTTACAAATTGTTATTGGTTGAAAGTTTCTTTACGCTAGAACTCCATTCCCTTATACTAAATATACATAACATAATGATTATACTACATATTCCTAGTTTTGTTGCAGTTTTAACTACAATTATATGATCGTTTTTCTTAATTATTGCATTAATACTTTTCATACTTTATTATAACACGTTTACAATGCAGTTGTTTGCAAATTTTTTAATTTTTAACAAATATTGCACGTTAAGGAAACAAAACATCAGTATAAACAGTATATGGTTACGTATTGAAGCATAATAATGTCGTCAGTGATGGAAAGTTTTATTCTTAATAATTACGAATATTTGAACTTTACAATAGAATCAAGTACCTATTTTTTAAAAGACTATGTGATAGAGAAATTTATAAAATATTAAAAAATTAGATCAATATCTGCCATATTAAATAAACATATATTTTTTATATCATATATAAGATAAAAGTAAAGTTATCCGCAAAATGTATACAAACCATCAATTATATTCTCAAAATTTGGCTTTTCTTAATCAACCATTTCTAACATTTATAAAAAACCAGAACAAAGTAAAAAAAACGTTAAACTAGATAATTGATACTACGGAGTTGTGGTTGTCAGATTAGGAAAACAATTTTTCAATTATGACAAATAAGATAATATTACTTGACAGCCCTGTTGTTTCCTTCTAGAACATATCAACAATACCCTTTCGTATGTTAAATTGCACAAGAAAGTACCTTCAGGCAAACAACATTTTATTAACTGTCGTAGGTAAGCTTCTCTGAGGGACTTGATAAAGTTTTCCTTGGCTTTCTTCTTCTCCGGATTTTAAATTTTATAGATTTTCATTAATGTAGAGGAAAAATTATTAATGGTGTACTGCAATATTATTGTACGTTGTTAAAAATTTTTACTTTTTAACTCGAGTAAAACACAAAATTCAGACAAAAGAGTGGGAATTGAAAAATCAGCTAGAGAGAGGAGATTTGAAATGCTTTAGGAATTGTTGGATTGTGTTTCATTTAATCAATGCTCTTCTAGGTACATTATCTTGAAAAAATATTTTATTTACACACGCACTTGAAATAAATGCCGCCACACATTTTGTCAATACAAAGACGTTTATCAAATGTGAGCACTACAAATTATATAATGCCTTACGTAGTATCTTGTATAAAAAATACGAAAAAGCATACACATTTCATGATCAAATTTTCAAAAAGTGTACCGACATTTTCTACGATCAGATTTTACGTTTTATGGAAACAAGAACTATCTAATAGATAACGCTGAAAATTATACATAAATTAAATATACTTAATCCAAAATACAAAGACAAATCAAAATAAAAACAGTAGAAATGTTGATTTCTACTGCTGATTTCTCACAAAATACTCAAAATTTAGATTTCAAAAAATACATAATACATTTTAAATTTTAAAATGTTTTACTTTGTTTATATAAAAACAAAGTTGGTAGAACGTTGAAGAAATATACACAAATGTACATAATATTGATTAATTTGTTCATGATTGGTAATGGTAAACAAGTTACGAAAATTTCCATTAGGTTTTGGTTTCTTTTAAATCTACGTATTGTTTACTGTTATAAAAAGATATAGTTTAGATAATAAAAAATTCACCTAAAGTTGAACCACCAAGAAAAAATATAAATGATATTAATATCAATTAAATAAATGTCAGAAGTAAATTAAAAGCAGAGCCAACCAAAACTAATTAAAAGTGAAGAAGAAAATTACTTTTTTTATTAGTTGAACTATATATTTACGATATACTTTGACAAAAGTAATAAACATAGTTTATTACATTGTATATGGCACGAAGAGATGTGGCCATTACTATTTTCTCTAATAAAACATGGAAGTTAGTTCTGGTTTATGTATCACAATGTCTTGTTATAATATTATTTTGACTGCTGGTTGGTTTGTGTGTATCACAAGATTTTGTGGTATGCGGTTGTAGTTCTTTGAATATCAATGTCTATATATTCTCTTCTCAAATTTTTGTTCGGGGTTTGATTGTTGACGTACCATAATGCATCATTCTAAGAGTTTTTGAGTGGAATATTTCTGGTATATTAATATTTGATGACTTTGCGCAACTCCAAAGTTGTGCCCTATACGACCATATAGGTTTAGTTAGCTTATTTGTGAAAGCAGCCAAGACATTTGTTTAATTTTAAGGTCCAATTGTTTCCTTTTTGATCTAAACTCACTTTAAAAGTAAAATCGCTGTTTGCCAACAAAACAAATTTTTTTATCATCCAATATGATTATAGTTTACATGATGGAATATCTTGTATATTTCAATTGCAAAAAATATATAAAGACAAATATATAATAAAACCAAATACTGAAAGGAGGACGTAAGGTTACTGCTATGAGCTAACATCTTATCCACTGTAAAAAAATATATGCTCCTAGAACTAAATAACGATTTCGGAACTAGACAGATTTTATGGAGATGAAATGAAAATAATAGTCAGAAGAAACAATAGTCGAAGAGCAGAATTATGGAACATTAGAATAGCAGAATGGTAGAGATTAAGAACCAATCATGGAAATGCAAAAACACAACATAGACGTTTGTGTATTATAAGAAAAAAAAACGAAAGGAATAACACTCTATGGCAATTACATCCTAATATATAGCGATGTAAGAAAAGACCAAAGAGCAAATGCAAGAGTTGGGATTATCATAAATAAAAAGTACAAGTAATCAATAATAGCATATAAAGTACTTTCTTAAAGAATAATGAAAATAGAAGTTACTGATATAGAGACACTGAATTCAGATAAAGGTGATAGTAATAGCACCTTTTTATTAAGCAAATTTAAAATACAAATAAGAAAACTAAATGTAATTAAGAAAGAAAAAATTATATAAACTTTAACATAAGAAGTATCGTATAAAAGTATCGGATATCTTATATAAATGAGATAAAATATTACTTTACGCCAACACGAAAGAAAATATGCAGACTGTTAGCCAATAAAAAATAAAATACTGTAGTCAATTTTTGCAAACCGCTTTAGAGACACCGTCGTCTTGCAACATTCGTGGTTGCCGCCGAGCCGTCACGGTCGATAGGTGAACCTAACGCCTTCAGTGCGAGTAGGGGCTGAACCCGCGGTTCTTGTATTAATTCGGGGACTAGAAGAATAGGAAAATTTCCCGTTTGTACCATATGGTTCTAATGCTACTAGAAAGGTCTACAGTAGATGCTGGATGTATAAATAGCACGCAGCTAAGCACCACGGAAAAGTAAAATTATGGAAACCAGAGTGCACTGTAGATAAATAGAGTGATTGAGTGCATTTTTATGTTATTAATTTCTTGTGTTAGTGTACATTAGTATTATTAGATAATTTAGTTTTCTGTAAGTAAATTAAACAAGTAGTTTAAATAAACTTATTCATTACTGTTAAGAAGAAAAACGTTACAATACCAAACAGTATAAACAGGTAGATCAAGAAATAAGTGAGAAAGAATGGGTTTGTAATTTCATAATTTTATATCACAGTAACATTATACAAGAGACAGAAGATCAGACAAGCATGAAAGCAACGGTCCAAGCAGATAAAGAAATATTAGATATCAGTAAACATCTTAAAAAAAGTCACCAGAATAAGATTGTACATTTAATACAGAAAATATTCTTTAAATTTGTTTCGAAAAAATAGAAAACGAGTATTGTTATCTTTCTTTTTAAAGAAAGCGATAAACAGGTGGCTAGCAGTACGTATATACAAATAAGATGAAGATAAAAATATTAAGAAACATCAACAAACAAAACGAAGATGATGACCTATATGATGTAAATTAAAAATAGATGAAAAAATTATTGAACAAGTGACAAGTCCCGATTATCTAAAAATAAAGATAATAAACACAGGAAATTTACAAGCAGAGGTCAGTGAATAAGTCGATAAAAGCATGAAAATACCGGAGTGCCCCAATAATATCTTGTGGTACAATAAATTTTTAAGAAGCGAAGCTTAGATGACACAAAATGATAGATACATTTACATATGATATTGAAGCAAGAACAGAACAAATTCCAAAATAATTTAGGTACTCGAAACTGCAGAGATAAAAAATGTGCAAAGTAATGGACGGATTTAAAAGTAGAACAATCGGAGAGAAATGTCAGATTAAGAAAATAGGGGATTGGGTAACATAAAAAAAGCTCAAAACGATTATGTAGCAAGAATGCACGCAGATCGACTTGTTTGTAGGGCTGGAAATACTCACTACTTAGAAAATGAAGTGTAGGAAAACTACCTAAAAGATGGAGTGACTTCTAAACGATCTAATAGCAATAGGCTACAGCCTAACATTAAGAAGAATAAGAAAACGTTATCACTTGGAATTAACAGTGAAGCCTGAGCTACCCTACAAAGGTATTTCTGTATCGATATTGACCTCCCAGTTTAAAATTTAATTTCTACATATTAGTATTACTCCACCAACAGCGTTACGCTTATTACTATTGAATGACACTAAGATAAAAAAAAAACTACAGAAAAATCATATGTGTTGAGCAGCATATTAAGTAATATTTGTTTTTTTCAGGTAAAACTAATCAGAAACCCCCAAAATTATTCTAATACCACTTAATATAAATAATAAAGTTAATGATAATCAGCGTAAGTGGTACATAATCAAAAAATTATAAAGATGCGCCGCTCTAGCCCTAACAAGACCAAGTATTAGGATTACTTTGATTCGCCCTGTATGTTCGCTAATAATGCGCCACGGCTGTCGCAAGTTTTCGATGAAAAGCGTTCTTAATGATACGCACGTTTCAGCCTATCGCTTTACATGCTGCATATTTATGATACAATCAGCGGCGGGGTTTGCTAAATCACTTCATTGCAGCATTTTCCCCGAAAGCCTCGTTAAAGTTGCGCGGCCAATTTCGTTGGGCAGAATAAAAGGCGGCCATCATAAATCTGCGTAGGTTAAAAATGGCCCGTAATTATAACACTACTCCAATGCGTCATACCGGGAAAACAAATTACGGTCTTCTTGGTTTGTCGTAATTAAGGTGGATAATATATCAGGCACAAGGCTGTTACAGATTCGCTACACCGCAGCGTAGCGCTTAAGCGTAGGGCTGCTAATGACGAAGACCACGCGACTCGACGCCTAAGTTTCACTTTTGTGTTTTTATGAGCAGCCAAGTGTAAAATGTCATGCTGGAGATGCGTTTCAATGTCATTATCCCCCTGAATCAAGTGATTAAGTCTAATATTTTGTTATCAATTACAAAATAAAATTTTTATTTTATTTTGATTCACATAACTTGGCTTTTTATTTTTATTCCTATTATCTTATTTGTGCTTTTTCTATAAACTCTCTGAAACTCCTACAATATTTGTATATCATTGTAGCTTATCTTCTTAATTATATCTTTAAATGTATTTTGCTTTAATTTTTTACTCTGCATTTTATAGAACTCCCAAGATCTTACACTTTTCGTTTTACTTAATTTGGCTATTTTTTCTCGTATAGTTACAGAACAGTTTACTTTTAGTGGTTTTAGCATTACTCAATTTTTTTTAATTAAAACTGATCTGTAATTTGTAGCTTGTACACTTGGGTGTACAATATACAAAGGTGTCCCATGAGTTACTGGAGCAACTTTGTATACAAATTCTATGAGCAATTCTAGGCAAAAAAATTAAATAAATTTTTTTCGAATTCTCAACGGTTTCAGAGATATAAAGAGGTTGAAATTTGCTAACCCGCATATGAGAGGAATTGATTAAATTATTGCAGCGTTCCATAAAGTAAGAAAAACATTAACTGGCAAAAACGTCAGAAAAAAGTTAGAGCAACGTGTCGAGCTATGCGTTTATAAAGGTGGTGGGCATGTTGAGCATTTGTAGCTGTTCTCTTTGATACTTGAATGTTGTGCTATTCCATTTGACATCAACTTTAATGTAATTAAAATTGGCGTGTTTGTGTCATTAAGTATTAATTTGTTGCTTAGTGACTACGGAATAGAACATGAATTTACTCCAATAAATCTAACATTTTTCCATGAAATTAGAGCAAATCACCCATGCAGGTGAGCAACTTTCAACCTCCATATTTCTGAAACGGTTGAGAATTCGAAAAATTATCGAATATTTTTTGCTTATAACTGCTCCTAGAATCGGTATACAAAGTTTCTCTATCAACTCGCGGGACACTGTATAAATCTCAACGTGTATATGAAAACTGACGATTAAGTTTCTAAAATGATTGTTACAATTACAATATCTGATACACGGCTCTCTTCAAAATAATCTTCCCTTAATGCAATGTATTTGTTCTAACATTTCCTTCATTGCACAAAGCAGTTTTTAAAGTCAGCGGAAGCAAGATCAATCGAATAGCGCTGTAAATATTCTTGACAATGTCGAGTAAGAGTCAATTTTTGACCATCTGAAAGTATTTTAGATACCATTCGTGCACAAAATTTGCGCATTTGCAAATTCCTGTTTATTATATTTTATATTGTTTCTCTGTTTATTCCTAAATGTTTAGCTATAAATATAGTTAAGACACGACGATCTCCTGTTAGAAAATTGTCCAGTCTTTTACAATGTCTTTGCTTTCTTCTGAAATTGGTTTTTTTTCCTCACCCTTTTAGTGATTGTTACCTTATTTTAACCTATTATCTTTCTTATCAGTGTTATCATATTTACTTTTTTAATTTGCGATTATTACATATTTTCTTATTTATTATCTGTAGATGGGATATAATTTTGCGTTTAATTTATCTTTTACTATTTCACAAGAAAGATAGCGTTACTGAATGCACCATATAGAATTTTAGGAGATCAAATGTAGCCGTGAAGTAGTGTGGATGCTACTCGTATGCTCTGTTATCACAATGTAAACGTTTGACTTCTAGCCTTTATAATCTGTGAGTATATATTTTTATTTTTAATACGTATTTGTACGCAAGAACACCACGGAATTTTAAGAAACCCGTAATAATAAAACCAACTTGCAAAATCAAGCAGTTAAACGCAAAATAGATGAATTAACACAACCCGTAAATGAGGTGTAGAAACGGTATCTGTGGTCTACCGCAAAATTACTACAACAAAATAAATACTAAAGTTTAACCCAAAACACCGAAGACAAAGCCAACAAATACCAAACAAAAAATAATCACCACACCAATCAAAAAACAGAACTAAAACTAATTTACCACCAATTTACTTATAAAATACATTAAATCACACAGCTCTAGCAACAAATATCAAATTTTTGGCAAAAAGCAATTTTATAGCAATTTGTAATTCAAGTGCAATACGCATGAACCTCACTCAAGAAGATGATTACCGAACTCTCACTGAATTCTATTCCAAAAATAAAATCCCTTATTAGTGGCAACTAAAACGTACCACTATCTTTAACTAAAGAGGAACTAAAGGAAGCTTTGAAAACCTTGCCAATTATCAACATAACACGACTACTAACCAAAGATAAAAATCCACTGCCAGTATGCGCAGTCGAGTTAATCAACAACGACGTGAACTAAACGAATACTCCAACTAAAACAGCTATATCAGTCCATCGTTATAGTAGAAGTTAGAAAAAATTCAACAATCATACCGCAGTGTCATAGATGCCAGCAATACAAGTATATGAACTATTGTATCCCCGCTTATAGATGCATCTAGTACGCAGGAAGCTATAATGATAGTAAGTACAATAAAAAGACGAATGTAAAACTTAAATGTGCAAACTACGGAGAGGAACACGCAGCAAGTTATCAAGGAAGAAATTCCAACAAAAACGCTTGAATAATATCAGAAATACTAACAGAACAATGTCATACAATGCATATGTCAATAAATGTCAAACCTTTGCCAACCGAATCAAAAATTTCTTCAACACCTCTCCTACTACCTCAGCAAATACGTCAAACCAAACAACAGAACCGGCCATACTAAATAACATCATTACAATCCTGTCAGAGATATTAACGCCCTACTTACCTCAAATCAAAATATTTCTAGTAAACACTGTCATACCCCTGCTCTTTAATCGACTATAACCAACATACAACAATTAAAAATACAATAATCCTTAACCGGAATGCAAATGGCATAGTCCCACAACGATCAATGTTTATAACGTTCTTGGCTAGACATATAGTCGACATTGCATGCATCTCAGAGACCCACCTAACCAAAGGTAAAACTTAAAATTCCGCGATACCGCGTTTACCGGAAAGACAAAAATAAGCCCAAATAAGCTCAGAAGGAGTTGCAGTCATTCTCAAGCAATAATTAGGTTACAATCAAATTCCCAACATTCCTGACCTAGAAATTACAGGAGTGAAACTGAATCTAAATGATACGAGCTATGTTACAATCGTAAGCGCTTACAGACAGCCAAACAAAAAAGTTAAATGAAAATAAATTCAAAACAATGTTTAACACATCTGAACCGATATTGCTAATTGGAGATTTAAACAGCAAGCTCTCAACAAGGGGTTGTCGAGCGACAAACCCTGAAGGGATCAAACTCGAACACTATTCAACAATTCATAGATTTCAAATTACAACTCCTGACGAATACACATATTACCTATCATCAGCCCGACGTATTGGACATTATTCTTCAGAAAAATTTCTCAAAACTTATTAACCAAAGTGTAATCACCAGATTAAACTGACCATTTACTTGTACTCATATCTTTTCTTAGTTCACCCAAACCAAAAATCCTTTCAGTCAGGTTAACCAACGGAGCAATCAACTGAGGTATCTTCCAAACAATTTTGACAAGAATCTCACAAAATTAACAGTACTCACAAGGACGGAAGATATAGACATTGCTGTCCACCATAACCCCATTAACAGGTAATGCTGCCAAAACAGCAACCATAACAACACCACGATATCGAAACCATAACTATAACCTTCCCTCCAACTACATAATTGACCTAATTAAAAACGAAGCTAAACCAGAATACAATGGCAAAGAACCAAAGGTCCAGAAGCGAGAAGGTTAACTAAACTTTCTCACCCAAAAGTTAAAGAATAGATGGCACGCCTTTCGAAATAAAGAAGGAACTTTCTACAAAATAGTTTAATATCAAAACAAAAAAAAAGCAAATAAAATATAAAGAAAAAAATAACGAATAAAAAGACTGACAAAGGTCATGTGCAAACAGATCAATATATTGGCCTGGTAAGGAACTCCAAGCCATAAGAAGTTATTAATGCGTTAAAGATAAATAGAAAAGGAAATGTATACATATATACCAAATATAAAGGAAGAAGGATGGAAGAACTATTATAAAAAACTGTTATCGAAAACAAGATCTCAGTTTTAAAATGTACACAAAGAAGAATGTGTGACAGTGATTCTTCGATCGATTCATAAAATTAAAAGAAGTTTTATTATCCCTTATTCGAGTGAACGCAGGTACTCGATTATTTTTAGTGACTGAGTAGGCCACCCGCCAGGCCTTAGAGGCACTGGGAACAAACCCGAGTACGGCAGCATCGCAGTCGGCCCCCCAACCAGGGGACCACACTGGCTCCGAGATCTTAAGCATACAAGTTATGAAAGGCTACAATAGAAGTAGGAGTACTCAATAAACTGATAAACGCAGTCAAAACCCTACACAACTAAAATAAAATTGTCGACAGCTTCGAAACGATGAAGAGCCTCTTAGAAGATTGTTCGACATAACCTATACTATTTACAATATCTCAACATGCACTAAAAACTGGAATAAAATGTCAAGGCATAATAGTTCCACTCAGAAATAAACGTCTTTATACATTGAGTTTTGCTGACGACCAGGTGGTAACTGCTTAGGTAAAAAAAACCTGGAGTATATTCTACAAAAACTTAGAGGGATACGAAAAAGTGGGACTAGAAATAAATGTTAATAAAACAATATCTAACAACAGAAGAAAACCTAAAAAATTTAAAAATTGAAGAGAATCTTGAAGTAAAAAAATTAATAATAAATTTAAGTATTTAGGATCCATTACAATAAAAGGCGCAACAACAGAAGAAAAAATAAAAAGCATACTGACACAAGACAAGTAAATCCTATTTTGTGGTATATACACATACATACCAATACCATGATACGAAGCATAATGACATACGGAGTCGAAACATGGCTAATTAATACAAAAAATAAAAATAAAATACAGAGTACAAAAGAGTATTGGAGGAGGTGTTGTGGAACAACACGACAAAATATAATAACAGACCAATTAATCAAAAGAAAGGTGAATGTAGAAAAAGACATAAATAGTTATATTGAAGAAAAATGAGAAGAGTATAGCTAGAATAAAGGAATGTAGAAATGATATAGAAATTTGAGCTGAATAACAAATAGGGCGAGGTAGATATACGGGCAACCGTGAGTCGGATTAGGTTTACAAGGAAAGCCCTTCTGGCGTTCAGTTGGACTATATACTTGTCCTTCTGTACAAATTCCCATAATTAGCTTAGATCTCACAATTTTTATAGGCCGAAAGTTTTTAGATAGAAACTTGACTTTATTTTTAACAAACATGTTTTATACAGTTACAATCCGTATAATTCAAACTGTTTCACTGCTACAGTGTTAACTTTTTACACCTGAATTCAATCGAATCTTAAATTTACCACAAACTTTTCTTTTTCGTGTCGCCAAAATATGAACCCATTTGGGATTTTAGTTCCCATCATTATAATCTCTTCAGAAAGCTATCGGAGTTAGTAGATCTTGTAAGCCATTTTAAAATTTTGAAATAACGTAAGGGAGAATGTTTAAGGGTTTGTTCTATTCTGTACTAGATAGAAAGTTTTACAAAAAAAGCAATACTGGCTAAAAATCTAAATATTTCCGAAAAATACAGCTTAAAACTCAAATTCCTGTCCATGACCTTCAAGTCTTCACACAAAAGAGGTTAGTTTCATAAAAAAAAACGTACGGTGATAGTTTTTAGACTTTGTACCCTTTTTAATTGATTTTAATAATATAAAGTTTATGTACATAAATCGATAGAGTTGGAGACAATACAACAGTTTATTGGACTGTAACTAATTTAATAAAGGCATTTTAAAATATAAACATATATCACTGTCCTGTATGTAGAATATGATATTGTATTAATTTTTTTTAAATACACATTCGGAAATTCCTGACTATAAATATAATATCTTAATCGTTTGATTATGTCTGATTAACGCAATATTTCTTAATCGATGACTCTTTATTCAATGGTTAAAAGACAATAAATGATTAACCAACAAAATTAAAGACATAAAAGTAATTGCCTTTTCAAAAATAGTGCAACACAGTTTAGCACGGTTATTCCGCGCCCCAATTTTTGCATTGTTCCTACAATAAACACCGGCAGCGTGGCAGCCGTAAATAGATTAGCGAAATAATTAGGCGCCGTGTTTACATACAATTAAAATTCTTCTACTGTTATAAATGCAAATTTCGCGTGCGCGGCGCCATTAGCCGGGGTACGAAGGTACTTAGGGGTAACGATCAAAGCGCGTATAAATTGCTTGTTATGAAACAGTTTTTAGAAGTGGAGCGCGCCGCTCGCGTTACGCGCAACTAACAATTATAATCGCATTTTATTTCGAAATTAATAAGAGCTAAATTGGATTTTACGACTAGCACTCCAGGCTAATGGAAGCAATCGCTGAATGTTAACGAGCCACGGGCGCCGGCCCTTTATTGCACATGTTAATTGTTTTTTGCTTTGGGGCATTACAGCCCATATATTCCGATTTATTTACCATTTTCCGTAATCACTGCGTTTTGTTTTGTTTGCTTGTAGTCAAAGTCGGATGGTGTAATAACTGATAAGCCAACATATACTTGATTGACACGTTAGCAAACAGTCCAACCAAAATGAAGGTAATGCTTTGATTACCATTTTGCGTGTGCAGATTAATAACAAAAGTAATTATGTGATTAGTACGGTTAACAGCATGGATTTTTTTTAACAGTATATAGTCAATAAAGCTATTTAAACTAACAGATGTATTATTTGTACTACATATAATGTAACAATAAGAATATTAAATTAAAATAAAAATAGTTATAAAAGTATTACAAAAATTTGTCTAAGTCAAGCACACGTATCTTAAATTACCAGTAAACTTAATGTTCGGATGCGAAATCAGTTAGACAGAACCACAAAAAGTTGCAATGGGCTAGGCACGGATTTATTTTAGTATTTATTTAATCGCAGTTTTTCAAATATCCAGATAAAAATAATCATAAGTCCAAAAATTTCTAACCGACTTCTAGACTAGTTGACAGTTTTATCAGGGAGACCACGGAAAGAAATCTAGTCCGGGAAGATTAAAAAAACTGCCAACAGTTCAGAAGAACAGAAGATCAAGCAGCCAAATTTAGAAGACACCTAAAAGAGTTCGGCAAGTGATCGACAACTTCAAAACACAAAAAGGTCACCCGAACCATTACTCAAGGATCGCCACAAAGGATGAAGTTTATCCGTGATCATTTACCGTGAACCCAAAAATATTGAAAAAGTGGTCTTCAGTGACGAAAAGATGTTTAATTTAAACGACCCAGATGGCTGTCAATACTATTGGCATGATGTGAGCAAAATACCTGAAACAACACCGAGCTTAAACTTTGGTGGTGGCTTAATAATGATATGGGTTCGCACTACTTCTTTGATTTTGTGAAGACCCAAATGAACTCACAGAACCAGCAACTTCTCAGAGAACATTTATGGCCTTTTGGTGGACCAACTGGAGGCCGAAAATGGCAATTTCAACAGGACAACGCTCCGGTGTATTGTTTACATCTACAATTAATTGGTTTTTTGCACATAAAATTAAGTTTTCCGTCAGTCCTGACTTAAACACTATTGAGTATCTCTGGAAAATTGTTGTCATATATTTCTTCTGTAAGGGATAGAAGAAATTTGTCAAAAACCTATTAGTAGATGCCAAATCGACTATTTAGTGTTATTTAAAACAGTGATGAAAAGAAAAAGTACTGATATGTAATCTATGATGTACTAAAGTAAGTGCCTTCATAACTTTTTCAACCTACACTTTGAAAAAAGTCCGATCTGAGCTCAATAAATATTTTTGTCGATTGAACTAAGCATGTAAAGTGACATAGGGCTGCAACTACTGATCTGAAATCTAGCAGCATCTGACGTGTTCTTTGAAAATAGCAAGTAACTTAGTGCCTTATGTTTAGTTCCACCACTATATTAATTTTTTACGAATAATTAATATATAAAAAAAATTAACTTGTTTCTATTTTTTTTAAAATATATGATTTAAGAAAAATTAAATACTTTTGCTAATAAGAATTTGAACCAGACAAGATTATTAACAACGCTGAATTATTTTTTAGTAGATTTAAGTAATTTAAACAAAAATCATTGGTATATTACGAAAATAATATAAAATAATCTAAAAAAATATAAAAAATAAACAAATTTAACCAAGTAAATAAATAAAAATGAGGAATAACAATCCAAAAATAAAGATAGCAAACAATAAAAAAACAGTAATAGTTAAAACTTTCTATTTTTAATAATAATATAACAGCAAAAGAGGGGCGGTAGGAGTTCAAGATGTAAATGAACAACACCTATACACAAGCAATCAATTTTTCTACAGAAATCAAAAGAAGTAATGAAAAGTTTAAACAAAAATAAAACTACAAGGACAAACACCATTAGAAACAAAATGCCATTTTGTGCCAAAAACAAATAGTTGCGTTTAATATAAATGCCATATAATTACACTTTTCTAGAAATGAGAATATAAGAATCTACAAGGTACGGGGCTTACATCCAGACGAATTAAAATTTTTAAATAATCTTTTAATTGACAAAAATTAAAATTACAAAAACTCCTTTGGCATGTCAGTTGTGTGACCGATCCAGAGCAAAATCGTTGGATGTAACCCCCTTCAGCTCCAATGACCGCCTTCAACCTTGACCTGAAGCACTCGCACGCTCTTTGTAAAGCAGTGCTGTCCATATTGGCAAATGCTACTTCGATGGCGGTGTGTAAAGATGCCACACTAAGGTGTGTGGACTTGTTAGTAATCCTTTCGACTATGCTCTAAACATAGTAGTCAAGGAGGTTCAAATCAGGGCTATTTGGGGCAAATTCTTTAGACCAGAATATGTCCACGTTACCCGACAACTAGTTTTGGACTAAATGAGCATCTGACCTACATTTATTGTATACGACTTATAACGTAGATCCTTTTCGCATGACTCGCTTATTGACACCCAACACTGACGTTAATTTCCTTAACGATTGCCCCGGTTCTTTCGAAATCAACGCCTGAGCTCTTTCTATGACTATCGAAGTTCATGTCACGCGTTCTTTCGAACTACTTTTTCGCGACGGGTTAGCGGAACCTTTCCCAGACTTCTCGTAATTATATTTTGCAACAATGTCGTACACAGTTACATACAGATACCCGAAGAATCGAATTATTTCAAATGTCGAATGTCCAGTGCGAAATCTTTCGTTAATCGCGGCTCTTCGGTTGTACACCGCACTTATTCGCTTAAAATTGTCCATTTTGAGGTTATGACTGTTTCCTAAGAGCATATGGCTTTCACCAATGCCAACAACAATCTATCACCACAGTAGTACATAGCGGGGTATTCAAATATAAAGTTGTCCGGATTTAAGCGCCGTACCTTATATATATATATATATATATATAAATCTGTTTCTACTCATCTACAAATTATTTGTTACTCAAATTGAGCTTTAGGATTTAAATTTAATTTAAAAAAAGTTTGCTTTTGTACAACTAACATTTAAAGACATGGCAAAGTCATTATGGTGCTATATATTGTGTAGCAATATATTGATATAATTCAAACTTATTATGGAAACAGGCGGTGAGTTACTATTGCACTAAGGGAACTTCGACTATTGTTTAGGCACAATACTGTATCAAGTAAGCGTGCAATTTGTGATAGAGTGCAAAAGTTTAAAGCAACGAAGAGTTTGCTATCAAAGCAATGGTCGTTCAGGTAACAATATTGCTCGAGTAAGTGATAGTGTCAATAAAGAACCAAGCAGGTCAATTCGTTGACGTTAATAGCAAGTGAACTTTTCATACGGCGCTGTGCAGAGCATTTAACAAAGGATCTGCATTTGCAGGCGTGTAAAATTTATTTAAGTCAAGAACTTAAAGAAACGGTCTACTAGAAACGTCGTATATATGTTGAACTGAATTTTAGAGAACACTAGTTCTTATATGAGATGATAAAGTTTATTTTTTTTAATATCTTTGTGCATCGTCAAAATTCCCTTATCTGGGGTAGTACAAACAAATGTGCTATTCGCAAACAACCAACTAACAATTTGAATTTGACTGATATGTGGTTTCAATAAGGTGAAGCCAAGTGTTACACCACATGTGAAAAACTCACTTTGCTTCAAACCAAATTTCTATATATAGCTATCTGGCAGAGCGGTGACGCCTATTGGCCACTGCAGTCTAGCGATCTAAACTTATATGACTTTTCCCTCTAGAGTTATTGGTTACATTGATAGCAATGAAATTTAAAATGTTCCAATATTTTGTGTTTTATTCAGGAAAAAAACTTAAACTTCAGTTTGGATTATCCCATAGTTAAAAAGCGCTTTACAAAGCCAAACAAAAATAGTCTATTGGCGGAAATATAGTTTAATGGCTATTTTTTACTATAATAAAATATTAAAGAAATATAACGAATAAAAAAATGAAAGCTCACTACAATAACAAACTTTGAAAAAACTTGATTACTTAAAATGCTTATGGTTGCTTGACATTTTAATGAATTTAAGCCTTTCACAAAAGTATATCAAATTGATTGTCAAAATAACAATTAGAATAAAGTAAAGATTAAGATATGCAGAGAAAACAACAAAAAGGAAGAAAACTCATTATGGGGCATTCGCTTTAACTGCCTGCTGGAGCATATTTTTCAGATATTATGGGTAAATCGAGAAATGTTATTTTAGGTCATCTAATATACATATTGCAGACTACGTACAACTCAAGAATTGATAGAGGAATAGAAAAAGGATTTCATTTAAAAAAGAAAAGTTTTAATTGTTTTTACAAAAGCTTTTAGTTTTCTATAATATATTACAACCAATTTTTCTATTATTTTGTAGCAAACAGTTCTGTGATTTAATATGTTCGCTTTATTCTTTAATTTACCTATGATAAAATTGACGTACATACATTAAAGCACAAGCCGACGGATTATCAGACTAATTTCGACTAGGTCATAGCAAACATCAGTTCTCATCATACAAACACCTTTGGCGGTCGTAAAGTACATTCTCCTTCTTCTAACGGGTCAGACTAGACCTGTACGCCCAACATATAGTACTACAATTGATTAGAAACAGGCTAATAGCCTTATTGAAGAACCATTAAATAGAACCATTAATCAGAAATTTTAGTATTATCACTTATTACAGAAATCCACATATATTTGTTTGAGTTGTGATAGTAGCATAAAACATCTGCATAACAGAAATGTTCTTATATTTGATTAACCGCTTTGAAGCTCTAGTAGACAAATATAAGAAAACTGTCTTATAAGGAGCCTTCCAGTCTTTTCTGGATATATATTTTCGTTATGCCGTAGATGGTAGTCTTGTGTAACACATGCTCCAGTTTAGAGTCAAGGAATCGGCCGAGCTCATTGAGTGCGTCCTCGGCAAGTAACTCCAGGGCTTGTTTGTTGGTTCTGATAGCCCTATGTCTACTCCTAGAATTATTTGATTTTTATAGATTTTTCAAAATGTAACTTACCATGCCACAACTGACAATTGAATTTAACAATTATGCTAAAAGTTCTAAAATAACATTTCAGGGACGATGAGGTAAATTTCGAGACAAACTGTATTTTAGCGCAATTCCTACAACTGCCCTTTTTGATCATCTCTCATGCGGTTGAATAACTACATTTTAAATCGCGTAGATGCGTCGAGTAGATTAGAACCTTTTGTGCTGAACTTCTGTCATTACGCACGATAACATTGACTTAATTCGCGTGCCTAGAGGTTCCTGGAATTAGCTTCTAACTTCCACTCTTTTTAGTGGCCTGTCATGAGAATTGCTTGGCCTAGATTAACCCGCTCCTGTATGAAGAAATTAGGATCTTCGGGCGCTTATGGCGGGTATGCACCACGAAGTTCTGAAGAAGTTGAAGCTTTTTTTACTCAAAATTTTGCAGCGTAGCTTCACATCGTCGCCATATAATTTATAATAGGCTGCAAGATGATCTTATAGATCATTAATTTGTTTAAAAAAAGCGAGTGGAGTTTAGAACTTTTTGGGTTACTATCGTTTTCTCTACATGCCTTAGATTTTATGCCACTGATGTTAACTAGGTATTTGCGGCTGGACAAGAATTCTTGCATTCTTTCGTTGCGTTTACAATATTGGTAGTAAGCCATAACAGCAATGTTGATTGAAGAGAAAATAATCCAGAACTTACCAAAAATGCCTTTGAATGTAATAATCCAAAATTATAGTAATAAAATTGTGGTGTTTTATTATTTTATCATGGTGATGATGGGGCTTATAGCAGCGTCATTTAGCTTTTTAATGCAAAAAAGGGTAAAATGTCATTTATTTATGCCACGTAACAATTAAGATTTGATAAGTGACCCGGCATCCACTTTGTTGACCTCAAAGGGTTTTTAGTTTACTCGGAGTCGCGATCTGCCTGCTCCTTAAAAACCAGTCTTCTTCTTTAATTTGTAGTTTTCATTATATCTCTTAAAAATGGTATCAAAGTGGATGCCAAAACGTCGCAAATTTCCCAAGAATCGACGCGGTATAGTTCATAAACCTAATTTCAGCCACCCATTTTCTGCCAATAAAATGTAATTGTCTGTGGATAGTCAATTGATTCTTAGTGACTTCTTTTAGTATTTTTGTTTTAGTAATTTTTGTTATATCAGCTTTATTGCAATTACTCATTACCAAGACCTCCTCGATTCCCTGCAACTTTACACACAACAGTCCTCTCGCAGTATATCTGACTATAAACTATCCATTTTTGAGTTTAGTTTGTATGGTAGGTACATTACTGCGGTTAGCGAACAAATGTAACAAAATTACTAATTCTTAATAGATTTGCAATGGTAAAAAAGCGAGCAAAATACAGGATCACATTCGCTACTTATGTGATTCGTGTAAGAGAATCGACAAATTATTCTTCAATGATTAGAGCATAATCTAGAACAGTATACGAGGTTCTGACTAAGACATAACAGGAAATGCTTTTTATAAAGTTTTTGCAGCTCATAATTACAAAGAAAGAAATCATGTCATCAGTTTGCCTTTTTATTTTATCAACGTTTAGTATTTTTACTCTACTTAATACAAATTTAAAGGGCTAAGTAGCCTAAGTTTAGAGAAAATGTCCATCTAGTTATAAGTAACCAATAATCGAAAATCCCGGTGTGATAAAATATGTTTACGAGCATTGTGGGGGGTCTCAACGGCAATGGTTCGCACAAAAAAGGCGGCATTACGTTTGTTTTCAACGACGATGGCAAGGTGGGAACAACGGCGGGGTTTCCTATTTTAGCCAGAAACTTCGCAACGTGACTGGGCCAGTTTAATTCTAATTATAACTAAAGTTAGGCTTATCGATAAATTCCCCACAACGATGATTTGTTTGTATGTAAAATAGTAGTTGCCGACCTGGTATTTTAAAATGTTAGTCCAAAACCATATCTGTAAATGATTTTAACCTATGAATAATACATGTGCAAGAAACTGTATACATTTACTGTTCTTTGCATGGTTATTCTAGATGGAACGTTTTCTCAAAGTCTTTCTCAGTCTAATAAGACTAAGGTTTTCTTTTGCATATTTCTATCTATTATAAACAAAATAAAAAATAAAGTAAAATAAATGATTCTGTAAATTTTAGATCCAATCCGATTTCGCCAACCTTCAGTGTCTAATTCATTTGCTTATGGACGGAATATTTAATTTGAAATTTAGCATGAACAAGAAAGAGTAGATAATTCTTGACTCATAAGATAGTATAATCAAAATTTTAGTTTAGGACATCTAAGTATTATAATAATTTTAAAAATTATATATTTAATTGCAGTGGGGACAAATATACTTAAAACTGTACAATTTTATTAATTTCTTACTACTAAACGATTAGAAAAATCAAGAGTTCTTTACTACACTTGAGAACAAAACAATCGACTCAGCAACATGCTTGAATTTTGAAAGAATGTGTATTCACTGAGGCAGCATTTCAAGTAAAGTTCAATGTACTATTTATAAACTTAAAAACTGTGGTTTTGAATGTTCCTGTTCTGATGAAGTTATGGTCCTAAGAAAATGTGTAACACAACAGAGTTCAAGGGAAAAAGGTGATTATAAATGGAAAAAATAAAATCCTCCGTTTTCAATACATAGTGTTGCCACATCTACACCTAATTGCACTTTCCAAGCGATTACGTATGGATTGGATGGGGGATTGCTTACCACTCTTCAATCAGCGCCTCTCTCAGTTTTATCACGCTCCCTAGTGCAATATTTCTAGCCCGGACTCTTCGTTTAAGTTCATCCCAAACATGCTCAATCGGATTCAAGTCTGGTCATTCCATTTTCGGTATACCAACGTCAGCCAGGTAGGTAGTGGTCACTTGCGCGGTGTGGTATTGCGCATTGTCATACATTAGCATAAATTCCTCACCAACAAATCCCGTAAACGGAACATGTTTCTCAAGAATGTCTGATATAGTGGGCTGCTGTTAAACCTTCTCCGCGTCCTTCACTAGGCACGAAAAACAAATAAGCTGTTCGATGCATGGAAATTCCCGCCTGGAACATGCAAGAGCCACCTCCATATGCGACAGTTTCTTGGATACAGCAATGAGCAAATCACTCCCCTGGTCTTCTATAGACCCGACGTCTTCTGTCGTTGCCATGCAGGCATATCTTGGACTCGTTGGTGAATAATATCTGACTCCAATAGCCGAGCAAATTCCAGTCGCCTTTGCTTTTAGACTGAAGTTAGCTTGGGATCCACAGCTGCCTTTTTTGTGGTCAGGTTGACTGACTTCAGTTTTCTTCTCACTGTCTAAGCGCTGGCAACCATACCACTAGCCGCACTTAGCTCTTACTTGCGCTCAACGACAGTCATATATCGATTTCTGGGGGTTACTAAAACGAGAAATCGATCGATTCTCTCGTTGTTACGCGCCTACGGCTGCCTCCTTTTCGGCGGACGTAGCCACCGGTTTCCCGGTACCGACGCCACACTTTCGTCACAGCTGATTGACTCAGATTTAGTTGATTTGCCACGGCCCTCTGACTGAAGTCTTCTCTCAATAACGCAAGTGAATGAGCTACTTCGGCGGCTGTGGTATTTATTTTCTTGCAAATTACTCAAGCACCTACGTCATTTACTTACTTATGTCAATTTGGGTTAAGTGATTGAATTGAATTACCGGATTACAAGCTTACTGTAAGCCGATCACAGTCTTCCACATACCAAAATTCGTAAAACGCCGTTCGTATTCTATATTTTTTGAATGCGTCATCCGATTAATGCAATAGCAACAGTTTTTTTAAAACTCAATAGTAAAGATACTCTTTGCACATTAATGTTTTTATTTTTATTATCTTTAGACCGAAACAGAAGACGAAATTGCGCGTTAGCTAATGAGTCGATTGTTTTGCTCTGAAGTGTAGAAGTTTACCATAATTTCTGGTATGCAATTTTTACATTTTGGTTATATTAACTCTTAAATTAAATTTACTTGTACTATAAACACTTTTCGATCCTTATTTTATTATATTCAAATCACCAATACGTTAACTTTTACACTTTTTGTTGTATTTTGGAAATCATTTTCTATAACATATTCTATTCGGTTCATTCTTAATCGAATGTGACATATATATATACACAAATAATTTTACTTTGAATCGACTTTACATAGCAGACATTAAAAGTTTATAAGTGTTGTATTTAGTAATAATCTTATTTACATAAATACGTACGATGAGCTCGAAAACCACATAATATACAAAAAGTAAACTAAAAATTTTACGTACGATCTAAGTAATCATAAAATTAAAAATAAAATATAATATTCATGCTTACGAAAAGCTAAATTTTATAATGATTAGGTAAGGTTATCAACCCATGCATTTTATAGAAGGAAATAAAATATAGCAAAAGCAAAATCGACTTAAACTGGCATAAACGAGTCGGTAATAAGCGTAAATCTTTCCCACAGCTACGTGAGTTTCAGCTTCGTGCATTCCTCTTTCAGCTTCTGTCTGTAACAACCATAAAAACGGTTAGCTTAGTCAAGTAAAAAAGATGTAAGACAATTTGCTTACAATATTATAATTTGATTTTGTTTTTGCGCCTTTGGATTAACAACTGTGAAGTTCCAAGAAAAGAAATACCTGTTAGAATAGCAAATATACGAGTTGCAACGATTAAGTTAACAATACATATCGAAGGTGTATTTTTGATGTTCTTCATTATTATATAAACATCTAAATAACACATTTAATAAATAATTGTTAAAAAAATTACAATACTCATCGTACTAATTACATAATCAAAATGATTGGGGTTTTTGTGAGGTTTAGGGGTATTTTAATGATTTTCTTATCTATCAAAAGGCAAGACTGTTTTAGTAAAAATGACATATGAGTTTGTTTTGTTCTCTGTATTACAAAATCTGCATATTCATGTTCTTCTACAAGTTACAATGACCAATTAATTTTTTTTAGATATTAGTAATACTGTCTTATTACACAGGTTTAAATAGATTACATTTTAAATACAGGATTTTTAAATATTCTACACTCACTAGTTTTCTCTGACACACGGAGAAGAATAAAAAAAATTATGTAAAAACATATATATTTTTCCTAAAGTGATACAAAGAAGGAAAAACTTTAATTTTTATAATATATTACATCAATTTAAACTACTATTATAGTTTATTAGCTAAATTATGACTAAATTTACCAATTTTCGTATTTTTTTCTTCAGAATCAAATGGTGCAAACCAGAAAATTGCGTTGGTCAGTTTATTTTGTTAATTTTTAAATTATTGTTAGTTTAGTCTGAGAGCTAGATATAATTTTTCTTAAAAAAATAACCATTTTTAAATAAACATTTTTACTCTACAATACTGCAAGATACTATATGATATTTATCATCCCTAATAAGGTAAATGTAGTCGCCTTAGACACATAAGTAACATATCGTGACAATAGTTAGATAACTATATGTAGTAAGTATATATTTATATGAGTGTTGTTAGGATATCTTTCAATATACGTATTTTAGAATGCGTTTTGATATTAAAATTAAATATTGATAACTACTGCTTCTTTATACTTTTTTTAACCCCTTCCAAAACAAAAGTTTCTCGAGAACTTGTGCTATCACTATAGTACTGTAATTTAGCTAATTCAATATTCAATAACCAAGAATTAAAGTTTTGGATGTGTAATTTACTATAAAAAACATTTTGTTTTGCCATTTTTTGCCATGTTTGATCTCACAAATGCTTAACTTCTTTATTTTGTTTTACCACAAGTCAATTTAATTTTAAATTTATGTCAATATTTGCATGCTCCCAATTAAAATTTAGAGAAGATAATACCCACAGATATTTTTAAAGTAATAGATAATTACTAAATAATTTAAAAAATTAGAAAATTGTGTAAAAATGTATATAAGGTTTAAAACATAAGTGTGCGAGTTTAGTCTTGCCGTTTTAGTGGATTTGATGTAGTTTCTTGATATTAATATATAACTAGCTGCACATTAAGGTTTTGACTCCAAACACAATTTATGTTGTCTTTAATGCCCTTTTTACTTTTTTAGATTTTATCGTTCTATTGTATTCCTATATGTCTCAATATACATATATCAAGCTGCAAGAGAAATTTCTTTACACTTAAAAACATTAGATTTTGATGCGTGAATTAGAGTTAAAAACAACTTTTTCAAAATACGGCCTTTGATTATCAGTGAAAGTTATAGAATCTGTCCACGGTACCGATCTACTAACTTAGAAGCAAAGGTTTCTTGAAATGCTTCTTCAATTTCATTGGATGATTCAAAACTGTAATTGCAAAAAAGCGCAATATAGATTAAATCAGATCGTAATCAAAAGGCGGAATATAGGGGTTGCAAGCCAGATAAATCAAAACCTCAGTTCCATCCATTTTTTAGCAATACTTTTGCTTTAAGACTTTGTAAACATATTCTAGTTGCTCGCTGTACAGCTTGGCTATTACGACTTTCCATTTAGGATCAAGTTAAAGTGCACTACTCTCAACATTGCGCCAAACCGAAATTGTAATTTTCTTGATGAAACCCAGCGCTTGAAACAATCACAATTAACAAGATCCATCTATTTTTCTTTACAAATAACTATTCCCTTCTAAAACTAGCTAATTTTAAAACATTTGACAGCAATTTTGGGTTCTTATGCACAACGCGAATTGACGAAAATTATTCTCGATAGACTTATATAAATACCAAGTTTATCTAATAATTCGCTTGTAAATTCTGCAAATTTAACAGTCGTAAAGGTATCTGGTATTGCAATAAGTAGCATCAGCATTGTTTCTTTTTTATATATTTTGTTTAGTTTTTTTAAATACTAGTATTGTGTGTTGATAAGTGTGTTGATTTTGAGTATTAATGTTTGTGATATTGAACGTTGTTTATCATATTTTGGATATGTAATGTGTTTAGTGTTTTGTTGTGTTTGAATAATATATTGTTTTTATTTTTATTTCTATATATATGGATATAGTAATGTATATTGTGATATTTGACTACGTTTTAATTTTGTGAGAATTATAGCTAGTGTATATATATAAGTTGTGTTTGGGTATTGTGTGTTTGTGTGTGTGTTGTTGTGTGTGTGTGTGTGTTGTAGTAAAAGATATTTTGAGAACATAAGAGTAGAGATTGAATTTTTTTTGATTTTTGGTATACAAGTTACTTGTAGGTAGGGGAACAGTGCGAAGCTTTTGGTAAAAATCGGCAGAGTCGTTTGGTCGCAAGGTCCCAAAATCGGTCGCAAAGCGGTCGCGAATCTAAACAGTTTGAAGATACAAAAAATTTACGAGAATAAAAATGACTTGTTATCATGAGATAAACATGAATTTAAAATAAAAGTTGGTAAAATAGGAACTCGAAAAAAAATTGAAGCTCAGGATTTTTAATATACCAAGTGTTCATAAAAATGTTTCGAGAAATTTATATTACCGGATAGATCAGATCGAGACGAACAAAAAATTACAATGAAATTTTTTGATCCAAGGTCAAATCAATAAGTTATAGCAGATTAAAAATTAATTAAACGGACCAATCACAGCGCGCTCGGAGAGCTACCGGGCCGACTGCGGGAGAAGGGGGGGAGTGCTTGGCCGCTAGGAGGGAGCACGCAGGCGATAACGGAGAAGGCCGTGCGACCGAGCTCGCACGGTTACCTTCAGTGACGTAGCAAAATATTAAGTACGGGTCAGTTATTGTCTTGTACTGTTTATTTTAATCAGCTTTCGAGTGTTGGACTCGCGCTTCGTCCTTTTTTAAATTAACAAGTTCCGGGACGAGAGCAGCGCAGGGCCGAGACGATGGACCCGGTATAATATAATATAAATAATAGGATAAGGAAAGTCGTGTGATGTTCGCACCAGATTTTTAAGTATTGTTTTCTAGTTGTATATGTTTTTGAGTTGCTTTTTATTGTCCCTTATTAATATTTCTAATATTTTTCCTTTATATTATCAAGATATAAATTAGACCGCGATATGATATGAGATAAACGCCGTAGTATCTATAGACACACAATCAATCATAATCAAAGCTTTATTGGAGATTAATGATGAGTTCCATACGTATAAAAAAAGTCGTGATTAGAAATTTACATCCAACAAGTGAGTTAGATGAACTAGAAATAGGACTTGAAGTACACTAACGTCAGATTATTAACAATCAAGACGTTAAACTTCGTAAAAAAGTTACCGCTGTTTTTTATCAAACTTAAACCAGCTGAGAACAATAAAGAAATATATAACAACACACGGCTAGTTCACTCAGTAGTATATGTTGAACTATCACATTTGAAATTCTAAATCCCACAATGCGCCAATTTCCAACGTTTCGGACACACAAAAATGTTTTGTAATGGAAGTCCAAAATGTGTCAAATACCTATGTTTCACACGTCCAAGTTATCAGAGGTGATACAAATATTACACAAGTAGCATAATCTGTAAACCGCTAGTCTTGTCAAATAAGCAGTCAAAAGATTTGAATGTTAAAAACTTTAATGAAACAAATGGGGGAAATTTTATGTCTTCTAAGAACATTCGCCACAAAAATTAATAATGGTCAGCAACTTACATTATCTTGAATGCCAACGGCCTTGCACAATACAGAGACGAGCTTACTTCTGTCTTTGTCAATCCATATCTTGATATCATATTAATATCGCAAAACTCTACGAATAGATGTTACTTAAGAATACCAAAAAACGTAGTGTATGGCGCGCAAGATCCTGATGGTAGAGCTCATCTAGGTACAATTATTATTAGAGACTATGAAATATTCTGAATTCTTTCCATTTAAGCAAAATCCCATTTAAGCTACTACCATAGTTATTAAAGATTGGAAGGGTCCATTATATTGGAAAACAGATTTATTGTATTTAGTAACTTCAACGCTAAACACGTAGTGGTGTTCTATAATTAGTACGACTAAAGGCAGAGAGCTGTTGAAATATTAATTCATTTATCAACTGCTAGGCTAATTTATTGACTTACGGACCAAGTCAAACTACACGATCAACTTGACTATTGCATAGCGAAAGAAATAAACTCAAACTGCTATAAGGTCTAATCGTGTCTTGACTTATCAGCTGATTAGTCGCAAATGATAATAACAAAAAGGAATCTAAACCCTAATTACAGGAAAAGAGCATGCGCTAAGCAGTTTTTCTATAATCATCTTAATAGAGACGTTTATTGTTCAGTTCTTTTAAAATAATACATTATAATTTCATTAATTTCAGCTTTTTCTATAGGGGTGTTTGATTTTAAACTCACATTTTCAATGTATTCTAGTGATCATTTTTTAGAACAAAGCAAAAGAAGATGTAAGGTGAAGGTCAAATTTTATTAAGCGAAAAATTTTTATTTTATTTCAATAGCAAGCAAACACATTTTTTAATTAAAACCGCAATATTCAATTTATTACTCCGTCGTTACGCAAGCTCTGTTCCTACATTCTTCACGCTATAATTACAGAACGAGGCGAAAGCACGGTCCACTTCCATCCTAGCGCGTAGGTGTTTTTTGACGCAGGTGTGCAGCGCTAGACGATATTTTTAATAAGGTGGATATATGTGAGAACCATTCTTCGGTTTTGTTGCACCTTGTTAACCTTCCGACAACGCGGTCCAGTTTTTGCCACAGCCAGCCCGAGCCTCCGCGTCTGCCGCAGCTCGGATACTGACTATTGCTATCAGAAAACTTATGGCATAAGCATTAAATATTGCGATACTATGAACTCCGCTTCATACACAATCAGTTTTATACGATTTGTTCTAAAAATTTTACTTTTTGCATTATGCAGTTGCTTCAACCAATATAAAAGGAAATTACATATTTTGAACTAAAGAGTCGGCATTATGCCTTCAAACGAAGCGGACGTATTACCTACGTTACCACTATAAACAAAACGTTCAGCTATACCTATTTTTTATTTTAGTTTACGTTACGAAATCATTAACACATAGTTAGAATAACTAAAAATAAAGTAAATCACTATGTACGGTGTGCCAAATTACGGTACTTAGTTAAAACAAACCTACAAATCGTTTAAGATCAGGTGCATCATAATAGCACGTATCAACAGCACAACAATAACATGTGTCAACAAAACATTCCTATACAATATCAACAAACACCGTAATTACCAACGCAGTTTTGAAACCAACCTTCTTTACATCATATGTCAATCATAGGTAAAGTAGGTTGGCACACATAGCAACTATGCACTCATCGCACTTTATAAGTCAGCAAGGAGTAAATTTGCCAATGCAAACCAACATCGAACAGGAATAGCAAACATAAAATAATAGAAAACCAACTAAAAAAAAAACGGTTAACAGATTATTGGTTAAGTATCCCGACAACATCTAATAGGTTCGAAAATCGTTTGGGGACTCTACAACCTAAACCTTCTAACGACCATGCTAGACGTTGACACCAAAGACAAATACTATGGTTTATTGTGATTACACTAATAAAGTAAACTTATAACCAATCTGTAATTGATGTCCCAAGTATTAACAAATACAGGTGCTTTACAGAGTGTGTCTGAAAGTCTTCTGGTTCCAGAATCGGTCTCCCAAATGTATGTTGTCTTTTCCTGCACAGCGCATTGCACTTGCATAGGATATGTAAGGCTGCTTCTGCTTCCTTGTTACAGAGTCTGCATGCAAGGTCACCATTGAATTTTCCCAATTTTCCAGAAGTGTTCTTTAACAGTCGCATGTCCTGTGAGAAACCCTATGTCTTTGGCTGTAGCCTACTTAGATTAAGAAATTCTGCAGCTCTCTTTTGTCAAGGTTGTTAAAGAACTTACTAGAGAGATTAACTATCGTGAACATACCGTATTAAATACATTAAACATCAAACAAAGTGTAGAAATACTGAAAGTCTTCTTCGTTCCTAGAATAGAGCTCCCAACAATAGTAATCTGTAACATAGAATTCTTAATGAAATCATGCATCAGCGCATTGCACTTGCACATGTTAAAGTGTAATACAATGTCAAGGCGTCAAAGCTTTGGACCTTAGTTACAGAGCTACTGCTATAGACACTTAGCAGTCATCCATTGGAGAACATTTGACAACAAATTTTCCAAGAAGAAAGTTAGTTCTATTAACCAGTCGCATGTCCTGTGAGACAAGCTAATGAAATTTCTTAGCTTAAATACCCATAAATAAGACCTACACTAAACTGCAGCTCTCTTGGCATAGGTCCTCCACAAGTACTTACTAGAGAGATTAACTATCGTGAACAAATCTGAAACAATGCTCGTAAAGCTAGTGAAAAGAATATATAGCACAATTAATCTACTTAGCATCCTAATTCCTAAACTAACATAATGGCTGTATTTCTAAATATCGTACTCTGGAACGCCAGCGTAGTCAACATATTTATAATAAATAAAACGCTGACAGCATGGTTATCTCAAAGACTCATAGATAATAGGGATTTGCAAAACTACACATAAATTAGGAGAAAAATAAGAATGTAGTGCGAAGCAAAGAGGTAGACAAACAAATAATTGTATGATACTCAGGCTTTAAACGATCTGTATTTTTTAATTCATCAAAAAGATCGCCACCATTTCAAGCAGCTCTTCTGGGCCGGTATGATACTCTACGTTTATTGTTCCAGAAATGGTAACATATTGTCCATCAGTTAAGGCAATTAAGACATGCATTCTTGCAAATCATTTATTTTTAACATTTTAACGTTGCCAACTTCACTTGGTGAAGTAAATGTTAAATTTAAATACAGAGATGCCATTTAGCAGTTTCTGACAACTGTTTCTTTAATTTCACAGGCAAATACTGTAGTAGTAGTGTTTATGTTCATCGATGAGTTGAAAATGTCATCAAGAGTTCACCATATAAACACACATCACTATGTCGATCAAAAAATTTTTGGTTGTTAAGATGCTTTGTCTTTATTTTTTTAGACCCATGCTACACTATTATAAATGTTCTTGACAACTTGAAGTTTCACAGCGTAGCCAAGCGGTCGATGCGATAAAAGCGGTTTAATTTAGAAAATTCTTTGAAGAGTGAAACATATCAATTCCTTTGTCTCTTGCACGATTTCCGAAATTATCTCTTAGTATCGTAGTGTTTTAGTAAAAATGTAAAGATAATCTGCAGACTAAGGTAAAATGAATTTGATATAAATTATCTTAAGCCGCAATCTAAATCCTATTCGACTCAATAAGACAGTACATTTTTCCTACTTAAGAGTTGTTTAAGTTGATCAAAAAATTTTTGGTTTTTAAGATGCTTTGTCTTTATTTTTTTTAGACGCATTTTAGCTACCACTGTACACTTTTATTTTGTCTTGACAACTTTAGTAAGTTTCGACAGCGTAGCCAAGCGGTCGATGCGGGCAGATACGAGTTTAATCTTGAGATCAGATACCTGACAGGTGGCAGATTTTTCTTCTTCTTCTTGGTTCTGTTACTCTAATAAGAGTTTGATGACATTATGTTTTAATAACATAAAATATGGATATTTATGCTTCTTACAATTAGTTTTGTGCCTCTTGGATTGCTTCATGCATCTCATGCCCTATACATACGTGGTTTTGCTTGATTAGCCCAACAACTTGGAGATCTTCCTCTTGGGCGCTTCTCGTTATTTTTGTTTCCACCATTAGTTTTTCTAATTTATTTCTTCTAGAAACTCAACCAAAGTATCAAAGGTGTGCCTATTTGACCTTGGTAGAGAGTCGTGCTGTAATCTTAAGTTAAATAAAAAGTGATGCATTGGTTTAAGGTATCCTTAACATTCGTCTATACGCCAATTTCAAAGATATCAATGTTTCTTTGTGCAGAAATTTTCATGTTGGAAAACACCAGTGCTCTTATTAATTTGATTTTGGTGTATTAAAATATTGCCGAATCCCTTCAGATTCTCTTTAATTTCGTGACTGTGTTTCGAGTTATATTTATTCTTTGTTCTATTTAGTTGTTGCATTCTTTTTTACTTGTTATTATTATTACCAGATAAACAAATTCTTTTATCATTTCGATTCCAGTTACATCTTTGATGTCAATTATCATTGCTTTTGTTTTATGTCAACTGAGCATTAGTCCACATTTTTTTTATTTCAATGTTAACTTTATCGTAACGTTCTCAAGTTTAGCATCACTCGTTGAAATGATAGTGTTATTGTCAGTGTATCTGAAATTGCTTACCTTTCGATGACGAACTTACGATACCCCCATTCTAGTTATTCAAAATTTATGATATGCTCCGAGTATGCATTGAATAGTAATGGGGTTAGAATTCAACCCTGCATTACGCCTGCTTTTACCAAAAATGTGCTTGATATACTATACTTTGTTGACTTTTACCTTTACGTAATGATTTTGTATCAGATGTAAGATGACGGAAAACTCCCATACTTTCGAGTATTGGCCACATTTTACGCCACTTCACGCGATCGACGGATTTAGTGTAGTTGACCAAACACAAAGGGATTTTTATCTTAAACTTGTAGTAATTTGTCTAACATGTAATATTTGTTTGCGCGAGCCTTTCTTGGTATAAATTCGGTTTGGCCCTCGAATATTTCTGGTAGTAAAAATAATTTTAACCGGTTGTTGATTATTTGTAGCATGACTTTGCTAGTATGATATGGTCCTTTAGTTATTAGAATATGCAGAACATTTTTAAAAAAAAGGGTGTAACTCCCCTAGCCATTTTCTCAACTCCTATACCAAGAAGTAAATTTAATTAGCGACTTTTTCTGCCACCCTGATTTCAGTATGTGTGGTTTTCCCTTGACATGTTATTTTAAAAATTAACTCTCATTTCAGTCTCTTTACAAAGTTTCATACAGTTCTTTTTCTAAACCTCAGTTATGCCTTCTTCTAGGTTGATGATAATTTGGCCATTTTCAATTTTTATTCTTTTGTGCGTGATTTAAATTCTAGGGTGTATTTGCATATTTTCAACGAACTTAAAAAGTTCGTTACTGAATTCTATATGTCTGTCGGTCTGTCGGTCTGTCGGTCTGTCGATCTGTCGGTCTGTCGATCTGTCGGTCTGTCGGTCTGTCGGTCTGTCGGTCTGTCGGTCTGTCGGTCTGTCGGTCTGTCGGTCTGTCGGTCTGTCGGTCTGTCGGTCTGTCGGTCTGTCGGTCTGTGTCGTGTCTGTCGGTCTGTCGGTCTGTCGGTCTGTCGGTCTGTCGGTCTGTCGGTCTGTCGGTCTGTCGTCTGTCGGTCTGTCGGTCTGTCGGTCTGTCGGTCTGTCGGTCTGTCGGTCTGTCGGTCTGTCGGTCTGTCGGTCTGTCGGTCTGTCGGTCTGTCGGTCTGTCGGTCGCTGTCCCAAAATTATGGATTTTTTAAAATTTTAAAATGGATTCTTATAGGAAATTTTACGCTGATTTCAAATTCGAAATCAAAAAGTTTTATCTCGAATAGTTTTCGAGATATTCGACTTCAATTTCGGGAAATTTTCGACATTACGATTTTAAATGTGATTCTTATAGGAAATTTTACGCTGAATTCGAAAATGAAGTCGAAAAATTCTATGTCGAATAATTTCAGATATTCGATTTCGAATTTTCCGAAATTGAAATCGAAATCAAGTTTTTAAGTTCGTTCTGGGATTGCTTACAGAGCAATCTCTTGCATATGTTTTATTTTGTTACATATTCTACTAGTACCATCGTTTTTATATTTTCTATATGCTTTTTTGATATGTTTTTCCAAATATATTTTAGTTTTTTCAATTATTTTGATATTGAAATCTCTCGTTGGCATTATCTATATTTTTCGTTCATCTGTTAAGGTCAGTGGTCATCCACTGATGTTTGTTTTTTATTGACTCTGTTTTATACATTGTTTTATTCTTTCTGTTATCATTCCTTTGTAGTACGTCATATTTTTTCTAACCCATTTGTTAGGTTTGGATGGCCAATGTCTCAGAGTTGTACCGGCTGGTACGTCTCATCTTCGATTAGATGTTTTTTTGTTATTTGTAGTTTTAACTTTATTTTGGTCTTTAATAATTTATGGCCAAAATAACAAATGTTTCTCCGTTTTACTTTAACGTTGGTGATTGAGATCTTCCATCTCGAGCCCGTATTTTTTTAAGATGTTGCGGAGTTGATCGAGGTTTTCTGTATTATTTATTTTGGCGTTAAAGTCCCTATTACTACCAACATGTCTCCTCGCGGTAACGGCTGATGACGTCTTCAATTTGGGTCTATATTATATCATCTTCTTTACCAGAAGAATTTGAAGTAGGCAAATAAACTCGGATGATATGAAGTGGTCTATACAGCTCTCAAAAATTTTTGGCACCTGCATTTAGTTTTTCATTGTCACGCCTTTTTATGTAATAGGATCTATTTTATTCAAATCCCGAAAAATGTTTTGAAGGACACTTTATATTACCTTAATGTATTTTTATTTGTATTTTAACGTTTTTATTTCAGCCAAAAAGGTATTTAACTTTATATAGTCTATGATGGTCATACAGCGCGTAAAGATAATGAATCGAAATCAGACTCGGAATAATAACATTGCATTCGGCACTGTCAAAGGCTGCATTAAAGCTATTACGGCAATCGGCCATCGGATCACAATATGACCACCCACGCGGCGAGATAAGGGAAAGGGCAACACTGTAACAAACCATCGCGTCGTCACTTGTCAGGCCACAATAAGTAATGTATTATGCATTGCCCTATCTCCCACAAAATCTGTCTCTTGTACCTGCCAATCATAATTCCGCTTTGCTTTATTGGCGTGCACGGCGGCGCTCTCTCGGTCGACTTGCCTTTTTTCGGAAGGACGGGGGCGCTCGCGCTCGCGTGCTGGAGAAACCGGCCGGGATGGAGCGTTCCGTACTGTTTAATTTATATTGCCCAGCGCATGTGTTCAGTGATTTGTCGTGCTGTGTTTGGCTATCAGATCCTAATTTTTGTGCCGCGAAGACCGCGAGGAATGCCCGCGCAGCCAGAAGTGCGTCTTGAACAGATGCACTTAAAAGTGCAGCGGAATAAATGAGGAAAGGACTGAGAATAGATGTAACATTGCTTACGGTAGATGGCCGCTTCTAGCTTTAGATTATACGCTAGACCGTGCATGAACAGTTCATTCTTAGTATATCTAACTACCATTATATGCCGAATTGTTATCAGTATGTTAATATTAACGCATTTGTAAATATTTTATTGATACTTTGCACTAATGCAACAAATTAATGCTAAATATCTTTAATTAAATTAATTATTAATGTACGATTTTATAATAATTAGCGTAGAGACTTGCCAAATGGCATATTTTTAAAATTATTACAGACGAAGCATCGCGAAAGTGTTGTTGACTATGGTTTTGCAAAAATCTGTAACAAAACTGAAACAGCAAAAAAACTATTAAAAAGATACCTTAAATAGGTTTTACTTGTATTTTATCGGTTTAAGATTGGGTTTTAGAGAATGCTTTACTCTAGAGAAAAGAAAAGATAAATTTGCTCGAAAATAAAGACAATAATATTAGTTCAGAGAAATTGTTTTGTTATTTTGAGGCTATTAAATTATTTAAGGTTTATATGTATATATGCTGTATAACTAGGTAGATACTCATACTTTAGAGCGACTGACATGGTAAAAATTGATATTATTCCTATTCATGGCAGAAATCCAAAGCAAAGAAATTGAAAAGAAACTTGTGTCCTACCTACTTATAAAGAAGGAAAAATATTTTGATTTTGCTAAGGGCAATTTACGTCACATAGTTTTAAAAATGGCACTTATTCATGGCAGAAATCCAAAGCAAAGAAACTGAAAAGAAACTTGCGTCCTACCTACTTATAAAGAAGGAAAAATATTTTGATTTTGCTAAGGGCAATTTACGTCACATAGTTTTAAAAATGGCACCATGGAATGTTATCTAAAATCTCTTCTAACTAGAAACAACTCAGAGACTTTGTATAATTCATTTTTCTGTTTTTACGCAGACCATGTGAAACATCACTTGCTACACTTTAGGTTTTAATAATGAGAATGTACAACAATTTGTAATAATTATATTAGATAATGTATACAAAAAGCACAAAATCGTTGTTAAAAGTTATCAAAGAAATTGTACATAAAATAGTTTAAAGCAAGTTTTTAAGTCCATATATAACAACAGCAATGTCCACTAAATGTGATTAAAATGATAAAAGCAATTTTATGTTACGATTGTGTTGTTGCCATCCTAATCAACGTACAATACCTCTAAGAGTTTATTAAATGCATTGAAGAGTTAAAACAGTGACTTTGAAGATGTAAGAACGACTCTTGTCTTATGACATAATAAGAGTCTTTGGAAAGGTTTGCCTTCAAATTCATAATGCAAATAATTGACAGCAGTTCCGAGAAGATTTCATATATTTAGAAAATCAAGAAGATTACCTCAAATTTCCTTCCAGTATCTCACCAATGTGCAACACAAACCGCTTCTATAACAAATCTAAAATTCAAACTATTATAATTTAAGTTCGATCATTGTAAGGTCTTTAAAACCCGTCAGTCGTCTAAGTTTTTAGTAAAGAAAAAAACATTAAATAATTTAAAAGAATGGTGAGAACATAGATAAGAGAAAACTTATAAAAGAGAACAAAACACAAGTGAAATTTAAAGTGCTCAACAAAAACATAGTTCTGATTTTCAGAAGCCTTCAGGTAACGTTCCTTACAGATGAACACCTGAGTGATCTAGATTTTTCTTTTAACAAATAATTGAGCAAAATATGTTAGCTATCTATTTTGAAAAGAAAAGTTTTTAATGATAATAGGGAAAAACACTAATTGATTTTGTAAATGGGTTAAACACAATTATACTTTACAGTTACTGAATAAATTTATTATTATATTGACTACTAATGTGACCAGTATGCATGCAACTACTTTATCTGGCAGTATTTATATTAACATTTAATCTTATGTCTTAAACGTTATAATGAAAATGCTACAAAGTATTTACAATATGTAATGTTGTATTGTTTTAAAAATGCGACAGTAATAACAATGCTGCAACCTCATTTGCACAGTTTATGAAAGCGGTGCTATCAGCAATCAGACAATTGGCTTGAAAAACTTAAAGCTGGTAATTTTAATCTGAAAGATGAAGGCTGCAGCGGCGGTCTATCTGCAACAAATGCGAACCTCACCTAGGACATGCTTGAGAACAATTTTGTGTATTATCTGTAGTGACAATTGCTTTAATAGTTTTAAAGCAAATATATATAATTATTTCATGAACTTGGGATACACAATTGCTTTGATGTACCGATTCCGGTATCAGATTATAAAGAGCAGCCTCCATAATTGGGTTTTTACATGTAACTTGGTTATTCAGCAAATCGACAAAAGATTTTTTGAAAAAATTTATTATTGAAAATGAAGCTTGGATTTTCTATAAAAATGTATGTAAAATGAAAACGCTCTTCATCTTCACCCGAAAAAGTTTTGATGTCCATTTGGTAACATTAAAAGGGTGTCATTCGCTTTCACAAAGTAAAACCATTAATTTAACGATTTATTACATACACATAAGACGGCTAAAATTAACGCATCTAGGCTTTATAAACAAATTGTTGACATTTGATTGTTCCACCTTAATATTTTCCGGATATTACTCCATGTTATTACCTATTTCTTTCACTCAACAATCCTCGTTGCGGTAGTAAATTTATTAATAAATAATTTTGCTAGCAAAACACAATACTTTTTAAAAAAATGGCAATATAAGGCTTCAAAAAAGATGGGGGAAGGTAAAGAACCCAAATTAATCGTATATAACTCATGGATAGAATATAAATTACAAAATATGGTGCATGTATGTAACTTTTTAAACCACTTCATGGATGAACCTTCAATATATCATGACATAATTTTTTTATACATATGTTCTATATAAAGTGGAATATAGTACTACAATTAATTATTTACATACTTTCAATTTTTTTCCTTCTTTTAAGAATTTTCTCTTTTCTGATGCAATCATTGTTCCTGTACTATCTGTTCCTTTTATAACTGTTATCAACGAACTTAAAAAGTTCGTTACTGAATTCTATATGTCTGTCGGTCTGTCGGTCTGTCTGTCGCTGTCACAAAATTATGGATTTTAAAATTTTAAAATGGATTCTTATAGGAAATTTTACGCTGATTTCAAAATCGAAATCAAAAGTTTCTATCTCGAATAGTTTTAGATATTCGACTTCAAATTTCAAAAATTTACATTGCGATTTTAAATGTGATTCTTATAGGAAATTTTACGCTGAATTCGAAAATGAAGAAAATTCTATGTCGAATAATTTTCAGATATTCGATTTCGAATTTCGAAATTCAAATCGAAATCGAAATGTTTTTTTAAGATCGTTCTGGGATTGCTTAAAGAGCAATCTCTTCGCCGGCCCCATGTTTTTTTGTAATACATTTAACATTTGATGTCGTGTTATTTAAGGGTAAATGAATATATTTGATGACAATAAAAGATAGTTTCAATACATCAACAACTAGATCTTACGGTTTAGTATTAATAAGACCTTTTTAAATTGTTTTTAGAACTAGAAATTAAATTTAGTCACTCTGGGTTTTTATAGCTTTTTAAAACTTATTTCGAATAAAATAAGTGGGTATAATATTTAAGAGAATAGTGGATTTTTTGAATAATTAAATATTATGACCTCACGTCACTTTTTTGTCAATACGTTATTATATAATCTACAAAAAAACTGCGTCTAAACTACAAGTTAAATAATTAAATTTTAGAAAGCGTATCACTTCTGAAGCTCCAGCATGGTCGCGCGGTTGAGACGCGTGACTGCGGTGCGGATGGACTCGGGCTCTGTGATTTCTGGCGGGTGACCTACTTAATTATTAAAAATAATTGAGTACCTGTATTCATTTTGAACAAGGGGTAATAATGGCGGTCGTCTAAGGCGCAGTGTTTGATGTGAGGACAAACATATAAAAGCCCTTAAGCTCTTAGTTTGGAGGCTGTGCTTACACGCGTTTAAGCCTCACCATTATTATTTATTACGTTACTTTTTGAGACGATTACCGACAAACTTGAATTGTACAACTACTGATTCAGATGACTGATGTTTTATTATAATTAACAACTCATATGCACATGTCCAATTAAAGCAAAAACAGGTGTCTAAAAGGTTTAGTAAACGATATAAGAAATCAAACAAACGAGAAGGCACAAATAAATTGCCTTTACAGACCATCAAAATAATTTCTACTTTTGACGACACGATTTGGCAATTGTAAAGCTTCTTTTGACTGTCACTCAAGACTTATTTAAAAATCAACTGAAGAATCGCCTTATACATGCTTTGTTGTTCGCTACATTTACAAAACGTGCACATTTTATGACCCTCTTCTCCAGGAAGCAGAAAGAAACTTTGCAGACTCCAGATCAAGAGAGAAAGAATGGATCTTGGTCACACATGGCAATAAAATGTGTAGTGGTTTCCATTCGTTCTTCTTTCTGTGCTTTTGTAGACTTGCGCGGTATAAACAGAAAACAAATTTTATACTCGCCTAAGTGCCAGGTTTTTGTTAATGGCAAATTCATCTGCTATCAATCACAAAACCACGATTATATGCAAGCATTTGTCGCAATCGCTGGGATCCTGCTTGTTGGTGGCCGGCCCGAACGTGACATCCTCAGTCGTTTCCTTCTTGTCGCAAAAACGTTTGAACCAGTCGTAAACGCATGTTCTGTTTACGGCGTTTGTTTCGTATTCTTGTTTTAATATTTCTTGTGCTACGGTCTCCGTTTTCCCAATTTGTAGCAGAACTTAATGTAAACTTGCTGCTCCATTCCATTGTGACTACCTTTTACACTGACTACGTTTGACTGCCCCCAGCAGGTCCACCCTGACATTTGCTAGCGATACTCGCAAAATGGAGCTAGTTAACAAAATTCTAGATGTTTGTCCACACGCACCTGACCGATGTTACCGTTGATATATCGGACCATTTTAAATATGTATATGTGGGATATAACGGATATTATAGACAGGACACCCACTGTAAATATTATCGGATTTAAATGAAATTTTGTACATATTAGATCAAAAATGTTCAGAAGAGTAGGAGAAACTATCTTAAAACGTTTTTAATTTTTTGTAATGACCAGAAAATACGAGCCAAATTTAAATTAAATTTTAAACATATATTACATAAAAATGGGGTATATTGATTAATAGAGTAGTAAAATAGTTCTCCCTTTCCTAGCACCTTTTCTATAATTTGCTGTATTGTGAATATATGATCATTCACGCTATGAGCTGGTCTAAAACTACTTTGTTGGTCTGCTAGTTAGGTTTCTATAATATTTCTTACTTTTTTATATAATGCTTTCATAGACCTTTAGTGCAGTACATAGTAGGGATATCCCTCGAAAATTATTACAATCTTTTGGATCGCCTCTTTTGGGTATAGGGTGTCTAATAGCCGTTTTCCAATCATTCGGTATATTTTTTGTTTTCCAAGCTGGGTTTAATTTTTCTAAAAGTTTTTCCTTTCCAGTAGGCCATATATATTTTAACAATTCAGAATATCTTTTTATCTACTCCGGCAGTCTTTCCTATTTTTAATTTTTCGAGCCTTTCATGTAATTCTTCTTCTGTTATTACTTTACTTATTTGTTGTGGTTAGTTTAATTCTCTTGTTTCTTCGTTTCCTATGCCCTCCTTTTGTTTGTACATTTTGTTATTGAGTAGATCGTTAAAACATTTTTTCAACTATCCATAATTTCTTTCGTTAATTTTTACTTTTACTTCTTGTCTATTTCTCAAATTTTTAAGCACCATATAAAAAAGTTTTTGGTTTACCTTACTGCTTCTAGCTTTTGTCTAAATTGATTCCAGAATTTCTGCTTAGCTTCTTTTACCAGGTTTTTTACTTTGCTTCTTTACTCTTTGTACATTTCGTAATCTTGCTGATTTTTACTCTGTATGTATATTTTGCATAGTTTTTTTCTTCTGCTTTACCCTTTTCTTAATATGTTCATTCCACCAGTTCGTATTTTTTCTATTGTCTCGTTTCTTGGTTACTCCGCAGATTTCTGTTGCTACTGTCATAATTATTTGTTTGAGCGTTTCCCGTACATGCCACTTACGTTCTTATTTTGCCCCATGATATGATTTGTTCAATATTTTTATCAACTTATTTGGAGTATTTGTTTCTAAGTAATTTATTTCTAATTTGTAGCTTTGTATTTTATTCTTGATTTTCGTATTGGCGAGAACTTAATTAATTTCTTTATTTTTATTTTTATTTCATCTGAATATGTCGTCTAAGAAATAATGGTCACTGCCAATTTCGCATCCTTTCTTAACTCGTACACCTTTTATGTTTTTCGTATGTTCTCTTGGAGTTACTACATGCTCTATTATTGACTCTTCGTTTATTTGAGGTATTTCTTTAGTAATTTTGTGTATTTCTTTATGTTTAAAAAATGAATTCATTATCGTTTTTGTGTTTATTACTTTATTATTTTACTTTTTCGTGGCCTGTGTCGTCTCCTTTATTCTTTCTTTGTTATTGGTTTTTAATTTTTTAGGATGGTTCCTGTATTTGTTATCTTTCGTAGTTTCTCACGCATTCCTGCATCTGGATTGTCTCCTGGGAGCCTTTGGCTCGTAGTTCTGTTTTTCTTCTTACCTTTACCTCTTCCTGTCTGTACCTCAGTTGTACCCTTTTGTTCTTTTAACAGTTAATCTGCCTCTCTTCTTCATTTGTCTCTTTCCCTTTTCTTCTATTTCTTTCCGGTCCGTTATTGATTTAATTTTTTCCAACGGGTAGGCATTAACAATTAGGAATATATGATTCATATTATCTCACCACACCAAAAGCAACTTCTAGACATATATTAAGATTTGCGTCAGTCTTGATGCACTACGTTTGATGTATGTTATTTACGTAGTAATTCTAAAAAATTCCTAAATTATATAAGAGTAAATGGTCTAATAATCAAATGTACAAACTAATAAAAGTAATTTTGCTTATGCTTATGGTTTCTCAGTAAAACTGAATTTGTTAATTATAAGCTTGTTCTCGATGTACCAGTTTTTGATTGTGTCAAAATAGTGTGGGGCTCAACACCCCGTGGAAGCTCGATCTGCGAACTAAGAGGTTGAATGTCAATTGCTGCTGTCAATTGTATGTAATTTATTTACGTAAAAAATAGAAATATTTTAAAAAGAACCACACGGCCAGGAAAAAATAGCATAAAACGTATTTGTTAAAAATTACACTTTAAATTGAATAACGTTTTAGGCAGATGACAAGGGAATGAAACTGTACATATAAAAATACAGCTTTAACAGTTTTCCAAGTCGAACAGCTGCATATTGGTTGCGTTCATGTTTATTTCTCGCTTTTCATTAATCTTAATCTTTCTCATAATAACGTTTAACATTTTTAGAAACAGTATGAATGAGAGAATACACGTGTACCGGTATTAGTCTGATATGATGTATCAAGTTAAGCTAGTTATGGTTTTGTAGTATATATCCGAGCCGTTCTTCCTTCTGCGTAATTTTCTCCTAGTTGTCAGCAAAACTCAATGTATCAGATGTTCATTTATGACTAGCACTTCCATGCCTCCATATTTCATTTTCTAGTCTTTTAATGCATGCTAAAAAAATATTTTGGAAAGTATTGGTGGGGACGAGCAATCTTGTAGAAAGCCTTTCGTAGTTTCAAATTTTTTGTTTAACCTTTACGGTGACGTTGTGTAGATTAATATATATATATATATATATATATATATATATATATATATATATATATATATATATATATGTATATATATGGGGCAAAACGCGTCAACTGCCCCAGCGCTACCGCAGGCTATATATATATCGGACATCCTCTTAGTTTTTTCTCGCCAGTTATGGTTCTCTGGAGTATTCTATTTATTACGAGATAAATTTCTGCGAATCCATAGTTAATTAAATTGATTAAGATGAAATTTCCATAAATTTCACTGACTTGTGTTTGAGTATCTTTAGCAGTATGTCACACTGCAATAACTTATTTAACAAAACTTCAGAATTAAATCTATCATACGCCAAATACAAAAGTACCTTACATTAATGAAAATTTGCTTGTATGATAGACACAAATGGAGTACCCCTATATAACACCATATTAGCAAAAATGGAGAATTTCTTAGTTGTAGATTCATACAGCAAAAGATTTGGATTAAATTTCTAGAATCATAAAAACAATAAAGAAACTTAAAATGTTTTGCTTCAGTTAACAATTTGGCAATTATTAGAAAATATCCCGTTAATTAATTTCAATCAACAATATGACAAAGTAATATTTGTTGATTAGGGAATTCAAAAGCTTCTCTTTTATTCATACATAAGTTGGATTTCTACATACGGAAAGAATTTAGCTTTGCACTTACATAAAGTTTTCCTCCGTACATAAAAAAGCACTCCTCTTAAGCTGCTGAGAGGTATCCAATAAAATTAATAATCAAAGAATTTTACAATTAAAAAGCGTTTTAAAAAATCTAGTACTGAAAGTGTTAACTTTATATTAATTTAAATATTATTTTTTAATTTTCATTACCTGCACTCTTACCAAGAATTTCAAGAAAAGAAAATTTTGCGACTAGTCATAAAACAAGCAATTTAGCAGGAGAGCTTTAAATATCACAGCTGACAACCATTAAGTGCGGTTATGCTTTGTGTTTACATATAGTGTACTCATTTAACCGTTTAGGCGTTCGTAATCAACAGAATTCAAGTTAGGGTCAACCTCCTTATTAAAAGTCTCCAATGGTTGCCCAACAGGTTGTGGCACCTTAATTAACCAGGACCTGCTTAGACCGACGCCTCCCAATTCCGTGCTCATCCATAAACGCGCATCAACTCACATTTCTCAAATTTCTAGTCAAATTCCCGCGCCGCTGCTCTCGCAAGTCCAGTTTTGAGCGGCGTCTGGCTTTTTGCGCGGCTTCGGCCGACAACTTGTTCCGCCGGTTGTCTGACGCAGCTCTGTAAACATCCGCTGAAGGAACTGCCTCTGCCAATGTCTTACTCCGGCCGTTAATGCATGAAAAATATAGACATTTCAAAAATCTTGCACCGCGTCTCGCTCGGTTCGGCCGAGAGCCGAAGGCCGTTCCAGACTCCTGCGCTCGCCTCTTTCTTCTGCGCACCATATGATTTGGCGTGCACCCAAAACCTATTCCGGAAACCTTCCTAAGATTGTGGCCAAATTACAAGCCGCGCCGGCCAATCAAGCGGGGGGAGAAGCCGATGATTTGGGCAATTTGAATGTTAAACCGTTAGGACCCGCTGCACTACCGGGTTGTGTGTAAAAAATTTGTACGTGTGGAGAGGCAATTCACTTCGATGAGAATTCCAAGTATAGGTTGAAGCAATTTGGAACAGATTGCGGCCGCAAAAAGTGGCGGATCATCAAAAATCTTGCCGCAAAAATTGCTCTTCCTGATTACAGAACAAATTACGGGGAATTCCAAAGACCACGACCTAATATAACAAAAACCTCAATACGGAATAAAAATATTTGAATTAAATCTGAAGAGAAGAAAAAAGAATAAGTTAAAATAAAAGGAAAATGAAATGTACGGACCATTTTCAAAATGTAGGAAACATTACAAAAAAACAAAGTTATTACCTTTAAAATAGAACACGCAATAATTGTTATAAAAATTTTGAAAGAACAAATATAATAAAATAATAAAAAAAATACATGAAAACTGAAGATGAAGGAAAATTTTGTAAACATAGGTTGGCCGACAAAAACATTTTTTATTATTACTTCAAGACTGCGTTACCTTGGCGATATTAGGATCTGATAAAACACACATTGTGCTTATTGGCATTTCTATTGAAGTGCACATACATACATATATCTAAATATAACCACATGTAATATTTTTTATATCTACCACATTATATTTCTTGAGTTCTCTTACACCATTCGATTGTGTATTTTTGTTGAAATATAAAATAAGTAAAAAATTTTTATTGCAGTCATACGAATGGTTAATGCGCTCCCAATAATTTTATATGTATTTTTCTGTAGCGTCTACGTTTACTTTCAGTGACTGCTGCAATTGGTTTTCTTTTGGAAAAGTCGGTTTTAAATAACACTTTTAAATTTTAAATGCGCTAAATCAGCTACAAAACGTCTTTTGAAATGTACGCGTAACGCTTACTTAAAGAACATTTTTGTGGATTTTTAAAGTAATGTTAAATTATAACTGCAGTATGAGGAACAGATATACGAAACATACAGCCTCTGCCTCCTAAACCTTAGCCGTATCTTTCTGCGTGCACCCTGTTTTTAATAAAAATATCTCTGGAGAACGATTATTGGCGGAATAACCATACCAATATTACGATTACAAAATAGATGAAGAGAGAATATCTTTGGCCGTAAAACAAAATTTAATATTATGCCGAAAACAAGGGGAGACTGCTGCGTCATAGCTATTCCCAAGAAAATAAATACATAGTAAAAGAGCTCAATGTTCAATTGTGTGCTAATCATAATTTAATGATAACCAATACAATACTAGTCCAGCAGGTAAGGTATTACAAGCACATACTAATAAAATAAAAAGACACTGATCATAAATGTGATTAAGGAAAGAAAAAATACAAAATTTAAATACAGATGAAGAGAAAACCTATAGAGAATTAAAAAATAGAGTCAATAGGGAGTTACAGTAGCGAAAAAAATATATGAAGAAGTTAACACCCCTCTTAAGAAGAAAAAAATGGTCAAGCATACAAACAAGAAAAACATTTTAAAGCAAGCAAAAAAGGAATTACCAGGTATTGAAGATGAACAAATAAATTATATGAGGAATTAAAAACCAGAGTGAAAATTTACAAAGAAAGAATATTGAGGATAAGATATGCCAACGATATCGCAGTGGTAGCAACAACAGAATAAGACTTAAAAAAACACTAGATGAAATGAACACGATGTTAAAAAAGAAGAACTTGGAAATAAGTAAAAATAACAAAAGTTTTGGTATTTAGTGAAACTCCTATGTCTATAACACGTAAAAATTGACAATCAAGTTACTACCAAGATCAAATCTAAAATTACCAAAGGTGGTAGAAGTGAATAAAAAGTAAGAAGTCGTATTCAGCAAGCCAAAATCGCATTTTTTAAAAAAGAACTATGGATGTCAAATTACTTTTCAATAAAAAAAAACTGTTTCTAAAAACATTCGTCTGGAGAATTGCACAGTACGAATGTTAGTTTTGGACGATAGCTGCTAGCTAACAAAAAAGGCTAGAGGACTTTGAGATGTAGTGCTACACATAAATGCTGAACATAAGAGGGGTAAACAGAGTGACAAACACAAGGTCGCTAGAAATAATTTAAGATAGAACGTTATTGAAAGAAATACAAAAAAGTACAGATACGTTAATCGGGCATATCATTAGACACGAAGGACTTTTGAAAGCTATTGTAGTAGAAAGAGTGAAGGAAAAGAGTGCACCTAGTAGACCAAGATAACAATAAATTTTATAAATTATAACTGATTTACAATACTACAATTATACAGAGTTGAAGAGATTGGGTAAAGACAGAATAAATTGGAAAAATCGTTAAGATAACTCGAAATCTTTCACTTGAAAATTTGTTTTTGCGACATAACACATTCTTTGAAATTATCTTGTAAAGTATTATCAGTTCAACAAAAAATTTTAACGAAAAAAGGTAAATTAAGATTAATTACTCTGTAGCAGTGAATGAAAGTTTGAATTTAATACAAAAAATTATATTACTTTAAATAGTCGTTAGAATTATTTAAGGCAACTCTGAATATCACGACTATATATCACAAAACTAGTCTCATTAACATAAGAGTAATCAGTAACGTCTAATAATAGAAAACTAGTTTGCTGATAACTTGTGAATTAAACATTCAAAATGTTTCTGCATCACCTTAAAAAATTATTGGAAATTAAAAGTTTACAAAAGAATGAAATGTAAAGTGGCAATCAAAAAATTAAATCAAAGATAAAAGTAGTATAGTATATGATACAACACAAAACGGATGTAAAGGTCTATGGAAGTCAATTATTTTGTTGTTGAGTATATTCATGCTACTAAGGTTTGATTTTGTTAGAAAAATAAAAATATTAAAGGATTGTTTTTTAAGAACAAATAAAGCTTGAACTACTATTTTCTTTTAAGAACACCGAAAATGTGCTTCAAGGCTGGTTTGTAAAGAGTGATACTCCAATGTTGCGAGGCACTTCCTTTTGAAGATAATATCACGTTTTCATTACTTTAAATAGCGACAAACACTTTATTTGCAACATATTTGTGTAAATCATCAGATCATTTTATACGGAGTATCCCATTCACTGCTGAACTCTGTGTTTTTTAAATAATTTTAAAACCAACGGAATATTGCATAGCAGTTTAAATAAAAGTAAGCGAAATGAAAAGTATGTACGAGGTACGGTCAAGTTTTAAGGTCTCTAAGTTTTTTTTTCTAAAAAGGTACTTACCCAAGGAAATTGAAACTTCTTTTACTTCTCAACGCAATCTCCGTCTAGAGGTACACATTTTTTTAGAACGTCGTGGCCATGATCTTATGGCTGCTAAGAACACTTCTTTAGGAGTGTGTTTTAACCACTGGAGAATTGCTGTTGCAACAACGACTCAATTGGAAAATAAGCGGCTACCAAGAGTATCCTTCATGGTCGAAAATTAATGGTGGAATTACGTGTCAACAAGTCTCGAGACATTGCCATCCGCGCAGCCTTGTGTTTTTCGGTCAGCAATTGTAGGATCCATCATGCAAAATGGACCTAATCGACGGTCTCCCATAACAACTTGCTCCACTTGCGCAATCATGGTTAATAACATTCGCACCTACGAACGCACATTTTTAACATCTATAACGCCGTCACTTTATGTCTCACTCAATTGGCGATTAATTTCGATGGGCCTTTCACCACGCAAGAGGAGAAAACGGATGATTGCACGTTATTCTTGAACATATAACCATCGCCATTTAAAGTATACAAAACAACACTCACTGCAAGGGTGGTACTTCGACCTGTGTACATTGTATGGTGCTGCGATCTATATTACAAATTCAGAAACATTTTTCGCGTTTTCTAAATTAACCACATCTCTTTATTTACTCTCACTGCTGAGAAAAAGATTTAGTAACCTTAGAATTTGAACGCACCTCGTAGTATGGTGCCTAATTGTTGAGTTACGGAATAGAGGTCTATCAATTAGTACGTTTCTTGTCTAACACGTCTCCCTACTGTTATATGTAGAAAAGTATCGATAAACCCCAATGAAAAAAGTAGTCATTGTTTTTTGTTTCGGAAACTAGTTACATCAACAATAATTTTTAGAGACATTTGGTGGTTAAACAAGTTTAAAATTTGGGAATTGTTAAAGTAAGGGGAAGCTAAGAGGTTTATATTACATCATTATGCACCTTTATTTAAAGAAGATTACAATTATATGGAAATCTTCAACACCTTTGTAAATCAATTAAACATCGAAAAATCCTCTATTAAATTTTTTTAGGATTTTTTAGGATAAATTGATATACTACACACCACTTAAATTTGGTTATTTTTCAACAACTGCGGTATTTTGAATCCACTGGCTACAGTGCTCGTCTACTACAATATCTCTTGATTATTTTCTATGGGGATATCTGAAAGGAAAGCTATAGACGCTTTCAATAAAAATTATTAAATAAATACTCAATTTAATAGCAAGTCTAACTTTCTCAAGAATAATTTTTTAGTCATTTACGAGTAGTATGAATTGTTTACAAAAGTTTTTATTTTATTTTATTCTACTAACTACGATAAAATGAACCTTAAACGGTATTATTTTCAAATTTCAACATACAAAAAAATTTATACTTTTTAGCGTCCTTTTGTAATAAAAAGTTCTACGAATAACAATTATATTGTCTTATGAACTTTATATTAAATATTATCTTTTAATCTAAAGTCTTCTCAAATAAAACATTGCAACTCTTTATAAATTCTGTTTATTGTGCTCATGTCCATCGAAAGGCTCCAATATATGGCTCTTTATTTGGGGTCAGTACACAGTTACGTCCTTTTTTCTAAAATTTACGAATACACAAAAATTGCGTAAAGTTTCATGCGAGTCCAAATGTACTTGCCACCTATGCGCTAACTTATAGCATGGAATAAGATGATAACAATCTAAACTGATTTATTATGTACGTTACAAAAGTGACTTTGCAGTTTTTAATTTTTTTAAATCTTAATAATTCTTATTAGTAGTTTAAAAATCAAGGACAGTTGCATATAAGTAATTCATGTCACTACGAGGGTAAGGTGAAAAGTTCTCGGCTTAACACAGAGATGGTGCTGGAATCGGCAAACAATTATGCTTCCTGCTTGGGTGCATGTGTCATTAGTTCGTATAACTAGTTTCAACTTGTTCGCTCAAGTAGTTCGTTTACACGAATTTTTCAGTAGACATGTTGCATGTTTTTTGTTAAAATGGATAAACTTGAATATCGTGCGGTTATAAAGTTCTTCGTTTTGGATGGAGTAACCCCTAAGGAAATTCATCCGAAGTTGACAAAAGTTTACGGGGACTCTGCTCCTTCCATGTTAAAAAAGTGGGCAGCTGAATTTAAACATGGTCGCACATCCCTCGAAGATGACCCACGTGAAAGACGGCCAAAAACCGCAACCACACCGGAAACCATCGAAAAAGTGCATGATATCATGTTGGACGATAGGCGAGTGAAGGTGAGGCTGTGGGGATATCGGAAGAAAGGGTGCGAAACATCTTGCACGAAGAATTAGGGATGCGAAAGCTCTGCGTAAGATGGGTGCCGCATTTGCTGAATGCCGATCAAAAGCAAATGCGCAAACGATTTTCGCAGCAATCTTTGGACCAATTCAACAGGGATCCGATCGATTTTGTGCGGCGATTTGTCACTATGGATGAGACATGGGTCCACCACTACACGCCAGAAACGAAACAGCAGTCCAAGCAGTGGGTGGAAGCTGGTGGTTCAGCGCCAAAGAAAGAAAAGTCGATCACATCTGCCGGAAAGGTGGCCTGCGTGTTTTGGGATGCGAAGGGGATCCTGTTTATTGATTATCTTGTAAAAGGCAGAACAATTGCAGGCGAATATTACTCCAACCTTCTTGACCAGCTGGATGCCAAAATTTGCGAGAAGTGGCCTGGCTTAAAGAAGAAAAAAATCATCTTTCACCAGAACAACGCACCTGCGTTGGAGATGGGAAAACTGTGGGATTTGGGGTATGATTTGTTCGGCCATTTCCCCTATTCTCCTGATTTGGCACCCTAGACTTCCATCTGTTCCCAAACTTAAAAAAATTTGTTTCTGGGAAGCGCTTCGCACCCAATGAAGAAGTTGATGAATATTTCACAATCTTCCAGATTCTCACTTCGGAGAAGGAATACTGATGTTGGAGAGGCGTTGGATCAAGTGTGTTGAAGTCAAGGGAGGTTATATAGAAAAATAAAATCATTTTTTAACTGAAAGTCGCAGTCTTTCATTGTCAGGTCGAGAACTTTTCACCTTACCCTCGTATATGTGATAGAATCTTCAAGTTTTTTCTTATTAACAGTGTATTAAACAACTGTAAGTGACTGATGAGTTAAATACTTTCAAACAACATATAAGCTAAATCGCCGATTGCTGTGATTAGAGGTATAAAAAAATAAGGTACATAAAGTTTTATCTTGAAAAAAAAATATTGTCGCTATATCTTCCTTGTGTATCTCACTTGCTTAACCTTTGTTGCTGCCACTTGTAAAAGCTTGTAATGAAGCCATTAGATTTTTTAGTATTGTTTAAAATTATACCATATTTATAGTCCAACTTCGTAAAGACAGGAATTAAAAAATAATATTGAATGCTTACTGCACTCTTTATCTAACACGCATTGAATGGTAAAAATAAATGTGATGAATCGTTTACAAATCATTTTAAAGAAATTAAAACAGTGTTTCAAAAAACTTAATCATAAAACTTGAAGATAAAATATAATAACATTTGGTTCCACCAGAAGGCGTTGGATTGTACAGACAAAAAGAGTGTTATTTGTGTAGTCCTGCTAGTGTAGTTGTAGACAGACCGGAAAACTGCGAACAGTCATGCAGCCACTGGCGACGTAATTTATTTTAAAAGAGGAAATGATTGCTTTGGATATTTAAACGAGGTTAGCAGCAGTGTACGGGAATGCAGTATCTAGTAGCAGAACTGTGTATTAGATCTCGAAGTTCTAAGGCAAGTACTCTGTTGAGAAAGACAAAAACAGCGCACATCCAGCAAATGCGTGCAAATCAAACATTACACAACTTGTATCTATTAATAATACTATACAGATGAATTATATTTGATGCACTCACGGATGCAATAGGTTTGTCATGCAAAATTCTGCTTATCATTATGTATGTGGAGAACGTGTTTTTTATACTCTTACCACAAAAGAAGTAGAAGTTTTTAAAGGCATATCTCTTAAATATATATAAATCTAAAAAATAAGGTTTCTAACCAAAACTTACAGCTCATAAAAGGTGTGAGATTTAAACTAGTTAAAGACGAGCTATTTGTTCAGACAGGTATAGAGTCTAACTGAACGCCAGAAAGGCTTTTCCTTGTAAACCTAACTCCGATTTTGATTTCTTGTGTATCTAACCCGCCATATTTGTTATTCAACCTAAATGTCTATATAATTTTACACTCTTTTATTCTAGCAATGATTTTGTAGTCTGTAACTTAGATATTTTAATTTTGTCTTTTCCATCTCACGGTGTAAATAAATACATCAGATAAACGAAGAAACAAAGGTTTCCTTTATTTCCATTATATAACCTATCACCATACCAAACTTCAAGTCTCTAGCTCCATGAAAGTGTCTCATATTTTTATGAGTGAGTGAGTCAGTGAGTAGTAAAATTTGCAACATTTGACACCTGTATCTTCGTATAGTTTATTATAGAACTGTGAAATTGCAGATAATATTGTATGATGATTCTTAATGTACGTTCCAAATTTCATAATTGTATCTCAAAGGAACGTAAAGTTATAAAGAGACTAAAAATGGTGCGAATCGGTTCGTGTAACATACATACCTACACACCTGCATACGTTAGGCTGGAACTTGGCCTGGCGCACTGCCGTATGTCTTGACCAAATAGCTGCTGAAGCTGTACAGCGTGTATCCAAAAATTCTTTGGTTTGTTTTAAATATATTTGTTGTGAAAGTATGGTGGAAGATTGGTATTGATGCTATCTGAGAGGAGAAATCTGTTTGATTTAAGTAAAAATCAGATTAACCACAATTATGGCCTAATAATAAATTCTTATTAGTTAAATAGTATATTATTTATTCGTTACGTGTACTTCTTGCGGAATATGTTTTCAATTTGAAGATCTGAGCGAAGAAATCTTAGAAAATATCAATAAATATTCTATTGCGTTGGCTTATAAAATTGTATTTATTGCCGGCTAACAATACAGACATTAACAGTAAAATAAATGCAAATGAATTTATTTTCACGACATCCATGCCAGCATATATTGCAGTCTAAAACTAAAAAAAATATTTGCTAGTAAGTCTGTACGAACAATTTATTTAGAAAGCAATAAAAATCATCTTAAAATATCTATAAATATTTGAAATTAAGAATGTGTTACACCATTTATTAAAATATATTATAATAATGCAATTAAAGAATTTTCTAAAACAAATGGTCAATATTTGCCAAACATTTTATAGAATTGTTCTTTGTAATATGAAATATTACTTGCATCCAAGATAAAATTGTATGACAATAATTCTTAACATCGAGTTTATTTAATATATACGCACACTGTCTATTTGTTTGTATTTATCTGTGTGTGGGAACAAGCACGCATTATAAATTACATCATTAGTGATTTACGTAATCTTCACTTAGAAGTTTATACGATACGATTCATAATATTCAGTTTAATAAACTTTAAACCACAAATTTTACTTTTACTTTTATATCGTTAATTTCTCATTTTCATATTGTAAGATTTGGATTATTTAAATACAGGTGTATACGCCCCCCCCCCTTTATATTCTTTATTCTTTTATTTAGGTTAAAATTTAAAAAATGTTAATTTTAACAAGAAAGTTGCCCGTATAGTTCCTATCAATTTTTTTGTAAACGATGTACCTCACTTTATTTCAAAATTAGTAGGATGCAAATTTTAAAATTTTTTACAATAAATTGTAAAACTCCTATTGTAATTTCGCTCATTAAAAATAACTATTTAGATTTCTAATTCCATTTTCTACTTTACATCCTAGTTTTTTAAATTTATTTATTACACATTTGTATAATCCATTAATGATAAAGAAGTTCTGTTGCAGTTCTATCCGAGTTAGTGTCGATAACTTTAATATACTCTATTTTTGTCTATTGGTACTGGTAGATAGCTATGGATTTTTAATAAAATAGATACATAATAACATGCAAATAATAGGAAATTTTTTTTTTGCTATTGTACCGTTAATTTTAAGCTCCATATATCAGCGTAACTAAATATTAATTTAGCAATTTAATTTACATTTTTTAACTTAAAGTGATTTGAAATTATCTCAGTACCCAAATCAATTTTAAGTTGTTACCGCGTTTATATGTCGAATAAATTTTACAAAAATAATAAATTGCTTACTTCTTTTATAAATATAAGAATTGAAATTTATTAGTGTTTTTTTAAATGAGCATAAAAAATTAAAAGCTGAGCACCGGTTCTTTTATCTGTGACCGTGAATAATTAAAAAAAAATGCTATTAATGCATTCCGTAATACAAAAAATCTATAATTGATAAAATTTATAGAAAGTCTTTTTACTTGTTTATCATTATGTTGTTTAAAAGTCCTAAGCCCGAGAAAAGCAGGAGGCTTCCTAAATGAAGCTAGCTACCTCTTTTGGGAAAAACTAAATAACGCTCACATATCCAAATATGACGACTTCCGAAATGACATGAAAGCAAAAGAACGAAATGATGAATAAATACTCATTAGTAATAATAATAAAATCTAAACTACAATGAGTAGAAGTAATAAAAAACAGCCTCGGAACAGAATTGATGATACAAAGACGACCCTGGCATGGACAAGGACAGTGAGTTTTGACACACGTAAAACAAAGAAAAGTAAATGGAAGAAAAACATTAAATTTGCGTGCTGGAATATATTATCCTGGAATAGCAGGGACCAAGAAGTTATACTAGAGATTGAAACACATAAAATAGACCTATGAGTAGTTTCCGAAACCAAACGAAATTTTCAAGGCTAAATAAAATATCTAGGCTATACTTTAAAATGTAAAGGCAAAGCAAAACACGAAAGAACAGCACTCGGCGTAAGCTTCATTATAAATCACAAATACGATCCACATATAGAATACGTTCATTGCGTTAATGAGAGAATCTCGAGGATTATTCTAAACCCTGGAAAAGAAAAGGTTAACGCGGTCAGCGTGTATGCACCAGATGCTAGAAAGCACAGAGATGAGACTGAAGCACTTTACATCTTCGAGAAAAATAGACAGATACAAAAGCTTCTATAATGGGTGACCTAAACACACGAATAAGGGAAAACCAGTTGCAGGTATAAAACAATGATTTAAGGAGCCAACTCTGCGTCTAATAGTATACTGCACAGAAAATGAACTACAAATAAATATTACGTTTTTTAATCACAAGCCTCAACCCAAAATAACATGATTTAACTCCAGAGATCCATCCTCAATGATAGACTATATAATATCAAATAGAAAAATACATTATTCGCAAATTATCGACGTGCGCAGCTTAAGCTCAATAAATACAGGTTCCGAACACAATGCTACGCTATGATTTACGACGGAAGTGAAACAACTAGCCGAACAAAAATAAAACACATATTTAAAATACATAAACAATAAAACACCGGAAGAGTATAACAAGTGTAAAAAAATCAGTTAGGAAGTGAATAACAAGATTAAATAACTGAAAAACGATTACTGGACCAGTTTTACTAAGAATATGGAACAGAATTTATATGGGAAATGTTGAGAAAAATAAAAAAAATAAATGGATACACTCAGACATCTACAATAAATGAGGATACATGAGTACAATATTTTAGAGACCTATATAATAAAAATAACATATCACTTAAAAGAAACACGATGATCCAAGACGCAACAACTCGAATAGGGAGATCATTAGACATAGAGCTGGTGAGAAAGTTAAAAAATAGGAAAGCGCCTTGAACAAGGGTATACCAAATGAACAGCGGTGAAGATCTATGTAACTAACTGACAATGTTATTCCAAAAAATAATAGATACAGGAAATGTTCCGAACAAATAGAAAAAGAACATAACCATCCCTATATTTACAAAAGGTAACAAAAACAACCAAATGATTATAGAGACATAATTCTCCTAAATTCCACAACGAAACTGTTTACTCTCACCATCGAAAACATAATCCTAAAATACATCACAATTAATGAAGAACAGTAGGGATTTAGAAAAAGTAGGTCAGGCACAAACGCTATATTTACATTACCACAGGTCATAGAAAAGGCCATAGAATTTAGCAAACCAGCGTTTATATGTTTTATAAATTTGACTAAAGCCTATGATCGAATGAGACCTGCAAATGAAGAAGAAGAAGAAGAAGAAGAAGAAGAAGAAAAAGAAAAAGAAGAAGAAGTAGAATATTTATAAAATACTACGACAGTGAAAGGACTGTATATATTTAGATTATATATTAACAAATATTAAGACATAAAAATTGGTTAAACTAAGTGAAATATGTTTCAACTTTAAATTCTAAAAGACTCAGAAAGTATTTATCTATAGTAGAATTTGTTATTTTAAGGAAAGATTATTTTAAAAAGCTGTTTATCGATATGCCTACACAACTACCAAGATCGTTGAGCTGTTGAAAATACAAAAAAATTATGCAAACTTTGAAGATTTTCACAAAGCTTTTCAATAAGTCAAATATTTTTACAAAGTGTTTGTGTAAAAAAGAGCCAGTATAACCAAGCGGTTGAGGTATTTGGCTGCGATGTAGATGGACCCGAGTTCCACTCTGGACTTTAGATATCTAGGTGGCCTAGGGTAACAATATGGTTGCGCGATGTTTGCCACATTACCCCGTATCAGAAATGGTGCGTGATGACTAGACAGCGAGGACGGATAATATATCCGTATAGAAGCCTTAACTTTTCAGTACTTGGAGCGTTAGAACTTTACTATTATTATATATTTCTATAAAAATAAATGCAAATCACAAACAACAGTTACAAAAGTTTTATCAATGGATCTAGGAAATAAAATCTAAACTTTTCACGGTTGTCTATTGACCATAAATATGCTTAAATAGCAACAAGAACAATGTAGAAAAGTAAGTTCGATTGAAAGTGACATATTTTTTACATTTTTTTTCCATTAAACTTATTGTCTCTTTACATTATAATTAGTTTTGGCTTTTTCACTCTCTATGTATGCTCATTTCGTTCTCTTCATCTTTCTGTGATCCATGAGTTTGTATATTATATTGCAGATTTTTCTTATGTAGTATTTGGTACTCATTTATTGTATTTCCTAATGTTTCTTTTAGTATGTTTGTTTTTGTTGTTTGTCTTTCTTTGTATTACACTTAAGTTTGATATTGTTTTGGTTACGCAGAACAGTATGAGTCATGTTATAATTTTGCTTTTTGAGTAAGGTATTACGTTATTTATGCTTTCAGAAATTCTTTTTGTTGCCTTCATTTGAACTGTTTCTGTCTCGCTTGCTTTTTTAGTTTGTAAATCGAATTGCATTGCGTTGTGATTATTTTATTATCGTTACTTATTTGCATAGTGTTGCTTGAAGTGAAACTTATCGATTTCAACCTTCTAATATTTTCGTGGTGTTTTGTTAAATGTAAATATCTTTGTAGATTATTTTAGGTTTTCGCTACTAAAAGTATTCCATCTGCACAGCATATAATAGTAAATCTAGTTTTACTCTTCTTTCTTGTTTTTCGTTCTTTGGTAATTTTATATATGATTGCATGAAACAGTGTAAGAGTTCCTTTGTTTAACCTATTTCCTGTTTTTACTGCATATGGACATTTTCCGTCGAATATGATTTTTATTTCGGTATCTTTGTGGATGTCTTCTACTAATTTGGCAATTTTATAAAAAACTGGCATTATTTTACCTAATGGTAATCGCATAGTAGACACTTATCAAAAGACTTTAGAAAGTTTACATCAAATTTTTTCGTTAATGCCTTATAAATACATTTTTCTTGTCTGAATTGTTACGGTTCCTTTTTTGGATTAATATACTCAAATAATGCTTTGTTAGCGTGCTCAATCGATTTGTTATTCATTAGTTTTTAATTTATTTCTTTTAGTATCTTCGCTTTCACATTTGTATATTATTATAATTTTTATTTCTCTATATTATTCTACATTATTATTATTTTTTACATAAAACTATTCTGTAACATTTTTTCTTCGATTTACTATTTTTCTTATCTGTTCTATATGTCAATAAACCATGTATTAAATCTTTTCCTAATTTTTTTCATTATTCCCTTTTCGTTCCTGTTTTCTTTAAAACTATGAATTGCTTCTTCCTTTTTAAAGTTTAAATATTGTTCTCATGCTTTTATACTCACCAATGTCGATTCGCAGTATTAAGAAGTTTTTTAAATCGAACATAGGTCTGTTTATTAATTAATATTCCTTTTTTGCCTAAATGCATTGATGCATTGATGCATTTTGCCTAAATGTTTGATGATGCCTCTACTCTGTTTGCTTTTTTTATACGCTCTTTAGGTATATAATTTCTTCATACTTTGTTTAAAGGAGTTAATGTTTTATTATCTAATTTATATTATTTAAGTGCAACTGGTGTGTGTTCCGGTATGTTCATTTTTAATTTTCTTATGAGCGATCTGATTCTGCTGATGTCATGTATCTACCGTCTGTTATAATCCGCGAGTGGATATTTCTATTTGTAATTAAGTAATCTATTATTCATATGCTTTTCTGTCGGGGCTTATGTTCGAAAAATGTATTACTTTTTTATTGTATGTTAAGGTGATTTTTATTCTGAGTACAGGTGTGTTAATATTTTTATTTTTTTTTGTAAAGGCACTGTAATTAACTCATCGTAGTGAACTATGATATTTAATTTAACCTGTACTTTCTCCTAAAATTGGTATCTGCGGTGCCGATAATTTGTTAATAATATAAAATATAGCTAGTGCTTCATCATCAAGCCGCGCATCTCCGCCGATTACTAATAAGACGTGCATGTTAGCAGCGCGTTAGCTCCGTCCCGGCCATTGATTGATGGTTCCCAGGGCGAATTTACTGCTTGCCAAAATTAATTTGGGCGTCAACTCTATTGCGGGTTTGTGCGATCGCTAATAAGCAAGATAGTGCACGGCCGGGTAGCCCGGGTCCCTGCGCGTACCTGCACCGCACCGTGCATCTGGTAGATTTATAGGGCAGCCTCGTAGACCGGTTGCATGTTAGGTCGAAATGGAGTGGCGATACCTGGCGGCGGCCATTTTGAATTTTTCACGTTTTGAATAAATAAGCTATTAAGTTTTTGTGGGTCGGCCGCGGAGCATCCCCTGTCGTAAATTATGTTGTTTTCGGCTGCTGTTATATCACAATGGCTAGACCGCCGAGCGCGGCTGCAGCGCCGGTGCAGGCGTCTGCGTTTCTGGGACAAAGTTGCCCGCGCCCGGATGAAGAAATTGCATGCACCCCTGATGGCCAAGCGACGCTCGTGCACCGCGAAAGCGTCTGCGAGAGCAACAACCCCGACTTCATGAAATGGTAATTGCATAAACGATTCATTACGTGCAGGTTGTCAAATAAATCAATTCCGGCGTTACAAGATTGCCCGCTCCAAAAATACGACTCTTTAACGGTGAGCAACTAAATAAAAGAACTAGACCGCTACTTTTCTTTTTAAATTAGACATACGGCTTCCATAACTAATGTTATGTGTACATAAATCACTATTTATGGCCCCTTTGCATGACCTTATCTTAAAGTAACATTTAAATAGTGTCAACCTTACAATACCCCGTTGCGATGTTTTGGGTACTAAAATATAACGAAATAAAAAAAGGCTAGAGTATGAAAATTACTTTAGGTCTTTTTTAATCCAAATTTAGATAAAACATTTAATAATTACAAAAAATATATAACCAAAAATTATTAATATTTATGCTCATAGGAGAACATTACAAAAATACAAATAAAAAGCAATATTAATAACCTTACATATTGCAGAAATACAATAATTTCTAAAAATATTCTAGATAATGATGGATGACCTCATTATAATTATAATGTAAGATTATAAGATAATTAAATATTTTTGAGCGCAGTGGTGTAAAATTGTTAATAACTTTCACACCTCATATAACACATAGTTTGCGCTGGTTAAAATGGAAGAAAATTAAAATACATAAGCATAATGAGTCTTATAAAATGCACAATTAAACACAGTGAATACAAAAAACAAAAAGAAATAGACATAAATTCGGAAATTGTTTTTTGGTTCGGTCCAAAATAGCTTTTTTGAATGGTGGTTTTATTGCTTCTGAACCAATAAAGCTGAGTCCAACCTACGCAAACAAAGATAATTTCTATCATCATTATCATTAACGAGTGATTGCTTCTACAGGTTGTGAGTAGCCAAGAGAAGATAAAAACTGTAAATAATGGCATGTACTTAATAATGGCAAAACACTTAATGGATACAATAATATTGTGTTCAAAGAGTAAGATGGCCGAATAAAACACATACTATTTATTTAGTCATCTAATTTATTCATTTCTTATTTTGTCTCCCTTCCTCCCGTTGCGATACTCGTACGCCAATATTTAATCCAATCTTGGAAACAAACACTTATAATCATCACTTTTCGGAATTTCCTTCAGTATCGCATTCGATTTTTGTTTTATTGATTCAATTGAACTTTTGGCGAAAAATTCACGAATAATGATTTCTGAGCTCTGATGACAAACGTTTCAAGGCTAAAACATCACCTAAAACTGATCTACTGACCCTATTGATACGCCAAAATTTTCAGCAAGCTGTCTTACAGTCAAATGAATTTGTTTTTATTTTTTTCTAATTCTCTTCGGTTATTGATGTTGATGGACGATCAGAACGAGAATAACATTATTATATGAAAAATAATCTGGACGCATTTTTAAATAAAAATAATAAAATAGTTGACTTACAATTTCAAGATATAGTTTTGGTAATATTATAAAGTACAGAAGTGTGTAAATCTTTGTACTTCTTAAAGGGCAGAACACGCCAAATTTTCCATAGATTGTGTCTTCTCTAAATCTTGAAATATAATTTGTATCACGTAAAAGTACTCATTGTGCGCTTTAATTTGGTATGTAGAAAACTGAAATAAGGCTGCTTATGTGCTGAAATATTAAAATACAGCCTATGAATTATGAAGTTTTTTGCAATTTTCGTTTCAAAGACAGATTTGTTTTATTGTATAACATATCTTCTAAAAACATCGGAAGTGTGTGAAAATTGCCTTAAATTTTTAAAAAATTAATGAAAGATAAATAACACCAGCATTTTTTATGCTTTAATTAGTACTAATAAAGAAACTTTACACTTTGCAATGCAAAATTAAAATACAGCAATAACCTAAAAAGTATATTGATACATGTATTTTTTTTTCAGAAGAACACTTATAACTTATTAGATTTCTTTAAAGCACAATGATTGAGTCTTGTTGGGTCTATATAAAGATATTTAAAATTAAATTTGAGCGATGGTACAAAGAGTGAAGGAAAGTGAAAATATATGATATATTTTTTATATATACCATATAGGGACGTTCGACAAACGCGCCATTCCAGAAAGCGATCATAGTAACACTTAGACCTATAATCCACATTAAAGACAAATTTAATTTAATTTAAATTAACACCTCATAGATACGACTGACTTACTAAAGCTGCTGAAAAATGACAGTCAAAATTTTGAATAAATTAACGAATGATTTGAAATCAAAGTATACAACATATCAAAAAAAATTAATACTCACCGCTGTCCTTAAATCGGAAATCGAAATAATTTCCTGTACGATAACTTTATAAAAATATTTCCCGGTGCCTCACGTTTAAGTGTGCATACATTATATTATATGGTGCAATGAGTTTTTTTATACAATGTTTTATATAAATATATCAATACAAAACTAAACATTCTGTTTCAGTTACTTCAAAAATATTTTCGTATTAGTAATAAGGAATAAAACAATAAGCTTTCACATATAAATGAGCAACATATATACTTTTGAACCGGCATTAAAACTAATGTATAAATTAATATATTAGTAAAACAATCTGGCAAATATAAAAATTCTGAGTACTATTCTGTGATGAAAAGAAAGTTTGATTTTTATCTGCAAAATATAAAAAGATTTAATTGAATTGAATTACAATATCCTGCTATTTTTGGTACTATAAGGCGATCATGTGTGAATTATATAAGGTTTATAAGAATCGTTTAATACAGGGTCCGGTAGGAAAGTGTTACGTTTTTTGAAACGGGTGTAACATTGGTGATAGGGGAACTAGTGCATACGCAATGGGTTAATATACACTCGTTAGTTGCCATTTCAGTAGCTGTAGACAATTAAACGACGCGTCTTTGTTTACGACACTTCGGTTGCAACCGGTCATTTGCTGGTGAAGACAGCGAAGATTTTCAATTTACTTCAATGTTAGACGACGCGCTACCATCCCATTTCGCTCAACAATAGTGAAATGGTTTAACAACTCCAGAACGAAAAAGAGTTCGAGAAACTGCGGAGGTCAGCCCTTGCCATTTAATGATACGACACTCTTGCGTTTTACGCATATTAGACAGTTCGAATTTTGCACTTTTGAAAAGATATCGGATTGCCTTCGATAGGGTTTGGCTTCAACAGGATGCGGCTATTTGTCATACCTCCAGAGAATCAACAGCTTTTTTAAATGGACGTTTTTCAGAGCGCTTTATTATATTAAGCGAGGATTTTTCATCGTGTGATTGATTATTTCTTATGGGGCTACCTAAAAGTTTACATTAAAAAACCACGGACTCTTGAAACTCTTTAGAAAGTCCGCGCGCTACGCTTGAAAGGTGTATAGTCAACTTTTCCAATATTCTGCAACAATGCCTGGACAAGAATGGTCGCCACTTGATGGCGTCACTTTTTACATTGAAATTACATTATTTTCACTTTTGTTTTATTTTCTTAAACGGTATTGTTTGAGTAATTTTTTAAATAATAAAAATTGAAATATGTCCAAAAACATCCGTATTACAGTGTTATAAAAAACGGCTTATTGCCGGTCTTTGTACAATAAATAAATATTTCTTCTAACCGTTTTCACCATCAGTTACTCATAAAAAAGAACAGAAAATTAAGAATTTACTAGAAGCTCGTTACCGTTGCTAAATTTGCTCACAGTCAAGGAAATTAGAACGATAGTTATTGCGATTTTTTATCTAAGAAAGGTCCTGGCTTTGAGTGGTCAACTCATCAAGAAACTTCCGTCTATGTGCTTTGTTTTGTTAACAACTATCTACAATGATGTTTTGAAACTAGGTTACTCCCACCTAACAAAGTCAGTTAGTACATACCTACCATCTTGACAAATTGTTTGAGAAACTATTTGTCAAAAAATTGTATCTATCGTAGAAGACCTTAGTCTTATTTCTGGCTACCAGTTTAGTTTTTGGAAGCATTCTACTATGCACCAGATTTATCAACTGATAATTTTTATAAATTAATCCTTTAAAGAAAAAATGTATTGTAACGATAGCCAGGCTTTTGACAAAGACTGGCAGGATGGTCTTCTCTTTAAATTAAAAACAGTATTACCCCACTCGTACTATATAATTTTTAAATCTTATTTGGAAAATTGGTTTTTCCAACTTAAATATGAGCAGTAGCTAACCGACCTTCACCCATTTCGCTCTGGTGTACCTCAGGACAGCGTATTAGAGCTTTTTCTATATCTTCTCTTTATCACTGTGTACCCATCAGTGATCAAACATTCACAGCAACGTTTCCGGATAACAAAGCTATTTTGGTTAAAAACTAAGATCCTGCAAACTACCTTACATTATATAAACAGTGAACTAAAAAGTGGAGGATAAAATTAATAAAACAAAATCCCAGCGTATTACCCATACAAAATGTAAAGGAAACACACTGCAAGTTTTTATGAATAATGTGCCAATACCTCAAGCAACAGAGGTGAAATACTTAGGTATGCATCTAGATAAACGTCTTACATAGAAAGACTACATATGAAAAAAACGAAAACAACTCGCCTTAAAACTTAGTAAACATATCCTAAGAAAAAAATTTCATGCTCTCTCTTCATAACAATATAGCCTTCAAACCCATATGGGCCTACGGCATACATCACCCACCAATACTAATATTCAAATTGAACATTTTTACTACAAAATGTTACGTGCTTTGTGCAATGCTTCTCATTTTTTCAGAAACGTAGATATCATAAGTGAACTCTGTTAAAAATACTATAGTAAAGTACAATGAGAAATACCTAAAGAACTTTTATTTCAATTTATTGGTAGTAGTCAAATCTAGACATGGAAGCTTTCGTTTAATCAGTTAGAAGATCAACTTTCTTATTGGACTATAAAATATTGTAGGTATGATAGTGCAGTAGATCACGTTTAACATTGCGTTTTATCGCTGTAAACGGTGCCAAATACATTAAAATCTTGAGTGATATATCTTTATCTGCCTTCAATAAAAAAATTATGATTAAAAAAGGTTATTTTTGAGCAAGATGTCATCGAGCACAAACTACCACGTGGAAAGAGGAGCAACAAATCCAACCATTTACACAGCCAGTGTACTCGTCAGGACGGGAATTCTATTAAAAACCTGTGGCACATTATCCTAAAAAACATGCTGAAAAACGCTACAGGCATAACGGCAAAGTTGAATTAATGACAGTAGCAAGAAGAAAATAACAGAAAAATCCCCTAAAAACGACAAAGTGGAAAATATTGGATAATAATAAAGACGTTCAACAACATATTGATTGTAGGCTATGTCGTATTAATTAAATTTATTGTTTACATTTTCTTACCATTCTATTTTAATCTTACGTTCTACTTTGCTAAAAATTATCACTTGGTAGGAGTTTTTGTAGAGTAATTGACTTTTAGGTTGTATGCCATACGTAAAAAATGTCTTTTTAATTTGGTAGAGTTAATTAATGCTATGACCGTGCTTAAGGAAATTTTAGTATTTGTTGTCCGCTTGAAGAACGAAAATTACATTCTAAGATTTATAAAACTCCTAAAAATAACTTTTTAAATTAATTGATGAACTGTTTGATGCCTTGCTAATCGCACGTGAAATAAGTAACCAGCTATTTATCTTAGGTTAGTTTTATTGGGACATCTTTTATAAATGCATTAACTTTAATTTTAGAATCTGCAGCGCTTTTTAATTTAGATATCACAGTAATGATTACATTGATAACAAATTTTACGAGTAAATATTGCTTACAATATCTTTTGTTTTTTATGGAATATTTGAGACTACAGTTAGTGTCGAAATATATTACTAGATAACGCTCTAATGGATGGCGACTTAAAACTAATAATAGAATAATATGACTTTTAGACTTTTACAAGGTACAGGTGTAAACATGTGCTTGGTGTAGAAACACTTGTCAAAAGTGGGTCATACTTTTACTATGCCTGGTAACACTAGGCACTTCGTAAATCAACAATCACTTCTTTGTTACAGATAGTATAGATAGTGTACTAACGGTAGAGTGAGGCAGTGTGGTTGTGAACGTTGTGCAGGTGTGGTGAGTGACCAGTACGTCCGACCTGATGGAGTTTCAAGAGGTGAAATTGTTGGTGCCTGTCTAGCTAAAGCATATATGAGGTGTAACACAAGACACAGTCTCGAAAGTCATGACTTCATACACAATGCACAGTAAAACATGGTTGGCGAAGCATAATAGTGGTTGAAAAACAAAGTTAGAGGATAGGCACCGCCGAACCTTAAAGCGTATTGTGACGTCGCAGATGAAAACAACGCCCAAAAAATACTACAAAACTTAATTAGCTCCTAAACACCCCAGTTGCATCCAAAACAGTGAGGAGGGAACTACATAAAATTTGTATTTATAGGCGTGTTGCTATTGCCAAACCCCTAATAACACTCTAATGCTCAAAGGTAACGTGCATGGTAGAATGCCCACAAAAACTAGACGTTGGAGAACTGGCAACCTGTCGTTTAGCCGGACGAGTCACCTTTACCCTATTCCTCATCACTGGACGCCTGTTTGCCTGGCGAACACCTTTTGAAGTATACGACATGGACTGTTTCTGCTGGACTGTCAAATATGGTGGCGATTGTGTTATGGTCTAGGACGTTATATCATAGTATTCGGCAACTTTTCTTATGATGTTACACAGAAGCAAGAGAACTCTTGGTTAACTAGGTCTACCAAATGGTGCAAACTTTATTTCCATATTCCGGGATGATAATGCTTCTATTCACACCGCTGACTCTGCAGTTTCAAAAGCATGCTGATGAAGTTCTGCATCTTTGTGTCTTTGTAGGCTATTTTGAAAAAGAGGATTTGGTGTCTATTTTTACCTCTTTCGCCTCTACCTTAGCTGAAAGCTATGCTGCATAAAGAATAGCTTCAAATTCCATTTACCGCTATTCAGGACTTACATTGGTCTATTTCGTCTAAAATACGTGCTAAAGGTGGACCAACACTGTATTAATTTATGACGTTCTAACTTCTACAAGTGTTTCCATAATTTTGTCCTGCAGATGGCAACATAGTTAAAATCAAAAAATTGCAAATCAAATAGATTATATAAATATTTCCTGTAAGCTTGGAATATCTTTTATTAAGGGTTATTACTATGTTTTATAACCATCCCTGTTTAGAAGGCATGCCAACACTGTACAATATTTTGCATCCCGTTGAAGAAGAAATCAGCCGTATGCTGCTAATACCAGTGACGCACAGCTGCTAGCATCTCCTCGTTATTGGTAGAACGCTGCCTACTCAAGTTTTCTTTTAAGTTCACAAAAAATCGCATGTACATAATCCGGGTTTTGTAGAATGCATGCGATAAAACGTAACTAAATTTCAAATTCTGTAATGCTTTCTGCTTTCTTATCAACTGTAGTGAGGACAAACGTTATGTTGAAAAAATGTTTACATTCTGGCTGAAGTTTACAGTGTTGCATTTCTTCAAAACTATGCTGAATAAGTCTCAAAACACGACCGTGGCTTTTTTTCTGTTGAAGGCGGTTAGAAGAACTCCTTACCTGTTATCTATTAATTGTCGCGTGTTTTCCAGATTGTAATTATGTGTCCAAAATTCGTCACCAGTAGCAGTCCGGCACAGAAAGACATTGCCGTCTTATTCTTATCGAGCTAAAAGTTTTTGACAAATCTCCTTTCAATTGTGTTTTATTTCAGAAATTATTGCACATACTTTCGTTTAGCCAAGCAAGGCATTAATAACATGCTGAATTCGTTCGAAAGAAATTTTAATAGCTCAAGTAATATATGCCTGTTTCACGTGAAGATTAGCTTTCATCTGTAAGTGTTCGATGCTATTAATTTGGGATTGGCAAAGCCCGATTGTGAGATTTTCTTGTGGCTTGAAAATTCTTATTTCAGATTTCTTCGCCATCTATTGGCAGTACTGACATCCAGGGCGCTGATAAATGTTAATGTATGCACAATCCTCAACCGTCAAGCACTCAAGCACAGCTCATTGTTTTAGCCAAATCTCTATATAAATCCATCTGACATTTCAAAAAGACACTACTGGGTATCTTGATAGTAAGTGAGAGAGAATGTTATGATACCTATTTCAAGTAGTCAAAGCAATATTACCAGACTTATCTTGAAAGCAAGAGTTTTCAAAATGTCTTCGCATATATTGAAAATCAGTAAAAATACTGCAAAATAATAAAACTATATTAAAATTAGAGAACTTTCCTAATGGTAATTTAAAAAATCACAGACTTTTTATCGATAAGTCTGTAAAAATAAAATTTTTAACACTTACTATATAATAGCTTTTTAAATAGATTTTGTAAGAATACTATCCAAATTTCAAAACCGGTGGTTCAGCAGTTGCTAAATATGCTTTGGAAAATCCTGGCTACGAAATAGAATTCGGCAATACAAGTTTTATCTAATTTTAAGAACTATTACCCGAGATTATGTAGAGAGGCAGTGGAGATTTATAAATATAAAAATAATTTTAACAGGTACGACGGATTCAGTCTGCCAAAATTATAGTTTACCGCTCTTAAGGGGCAAAAAGTAGACCGTAGTACAATGAAAGAGCAAGTGACGTCAGCAAGTGCTAAGGTGTTACATTCAACGATCAGATTGACGTCAGTAACTAGTCAGATTACGTTAGTAATCAACCCGGTGATGTTAACAACAGCCCATAACACCATTCCTACCACACACGCACTAGTATAAAAGTGAAAACAACCTGAGGACCAACCAGACGATGCACCATAACACCGCCCGTGAAAGACTTCGCATTTATTTGATAGAAAATAATATGGATTCTCTAAATATTCGAGTATCGTCAAAAGAAATGCTAGTTATTATTTTATAAACTATAGAAAATACAACCCTTTTCCATATGAAGAAGTTAACTCTTTAAACTTAAATAGTAAAACTGTAAGCTTCGCTTATATCCTGCAAACTGAGAAATTGAGGTTCTCAGATATTCTCTCTGACTGCTGGGTCAAAGCGATTACTCTCTGATACGGGGCGATGTGGCAAGCACCGCACCTTAGACGACCGCATTACCAGCCTTTGTTCGAAGTGGACGCAGGCATTTGTCTACACCGCAGCCAAGTGCGTCAACTGCGCATCTAAAAAATTAGGGCTTTAATGTTTCAGATAAATTAACTTTGTTAGAATTTTATTTCAAAATATTTTTAGATTTTTTGCACTTTTTCATTTAAAGTTCTAATGATCCGAATTTTAATACCTTCCAAGTTTTAACAATATTAATAACTTTTGAAAATCACAACTACATTTTTTTAACAAAATATTAATTTTTAATTATTTATTTATCTCCTTAAATTAGACATATTTGTGTTTTAATAATTTAATAATTTGTGCAGAAAGATAGTGTCAATCAAGATAAAGTGTCATCAGTACAAATACAAAAAAGACACACATTTTAATATATGGTTTTATTATCTGCTGTACATTTAAACGAAAAGTAATCAAAGACAGCTGATATGAAATGTGGCGTGGCTGCGCTCTGAGCATATCTTCAGGATCGTTTTGCACATCTTACTTTCGTAAGGTCCCACTAGCAAATTATTCTCAGATAAATTATTCCCACTTGCAAAAATTTGAAAGAAAGCAAATGAAAAATTGTCAGCCTAGAACGTCAAAAATACTTTTTTGCGAATAACTCCTCGCGTGTTCACAAAGGAATACAAAGTTTTGTTTAAGAAGAAGGTATGTCCAGATGCATTTAAAAATGGAATCATAGCTTCGAGTTGAGTCAGATATTTTTAAAAACATTCGAATATTATATTAAGATCAGAATGTAACGATAATAAAGTTGGGTCGTCTGTAAGTACAGCAACAGTTGAATGTAAAAAAAACATATCTAATTTAAAAAAGGATTTTTTTTGTGAGACACTAGCACTATTAACGCTTTGCTAAAAAACTATCCATTGAAAAAGTTTGAAATAAATAGTGTAGAATAAACCATCGCCATAGCTGTAATAAATGCTTATGTAAAATTAAATAAAGTTGTCAAAGCTTAAAAACAATGTTTGCTAATCGATGATTAGGTATTAAATTGCAATTTTAAAAATAAAAAAAAATTAATTAATATAAATATACATTTACATAAGTAAGGCTTTCAGTGTGATAACAATTTTTATTGTTCAGGAATGTGTCTTCCATTTAAGAAAAAATTCCACAAATGATAAAAGATACCACCAAAATAATAAGCGAAGAACAATAGGTTAAAGTAAAATTTAAAATACCGAAAACCGCAAATTTCTCCTGATGTAAGATTTAAAAAAAACTACCTTAAAAGTTTTTTAAATAAAGGTGTCCTATTGTAGAGAGAACTTGCAAATTTTTTTAAACAAATTTTTCGAAGTTCAGGTATAGTTGGTCATACATGTAATTAATTAATATAAACGACACTCAAACAAAACGTGGTGAGTTGCATAGTTAATTACAAAGAAAGGCAGTTACGTATCCAAGTTACAAAGGCATTTATTTACCGGGTTTCGGCCGAGGTTTGGGCCAGGTAGGTGCACGAAGAAACCCCGCTTGAACAAACACGCTTTCAAAGTTATCTGTCACTACCGTAGCGGGCATGACGGCATTATATCCGCAAACAGAACCATCTTTCGCGTACGTGAATAAAGGCAATAAACGTTAAGAGTTGAATGAGTTTAAATCGCGCGGCTGTATGAATAGCTGTGCAAATACATATGTTTCCGGAGATATGTGGATTTAAATACAAATGGCGGTTTAATCCGCAAAATGTTTGAATATTTCAGCTTTTAGTTTGTTAATTAATGCAGAGTCGCGTTCTCTGATAAGCGTAGTTTATAGCCCACCGCGGCTGTTAGTTACCCTGTCTGCCGTTGGATTATTGTTATTTGGAATGAAAGGCCCTAACGGATTTATCGTGAACGCTCGTTCGTACGTTCGGCGGCCGCTTTGTTTGCAGACGATAATTAATGGATCCGACACCCATCGACCCACTGCAACGACTCATTTTTCATGACGCAGAAATTGCTGTATCGACGCGTGATTAGAAAGTTGCTTTGTCCCGATAACTCTAAGAATCTTCCAGATTTTTGTGCCCTTGAATGTAGATTAAAGTTTATGACTAATTCACTTAAGGGAACACATAAGGAATCATTACATTTTAACTCAAAAATATTAAACAATAAATTAGCAAAATAACAAAGGAAAAATAGAAAAATTAAAAAAATACGTACATGGTTTAACTTAAATTTTTAATACTCATACTAAATTATCTTATACTTTTTTCCTAGTCTACTTTCAAAATTAATTGTGGTATTTTTATGCTCTTATGGTATCTTATATGTTCATTAAGTTAACTGATTTTATTAGTACAATTATACCTACATCTGCAATCATCTACAGTTTTCGTTGCGCTATTGATGTAATCAGATTATTTATAATAATATTTTTTTGATTATGCATGTGTGTATACATACTATAAGATATTTTTTTAAAAATTTCCGATACAAACCAAATACTGTAATGTATTTAAAAAAAATTAACTGTGATCGTACAAACATACGATAACTTGAATTAAAACTTTATCGACGCACTCTCTGTATACAAAATACTTATTCGTTTAGATTTAGCGAATATGATAATTAGATACAGCAAAGAGTAAGATTTGTTTTAGGAACAAAAAGTTTAAATTATTAATTGCATGAAGAGCAGAGGCAAGGAAATATCATTTTATGTTTTTCTAATTATAATAATATTTTTACTCTGATTTTTAGGTAAGAATAAATGTGTGTGAGAGTATTTTGAAAAGTTAATTTTTAAGCTACAAGTTTTTAAGACACATTAAATAAGTGTTAGAATATTCTTTAAGTCAATGACTATTAAGAAACCCAGTAGCGTTTCTTTACAATATGAAATAGATCTACTGTAGTGATAAAAATGACAAGTGCGATGGACATTTTATTGAAATTACGCTCTGTTAATGAGTTTCTAACAGTAGAGTTGTGCGGCTAGTCACAATGATCAGGCTCAATGCGATCGAACCTTGCCAGCAACGAATGAAAACCATCAAGCACGTCTAGACGACGTATTTTGTGTTAATCGCCATTTGAAGCAAAATGATATCGCTCGAATTGTTGGAATGCATTCCTGGGCGACAACGCAGACGAAGATGAACCAGGCAGTAATCAGGTAGCACGAAAACGAACAGACTAACTTTGAAATAACTAAGAGGAGAGCGATAGGAAAGATAAACCTAAATAAAACCTTAGGGTACGACAACCTAATGGAGGACACAATACTGAAGGCATACTTTGAAGGTAATACTTTATAAGATGTATTTTTTAACTCGATGCTTTAACCTTGCATAATAAAAAAAAAAGTGCTCATTTACGTAAACTATTAATCCAATTTTGTAGACATATAGAAGTTGTTACTAAGAAAAAAATAATGACAAAGTTTCTAGTATGAAAAGAACAATATATCGCAAAAACAAATTTAAAATGTTGATGAAAGTAGGTAAAAAAGTAGATATACTAAAAATCCAATATACAATCCGTCATATCTAATCACTAGCAGGTTCTGTATTAATTTAGTCCCTAAACAAATTATATTTTATAATAATTTTTGTAAATGTAATTATATATGTAAATGATTAGTGTAGCATATTGTGATTATCACAAACCAATAATTGTTTAAAACATAATTATAAAAATAAATATCCGGTTTGTAATCTTGACCGGGTTTTTAGAATTAACATCTTTATTTATACTTATTATATTACTATTAACAAGTAATACTTATAAATAAGTCATTATTTACATAAAAAAGGATATAATAAATAATATAAAAATTTAATTCATTAGTATATAATTTTAATGAGCAAAAGTTATTAATAAAATAATAAAACACAACCAAATACCGGAAGAATGGAGGACAAGCATATTGATACTGCTGTTCAAGAAAGGGGATAAGAAAGAACCGGAGAACTACAGAGGGATCAACCTGTTGAACACCACATTAAAATTAACAACAAGAATTATATGCCAACAAATAAACCAAACGACAACTCTAAACGATGAACAGCAAGGATTCCGTAGTGGAAGATCATGCACAGATGCAATATTCGTGATAAGGCAGATAAATGAAAAATCAATTGAATACAATAAACCAGCCTCTTTTATGTATGATCGACCTGAAGAAAGCTTTTGATAGAGTCAAACTAGGTGACGTAATCCATCTGTTATATAATAGAGGAATACACATAGACATCATCAAAACAATTGAGAACATATATAAAGACAACAAAACGAAAGCAAGAATAAATGGACAACTTACGGAACCAATAAACATGGGCAATGGAATAAGACAGGGAGATTCGTTAAGCCCTTTATTATTCAATCTAATAATGGATGAGATTATTAAGGAAGTAAACGAAGAAAGAGGATATAGAATCGGGAACAAGGAAATCAAGATAATATGTTACGCCGACGACGCAGTATTAATAGCCCAAAACGAAGACAATCTGCAAAGATTAGTACACAAATTCAATATAACAGCAAAAAGATTTAACATGATCATCTCAGCACAGAAAACGAAAACAATAGTAATTAACAAAGAACCCATTAGATGCAAATTGGAAATCGACGGTGCAAGCATAGAACAAGTCATGGAAATAAATTACCTGGGTATCAAAATAACTAGCTATGGAGATGTAGAAAAGAGGTTAAAGATCAAATACAAAAGCTAATAAAATCGCAGGATGTCTCAATAATACAATATGGCGAAATAAACACATTATTATAGAAACAAAGTCTCGAATATACAAAGCAACTATAAGACCAATAATGACATACGCATCAGAAACGAGACCGGACACAACTAAAACGCAGCGACTATTGGAAACAACCGAAATGAGGATATTGAGAAGAATAACAGGAAACACGTTAAGAGATCGAATAAGAAGTACCGAAATTAGAGGAAGATGCAACATGCAAGAGATAAATGAATGGACACTGAACAGGAAAAAAGAATGGAATAATCACATAAGTAAAATGGCAGACGATAGAATAGTGAAGATAGCAAGGGACAAAAAACCACTAGGAAGAAGAAGCGTTGGCCGACCGCGCAAAAGATGGAGTGACAACATTACGTATAGAAGGCATAAATCAAAAAAAAAACAGGCAAATTGCCTATATAGAAAGAGAAGAAGAAGAAGAAGAAAAGTTATTATAAATTATTTGTCTCTCTCTCTATCTATTTAATTTTCTAAACAAAAAAAAAAATTATATAAAAAATGCCCACAAATACTACAAAAATTTTAGTGGATAAAGCCCAACTAATACATGTATGTGTCTAATTAATATGGCTTATTTTAACCGTTAACTATTACAGACTATTCATTCTTCGAAATACAATAGAAAGAAATTTGCTGTTTTAGATTTTTATTATGTAATGGTTTCTAGAACTGATATCCGTTAACCTTCCGATTGATAGATTACATCTTAAGATGAGCAATGCTCGGTTGTTGCACTTGTTCCCTTTTGGTCTTACATACAAAATGATTTTGATGACATTTAGATTAATGGAGTTTTTTTATTTATCTCTATGCTTGTTTAAGTAATCACTCTCTTCTTTAAATTTATCAAGTTACAAATATTATAATATCTGGGACTATTTTTCGAAATAAAGAATTAAATGTTGTTTTTTTTTGTTATAAATTATTTTAATGGCAATCAGAATAAATACAGTAATTCTATGAACTAATTTTATGTTACGAAATGTTTAATAAAAGTCATGAGTAGAAAGCACCCACTGGTAAATCTCCTACTTTAGTTCACTAAGTCTATTGGCCACTTTTTTCTTAATCTTCTGGTTGCGGGTTCCTGGACTAGGACGTTGACTGTTATATTCGGGTGATTTTAAACAGTGTAATGATGTTTTTAGCTTTTGTTTTTATAAAATCGGCTACTAATGGGATGTTAAAATCGTTGTGGATTGTTGCATTCGACACAAATCAGGGAGCATTGGATATCATCCTCAGGGTTTTGGAGTGGAAGCGTTGTATTATTTCTATTGTTGATTTGCTGGCGCATCCCCATAATTCACAGCCGTAGATCCAGATGGGACGAATTACGCTTTTGTAGATTAACAGTTTGCTATCTATAGCAAGTGCTGAGTTTCTCCAAAGGAGCCAATTTCTTTTCGTTTTTTTCTTATATGATATCAAGCGTTTATCAAGATCCAGACATAGGTATCTGACTTCGTCTGCCTGAGGGATCGGTGTATTGTTTAGGTAGACTTGCGGACACGCTGAGTGTTTCGTTGTAAACGTGTCTTGGACCTATTTATCCCCGTTTACCTTCACTTTCCACTTGTTTAGCCACTTTTCGAGCTGGTTTAAATGTTCTGGAAGTAGTTCGGTTGCCGTGTCCGGGTCTTCATTGCACGACAGGATTGCTGTGTCATCAGCAAACGTCAATGTTCTTGTTTGCTCTGTGATAGGAAGGTCACTTGTATATAACAGATACAATAGAGACCCGAGCACACTACCCTGAGAGACACCTGCATTAATTTTATATATCTGAGAGGTGTCGTTACTGAGTTTGGTTTGAAAGAATCGTTTGTCCTGGTAGGAGCGCAAAAGCAGGTAGCAATGGTACGGAAGTAGTTTTTTTATTTTGTACAATAAACTTCTGTCCCAAACCCTGTCAAATGCACAACTCACATCTAAGAACACTGCACAACAGTAAGTTTTGTGTTCAAGTGCACCGCGTATTATGAGTGTTAATCGATGGCATTGTTAAATTGTTGAATGCTGCGATCGGAATCCAAACTGGTGATCTGGTAACCATTTAATTTGAAGTTCACTTTCATTAATGCGTTTTAATATTAATTTTTCTAGCAGCTTAAAAATTATCGAAAGTAAACTAATAGGTCGGTAGGATTTTATTTGGGTGGGAGGTTTACCCGGTTTAAGGATTAAGATAATTTGGGCAAATTTGAGTAATGATGGCCAGTATGCAAGACACAGTATTCTATTGAGCAGGATTTGGAGATAACGAAGTTCTTTCTCAGGTAAGTGCTTTAGTATGCAAGACACAGTATTCTATTGAGCAGGATTTGGAGATAACGAAGTTCTTTCTCAGGTAAGTGCTTTAATATAATTCCTGTTATAAGGTCATGTCTTAAAGATTTTTTGTTAGGAAGTAATTTTATTTGGGCTTTAATATCGTGGATATTGAAACTCTTTATTTGGGTAATAATTGCAAGGAGTTTCTAAATAATGTTCAACCTCCTTGTCTGGTTCATTAGAATTAGGTTCAAAGGTGGTTTGAAGGTGCCGCGCGAAGGCTTCAGCCTTTTCTTTATCAGTTTTCGCCCATAATCCTGTTGCATCTTGTAGTGATGGTATGTGCTCTTTGGGACGTTTGATTCCTCTAGTTGCCCTCCATATTGATTGGTCTTGTACAAAGAGTGTGGTTGTGTAGAGTTGGAAAGTTTCATTGCGAATCTGTTAAAGTCTTCTTCTTAGTTTATTATTCAGTTGGTAAAATATAGTTTCGTCTGCAATGTTGCGACTACGTTGCCAAGCTGCCTTTGCTCTTCTTTTTTCCCTTACTATTTCACATTATTTCAGTTGGGATTTTGGGTGTATTGATTTTATGATTGTAGGACTTAGGTGTTGATTTCCAACCGGCTTCCTGAATAATTGTTATTAAGTGGTTAGTTGCATATTCTAAGTCTTCGTTTGTTTTTAATGTCAGGTTCATGTTAAGATTTTCATTCATATGTGATTTAAAAGTTTCCCAGTTGGTTTTTACATTGCTGAGAGTAGGTGTGGGTTCTTTGTAAAGTATAGTTGCACTTACTGAGACTACTACAGGGGTATGGTCAGATGAAATGTCGTAACTGGGAACGATGTTCATGTAGTTTGAGGACATACCGTGGGTGACAAAGAAGTCAATTAGATCTGGTGTTTTATTGGGGTCAGTTGGCCAATATGTTGGGCTACCCGTTAATAGGAAACTGTAATTGTTATCTGCTATGAGTTTGTATAGTTCTCTACCTTTTGTAGTTGTTAAACGCGAGCCCCAGTGTCTACTTCTAGCATTGTAGTCGCCACCTGCTAAGAATCTAGGTCTTAGTTGCTCAAAATAGGGTTGTAACATTTGTTTGGTTATGTTGTGGCGTGGCAATAGGCGACGGAAATTACTATTGACATCGGAAGTTTTTCTACTTGTATTATGGTACCTTGCAAGTAGTCTGTTGGAAAGCTTGGCAATTCATGATGTTTGATAATATTGCGAATTATTATAACAGAGTCACCATGGGCTACGTCATCAGGGTATTCTGTATGATATATGGTAATATGAGATATTTTAAAATGTGATCTGGTGGTATAATGGGTTTCTGAGATTAACAAAATATCTGTGCTATTGGTGTGTAGAAAAGTTTTAACTTCAAACTTCCGTTGAAGCAGCCCGTTGGCATCCCACAACGCAATTTTTAGAAATTTAGCCATTAGTTGATTGGTTTATTGATCACTGTAGTCAGCATGTTTAGTATCATGCTGTTTTACTGTAATAGTTGATTGAACATGGTTTTAAATTCAACGAGGAATTGTTAAAGACTAACGTTTTCAGCTGGCTGGTTTTGTACTGTTTGCGAATAGGTGGGACGTGGAGGATTTGGTCGGTTAATAGTGCGGTGCTTATATTGTTGTCTTAGGGGTAGAAAGTGTTGAATTGTTAAGTTTGAGGATCCTACGTTTGTGTGTTGCTTATCAAGTTGATACTTATTTTGCAGCTCTTGATAAATTGTGCATCTTTTATAGTTTGCTGGATGTTGTCACTCGCAAAGAACACATTTTGCTAGGGTTGCTTTTGTTTTTTGGTAGCTTTTTGTCATGCGGTCCAGCACATTTTACGCAGGCAAATGGTACCTCTTTGTGTGTTCGTAGTTCTGGCAACGGGTGCATTGCACTATATCTTTGTTTATTTTTGGTGGTTCGAATATTACATGTTTATTTTGAAGTGATTTTATGTTGCAGATTTTCTTGTTATTAGTGGCTGGTTCAAGATCTATGTAAAAGATTGGTAATGGGTCTTTAGTTAGTTTACTTTTTAAATTCATAATATTTCTAACTATATGTCCTGCTTCTTTAAGGGCTTTTTTAATATCATCTGTTGGAGTAGTGTGGTGTATGTGTTTTAGAACTACTCTATATGGGTGATCTTCCTTCATCTTGCGGTAGGTGTCAGGGGTAGCTGTGGTAATTTTGACGACATTATTGTACAGACTTTTGGTCGAGTATTGTTCCTCTTCAGCAACGGAATGTAAATTTTTTGTCATTTTTTTCAAGTCTAGAACATCGTGAACGAAAATGGGCGGGGGCTTAGGCTTGTTGACGTTGTTTGTTATTGTCATCTATTGCTTCATTCTCTGGGCTTAGGGCTGCGTATCTATTTGCATAAATTAGTGTTTCTTTTACTCTGACCATTTGTGTATTTGACTTGTCTAATCGTTTTCGTTTAGTGGTCCTTTGCCAATCATTAGCAGGATTAGTTTCTATTTCTTTTTCATCATCTTCATAATACTCATTTGAGATGTTGTTATTTTGTATTAGTTGAGATGAAGATTTTGCACTCAATTGAAATATAGAAAGCTGTGTCTCTAGCATCTGGAGAAATTTTGGTATTGGGAGGACAATAATTCTGAATTAGGGGGCGGTTGATTTGTGTATTGGATTTGCTGGTGCATGTTTGGGGGATAGATAATAAGCGGGAACAGTGATAGTTGTGATAGCATAGTATTTCTGTTAAATTGCTGCTGATTATAAGTATTAAATGCGCCGTTATAGTCGTTGCCGGCCGGCAGCATTTTAATTTATGTAATATGAATTTGATTGTAGTTAAAAGTCTTTAAATAATTATTTTAATTATCACTTAGAGTTTATTAAATTTTAAAGTTAATATTACAAGTTGACCTCAAGTCGCTTTATCGCTCGGCACTTGTAATCTCGCAGACCGATTGCAGACATCTTTATTCCGCGATTGTAGAATGCAAACAATGTTCTTTATTTTGCACAAATATTTGTACAATAAGTACAGTCACCACCATTACAAGTTAAAATAAATTTTACCAAAAATATATTAATTTATAAAAGAATTATAAATGTATAACTTATATATGCATGTATGTCAAATATTAATACTTAAATGTAAAAAATACCTAAGTTTTAGATACTGTGACAGTAGCTCGTAGACAACCTTATTTACAAAAATATTTATAGAAATGTTATGAACATTACATTACTTTAAAAGCCTTTTTACCAATTCAAAAATACTTTCGACGATATGTAACGTTATAAGAAAAAAAGCAGAAGTACACATATTTTGTGCCTCTCCACCTACTCTCATAGTATTAAACATTATGAAATAAATGCTATAAAATTCTGCTTTTTTGTTTAATAAAATGAGATTTTAATTTGAACTGAAAAACAAAACAAAATTTATAGTGTTATAATGTGCAACCTCTTAGTACATCAAAATAATAAACTTTTTATTAAAACATTGCATGTTTCGTCTTGCTCTAAAATAAAATTTTTTAATTTTTAGGTACGGTACTTGTACAGATATTTATATATATTGTTTAATTATTTATTAAAAAGTATTTATTAAAAATATCTATGCACTAGAAAATCTCTTTATAGTACATAAGTGTTAGTACAAAAATGTCTAGATCTTCAAAAATCAGTATATATTTGTTACGTCGATGTTGGAAAGGCGTTCGATATTGTTAAATATACAGAACTCAACGCACTCTAGAATGTATAAACATAGCATATAGAGATCTACGTATTATAAAGGAGCTTTACTAGAATCAAACTGCAATAATAAAAATAAATAATATCGAGACCCACAAACTGAACATTAATAAATGAGTTAGACAGAGGCGCACGCTTTTTAATATTTACTCAGAGATTGCTCTTACAAAAGCCTTGACCAATGAAAGGAAAAAAGAATAAAAATCAACGGAGAATACCTCAACTGTATTCAATACGCTGACGATATGACACTTCTCACAGATAACATTGAAGATCTAAATCATCGTATGGTTGGTTCTCGTGTTACTAGGCCGTGGTCGGAGATGTTTCGTTTACAACTGCGGGGATATCTTCAGATAAAAATCTTCTAAAATTTAAGTTATTGTCTCGTGCGTAATCGGGCTAGCTGGTGCGTCAATCGAGTCATTGCAGGTAATATTTCGGCATTTTCTGACATTACTCGCTCTTTCACTGCATAGCGGTCTATCCTAACCACGAGATAGAATTCGAGCAAACACAAGTTTTATCTAATTGTACAATTACGCAAATTTATAAATATAAAAATAATTTTAATAGGGACGACGGATTTAATCTACCTAAATCTTGGTTTATCGCTCTTAAGGTGTATGGACATTGTAAAATTTTCATAAATCAATATTTTATGCGCTAAAAAACACGTATCTCAAGTTGCAAGTAAAAATTCGAACTCTAAATATTGAACAAGCGAAATGGGAGTTCGCATAGACCAAATCTATTCGACTTTTGTCAAAAGATCGACGAAGAGCGTGTTAATCACGCAAATCGACAGGCACAGGCTAACACACATGAAAGACGTCTGCGTGCACAGCAATCATTCTAGGAATCCATGGACGATGAAGAGCTGCTATACGGTCCAACGATAGTAGACTAACATAATAAATTAATGTATTCGATTTACCTCTTCTAAAACTTTATACGCCGTTTACTCAAAATCACTTTTTTGACCTCGTTGACAGCAACTAAGGCAGTTTTTGTCCGATCGACTTGATTCAAAAAAGATTTTATAGAGCTGACCTGGCCGTTTTTTTATCCCTTACTTTTTTTATAAATGTTTTTCTATTAAAAATTTCGTGAAAATTTCAACCTTTTTTCAAATTAATATTTTCAAAATCCCCTACGTCAAACCATAGCCATTAACATATATTTTAAGAATCTTTTTTGCTCTCAGGCGTTCCGTTTCGCTGCAAAGCTGTCAACGCCAATGGGGCCATTTTCAAGAGGCGCCATTTTGACGGACTACTGTACGCCAACATGATATTAAAAAAAAATTTATGTAATAATCACTTTATTAAAGATTTGTACAAAGTTTTATGTTAATCTATCAAGCTGATTTTTTATCAATAAAACAGAAAACATCTAAAATTTCCATATTTACAGTGCATTCTAACTGTCATTGTATATTAATCTTTCACAACATTGTACTCCTCATTCTCATGAATATTATATTAAAACATTGTAAGGGGTTTTCGCTGGAATTCTACCTCACATGTGTTATTGTACTCCTTTACCTATATTTAGTCCTATAGAATACTTACAGCCAATATTAATTGGCAGATTGTATAAATATTGGAGTTATAAAAAAAAAAGTTTACAGTGTTCATACCCCTTAAGGGGCAAAAAACAGACCGCTATACGGTAAAAGAGCAAGTGGCGTCAGAAAATGCCGAAATATTACTTGCAATGATCCTATTATGTTATCTATCATCTCGGTGAAGTCAACAAGGGCTCCCCAACACCCTCCCTATCACACTTGGATGAGTATAAAAGCGAAAGCGCACGGAACAGCCACTTAATTTTTAGAAGATTTTCTTCTGAAGATGTCCTTCGCCTTCGCATCTATAAGATCTAAACCACTTGTTAAGGAAGATAAACGACAAATACCCTAATATAACAAACTAAAATGATGATTGTTGATAAAATCTCCATAAACAATAAATTACTCCTTTTAGATGGTAAACAAATTGAACAAGTACATATAATTACCTCGGATGTCAGGTAAACGAAACCTGAAATCCAGATCAAGAAGTTAAAATCAGAATAGAGATAGCCCGAAATGTTTTCATTAAAATAAAACAGTTACTATTATGCAACAGACCACTTAACATAGATGTCCGGTAGATAAGGGAGAGAGAGAACGACAGCTATTAGCAACAATAAAGCCACTTTGGCCATATAATGCGCAACTGTAAATACCGCGCATCCCAAATTATCACAATGGACAAAATATAAGAAAAACGAAGAATAGGTCGAAAAAATATGTATTGGTTTAGACATTTGAGAAATTAGACTGGGTTAGGAGCACAGAAATAAATAATAAATTAATCGACTGGAACCTAAAAGACGAAGCTGTCAAATATTTAGGTGTTCACTTAGATGCAAAGCTGAATTGGGGGGATCATATCAATAAAAAACTCGCTGAGTGTGAGAACAAACTGGGTACTTTATATCGGCTAATAAACCGAAAATCTCACCTTAGATCTGAGTGCGTCGTTCTCATTTACAAAGGAATCCTCGGATAAATTCTTACCTCTGCATGTACAATCTGGTGCAATGCTTCAAAAACCTCAATGAAGAAGGACCAAACAATGCAGAACAAAGTGCTCCGAATTGCAATCAACTGCCAGTAGTTCGTCCGCAACACCCAAGTGCATAGTGAGCTAAGTGTTCCACTAATAACTGAGTTTATGAAAAAAACTGCAGCAAAGTTCTTCCAAAACCAAGTGCTCTCTTCTAGTGCTACCAAATTAAATCTCGGTGAAAAAAGATATTCATGAGCGCCTTAAACGCCAATTAACTCAAGACTTTAATTTAAAGACTGTATATAAACTTATAACTGTTCAACCTTGAAACTTTATAGAGGTGTGATTTATTATCTATCACTTGATCCTCACTTGTAATGTACTTGCCACGTCTATTTTTATTGTATTATAATAACATAGCCGTGTATTGCATATTATATTGCAGATACAGCTTTAATTATAAAATAAAAAAATCTGGTGTGAACATCACACGACTTTCCTTATCTTATTATTATATATTATACCGTGTCCATCGTCTCGGCCCTGCGCTGCTCTCGTCTCGGAACTTGTTAATTTAAAAAAGGACGAGGTGCGAGTCCAACACTAGAAAGTTGATTAAAATAAACAGTACAAGAAAATAATTGACTTGTACTTAAAATTTTGCTACATCACTGAAGGTAACCGTGCGAGCTCGGCGAGCTCCCCTCCGTCCTCCCGCAGTCGGCCCGGTAGCTCGCCGAGCGCGCTGTGATTGGTCCGTTAAATTAATTTTTAATCGGCTATAACTTATTTATTTGACCTCGGATCAAAAAATTTCATTGTAATTTTTTGTTCGTCTCGGTCTGATCTATCCGGTAATATAAATTTCCCGAAACATTTTATGAACACCCGGTATATAAAAATCCTGAGCTTCAATTTTTTTTGGATTCTTATTTTATTAACTTTTATTTTAAATTCATGTTTATCTCATGATAACAAATCATTTTTATTCTCACAAATTTTTTGTATTTTAAACCGTTTAGATTCGCGACCGCTTTCCGACCAATTTTGCGACCTTGCGACCAAACGGCTCAGTCGATTTTCACCAAGAGCTTCGCACTGCGTCCCCTACCTACAAGTAACTTGCATACCAAATTTCAAGTCTCTAGCTCTTACGGTTCTTGAGATATCCTGTTTATTGACAGACCGACAGACACACACACACACGAACCAATGGCTCAAACCAACTTTTTTAGTGTCCTGAGACTATATTTCGTCCAGAAATGTGAAAAACTGGGTAGGTCAAATTTCCGCCTGTTACATTACTTTCCTTATTATAGGATAAGGAAAGTAAAAAATCTGGTGTGAACATCACACGACTTTTCTTATCCTATTATTATATATTATACCGGGTCCATCGTCTCGGCCCTGCTCTGCTCTCGCCCCGGAACTTCTTATCTTAAAAAAGGATGAGGCGCGAGTCCAACACTCGAAATCTGATTAAAATAAACAGTACAAGACAATAATTGACTCGTACTTAAAATTTTGCTACGTCACTGAAAGTAACCGTGCGAGCTCGGCTGCACGGCCTTCCCCATTATCGCCTGCGTGCTCCCTCCTATTGGCTAAGCGCTCCCTCTCTTTCATTGTAATTTATTGTTCGTCTTGTTCTGATCTACCCGATAATATAAATTTCCCAAAACATTTTATGAACAACCGGTATATTAAAAATCCCGAGCATCAATTTTTTTTCGAGTTCCTATTTTACCTACTTTTATTTTAAATTCATGTTTATCTCATGATAACAAATCATTTCTATTCTCATAAATTTTTTACTTTCCTTATCCTATAATAAGGAAAGTAATGTAATCGGCGGAAATTTGACCTACCTAGTTTTTCACATTTCTAGACGAAATATAGCCTCAGGACACCAAAAAAGTTGGTTTGAGCCATTGGTTCGTGTGTGTGTGTGTGTGTGTGTGTGTGTGTGTGTCTGTCGGTCTGTTGGTAAACAGGATATCTCGAGAACCGTAAGAGCTAGAGACTTGAAATTTGGTATGCAAGTTACTTGTAGGTAGGGGACGCAGTGCGAAGCTTTTGGTAAAAATCGGCTGAGCCGTTTGGTCGCAAGGTCCCAAAATCGGTCGCAAAGTGGTCGCGAATCTATAAGGTTGAAGATACAAAAAATTATGAGAATAAAAATGATTTGTTATCATGAGATAAACATTAATTTAAAATACAAGTTGGTAAAATAGGAACTCGAAAAAAATTGAAGCTCAGGATTTTTAATATACCGGGGTTCATAAAACGTTTCGAAAAATTTATATTACTGGATAGATCAAACCGAGACGAACAAAAAATTGCAATGAAATTTTTTGATCCGAGGTCAAATAAATAAGTTATAGTCGATTAAAAATTAATTAAACGGACCAATCACAGCGCGCTCGGAGAGCTACCGGGCCGACTGCGGAGGACGGGGAGCGCTTGCCAGGAGGAGCACGCAGGCGATAATGGCGAAGGCTGTGCGACCGAGCTCGCACGGTTGCCTTCAGTGACGTAGCACAATTTTAAGTACGAGTCAATTATTGTCTTGCACTGTTTGTTTTAATCAGCTTTCGAGTGTTGGACTCGCGTCTCGTCCTTTTTTTAAAAAAAAAGTTCCGGGACTAGAGCAGCGCAGGGCTGAGACTATGGACCCGGTATAATATATAATAATAGGATAAGGAAAGTCGTGTGATGTTCACACCAAATTTTTGTATCTTCAACCGTTTAGATTCGCAACCGCTTTGCGACCGATTTTGGGACCTTGGGACCAAACGACTTGGCCGATTTTTACCAAAAGCTTCGCACTGCGTCCCCTAACTACAAGTAACTTGCATACCAAATTTCAAGTCTCTAGCTCTTACGGTTCTCGAGATATCCTGTTTACTGACAGACCGACAGACACACGCACACACACACGAACCAATGGCTAAAACCAACTTTTTTGGTGTCCTGAGGCTATATTTCGTCCAGAAATGTGAAAACTAGGTAGGTCAAATTTCCGCCGATTACATTACTTTCCTTATTATAGGATAAGGAAAGTAAAAAGAAATGATTCAACGTAGCACGAGGCAAACAAACGTACAGTGAAGTTATAGATAACATATTTAAATAATGGCACTTTAAGAAGAAGAAAATTGTCTTTATACTGTTTAGATACCAAGATATAAGACTAACAATCACAAGGTCGTCCAGGTAAATCCGTAAAATAATAAACTATGAAAATAACATTCAAATAACATTTAAAATTAAATTTATTTATATAAAACTCATCACAGTTAAAAGTAAATTGTATTTAAAATTATATTATTTAATATAGCCCTATCAAGCGGCCACGAGTCGGCACCTACACCTACTATAAGCCAACATAATTTTCTTCGTTCTATATGTGTCGTTATCATCATGATAAAGAATTCATAAGTTGTCTTTGGTATTACGATGCCCTCTTTGATTTTCGTTTCGACCACGTCATTTACGTAGTATTTAAGGAGGTTGCAGTCGGGGCTGTAGGGCTCCCATAAGTCGAGGAACCAGTGATAATACAAATTATTATATACCCATTCCTTGCCTTGACAGCTGGAATAAATTTTTTTTTTGAACATGTACTTACCTTCAGCTAACTATTAATTTCAGCACGTTGATATAAGTATTGGTGGTCACCTTTAACCCTTTGTCAAAGAAATGGGGCGCCATGACATTCCCTTTACTGTTCAGAAACTCCAGCACCATCACGAAGGCCGAAAACATTGTATACATGATAGTATGTACTTCAGAAGCATCTTGGCAGGTTCAATGGTTGTTTTGGCGATTCACCTTCTTGTCCTGGAGTACGTTTTTGTTCGAAAAGAATATCATGAAGCTAGCGCTGTCATATTTGATGTTGTTGCACCTTTCACTTCTTACCTCTCTTATTTTTTCCAGTCAACACTTGGCAGTTTTTCAAAACAAAAAACTTATAAGTTTAGGTCCTGGTGCATTTTTATATTGACAGTCGACCTCATTAACCCCATTTCTTTTGCCAGATTGTAATCGACCTTCTCTTTCACCGACAAATTAATAATTTCTTTTGCGATCAGATCCTCCTAGTAGTCAGATTTTCTGTAATTTTTGGCTAAATCGTAAATTTTAGTCTTTCTGTAGCTAAATCGCGCAATCATTACTGTAAGCGACTTTTCAGCGTGAAGGGATTCGAGCATAGTAGCTCTGCTATGGTATTCTTAGCTCATTTGTTAGGGGTGACATAAGATAGTTTTTCGGATTTTCCAATATACAACCTAAGAAAATTCCGGATTTATTTCGACGAGCCTGTACTGTTCCAACAATAATTTATGATATTATAATTTTTTTTAATATGTGATAGCCATTGTCATAATTTTGTAATCAGATATATATTTTTTTAAATGTAAGACTGAGTTGAGCAAAAAGATGTGTTGATTTTGAAAACGCTCTAATAAATTTAGGTTTGTAATTTTACCACGTTAAAAAAACACATAAAAGAGCTCACAACGTACGCTTCATTTTTTAGCTAATATGTCGTTATAATTTTCTAATCTTGTAAAAAATGTTAATCACTTTTTAAAATAACCCCAAATTTTACTAATTTTATGAGAGTGTGGCAATCTGTCCCTGAAAACTCTACTCTTATGATAACTCTGCGGATAACATTTGACACGCTGAAATGATGAGATTTTGTTAAACCCGCAGTATTAGTGTTTACTGTGTGCCTTGCAATGTGCCCTGTTTTTTGTGTGAAGTACAAAAAAATCATGATTCTATATTAAAATTCTTGGTGGTCACACTGTCCGTAATACCTTCACATACTATAAATAGTAGCTATGTAACTGGTATAGCAGCCACTGACTGAATGTAGGCAGTTGTAGAGGTGTTGTATTACGTCTGATAGACAACCGCATTCCACCACGCTCGGTGGCTAACACTTCTAGACATCCCGCTGGCGTACACGTGTGCGTCGGTATATTCCAGAAGATTCTAGCAGGACGTCTCTAGACAGTTTGCGAGTTTTCTGGAATATGGCTGACTGGGAAATAAATATCGCACGGCGGGACGGCCACAGCATTCTGTGACGTTAGCGAACGAATCCAAGTGCGAGAGCTGTGTTGATATTAATAGTGTGCCTGTATATGTCAGTGATTGTATGTATTGTATATATAAATAACGTGGTAATTTGCGTAATTTGTAAGTACCATAAATAAGTAATTTAAGTAAATTTTTACTTATTCACCACTACCAAGGGACGAAATGTTACAATTGTGTCAAATACGAGATATATATATATAAAATAAAATAAATTGAAAGTAGGTTCAGTGCTCCGATCAAGATCACTTCTAGTGGCGTGCCTGGTGGATCTAAAGAATACAGCCAAGAAGGCCGGCAGTTGTACGCCGATATGATAAAGACCAAAGTTCAGCCTCAACTTTAGATAGTAAGTTTTTTTAGACGAATTATCAAAAACGGTTGCTAAAGTGAACGGATGGCTGAAAATTAAAAATAAGACTGCTTGAATTATTTTTTTGTGTGGCAATGCTTTCGAAGTACTGTGTTCATTAATGAGAAAAAAAGCTACAACAAACATCTTAAAATGCGTTACGGCCACGCTCATTTGGAGGAATTTTGCCGCACACAGCTTCAGAATTGTGTACAAAAATCGGGCGAAACTCTTCAAAAGTTTGAAGCAGATGTAACTTGTCTTGTTCGTATCTCATACCCAACAGCTCTAGATAACTTCTTGGAGGTATTAGTTGTGCGAATATTTATTGGCGACATTAACGATCGGGAGACTCAACAAACAATAAAGTTGACTAGACTAAAAATATTGGTTAACGTGCTAACATAAGTAAGCGACAAATACCGAGGAACAGAATAAGGCACCCGTGTAAAACTTTGCAGAAAATATTGTAAACATATTGAGGAAAAGGAAAAGGCGACTGCTGCGAGAATTGTGATAGGACCGAGTGAGAGTAGCTTATAACACAATCCTTCCAGAACGCAGTAAATTGGCGGTGGATGCAGTTTTGGATTGCTTCTTTCAACAAGAAAGATTATTTTTATCAAACCAAGTAATGATGAGGAGAAGATAGGAAAGGAGATACTGGTTGAGAAGACACTGGTTCAAACTGGCAGCGTGGTACCAGTCCGCATAATAAATGTTAATGGGTGTCTTTTAACGCTGAAGAAAAACACAATCCTTGGCCATTGTATTTCGGTCTCTTCGGTGGTTCGTCAAATCGATGGCATTCAGCCAAGATCAGGCAAAAAAAAATACTCAGGAAAGACTAAATTAGTGACTTAAATGATAGAGATCCACGACAACGTGCAGTATAACATCAACATTATGAGTATCCGGATAAAGCATCGGTATTACGTCAACGTATTGAGACCGGGTTATAAAGAATGCGATCGTATATGATTATATAACCCAAAGTGATGACGTAGGTTGCCTCCAAAACTTCAACATTCTTACGAAGATCCATACGAGATTCTGAAGAAGGTAAATGATATCGTATAACAAGTCAATTGTATCCTGTTTTCCTAGATGAAAAGTCTCGATCAGAGGATCTGATGTCTTTAAACTATGAACTAGGGTTCGAAGACTTTACGAGTTCAGTGAGGGAAACTTGGCGAGTACGTTATGGTATTACTAGAAAACTACAACAAAACCTATTTCATGTACTGGCAAAATATGCCCTGGTGCATTGTGTAGCACGTGATCTGAAGATGTCCAGAGGAATCGCCAGTGTATTTCAAGCAAAATTTTGTTTAGTGAGATAATTAAAAAAATCACGCCTCAAAGTCTGAAAGACGCTGCGCATGCATCACGGCGGCAGGAATAGATGCTACCTTGTGACTAACAATCTTTGTAGGACAAACCGACTTAACGCGCATTGTGGGAAACACTAACGAAGCTATGCAGTCATATGTTGAATGAAAATATTTGGAACCTGGAAGTACCGAATCTTGTGCGGATTAGACTTACGAACATGATAGAAGCTGTTTCGAGGTTCTGGTATCGACGTCCTAGTTTGCAGCTACCATTTGCAGAAGACCGCGGACTGTTACTTTTCCTTGATGTCTCAATGCAACAAAGGTCAAGATTGCAAGTACCTTCATGACTCATTCAAACGTCGGGAAATAATAATCCAGGACCATTCATTCTTAAGGAGAGACAGTGTAATGAATTTCCAAACGCCCTTTGTAACACGGATGATAGACATTCATATTCCATCTGATTTGGCGATTGACACTTCTAGAAATCCAGCTGGTGCGCACGTGTTTGTTGAAATATTTCAGAAGGCTAGAGCGTGCCATCTATCGATGGTTTTCGAGTTTTTTGGAATGTCGGTGATTACGAAATAACTATCGCACGGCAGGACGGCCGCAGTACTTCGAATTGAAGTGACACTAGCAAACGAATCCAAGTGCGGGAGCTGCATTGACATAAAGAGTGTGCCGTTTTACGTCAGTATTTGTATGTATAGGTGTATAAATAAGTTCTCATCTTTAGATTTCACATGACGCAAATCACCGTTTACATGTAACGTATTAGTCCGTCCTCTTGCGATTTTAAAGCAATGACATTTGGTCTTTCGAAACATCATGCGATTTAGCATTTGATGCACATAACCTCAATAACCAGCTGTGTTCACGATGGCAATCACAAAAGAGCATATTCGATTTTCTATCCACTTCGCGTTTCATCTTAAGAAAAACGATGCTGAAGCTACCGAAATGACTTGTGCTGCATATGGTGAAAATGCTGTAAGTCATGCAACGTACAAAAAGTGGTACCAAAAAGTTTTCGCGGAGGAGAGTTTAGTCTTGAAGATCAACCACGCGCTGGACGCCCTCAAACATTTGACACGGATGAGCTGCAGACGCGTTAGGCTGGGAACTTCTTCCACATGCGGCGTATAGCCCAGACATGGCCCCTTCCGATTATCATTTATTCCGATCGTTACAGCATCACTTGGCTGATACGCACTTCAAAACAGAAGAAGTCCGAAAATGCATCGATAATTTTATCGTCTCGAAGCCGGTGAGCTTCCATCACCAGGGAATTCGCAAGTTACCCGAAAGATGGCAAAAGGTCATCGATGCCAACGGAGAATACTTTGATACTTCAGCTTTTTTTGTTTGTTTTTAAATAAAACTTTAATTTTGCAGAAAAAAGCTGAGAACCTATTTATACACCTAAAATTATGCATGTAAATAACAGTGTAAATTTTTAATAATCTGAAAGTACAACAAAAAAGTAGTTTTATGTAAATTTGCACGTTATATTCACCACTGCCAAAAACTTTACAATTTGTATGATGGTAAATTGAAAAAGTCTTTTCACCTCATAAAGCAAACGGAAATTCTCGTCAATCCTTTTAATGGTAATAACATATATAAAACTAGTGACGTAATCACAAGATTATATATATATATATATATATATATATATATATATATATATATATATATATATCAATATTATAATTCGATTATTCCATTATGATACTCTAAAATTTGAATTAAAAAGCATTAATAATGTTTCCTTAAAAGCCATATTTTAAATTATTAACTTGAATTAATAATATATAGCATGTATGACTAACGTTATTAATGATCAGATCATTTTATCTACAAATTTTGATTACATACAACAGCTGGTTGTATTAAGCAATCCGTGTAACCTTGTACATTAATAGCTTTACTCTGTAGCCGATAACGCCTATACATAAAAGGTTTCTGCTCTGAGATTGCAGCATCCGCCAGATTCCCATTTTCATTAGTTATCAGTAAACGGTACATAGCTGCATTCCTCATTAATCATTTTATCTGGTCGAGCCTGCAATATATTCGCTGTAATTGGCAGTCGCCAGGCGAGCTTAATATAATTAGCGTAATTGAATTAATATCGCGGAGCGCCTGTTTTATTCAGCTGTTTGCCGCGTCCATCATCCCATAATCTGATCGGCTCAAAAATTTTTATTCGAACATTAAGAGCCGCATTAGCGGCTAATTATAATCTATGCGGTTGCCCGATAATAAAATCGCATGATTAGGCATAATTACAAGTAAGTTAGCCGTTTTCTGCCCGTCAGAAGTCGCGTTTTAGGCTGCAGAGCCAGGAATGGATTATTTATGTAGATATCCGCGGCACTCCTAGCAAGGCGGCGCTGCCTCGTCCGGTAATTGGCGAGAAGAACAATGCCCACGTGTAAATGAGATATAAATCACATTAAGGATCGTTCGCTCCGATACGACACCGATATACTTCGGAGGTTAGCCGAGGCTGGACGTATTTGTAAAGTGCAAGGCGACTTTCCTCTTTAGGCCGGCATTTTTGTTGCATGAAAGATAACAGGCGTTTATTGTCTATTTGCTGACTGGTGCATGTCGTTAGAACATAAATAGCGGATCGTAAACTAGATAATTGCGTGTCTATCAAGGTTGTAACGCTCAAAATTAAATTTTCTTAGCTATAAAGGACGTTTGTTTTCAATATTACTATAATTAATATTAAGATATAATTGTCAATTTATTAAAAAATATGAATTGCAATTAATTACTCGTTGATTAAATATATTCTTTGTTTAGTGTTGCTATGATTTTCGTAGGAAATTGTTTTATAAAAAAATATGATGTTACCATAGACTTTTTAAAAAAGAAATAAGTATATTCTACGGGGTTGTCAAAGTAAATTCGAAAAATAAATAATCAGTAAAAATAGCACTAAAATATAAACAAAAAAAATATTTAGATAAAACTTGACACGATTAAAGTAAATAATATTAAGAATCGTATTATTCAAGCGGCCACGGCCTTCTCAAGCCGGAACCTCAAGCTAGTGGAAGCCAACACAACTTTCTCCTTTGCCATATATGTCATTGCATCCATGATGGAGGCCTTTAAGCTGTCTTTGGTATTATGATATCTTTTATTGACCTTCCCCTCAATCATGTCCCACACGTACTAGTCAAGGAAATTACAGTCGGAGCTGGAGGGTGGCTACAAGTCGGAAGACCAGTAGTAATACAACCTTACCTCGTGGGCTGGAGCGGAGTCTTGCCGGAAGGCGTACTTCCGCAAAAAGGCTATCTCCTCTATCTAGGACTTGACAATTGCCTTCAGCACGTTGATATAGCTGTTGGTGGTCACTTACAGGCCTTCCTCAAAGAAGTGGGGCTCCATGTCATCCCCTTCGCTGCTCACAAGCCCCAGCATCATCACAGAGGCGGGTAACTTTGTATGTATGACGGTAGGCATTTGAGAGACATTTTGGTAGATTAAACGAATATTATTGCGATTTGGTTCCTGTCCTGGATGAAATTGTTTATGTGCGAAAAAATCTCAGAAAGCTAGCGTTGTCCTGCTTGATGCCGTTCAGCAATAATTTGGCTTTTAACTTCCTGTCCTTCTTTAGTTTTTCTCAGTCAACACTTAGCGGTTGCTCAGGAGTAAAGACTTGTACTGCAGGTCTTAGTGTACTGCTAGACTGATCGACAATTTTCCACGCTTATTTCTCTTGCTAAGTAAGCTATGCTCCCCCAGGATCCTAATTGACCTCTTTCAATTACTGAATTTCTGTGGACGACTTTCGCACTATAGCAGCTCTGAGATCATATTCTTGGCTTATTTTGTTGACAATCGTAGATTATTGATTATGTGAAGCTAACTTGTGTTACCTATAGTAAACTGCGCACACGCATAAGACGGCCTTTTGAGTTTCTCGCAATACAGCCTAAAAGAATTATTGATTTTCCTCGATGACCATGTAATTATGCTTTAAAAAAGAAAACTAATTAATTTTTAATTTACATCGTGGCATTGGACGTTTACGAAATTCTTATCGACTTTATAGCAAGCGAAGAAGTGTAAACTTTGATTTTCAAAGTAGTAGTTTAAAGTCTCCAAAAACTGTATATTGCAGTATTCAGCGATTTGTTGATTATACAATAATTACAGCTATATGTGCAGAAATGCCATATGAAATAAAAGTAATGTTAGTATCGATAATGTTCTTGTATGTCTAGAAATAGGCAAACATTTTTTACAAAGATCTTGTTAAGAATAACATAGGCATCAGAAAGATAATGGTTAAAAATTGTTGATAAGTAAAAGTTTTCTAAAACCACTTCAACTTAAATACTTTTTTTAAATCAAACGATCTAGAAATACTTTCACATTTGCTAAATTATTAAAGAATTCGAGAAACACAATTCAAGATTTAAACTAAAATGGTAAGAAGGGACAAAAATTAAGTTACAAATACAATTCTTGCAGCACCTATTTAGTTACATTTTACTTACTTACTTACTTATTTACTTCCTCTTCTCCCATTGTACCTCACGGTGTCGTGCAAAATAAAATAATGATTAAACTAATCTAAATGTAAGAGCTTTTTAGTATGGTTGTTATGATCATATCCTAGAGCAATACGGCAACACTATAAAGTAAACCAAACGTTCACTGACATGTATAATTTGATAGAATAAAAGTATGCCACTATTTATCCTTGTATGCTAGCTTAGCATTAACTTTGTTGCGAGGACAATTTTAAAAATGGTCATTCGGAGACATCAATTACGTTTAAAAGCTGTATAAAATACTAGTCGATACACCGAATGTGACAGAGGAATTACTGATATACGAAAATTTCGTTTATATATTTGTACGTGGCCATTTAAACAAGCGCAAGGTCCTTTTATGTTTTGTTCTGCACTTATTAATGGAGGACAATCGTTTAATATAACCTGCAGACATATTGTACATGCAGTACGTGGTTACGTGCGGTACTTGCCTTGCAATTATTTCCTATTCTTTAGGCTTAAAGTTTCAATATAAATTTAAAGAATTAAGCCACTATGTGTTTAATTTCAAAAAAGTCTTAACATGAAGCTGCGCAAGTTCTTTGAAAAGCTTATTATCCGTTATGATTACAACAATGCCGCAACGAAACATCACATTAAGTAACTTAAAAAAGTGTTAAAACAAATTTCGATTTCTTTCTAAAACAAAATTTCGATATACACCTTGTGTGGGGACGCGGTGGCTCAGATGGTTCAACCAGTTGGTTCTGTCCTCTAGCCGGCGCGCGCGAGTTCGAGTCTCGCCCAGCCCATGGGTATGTGTAAATGTCCTAGAATAAGTGCATGCTAGTCCGCACGATAAGCCCTTGAGGCTGCAGTGCCTATAAGGGCGCAAAAAAAATCCACCTTGTATATGTAATGGCATAATGTAAAAACCATAAAATTAGGTTATGCTTTAAATACTTAGTTTTCATCTAAACAATATTTCAACCCAACATTATGAAGCGCATTCGCAATATTGCAAGCAAATAATAAATATACCGTAAAATAAGATGTCATCACGTATCATACGAAAATTGTGCAAAATACAAAAATTTTTAAAATTTTAAATCTTAGATGCATTTGATATTATGTATGTGAACTATAATTTACAGTATATTGTTTCTAAGCGATCAATTCGAAAACTACTTGCTATATAATAATAAGAGAAGAATAGTCTTATTTACCATCTCTACCACCGCATTTAAAGATCTTTCAAAACGTCCTTGTGTGGAGCACTACCTGAATTACTAATTACTAAAGTTTTGTTCTTATAAAATTTTAATTTACTTAACTAATTTAACCCAACGATTGCAAAATGTATTTGATTAATTTGTAGGGGAAAAGAAAACTTAACATCCATCTTGAATAAAATATAAAAGCTAAAAATTAATAGACTCAAGTAGCTAATGAAAAAAAAAAGTAGGCTAGGAACGCGTACTAGGTGCCGGTTGCAAAAGATAAAATTAGCTAAGAAAAAAATAGAGAAAGGCAAACAAAGTCACACTCACCACTTTCCTCGGTCTTCTGCGCCTCCAACCACAGCTTTTTCTTAATGAAATAATAATATTCCAGAGCGTAAGTCGGGTTAAAAGAAAATGCGGTTTTACAGCGGGATGATAGATCCAGCGCAGAACGAGTGAACAAATCGAGGCGGAACGAAACACTGGCTGGATTTGCAAATGGCGACATACCCGATAATGTATGTATTTTTAAACAGCGGCAACAGAAAGCGGGTAAACCCCAATTTAAACTTAAATGGAATATCTTTGGCTAATTAAAGAAAGCTTAATTCGGTCGCAACAAAACTGCCCACCAAAATCATTTATGATTTTTAAGGGAGTAAAATTATTAGATAAACTGTGCTAAAATGTTTAAAATAAGCTGAACATTTGTAGTTTTACTGATTGAAGTAAGAAAAATTAAATTACTATTACAATTAATAAAAAAAAATTAAAGTAGATATTAATTCTAGAAATAAAACAAAACGTCTTCCATTCAAAAAATAACATATTTACAATCATTCAGCTGGCAAAGGAACAAGACTGCTGACAACTCGAGTTAACAGTCTCGGATTATTGATAGGTTGGACTGTAGCAACGAGGAGAATGTTGTCCCAACTCGGATGCAATACCGTCACACGACCCAAAGGCAAGACAAAGGATGCGTAAAAATATTTTTGATGAGAACAACATTGTCCACCTTTGGCAATGCTCGAGTTTGCGTCCACTTTCTTTGCATTATAAAGTATTAATATGTTTCCGCAACGACCAGTGTTTCCAACAGAAGCTGACAAAATTTAATCCAGCGATTTTTCAGTCTGATTGGAGGCAACAATAGCGGGGCGCTGATCAGAAAATGTCTGGGACTCAAGTAACTGGCTGCTTTCGTAGGTTCGGGAGAAAGAAAGCAAAGCGGGCTATTCGAGCGAACAACATGAAGTACTCTTCACAAGTCAGCGTAAATTGTTCTTAGCCGATTTTATTCCCGCCTCCCACAAACCACCAAAATTTAAGGCAAAGGGTGGATTAAATTTTCACGAAATTTGACAGGAGGTAAGAATGGAGTTTTTAATAAACTTCAAAAACTTAAAAGCTTCCTTGAGAGTGTGATTGGCTCACAAAAACTACGATCCTGATCTGAACATATTATAGAGAGAGCCCTCTACGAACGACCAAACGATTCAAAGAAGCAAAAAAGCCAGGAGATAAAAACTCTGTAACAAACTACAAATGTGTACATTTGGTAGCTAAACAAAAAAATGCATAAATACCCTTTTGTGATATATGGTTTACGAGGATTTTCGGATTGCACATCAAAGGAACCTGCAAAATCCATTCCGAGATGAGCAAAAGCTCGGGAAAATTTAACGCGGGTATAGGGAAAATCGGACATTTTCTGCTGATTGGTTTACAAAGTAAACTTGGTAGGGAAAAATTCAATATCGGCTATTAATTAAAGTTTTCCACAGTGCTAGGTTCTAAGTGCAAAGACATCAAATGGAATGGTGATATAAAACCGTGGAAAGATGCTAGGTTCTAAGTTGCAAAGACATCAAATGGATGGTGATATAAAACGCGTGGAAAGATGGCGGCATACGTAGCCATAATAGAACAAGTGTTTCAGACTTCGAAAGAGGGAAATAAACGCTTAGCCATAATAGAACAATTTCAGAATCAAAAAGTAAATAAACGCTTGAGACACAAAAAAAATTTCGTTTCATTTTGAAAGAAGCTATCTATTAATCTGGTCAGATAAGTAGCACAAAGTTCCAGTCTAGGAATGGTTAATGATGTAAGAGGAGCTACTTTGATTTTAGCTTTAAGCAGCGAGGATGACCAGTTGTTGTCCGAGGGATATCAAGTGTTTAAAACAGCCTCGTCGCAAGGCATCGAAAAAACCTGCTAAATGAATTTTTTTATGTGTAACGGAAAATTCAACCATGGAAATTTAATTATTGAGAGGAAGCAATGTGCTCAACCAATCCTAGCCAATAAATATTCTAAATCCGGAGGTACAAGTGAGTCCCACTATGTCTTTGATATCCATAATAATTGCAAGACGTCTCTTTATAGAAGATGTGAAAAAGGCTAGAAACCCAAGAGTCAAAAATTTGAGCGACATATGAAAGCAAAGTTCTTGTTATTACCTTAGCGTTAAAAGGTTTGACTCTAAAATGAAAACAATCAGCCCTAAAATGTTTAGCATGGGGACGTCAAAAAATCCTAATAAAATTTCCAAATGGTCACTGGAATATCACCTAAGTACCGCCGGGTCACTGCTAGCCCGCTTACGAAGCTCGAAGCCTGTTTTGAGCATAAGCGATTGCAATTGGTGACGCAAAAAAGGGTTTCAACGGCGTTATTTCCACTTGTTATGACGTCATTGATATAGGTATTGGGTAGGATAGCGTCCAAGGCTAACGGATAAGGAGACCCACGATCCTTGATGAGTTGTTTTAAACAACGTTGAATCCAAGAATTCCGATGGAGCAAGGCCATAAGTCATCGTGTTGAGCTCGAATTCTAGAATTTCTAAGGAAAGAGCCGATAAAATTATGCTGGAATTGTCCATTTTCCAAATGTATCGATATTTGCCAGTACATCATTTTGATGTCTGCGCACAAGACTATTTTTCATAAGCGAAATAAACGCAAAATCTCGGTTATATTACGTTGCAGTTTTGGACCAGAAAGGAGACGCAAATTTAAAAAATATCTGAACTGTCCGGATATAATGCGTTAAAAACTACATGTATTTTGGTAGTAGAGCTGCTAGCTTTCGTGACACAATGATGTAGTATATATGACAAGAAAGTTGGGGCGGCGGTTATATGCCCCAGGGATTCATATTTTCGCATCAATTTGAAATTTGATGAAAATTTGAAATGAAGTTTTCAAGAAAAGAGTTGCCAGGTTGCACCATCCTGTTTCTCAAAATTTTTGTAACGGATTCTGAATTTGTAGCGTGGTTATGAAGGAAGCAGTTGGTGATAATACAGCAGAGGTCACCGGACCTAATAATCCAAACACGGAGTTAAAAGCCGACGTACCGCCAATAATTAGTTTAAAATTCAAAATAATTTGTGAATGTAAGTCGGCTCCAATTAAAAAATCGATCGATCCTTGACGAAACTGTTATTTAGCGACAGGAGCCGTTGACAATTCGGCGGTAATCGAGGACAATATCATGGTTGAAACGGAAAATTATTTGAAAATTTAAAACAAATATGACATTTCACTTTTTCAAATAATTCAGTACTCGACGGTCCAATCCCTGTTTACCTGAGAACCAGGAATCAATTAATGCACGAATTAGATGAAAGCTGCCCTACGCGTCCTCGATGATGATCTGCGCCGTTCCCAAAAGAATTTGTTTACAATCAACACTGGTGGGGGTCGACAGCTCACTAAAGGACTTGACCGGAATTGGGCCGAGATGCGCGGAGGACTACAGAAGGAGACGTAGTAATACGAGGAAGTTTGGAATTAACGGGTTTCGCGGCAGAAGGCAAAGAGAAAGGTTCTTTTCTTCGAAATCGGATTTACAATTATAATTAATTGATTGTTTATTTTTCGACCTCCGAGACGCGGGGATACAAAATTATGAGAATAAACAAGATTATGCGTTAGATGTAACATTTGTTACTCTTGTATACAGGGCAAATTAATTGGAAACGTACATTTCGTTCGAAACTGAAATCCTGAACAGCTGAAACACCGTTTGTGGGTATATAAAAATTGGTTTTCATTTGCCAGTCAAAATTGAAGAAATTTTGGACATATAATAGTCGATGTTTGGCCTTGCATGCTAGACAACCCAAATCCTTTGCCGGAGAAGCGCGTGCAAAAGAGGGAAGAGACTGTAAACTCGAGCTGACCAACAGAACACGTGATGTCCTCAAAGTGCCTCTTAAAGAATTCTTTGAAAAAGCTGAAGTCATTTTTTCCAATTCTGGAGTGCGAATCTGGTATGTAATAAAGTTATTTAATTGAGTATAAGTGCGAATTTCAGTTTCTGAAACTTTCTTTCGCACGATTTCCGTGTTTGAGAATCCAAATTTTTTAAAGTTAATGAAAATCACAAAAAATTGCTAAGTCGTTAGTATCAGTTGCTTTAATAGCAGATCTGCCACCGTTAATAATTATGGTCAGAAGAAGGTTCGACGCATTACCAGAAAGCTTTCTGACCGCGAAAAAAAAATCTACTAATTGCACTCAAATCAAGTGTGAATTAAACACGAATGTGTCACTAGAAACGATTCGCCAGACAATTTTGAAGAACGAACACCTTGTTTCTCAAAAAATTAAAAAAATATTTCAACTAAAGCTTTCCTCTAGAGCGGAAAGCCGCCCATACCATCACGTTACTACCACCAAAGTTACGCTTCGAGAAATAATGCTTTTCCTTGCGTAGATCAGTAATGAGGAAAGAAAAAATTTTAACGAAAAACGTCATATCGTCCCATAGGATCAGGTAGACAGAACAGTAATGGAGTGTCCCACGTCCAAAAATCGTGTTTGGAGTTTTCTTTAACGTGCCTGAAAAGATGTACCGATCTAAAAATTAAAAAAAATATTGAAAAAATTCTTCGAATCCTAAAAGCAGCATTAAATGCAAAGAGCGGTTTTTTAAAAATTAAACAAATATTTGATATTTCAGTTAATTTTTTCCAGTGTTTATAATGATCTTTGTTTTTGTGCTGTGCAATAATATATTATATAATAAATTATTTTCTTACATTAAAATATAAGTATATGGGAAACTTTGAAAAATTAACATTTTGACTTTTTCATAAAAAAATACAATTTTTATAATACCCTGTACTAGAAAACTATAAGTTTTCTCTGATTTCCATAATGTAACTAACAATATTTTACTTGTTGAATTAAATTTCTTATGTACTTCCTTTTCTTATTTCTTTCTTCTTCTGCATGTTATCTGAAATTTACTATGATTTTCTTGATCAAATATTACAACTAAAGTTATATGTATTTACGGTTTAGACATGCAATGCCTTATTTAATTTAGAATAGAATAGAATTGAGATGAAAATTACATTACAACAAAGACTCTCAGGACATAATTGCCTATTCTGCAAAAATTTTAAATTTTATTAGAGTTCTTTTAAGTGCAATTATATAAAAAATTAAAAGGTATTATTTAATAAATATATATGACACATATAATGTGCTGTAAGTTACCGTGTTTTTCCTATATAAAATGCGATTTATGTAAAAACAGGCTCTCAAGCCGAATCGTTAACGTATTAAAGTAGGGAATATATTATTTAATTAATACCACATTAATAACAACACTGGTAGCCGAGTGTCCAAAGCCAACGGCCTTTCTTCCAATAATGAGCTGATATACCGAGTATCGGTTTCCTATTTTAGGCGGCGAAATTAAAGATTGGTCATGCAGTGTAACGCCGCCGGCGTCTCTTCCAACCGTGCATCCTCGCCGGGATTCCGTTTTTTGGCCATCATTATTTCATCATCACGGCCCGAAATTGAGGGCGAGCGGCACGCAACGCAACGCCGGTGCGAAGCAAGGAGAGGAGGAATTACTTGCGTTTTTCTAGGTATTTATTCTCGACGAGCAAGAGGCGGAACACGAAAACATATTAATCAAAAGTGTGTTCTGAACCAACGAGGTGTCCACATGCCTAACAAAGGAAGATGCATGTTAGCGTCTTCTCTCCGGCTATCTCCGACGAGGAGTGCCTCGTGTGCGAATCTGGTGAGATACGGCCCGGCTCGTTTTCCTTTCTTTAATTATAGCTGTCTAAACTAAATAAAATATATAAATTAACCATAAGAAGTATTTAAGAGAATTGTTGTACTGATCATATTACCATCATTCTCAAAAACAGTTTTCCATTAAAACATTTTATATTTTTATTAATCAAAATAGTTAAAAATATTATTTGCTGCGATATAAAAACCTGTAACTGCTACTAACATAGTAATGCAAAATAGTTAACGAATATCGACATATAGTTTTATGTTTTTCTGAGGTGATAGATTTACTTTCTGTTTTACTTAACAGTAAATTAAATATATTAACCAAATTTGGAGGACTATTCCATAAAATATACACAAATTTCTTAATAATTTCATTTAGCGATAATAACAAAAGCTCAGTATTTGATGGTTTACTATAAAACACCAATTGAAAGTACACAACAGGAAAGAAAAACATAGACCCGCTGTGGAATTATTAAGTTTTCTTAAAGCGAGTACTTTAATAATAAATTGTGCTCTCTCATTTGTCTAAATTATATATACAAGTACTATGTTTAGCTTTTTACTATTTTTATAAATTAGTTTTTGAGTAAAACGGTATTTATTTTATTTTTTTTCCCTGGGTTAATTTAAAAAAAAACGCTTAATCTTCCAAATGTCTTAAAACTGGATAAATATAATATCGTGACTTTTACAACCAACTAAATAGCATTGTAACAATCATTTATTGTTTGTTTTTTCTAGATACCTATAAATATTTGTTTTTCAGTTTGTATAATACAATAGTTGTAGATCAGGTAACCAAGAACTCTTGTAATGACTACTGACCTTATAATTAAAAACATGTATAAAACAAGGTCTTTGATAGGTATATCTTTATTTATATATTTTTTTATTCTATTCTAAGGATAACTAAACTATTTTTCCAACCAATTCATATGAATAGCTTTTAACATTACAATTATCTTCGTAACCAATCTTCAATCGGCTTTGCTAAGCAATTAGTTTTATGTTAAAATACAACCGTTTAAAAATAATTCCAAATGAAGATATAAGTAATAAAAAAATTCTGGAAAACTGAACAAAAATGTTTTATAAGTCTTGTAAGAGAGTTAAAAATAGCAAAGTTTTGAATATTACGTTAGACTCAAAAACAATTAAATACAGCAATGAAGCAAACTAAAGGATGTGGAGTTATTTACAGTAAAAAGTATTTTTTTTATAACAAAACCAAATGATTATTTATAACTAAACTTTTAAAACTAACAGATTTTAAATAAAAATAATCAATACCTTCATGTAACTTTTACATCAAAATTATCATCAATTCTTTTAGCAAATTTTCACCAAGTATATAAGGACATATCTATATGCGATATTAAGCACCAAAGTACATTTCAAAATAAAGGGTGTTCCATAAAGAGCACCGAACTTGAAAATTCAATAATCTAGTCCTATTTTTATTTAACATACTTGTAATTACTAAAATCTGCCATTTACGTACGAAACACGATGTCAGGCATATGTTGACCTGCACTGAGTCTGTATGCACTTATACGTTTCTCAAACTTACTGGTAACTCTTTCGCAGATGTATGGCTTATTGCCTCCAATCACGAGTATAACTTCTGCCTTCATTTCCAGAATTGTACGTGGTTTCTTAGCGTATACTTGTGCTTTTACGAACTCCCATAAGAAGAAATCACAGGGTGTAAGATCGTAAGACCTGGCCAACCAACCCTGATCACCGTGCAAAAAAATGCGGGAAGTTTTCGTGAATTAAGGCAACCGTCTCGCGCGAAGTATAACAGGTCGTCCTGTTCTACTAAATTAGAGATTGTTAATATCCATATCTTTAAAGGTAGGCCACAACCGATTAAATATCATGTTACGGTAACGTTCTCTATTGACGGCAATTGCAGTCCCCTTATCATTAAAAAAAAATCTGGTGTGAACATCACACGACTTTCCTTATCCTATTATTAAATATTATACCGGTTCCATCGTCTCGGCCCTGCGCTGCTCTCGTCCTGGAACTTGTTTTTTTAAAAAAGGACGAGGCGCGAGTCCAACACTCGAAAGCTGATTAAAATAAACAGTACAAGACAATAATTGACTCGTAGTTAAAATTTTGTTACGTCACTGAAGATAACCGTGCGAGCTCTGTCGCACGGCCTTCCCCATTATCGCCCGCGTGCTCCCTCCTAGCAGCCAAGCGCTCCCCCCCCCCGTCCTCCCGCAGTCGGCCCGGTAGCTCTCCGAGCGCGCTGTGATTGGTCCGTTTAATTAATATTTAATCGGCTATAACTTATTTATTTGACCTCGGATCAAAAAATTTCATTGTAATTTTTTGTTCGTCTCGGTCTGATCTATCCGGTAATATAAATTTCCTGAAACATTTTATGAACACCCGATATATTAAAAATCCAGAGCTTCAATTTTTTTTCGAGTTCCTATTTTACCAACTTTTATTTTAAATTCATGTTTATCTCATGATAACAAATCATTTTTATTGTCATATATTTTTTGTATCTTCAACTGTTTAGATACGCGACCGCTTTGAGACGGATTTTGCGACCTTGTGACCAAACGACACGGCCGATTTTTACCAAAAGCTTCGCACTGCGTCCCCTACCTATAAGTAACTTGCATACCAAATTTCAAGTCTCTAGCTCTTACGGTTTTCGAGATATCCTGTTTACTGACAGACCGACACACACACACACACACACACACACACACACACACACACACACACACACACACACACACACACACACACACACGCACGCGCACGCGCACGCGCCCACGCACGCACACACACGAACCAATGGATCAAAACAACTTTTTTGGTGTCCTGAGGTTATAATTCGTCCAAAAATGTGAAAAACTGGGTAGGTCAAATTTCCGCTGATTACATTACTTTCCTTATAGGATAAGGAAAGTAAAAAAACGACCCAAAAACCACACCATACAGTTATTTTTAGTGGATGCATTTTTGAAGATTTTAATTTCTCAAATCCGGCAGTTCTGTTTGTCCACAAACCTACTCAATTTATAATGAGTCTCTAAAAATTATTTTTAGTTTTCGCTCCGTTCGCATGATCAGTAGTCAGTTGGATTTTATCCACATGTATATGAAGATCTTTGTGCAAAATTTGATGCAATCAGCTGTGGGAGTGTCCAACTGTTGCGAACATCGACGAATCGATTTTCTAGGACCCACAATGACACTGTCTTTCATAACTGTGATTTGTTACTCTGTTCGGCAAGATCGATTCTGACCAGGAGATTTCACCGTTCCCACTGAACCAGTCGTCTCTAACTCCCTCGTTAGTCTTTGAATTGTACATTCGTTGGATGCTTTATTTCCTCCGAAAATAGCACGAAGTTTTTGAAATGTAGGCGTGGCACTTTCGCGCTTTGGTAAAATGTTTCAGCGTAAGAGCACGTTGGTTGTAAATTGTTTCATGACGAAAACAAACCAAAACAAACTGATACACTGGAAAAACAACCAAAAAAAATTAAATTAATTCGAAGGATATAGATAACAAAAATGATGAGGACAGGCTTGCCTACTTCGAAACATTAAAATGTCGCCCTTTATGGAACATCCTATATTACTTTATCGAATTATTATCTGAATGAGTTAAATAAATAAACTGATTGTACTTATGTGAACACTAACATTTAATTAAATTATTTTTTAGATTTACTATGCCATGACGCGCATCTGAGTTTTAATAGAAAAATGTAATTAGGACTTTAGATTTCGCTGAGTTATCAGAGATGCTAACTATAGGCAAAATAGGCTCAAAAATGGTTTTTAAATATACCAAAGTAAATATTGTAGCAAAAAAAAATAATTTAAGAGCTCAAAAGCAGTTTAAATTTAACTTACAAGAGAACTAACACAAAATGTGCTAGAAGAACTTCTTGTATAGTGAGTCCAAAATTAGACAGTTAGATAATTTTTCACATCGCTATGAATGTTTTAATTCGTCTCCCAAGAAACTTATTTTTTATAAGTGTTGGTATGCAACAAATGAGATATCGAAGAATTTTTCAACAGCCTGGATAGTAAACATAAAAAGTACAATTACTTGTCTAAAGCATAGTTAACGTTGATGAAACTATTATTAGAAAAAATAAAATATTAAGTAGTATCTTCAGTTCCAACCAAGTTTCGTTAGTTTTTACCTTTATTACAATGAGCTACACTGTCCTTTCTGTATTATTTGCATTTATAGAGAAATATATGCAATTTATCTCAACATAGTTACAGGATGAATAAACAAGTTTTGCTTTTATTAGATTATCACGAGTACAGTTTAGATATACCTAATCAGTTTATTTATTTAATGTATTTCACACTATAGATAAGTTTAAAACTCTTGATAAAGTATTAATGGGGTGTTTTAAGACATCCAAAATTAGAGATATTAGAATATAACTTTTAATTAATTAATAGGCAAAGCCACCAAGAAAGCTTTTTTAAGGTTCCACACTGCTATATTTTTTGCTAACAGTTTTTGAGCTATTGGGATTTTATAATATAAACATTTTGCAATGAAAACTTTATAGTCAAGACAATAATTATTTATTCTGTTCGATATCAGAAAACCAATAAACAATTTTAGTCCATATTCTAATTATAGAGCCTATTTTAAAGCAGGAACCAGAAATTTTAAAAATTAAATTACTATCCTGTGCATTTTCACTTTTATACTCATGTGAGTGTCGTAGGGATGATGTTGGGGAACCGTTGTTCATGTTACCAGGTTAGTTACTAACATAATCGGGATAGCTGCTGACGTCATTGGTTTGTTTATCGGATTGCCCCTTAAGAACGACAAACCAAGATTTAGGTAAATTGAATCCGTCGTCCCTGTTAAAATTATTTTTAAATTTTCAAACCTCCACGGCTTCCATATAATTTCGTGTAATTATTCCTACAATTGGGTAAAACTTGTATTTGCCCGAAATCTATCTTTTCCAAAGCATGCACAGTAAACGCTTTTTAGCTGATTGAGCCGTATATGATGTTTGTGTTATTTTATTCTGATGGTTCGGCCCGTAATCTCAATGTAAACTTTCTCATATGAATAAGGTATGCAGTATACTCCTGGTGTATCCTGTGGGTTTCTTGTGTCTATGGCTAGTTAAATCAAATTCCGCATTTTGGTGATAGTAATATCCAGCTTGTGTTTATCGAGAATTTTTTATCCAGTCCGTAACCCTATTGATACATTTGCCTACAGTGACCAATTTTGGTTTGGTTGTGTTTTGCGTTCGCGTCTGTTAGGTTTTGCTACTCTATTTATCTTTGTTCCTTTAGTTCCTTATCAATGAACTGTAGTCGATATATTCGTCATGCTCGATCTACCAATATTTTTACAGTTTTTTTAATTAGATGGTGATTCGACTGCTTATAAATCCGTCCCTATGCGTGGGTCCATTTTTTGATCTCAACACCATAAGTCTAAAAAAGCAATACTATCGTTCAATTTCAGTTCCATGGTAAACTGTATGCTCGCGTGGATAAAATACCACAAATGTGTCATCAACATATTTTAACCATATCGCGGATTTTAATGATGTTGAATTGATGGCGATCTCTTAAAATTTCTCTATGTAGTAGTTCGCGATTACAGGGTTAAGTGGACTACTCATTGTTTCTCTGTCTTTTTGTTTATAATATACGTCCTGCCAAACAAAGTAAACTGGACGTAAGGCACTGTTCAAATAGCTGTAAGATATCATTAGGAAAAATTGCTTCAAATAGTCTAGGGCACCTTTAATCGGCGATTTGGTAAACAAGAATATTATATTAAAACTGACTATTAGATCTCCCTCTTGCAGCTGGATGTCTTGAAGGTGGTTGACAAAATGTGCGAATCTTTGATGTAACTGCTGGTAAGTCTAATGTATGATTGTAACAGACTGGGTAAGACAATGGGTGGCAGTAATACATTGTCCTTGTATATTTTAGGAAGCCTGTATATTCTTGGGAGAAGCGTTTCCGATGTTATTAACCTTCTTCGGTGTTATTTATAGAGAAACTTTGTAACAGTTTGTAGTAAAGTCTCAACTCTGCACTTTCTCTGCTTCATCCACTGAAAGGTTCCGTATGGTTGTTGGCTATGATGTTTTCAACCGGAATGGATTTAGGTGCTACCGCAAAATTTTCACCTTTGTTGGAAGCACTGGTGGCTTTTTAGCTAAGTTTATGTTTGAAAAGGTATATTACAGTTTCCTTACAATCCAGTTATGTAAAAAGTGATACATTCTACAGTATCCTAGTCGTCGTTACAAATTCTGCTGGCTGAGCTGACGTAGACGTGTATCAGTTCTAGTAAACACAAAGAGGGGTTTTCTTGTAGCGCGCACTTGTTCTCTGGCTAAAACATCTTCCGATTTTTGATAAATTTGTTGGGCTTGAAGAGTGCGCATATTAAAAATATTATTTTAAAATAATTTTAACGTAAGTGAAAATGAAGAGCATCAAGTAAAGAAACACAAAAGAAATATATTATATTATTTCTTCAACAAAACACGTAAAGAAGTGATAGTGTCAAATAACTTCAACGCCGGAAGTGAGCATTACAGAGTTAATGTTAAATTAGATATTAATATAAAAAAGAATTATTTATAAGTATAGCAGAAATACAAAATTTACACTATCAAATCAATGGAAAACAAAGAATATCAACAACTACTCAAAAATTGTATAATAAAGATAAACTAAACTGGATTCTAAATAAAATGAATACAATAATAGGAAATATAAGCAATAGCTATAAAGAACAATTCAACAAAGGACAAAATCGATAGCAAATCAATGGAAATATTTGAACAAAAAAGAAAACTTTTGAAGAAAAGCAAACATAACTTACCAGGACTTGAGAAATTAAATAAAACTCTTTGAAAACAAATAGAATGACTAAAAAAAAACAAAAATATCAAAAGCAATGAAAATAAAATAACTTACATAAAAATGGAAATTCATGTAATACAACAATATTAGTAAATTTTACGATTCTAAAACCATTCGAGTAAAACAATTAGACATAAATGAAAGTTATTAAATAAATAAATAAAAACAAAACACCATGCAATGATAACGTAATATCAAATTTGATTAAAACAGAAAACAATTTTGTAAAACTTTGTAATATTCTAATAAATGGGAAAGATATATCAGGCTATTACAATTAGTCCCTTATCTTACTAGTTTATAAGAAAACAAAGCCATACAATGTGAGAAATTGTACCGCAATGATATAATAATCACCGCACAAACAATAGAATAAGAACAAACAGAAAAATTGTTAAAACAATATGTAGTTGGTAAAATGCTAGCCTAACTAAATTAAATATCTAGAATAAAGAATATTTCAAAAAGGATGTAACACATTTATGTAACAGTAATAAAACGTTTGTGAACTTAAATACTTTAAAGTAGTCAAGCAACTGAAGCTTTGCAAACTATCTAGAGCAATTTTTGTCCTTATGACTCCAATAAAAAATATTCAAACACATATCAACACTAATCCTACAAATCAAAGTAATAGTACCTGTTACAACAAAGAAAAAAATAAATGACGAAAAATCTTATTGCTCTAAATTCGTTGCTGTAAAAATGTTACGAGAATTACCCCAAAGAAGTATCCTGCTACTTACATGCTTATTTAAAGCTATTTTTTGAATTTACTAATGGCCAGGTAAACAAAGTGACAAAAATGATACTAATACAAAAATAAAAACAAACTTTAAAAATATTATATTTTACCGTTGGCTTAGTCTGCTTTCAATAAATTTTAAACTTTTAGACAAACTATCGCTCCGCACTTCTCACTCAACGACTGGATTTCTCTTTATTAGTTTGGATTTTGACAAGCTTATTTTTGAACCCATACTGAGTTAAATAAAATTAAAAAATGTTTTTCAAATTATTACAATTGTATTTGTCTAATTATAAATCATTACATGAAGAAAACAATATATTCCAGCTAATCTTTTTGATAATTTAGTGGGTACCTTAGAGCAGGGTGTGTATATATATATATATATATATATATATATATATATATATATTGTTACTTTTTACATATTAAATTAAATGTATTTTGTAATATTTACTTTTTAAGTACATTTACCGGATGTTATTTATTGTATTAATATTATTTCTTATTCTTCTTCTAGCTTTCTCTAGCTTTATGGGAAATATCTTTTTATTTTTATTGCTATATTATATTTTATATTTATGTTGTATTTTCCTCAAAATTATTTACACATTTTAGTAGTAATTTACATTCCTACATTTGATTCTACTGTTGTTATTCTTTTTGTTGGTAAGACATTTACTTGCAATATGTTGCAATACCAATAAGCAAATCAGAATATTTCATTATAGAATTTTTATTTATAATTATTACAATTAGTGCTTAAGTTAGCAGGTCTTGCAGTTTAATAAGTTGCGTATATGTACAAACATGTTCACTATTGCTCCAGTAAGTTTAGCGCTGGTGGTTTTCCACTACTAGACAACATGTTACTAACTATAAAATAATAACTAATAGACATAATTCATTATATATATATATATATATATATATATATATATATATATATATATATATATATATATGCACAAAAACCTTGTAAACGCACATGGTTGGCCTAGAAAAGACTTTCGACAAAGTTCTGTTGAAACATATGTGCTACGTATAAGAGAAAGTCCATAGTAAATTATAGATTTTGTCGCCCGACTTTAAAGTCTATAAAACGACCAATGCTGCAATGAAAATTCGCCTTAGTATTCTATATAAGAAAGCAAGGCAAATGCTAAAATCAAAAGGGGCGAGAGCATTATAAAGAATATTTAGTAAAACAAGATGAAATTGATTAAACCAAGAAAAGGGAAAAAGAATGAGATGAACACATTTCCGGAATAAAGAAAAATAGTATAGTCAAGGTCACTAGAAATAAATCACCACTAGGTAAAAGATCTAGGGGCAGGCCAATACGCAGACGAAAAGGATATATGCAATAAGCTAAATAAAACAAGCAGATTGCATAGAATCAAGTAAGAAGAAGAAAAGCAGAACTTAGTATTTTGATATTTGAATGTGGTAGAAGGTATAGTTGGATATCTTCGCTTTATACTGGTTTTAGAACTGTTTTGTTCTCTTGGAAAAGGAAAGTTTAAAGTTGTGGCTTAGCAGCCAACGGTACTTTTTAACTTAAGTTTGAATTGTGTTACTTTGTGTGTTCAAGTTATCAATTATTCACTTGAAGAATTGCTTATCCATACATGGAATCTTTGAAAACAGTACTTCTACATTTGGCGAAGATTATTTGAACTGATTTCGTTTCTTAAATTAAAACGTCAATTTTTCCGCCATATATTTCATTTTGTGTTTGTGTTTATGTTTATTACAAGTGGGTTTTGATTTGTTGTCAGGAGTGTCATATAGTTAGCATATGTTACAGTAGTAGTGACAGTATTAGTAGATTCGTCAGTAACGTAAACGACTGATGCCAACATTTTTCCTTGAGGAACTTTAGATTTAATAAGGTACAGCTTTTCTTCAAATTTTAAATAAATGACGTTTTTCTATGATAATGTTTAATTATCATGCAGTAAATTTAACTTACAAAGCCTTACTGATATGAAGAAAGGGAACTGTGTAGTAACTTTTGTCTTTAAAAATTATATTAATTTTATTTACTTTGTATACATGTTTGATGATTGAGTGTTGACTCCTAAATCCGAATTGATTGTTAAATATTATTTATACGTTTTCAAAGATAAGAATGAGTAAATTCAGTAAAAATATTTAGAAAAGTTTAGAAGAAAATGATGTTAAGCTGGCAGGTACTGCATAAAACAGATTTGTCACTTGGTTTCTTGGACTTATAGATAAGAACTATTGTGCAATTTTTTATTGAAAAGAAAAATACGATTGAAAATTAGTTCTTTTAATATTTACTCAATAGTTAAGTTATTTTCTGGAGACTTTTTACAAATTATGTTTTTAGCAATTATTTTCGCAATTTCTGCAAAAGGAGAAACTTTTGGTGGACTGCCACAACGAGAAAGTATACATTAAATAATTATTAATTTTTTTAGTTATTTTTTTGGTGGCAATAGTTCGAATTTTTTTAGAGGAGAGCAGCAAAATTTTCCGATTTTCCAGTTTCGTTGCGAATCGGAAGAATGTGCATTTTTTGTCTTGTGAGTCAACGATCTTTGTTCTAGAAAGATGGTACACAGAATTTTCTGATGCAGTCAATACTTTAAGATATTGGTCAAGATATTATTACTTTTTGGTTTCTTTGTCATTTCTTTTAGTTCTGTAGCTGTTGCGTTAAGTTTAAATTTATCATTCAATAGCCTGTTGCTTTGCTGTATCGGGAAATCACGGTTAAGTATTCTTTGTGATAGGTGCAATATTCCTCCAGTAGTTACCACGTGAACTGATCGGATTAGAGTTTTATCTGTATTTTCTATATCAATTTTTGTTTTTTTAGTGGAATGTTATTAATAAGTTTTTCTTCTAAAATAGCTCTCAAATAGTTCCAGTTAGTTGTATAGTTAATTAAAGTTAGGGATCTTGTTTTAATAATTATTCTGGCTATTGTAGTACTCCAGTTCAAAAATAAGTCAAAGACATGATTCGATTTTAAGAAACTTTTTAGAACGCCTTTTGAAATGGTAATAAAAAATTTAATAAATTGGTGATTTGTAATAAACCATTTAGCCAGTAAGTAGGTTGATATGTTAATAGGTACTTAAATGGTATTATATAATCGATAATAGGAATTATTCCTCAAAAAAAGGGGAAACTGTTTACTACATAGAGGATGAATATTAGAGGGGCTTGAATATTCTGTTACTATTCTAGATTATCGATTTAGAGGCAGTGGAATCTATTGCTTGTTATGTTAGAGATTGATATCAATTGCTTGTAAAATTAGGTTGCAAAGATTCTTGTATTTTAGCTTGCTTGTTGTTGCATTGTAAAATAGTTAGTCTCTTGATTTTAGTTTTCCGCGTTTTTATTTTGTGGAACTAATTGAGTTTCAATATAATTTTTGATTCTTTGTTTGCAGCGGTAGTAAAGGTTATTTTTATTATTGGCAGACATTCTTGCATCAGTTACACCCATTCCAGTAAATAAGAGGCAAGCTGTATGATGTAACCGTTGGCTGCGTGATTGGGTCTGACTATTGATAATTCTCGGGCTTCGCGGCCTCGCATTTATTACGCTCACTTTTATCATCGTGTGCCACCTGCGTCCGCACTTCGTGAAATTCAAACACCAACTTGTGCTGCTATTTATACTCATAACATAAATATTATTAGTTAGAATGTAATGTGCCTCTGAAGACACACAGCATAGATTTATGTAAAAAATGTACCCTTGTAGAAATACTAATTTAATAGCGTCTGTTAAACCTAATTTCTCCCATGCTTCAAACCACTCCTCTTGAGTCACAAAGAAGCTAGCCGATATATATCACCAAAAGTTTAAATTTAATCCCCGGCAGTCACTTCAGAAAATGGTGATTCCTGAGCCTGCAAATTCCCACCCAGGCGCGTCTGAATGCGGCCTAATGGAATCAGCTAATGCGCTCATTGTGCAAAACGCAAATACATTACCACAATAAGGATGCTACCTTTACAATCTGCTCCTGAATAGAGATACAGATTATTGCGAGTAAGCCACAAACATATGCCATCCCTTTGCCAGATTTACGCCCGACCAGTGGCGTACCAGGAAAGTCTTCCCTGAAATTTCTGTGAATAAACATATAATCACTCATTGTTGCAATAAAGTTTAATGATGTTCATCAATTTAAAAAAAGTTATTTCGTTTATTGCAAGGGCATAGTAATGCAGTTCGACTCATATCCATGAGGGCATCATTTCAGTAATTCTATTGATTTTGTTATTAATTTTTCTCGTAACTGAACATTGTGCCAAAATGTAAATTCGTATTGAGAAACTCGAACAGGACGCCTCTGGCTTCACTTCCATCAAGTTACGATTCAATAGCTTTGCCTTGAAATTTAAAAGGGCATCGGGCGTGCAAAGTTAAGTGATGCTGTGTACACATGTTTTGTGCTCGAGTTTTTGTTGGCAAACAGCTGCGAAATTCTAAGACGTTTCTCATGTTATATAGGGGTGTGCTGGTGACGCTTTTTAACGTCCTCTGATTTGTGGCTTTTGCTACCAAAATTCTTCAATTTAATTGGCTGGTGGATAAAATCTCCAGTATATAAATTTGGCTGTTGTAAAAAGTTAAGAAGTGTAAATATAAACTCGTTCATTTATTCATTCATATTTTTCAAAATGTTTAAAAACTAAATTATAAAGTGTTGTTATATGTAACATTCAAATCCGTTGATTTACAAAAATTAGTTGTAATTCAAGATAAAATTTGCAAGCTCTTAATTTTTAAGTTACAGAGTACATAAAAACAGTTTCTAATTAAAAGAATATTTTTGTTGTTCTAAAAGTAGGAGCAGTACAGTAATTTTCACATTTTTCTTATTTTGTGCCTTTTTTGTACCAATCCTTTGTGTCTTTAATATTGTTTACTTATTTTATTTATAGGCTTCTCCTTTTCTACTTATCTTCGTATGAACGTATTTTTTTTTGTTTTCACTATTGCATTGTGTTCTGCGACACTTTGTTTGCTTGGAGTAATAATAGAACCATCTGTTTGATCTATTTTATCCATTAATAAAATTAACCAAAACATTGGCCTAATAAAATTTTAATTGGAACTATTTTGAGTTCTAAATGACAGAAAGAAGGTAGCAAAGAGTTTTATATAGTACACCCATACAAATGTGCAGCATGAAGTTATTGGTATTGTTTTTTTCGAAAATAAAGTGACACCTATGTACTATTGGTACTTGATACAAAGACGTAGTGTAATTTGTTTTATTTAAAAATATATTATAGGGCTAATAAAATTACTACCAGAAAAACTTTTATAACGCAACCTTGAAGTATGTTGTCAGTGTCTTTCCCAAATTATATTATGAAATAAAATTGTATAGCATTTGCAAATCAATGTACGAAACTGATACCTAATTCTTGTGTAATAAACTACCAACAAGCGAAATTAGGTAATTCCAAGAAAGGGAAACATTTATTAACTATTTATTAATTACTACTTCAAATTATGTATCTTCCTCGCTAGTAAATTTTAGACCTGTAACTCTCATTTGACCCGAGATACGTGGGTCACAAGGTCACATGCATGACTTGCTTTGTTTTTTAAGGTGCCTTTTTGAGTTTTACATTTGTCTTATTTATTTTGTAAAATAGAATTTGTAATATAAATAACAGAGTCATTGTTTTGTTTGATAAATAAAATTTATTTTAAAGCATATTTTTTCTTATAAAATACTTTGGTTATTTTACTAAATATATACTTTTGCAAAAAATATAAAATACATTATAAAATAAAATAGAAACCGGCCTAGAATATGAAATGAAAGACTTAAAATCATAATTTTTTAATACATTTTCTTTTTCCTTAAGTTGTAAGGGTCTTTTTAAACATTTGTACACATTGATAAATGAATTTTAGCAGAATTTTAAAATGGTAAATTTTATTCTTGTGAAACAAAATAAAAGAGTTAATTTTATTCTAGGTAAAAATATGTATATTCCAATTTTGGATAAAGTATATGAACTTAAGACTTGCAAAATTACAAAGTTTTTCTTATTTTTGTCAGCATTATGTCCCATGCCTACTGAATGCCAAGCTTAAACAATTCTCATCTTATTTACACTCACTAACATGCTTAAGAAAATTTATCTCCATGGGCATTATAAATATATTTACAATTTTCTATGCCACTGCATATCCAATATGTTGCCTTTTCCACAAGCTTTTGTCAGCAAAATTTATGGTGACTAATTTAACCACTCTCTAGCAAAAAAGTTTATAACGTAGAACTCTGTCGTTCAACGGTTTTGTCTGCAAACCAGTCTAGTGGAATAATAAAATTAAAAAGTTAAGGAGAAATTACGCTTGCTATATTAGAAAATGCACTTTAGGTGATAATAATATGAGTCAAATATTGAATATATAGGCTTTATAACATACCTTTTAAGAAAAAGTACTTTCACACAAAATTCTTCTAAATCAACGTCTTTATTCTAAACTTAAACTTTATCTTCAAATTATGTTATATCTTTAGAATTGGGCCTGCCTTTTTTCCCACGTTGTTTGTTTTTACCTTATTATATTGTTTGCTAATTATGAATATCAACAAAGCTTTTTCTCGATTGTACTGTCTTAGTTTGTGGCAACTTTTCTTCGAATTACATCAATCAATAGGAGAAGCATTATTTAACAGCGCGCTTTTTCACTTCAATAGAAGAAAGTTGGATGTTGTTATTAGCTGTGCAGTTTGTATTTTTAATATTTTCTTTTCGATTTATCTTAGATCTTACACAAGGCTTAATGATAAGAAAATATATGCAGCAAACAAAATTCAAATATTCGCATACTTTAGAGAGCAGGACTGAAGCACAAGCATACACTTGCTAAAGAGCACTATTTAATAGAATATATAGGAAATAATATAAACCTAAGAAAATAATATAACGTATAAAATTAATAAAATACAAATAATGATAAATGTACAACAGTTAAAAACAATGAGGAAAATAAAAACAATCACAAATACTTTTTTAAGTTAACACAAATGAAACTAAATTATATATACAATATAATGCATTGAAAAAAAATTAATTAACGTAAATAAATTAAAATTATATTGTTTTTCTTTTAGTACTAATAATAATCAAAAAGTAATGATACTAATAACAATAGTAAAAATAACATTAATATTAACAAAGTGTAACCTTGCATTCGAGTAATACCAGCTGATGTACGTCAAAAGAGAGCAACGACAACAAATTCTAACGGCTAACAGGGCAGTGGAAAATCTGTTCAATATGGGACTCATAAAAACTATAGTATTTGAAACTGCCTGGAAACCACCAGGTCATACCTGGACGTAACAGCATATTGTCCACCTATGGTAGATTGTTTAACATACAAAAATTTAACGGAATATTTGAATTTAATTTGACACCAATAAAAATTTCACATGCCGAAAGTGGTTTGGACAACTCAACTTAGAATAATAAACTGAAAAGGCATTGTCATGTGATACCATGTTACAACAAGACTAGAAATCCTCTCAGTCATATAGTAAAAGAAAGACAACTGTTGTGTTACAGAAATATCCTACGTATACCAATACAACAGAATAAAAATTAATAAACCAAAACAATCCTTTCTGGGAAAGCCATCAATCAAACCAAAATATATATTTTTAATATGTATTTTTAAATAAATCTCCTCTTGTCTATTTTTGAACCGTAACTAGGTATAGGTCTAGAAAATATATGTCCTAAATTCAATTAAAATCGGAGAAAAACTTTTAAAGTTACAAATATTTAAAAAATATTTGAATGTTACGATTATATACTTCTTTGGCTAATTTTGCTCATTAAGAAACATAGCCAATATATTCATCCAACAAATGTACAAAGTTTCATAACTAACAAGGATTTTGTAAGAGTAATGGTTACTAATAAAGAGAGAAAATCAAGTAACAAGTAGTAGAATAGACAATAAAGTCTACAGTTACATGAACTGTGAAGAGAAAAGGCTCCTCACTGCAAATGCACGCCTAATTAAGTATTCAAATACACATATAAAACAGCAAAAGTAAATGTATATAAAATTTATAGACTTTATAAATATAATAGTATAATATGCTATAATAATAATAATAATACAGAGACTCTCTTAGCTGTACATGATTTTGGGTTGCCCCTAACTATTTTTTCAATTTTTGAAAAATGTAACTGCATCCCATCGATATGAATCTAATAGAGTCGTCATAAAAACACTTAAAAACGAATTTGTCAAAAGACATAGAATTAAGGTTCAAACTTGATAAACGCGAATTTCCTTAGACCAACAAATGAAACGAAAATGTATAAATATATAAATATATGTCAGACAAAGTGTACAGAGCACATGTCACCAAATTAGCAATTTATGCAAAACAAAAATATTCGGTAAAGTTCGTATTAGCAGCATCAATTCTTAGATAATTTTGATATTAATATATTTTAATGAAATTGTTAAGTGGAGAAAAATTAATAAAAAAGAATTATTAACAACAATAGAACAATACTAGCAAAACAGACACCACCACTAAAAATCTATAAAACAAAGAACTGTACTTCTAACGATGTGGAAGAAGAGAAGAAATGATTTTAAAATGCAACATAATTACAAAATAAATAAGCCCAGAAACGAAACGCATAGAATAGTAATAATAATAGACAATAAATTTATATCCCTTAGTTTATTATTAGAAAAGGCATGATATACAATCGAACAACAATACACATTATAGACTTAAAAGAAAATAAATGTATAGCATCCCCATAACTTGAATGAGATATTTGTTATTAAGGAGGTATCAAACAACTGGTTGAACAAAGTGGATTATTTTAATTTTAGTTTAGGGCTAGATGACTGACTCCAAAAATATAAAGGCACACATACTCAACCAACATAGCCCAATATATGACAGACATCAAAGATGTTATACAACACATAACTTGAGAATAATAAACACTTGCACAAAATAACTACATACATAACCATGAGCAATTAGCTAATAAAATACATCAAAAATTAATTGATGACATATTACGCTATTATAAATAAAAATCATAAATAGTACTATATTATAATAGAACCATTCTTACCATTCTTAAATAATAAACATACATTTAATAGATATAGCAGAAATGTCCAGGAACCTCAGTGCGCCGTCGGTCACTACAACAGCATATTTCAAAAAGCACTATACAGGAAACTGTAACAAAAGATCTGCATCTGTACCTGTTCAAGATGACCATTTAAAAGGTCCTGTATTTGGCAAGTGGAATGCTTGATACCCAGACACATAATTTTTTCAAAATGCTTGGTCAAGCGAAATTTAAAAGTGAAGCTAAACTATCCACTACTATACAAAATAGAAATATAAATATTAGTTAATATAAATGGAAGACAAATAAATAAAATTAAAATCATTTTAAGCTAAAATAGCAAACGTAAAATTTATTTTATTAAAGCTCCAAATCACAATTGACAGCAGTATTTATAATATTGTTTTACCTCTTTCCAGAATAATTAAAATTTCGTTGAAATTTAAAATTTAATAAAACATATGGACATAAAACATAAACAGAGTATCTAAACTAGCAGAAAGCGAAAAATAAATTTTTGAAATCTTTAAACATTCAACAAAACGCCTCAATTTGCCGTCATGTAATCAGCTACACGCAATTGTCGTAAATTATTACCGAAGCAGAATTTGCATGACAATATCATAATGTACAAGTGGATAACTAACGACGTAGCGTTTGAAAACAGATTTATTAATTCATTTCGCATTTAATCTGAATGCATAATGGCCACGCAGCGCAATTTATTTTAATTAGCTCTCCGTTATTTTCACTTCTGTGCCATTATTCCAGCCGGTGCGCCCTCTAAATCACGACTTCAGTGCAAGCCACGAGCTTGCAAATAAGCAGAACGTTTTTTGTTTACAAACCTTTGTCCCCGTAATTGCTATAATTAAATGATTTATGGCCGCAATAAATTTTTTAGGCGCCTAGTGGGAACGAGGCAGTCCTAATTTAGGAATTCGGAAGGCAATTAAAGCAACAGTGCAAATTCTGCATTCTGTTGCGCCTTCTGAAAAGTTCCACTCGTAATGTTTATGCTACTAATTACATTAAGGCAACTAAATGTGTGTAGTTACTCCATCAGAAGCCAAATTAAAGATGGTATCGGATAAGGATAATTTAAACAATTTAAATGGTTCCAACAATAGACAAAATTCAAACAAAGTTCATAAAGTAAAATTTTTAACACAAAACAATATTGTAAGTTAACAAAAATAGATAAAGGCAATCAGTAAAGCCATACTTCACCTCCCATTATACAAGCTTACTTTATGTTTTTTTTAGAACTAGAATATGTAAAAAAAATGCTTCGAGGAACAATAGTAAAGTTTATATAAAAGAAAGTTAATCGCATTTTTTTGTTATTTATTTAAATCCCAATTTACAAATCTACTTATTTGCACGGAACAATAAGTAAATGTGATATAACTGATGCACTCATAGAATAAACTATCCATTGATGATCTTCCTATTTGGATCTCCGAGCGATGGTAAGAGTTTCAGTTTTTGTTGTCTAACGGTAGTAAATCGTTTGGTTATTGTCTATTTAATCTTCGTACTACATTAAGGGGATTGACTAATTAGGTTTGTTGAAAACTTCTATTTTTTTATACAAGAGAAATCCTTAAATATGTATAGAATGTATAGTTCGAAATATGTTAGGGGGAATTTATTTGTAAAACCGTCTACTGGTATTGCTAAATAATTTTGAAATTTGTTGGTTTTGTACATTCCCACAACTGCATATCGTAGATCAATATCGGTTTGATGGCACTTTAATAAATGAAGATTTTATTCTCGAGAGATAGTTGAGAATTTCTCCGCGGCAACTAGTACAGTTGCCAGAGTTTTGGATTAAGGGAGCCGGAACGCTTCCCTAAAGCACACCTGAGGATGAAGACTCAAGAGAGTGATATTAACTTTAACCTGGTAGTACCTGTCAGGAAGGTATGATTTTAGCAGTAAATATTGTGAATACATAGTAGTGCAATGTTAATTTTGTATAAAAGCCCTTGGCAACAGACCTTATCAAATTTTTATACAACGTTTAAGAATACTGCTGTATAGTTTTTTCCTTGAGGTTTATTACAATTTAGATAACAATTCTGTTTGTTATACAATTTGGACATTCACCAAAACCAAATTGCTGATTTGTAATATGATCCATTAGGTCGGTGTTCACTCTAAACTTTTAAATGGTATTACTTGGAATACTCTTAACATAATTAAAAGTAAACTTATTCGATGATAAAAAGTAACTAGGTTTGTTGATTATATAAACTTTTTTCACATTAATTGCTTTTTGGTATTTTTAATATTTGTCCTGTGATTAGATCATATCCAAATGGTTTGTGTTAATTAACTAGTCTAATTTGTTGGTAGCCTTCTCTTAGAAAATGTGGTTTTATAGATAAGAACATTTAACAAAGTATTTCTAGGAAAGTTCGCATAATTCTTTGCAGGTGTGAAGAGTGTAAAAACTTTCGAAAGATGCTTGGCGTATACGTCTGCTTTCTCCGGTTTTTGGATAGACGGTACCAGTGCTTGCGCTTTTTTAGGTTTTTCTATTTCCCTCCAAATAGAATGGTCGTCCTTTGAAAGAGTAGTAATCCAGAATTTGAATGATATATTCCTCGACTATTTTAACGGTTTTTTTTGGGAGTATAAGTATAGTTTAAATTATAAATAGGTTCATCATTGTGGTTACATGTTCTCTGCAATCTGTTTCTAGCTATGGCTTTCTCCATTAACAATTCTTGTATATGAAGTGAGATATTGTTGGTTTCTTTTGATCCTTGGTTTAAGGAAGCTGCTTTTGTATTAGTGTTAATAAATATTGTGTTACATTGTTTAATTTATCAAGTCAACTTATCCTAATGCAAAAAGATATTTGATTTTTATGTAAACACGTCTCTTTGTAGTGCTAAGCGCGAGAGTGGTTGCTTTAAGTAAGTTCAGTTTGCAAAGGGTGATGTACGATCCGATGACAATTCACAGTTAAACTTTATTTTTGTGTAGTTCGGGCCACACCGGTGACATAAATTTAATAAATCAAATATATCTCGGTAGAAAACTTCTTCCCGTTGTTGTGGCGAGTGTTTTAAATTTTAATTTTCTTCCGTTCAAAATAGAGATCCTTAGAAAAAATGGGGAAATATAAAGTAATCCACAATACTGGTTGGAGTTCTTAATTATAATACCTCCCGTGTGCTGTTTTGTTAGTATGAATAACATGGTCAATTCTGTAATGTGGGAGCAGTATTACATAGATATATGCAGTTGAGGGGTTTTTGCAGAATCTTGTCACACTCGATGGTTGACACATTGCCTTCTAGAAGTCCAGCGGGGTATTTTGAGATGTTTTCGATTGCCTTCAGGAATGCCGCCGAATAGACATCAATATCGCGCGGCGGGACGACAGTGGCATTCGAAGTTGCTACAGCAAATCAAGCGAATCCAACCACGAAAGATGTGGGTTGTTCAGCATTGTAAAAAGTGAAACGTTATTTTTAAAATTGTCCTTGTCATAAAATTAGTTTTAAACATTAATGCCCCGTCTATCTTATTTGTTTATAAAAAATGTATTAATTCTGCTTTATGGTTAAAAAGCCCGTTAGTAGTTCAGGGAGCAATTCTTGTGATTTCAGTGGCACAGAGTGTAGAATTTTTTTTTTGCATAAAGGTGTAATATGTCTGCTTTAGCAGTAGCTTTAAATGTCGGTAAAATTGACTTCTAGTAAATTGTACAATGTCTCTTTTCACTCGTAGTGCTTCTATAACAACTTCTGAGCTACACAAAAATTTTATATTAATATGTTCTTATTGTTTTTTTTTAGATTCGAAGTCGATGAAATCTAGGTAGAATAGAAAGTTTGTTTTTTGGTGTTCGATGATTATTATTTTATGTGCGCCAATGTTCTTTTATTTCCTTTCTTTAATTAAGAATTAGATATTAAGTAATGGAGGTTTCTGGTTACTATCCTATATGCATATCCTATATCCTATAATGTAATGTCTAAATTACTAACACACTAACTTCGATCGTTCGGGCCAATCGTCAATTCCTTTAATTTGGGTTTTTAAAAATAGAGACGGCCGTCTTGACACCCTCTGTACGCGTTTTGTTTGATTAGAAATAGCCGCGACGGTTGTTTGCCTGCGCAGTGACGTCACTATAAAAGCGGAGCAGCTGCGGCCGTTTTTAGTGTAGCCATGATGATTTTGGAAACGTTCGACCGGCTTTAATTTTTCCGTGTGTATGAAACCATTTCTGACCGAGAATTCTCCGGCGTGTTTGATTGGTGGCAGGAGTTTCCACAACATTTTCTTTTGTATTTGACCTTGCGCGAAAAATAGAAAAACCCTGTTGTAAACCTTGGACACGATCAGCTAAAGAACCCACATCAGAAAAGACGCTTCTGATTGGCCCCGCTGCGAAGATTAGGGTAACTTGTCCTTTTCTCCGTCCACACCCTTTTCTCCTCTTTCTCGATTCTCCCTAATTACAGCCCCGGGGAGCCGATTCCTGTAGCAGAACGTCCGCTTTCACGGTGAACATCTTCCAGCTTTTCAGCCTTTTCACTCTATTCGCTGATCTGCTAATCCGTCACGTAGAGACAGGCGATGTTCGTTGGACTCAAATAATCGCGATATTTTTTCAGATTCGGTTGTTGTACCCACAAATTTAGTACCCATATCAGAAAAAATTGTTCAACAACATTTGCGTCTAGCCAAAAATGGTTTAAAGGCCGCTAAAACCATGGAAGTTATCTATTTTGTAACCAATTAAATGTGGACCGCTTTGATGGCCAAACAAATAAATAGACAAATATATGCCTTACAAGGGACGGGTTTTCGACCCTTTTTCAAGGAAATTTTTAACGGTCCTGCGTAATCGACTCCGGTATTAATAAACGTCTTTGTTTCTCAAACCCGATCACGGAGCAAAAAATTACAAATTTTTGGGACGAACTTTAAAACACCTATTACAAGTACGGACACAAGCATTTGTCGCGTGGAAAGAATCCAAAATCTTTCTCTAAGCAATGAGAATAACAGGTGTGACCCCGCATGGTAATGGAGTATGTGGAAGTGATTAATTGATAATTTTACAAATGCGTCTTTCTTTGGCAAAACGATTGGGTGACGGTGGTCGAAAGGCAACTCCAAATTTTTCAACCGCCCTCCGACGCGGATTACGCCATGTTCTAGAAGAGGGAATTGATCGGAACAAATTTTCCCGGTTTCCAAAGCGTGAAACTCTTTGCAGAAATGTAATCTTTGTATCATAAAGCATAAATACCGCTCTGCCTCATTCAGGTCCTCGCCAGAAAAATCTTGCCTCCGTGGCAGCCTTTTTCCAAACCTCAAAACCAGTACTACCACCCGAACAAACGCGTATAAGACGAACAAAGCCCAATAAATGCTATTATAGAGTTTTTAGAGTACTTTGGAAACAAGGAACGCTAACTTTCGGGTTTCTGGAAGGTCGGCTTCGGCGTAACTCCTCGCTACTCGATTTATTGGGTACGTCCCTTCGGGAGCTCCCAGCTAAGGTAGGCCTTTCCATCACAAGTGATTTTCAAACAATTTTTGTGGTGTCATTTCTTTTGATACATAGTACGCAGGATTTTCTACGCTGTCAATGTGAAACCAAAAGTCAACCAGGGAATTTTCCTGAATGTCGGCTACTCGATTGGCGACAAAAGTCTGCCAATGATCGGCAGGGGTTTTTAACCAGTTCAAGACAATCTCTGAATTGGAAATCGCGATGACTTTGGAGAGTGTGGTCCGGGATTACAAAATTGGATAAGTACTTTTATTCAACTTTGACAACAAGAAGCCGCGCATAGTTGAAGTCGCGGAACGAACATCTTTGTTAGTGAAACTTTGGACTTGGCACACACGAGATAGACAACCAACTTGTCGCCCAAATGAACTCTCGCATAAATTACCGCTCCAAAAGTGTCCTGACAGGCGTCGGAATATCCAACTTTTCTTGAAATTTCTAACTTATTCTTAAGTCTGCTGAATGTTTACTTTTAAATTGATAAATATAAATGTACGCACGTGTTTATCAACTTTGAGTTATCAGAAGACATACTTGAGCTGCTACCACGCGCAGAGCAGTTTTTCACTACATCCGTAGAGTAGAAGAATGAAATACAGCAAAAAGTTACGAATCGTCGATGTATCGAACCTTTTGCAAATTCGAAAATATTGGCCCCAATAAAAAACATGTCTTACGTTACTTTGAATACGTCTCTTTTAAGTTGACATATGTGTTTTTAAATAAGGATATCTATATGAAACTTGTTAGATTAAGTTTTGATCCTTAGGTACAAAAAAGAGAAGTTGGGTTTTTAATTACAAATCAATTTTCTATTTTCAGTTAGAATATTTGGTCTAATTGAGAAAAAATTGAAAAAAGTCGCTTTTTGCTGAATCGGAAAATGTTACGCTTTTCATAAACCAAGGAGCATTAATTTAATTAAAAGACATTAAAGAAAATATATGAAAAATCATCAAAAGATGTATTAAAGACGATGGTACCATTCACTTAATTAAGCAAAACAGTATTCATAAGACCTTATTATGGTGCAAGTTAAAATATTTTACGGAAAAAAACTATTATTGAAAAAAGTGGTAACTTAAAGGACACTTAAAACTTTAGAAATTGATTAATGTCGAAAAGCTGTTTAAAAATATTTCAGCGTACTGTTGGAACTACAAAAAAAACGTGTTCTAAAAAATTTTATTTAGATAAATTAAAAGTTGGTACTTTCGCCGTAACATATCTTTGGGTTTGTCGCACTGTGTTCTTTGCATGCATGCTGAGGGTTAATACTATTGTCTGTAGCGTCTTGATTGTTTCGGTGTAATCACTGTGGCTACACTAACAATGTGCACTCAGAGGAATGAATTTCTCTGGTCAAAAGGTGTGCCGAAGACTGAAATTTGACTCAGAATTATAGCACAATACGAAAACAGTGTTCTATGTTAGAGAAGTGTGTATAAATAAATCGAAACCTTTAAAAGTAGCCAGATAAGTGTGATGTACAAAGAGGGAATAGGACACCCGTTAACTTTCACCAATGACAAAAATATTCAGCAATATCAGAAAATGGTAATAGCAAACTGGCGAGTGATTATCAAAAATTTAGTGCAATATTTACAAATTATTTTTGCCTATAAATTTATACATGACGAGCTTGACTTTCATAAAGTCTGTGCGAAATGGATGCCAAATAAGCTTACAATTACTATGAGCTAAAACTCAAAAAGCAAAGTATGAAATAGAAACATGGCGGTCATAAATAGTTGGGCGACCAAGCTGAAAGTGGAAATAAGCAAGCTTGTAGACCGCTGAACCAAGAGCATCTAAAAGAAAAGAAATTAAAGATAATTTGAAATAAGTAATCGAAGCTGTCTTTTTCTGTCTCTACGGTATAATTTTATACATCCACATTATATTACCACAATATATGTTAAATCAACATTACGTCACAGCAAACATTGTTAAGTCTATAACGTTTTAGTAAATTATTGGCAAATCTAGAATATTAAGAATTTGTCTAGTGCCTCTAAATATCAAGTGAAATGTATCAAGCAATTTTATTCTCTGTCTGTAAAACTTGTTTGAAAATAATGAACTTTGCCAAATGCAATATTAAAATTACGAATCTTTAAGAAATAAAAAACGGGCATATAGGAAAAGTATAATTAACATTTTTTTTAAACAAATCGAGCAGAATATCACAGGCTAGTGATTTACATAAAATCAGCAATTTTAATATAACAAATGTCTCTTTATCTTTCGACTAAGTACCGTAAGAGACTAATTCAACTTTAATTCAGCTTGCATCCATAAATTTAATAAAACAGAACTAACGTCATTTCAAAAAGTTATCAATGGTAAAATTGTAATATACATGATATAAAATAGTGGGGGGGGGGGGGAGGTTACTCTTAGTGTTACCGAAAGTACTGTAAGAAAACTATACATTTGCAACGTTAATCCAATTATCAAATATAATAGACCTCTGCTTCTTTTGTACATTGATCCCGATTTTGTTTTTGTAATCCAGGTTAGGCCGGCTCATTATTTTATTTAAAATCGCCATTTTGTTTACAGTATATTTAGATTCAATTACCTAATCAACAGCTTCGAAAACACCTACATGCTGTCATTTGTTGTTATTGGAGTTCACTTGGTTCTAATGTGCGGCGTTTTGTTTTATATTGTTATTTCATTATTAGATAAATTCACCTTATTGACATTTGACCAATATTTTTATTTTTGTATTTTATTGTTCTACCTATAGTTAACTTCGACTATTCATAAAGACATATGTACTCCGAATCTCCAGGTTGAAATTACAGCAATGGCAAACGTTCTCCTTGATAGCAGTAATGATTAGAAGTTAGAAAATTTTCTTTAAAAAAATAATTAAATTATTTTGTAGAAGCTAGTTTACATATTTCACGAGTAGTAAAACAAAGATGATTGTGTGTGTGTGTGTGTGTGTGTGTGTGTGTGTGTGTGTGTGTGTGTGTGTGTGTGTGTGTGTGTGTGTGTGTATGTCTGATTGTGTACCAGACATTTAATAATAGTTTCCCGTAACAGGCCTTGAAGACCCTTTGGGGTCGTAACAGGATAGATCTGCTACAATCTAGAGCCTACGGTACACAAGGGTAGTAACGTGGCTAGCTTTACGTACCGACCGACTATTACCCCAGAATTTGATCTCCAAGTACTCATTTATTGCAGCCTGAGTCGAGCTGGGCCGTAAAAATGCCAGCGATCGAATTGGCGAGAGCGGGATTCGAACCCGCAACTTTTGGTTTCGCAGTCTAGAGATCTATCCACTAAACCACCACGGCTCGTACCAGACATTTTCCTGTATTAAACGCAGAGCATTAGTCAATCCATGGTTTAAGCAAATGTCTATCCTCCAAGAGTATGAAATTTAATCTGAACTTTATCAATTCCACGCTGAGTTCTCGTTTGACTTTCAAAGCGCATAGAAGTGCTCCGAGTGCAGAAAGTTAAAAATCAGTTACTTATCGTGAGTTAGCCTTCGGCAAAAACTTCGATTGCAAGAATACTTTTAATAAACTGTAAGTAATAACTGCTCATAATAAATAACAATAATGCAAATGATGAAACCCCAATAGAAATTCAAACGCTGAATAAGCGTAAATTTGACTGCTTATCACCATCCGCCAACGAGGTACAAAAGCGATACATGTGGTCACCCTCAAACCTGTTAAAGGAAAATAAATATTATTTACCACCTCAACTAGAAAATAAACTTAATGACAATCAAACTAACACGTCAACCAATACACCAAACATAGTAGCAACGAAATCAAAAATTCCACCTGTTTATCTCCACAATCACACAGCGCTAACAACAGACATTAAAAAGATGATATCTGGCGAGTTTACCACGCTCTATAATAATAACATATTAAGATTAAATTTAACTAAAGAAGAGGATTACAGAACAATAACAAAACATTTTAAAGAAAACAGCATAAAATTCCACACATTTCAGAACCCAAACAATAAGCCACTCAATGTAGTAATTAAGAACGTCCGAATCTCACTAACAGAAAAGGAAATAGAACAAGAGCTTAAAGACCTACCAATTATTAAGATAACGCGCTTACTGAACAAAAATAAACAGCCACTAACAACATGCGCTGTAGAGATAACAGATAGCGATGCTGCAAAAAAAATTTTCTCATTGGACAAAATATACCATTCCATTGTTACCGTCGAATTAAGGAAGAAATTAACAAATATACCTCAATGCTACCGCTGCCAGAGATACGGGCACACGAGGAATTACTGCACGCTGGATTCACGATGTCTCAAATGCACCGGGAACCACTCCCACGAACAATGCCCAAAAACTCCTAAAGAACCACCAAAATGCATAAATTGTGGCGGAGATCATACCGCAAATTATCGAGGATGCAGTCACCACATGGAACTAGCACACAGACTCCTAAAAAACCAACCAAACTACCGAGGCCAAACCTATGCCGGAATCACACGGAATAAGCAACCAAACATATCACAAGTACCAGCCAATAACACCAGCATCCTGTCTCCTAATCTTAACCCCACTAGCCAACAACAATCAAGCACCACTATAGCAGAATCATACCTGACAAATACCCTAATCAAACTGTTACTCGACTTTATAACCCCCTTTCTCCCACAAATCAAAACCTTCATCACAACTACCCTCCTCCCTCTGTTCCTCAATGGTCCATAATCAGCCAAGAACCCTAGAAAAATTAACAATCCTAAATTGGAATTCTAATGGAATCAAAACCCAACGAACCTAATTCATCTCCTTCATGGCGAGATATAACGTGGGCATCGCCTGCATATTAGAGACACACCTGTCTGACGTCGATATCTTCAAGATACCTGGCTACCAAGTATACCGCAACGACCAAAACTCAGATAAAGCTGCAGGCGGCGTGGCAATAATCATCAAAAGGCAGATTCTTCACCATAGCATACCTAACTTATTACTCAGTATCGAAACTACACCTGTATACTTGGGTGATATTAAACAATCAGCGTCACACAATAACAAGTATATATAAACAACCGAATAAAAAACTAAGTGAAGCAGATATTCAAGCAGTATTTAATACAACGGAACCAATACTGGTGATAGGTGATCCAAACTGCAAAAATACACTATGGGGATGCAGAGTGCCCAACCCAAATGGAATCAAGTTGGAAAATCTAGCAATTGAAAACGGCTTTCAAATTATAGCACCCACAGAGTATACCTATTACCCCTACAGATATGACCATAAACCAGACATACTGGACATAGTGCTACAAAAGAACTTCTCAAAACAAATTCATCAAGAAGTAATTAATGAACCCGACTCTGACCATCTTCCTGTTCTCATATCATTCATTGGCACCACACAAACAAGACAACCCATCCCTCGACTAATCACTGGCCCAATTAATTGGGATAAATTCCAAGCCAGCTTAGACCAAAACCTACAATGTCCCACAAATCTGAAGTAAACAGAAGACATAGATAACGCTGTAACTAAATTAACAACGGCAATTGCAGATAGCGTACAACAAGCAATATTACAAACAAAATCAACTCAATACCCAATGAATTATAATACTCCAAACTACATAATTGACCTGATAAAAATGAAGAGTCGAGTACGACGGGAATGGCAGAGAACAAGAACAGCAGCACTTAAGACATCTTTAAATAATCTAACTCATCGAATTAAAAACGAACTCGAAATATTAAGGATAACCACATATCAAAAACACATCGAAGAATTAGAACCCGGCGACCCTAACATGTGGAGGGACAAAAGGAGAATCTTAAAATCAAATGAGGAAATACTAACTTTAACCTCAGAAGCAAATAACTATAGCACAGATGCAGAAAAAGCCACAGCGTTCGCTGAACATCTTGAACTTGTCTTTACACCTCAAATTACTTGCAGCCCCGCCCATAGAATGAACATAACAAACCACATAGAAAAAAACCTACCATGCATCACACAGTCTATTCAGCCTACATCACCCGCTGAACTAAAATCCAAAAGAAACTTCCCAAACAAAAGACGGCGGGACACGACTTAATAACAAACGCAGTTTTAACACAACTAACCATGAAGACTCTAGCCTATCTCTCCACAACCTTTAATGCATGCCTTCGAATAGGATACTTTCCTAGAAATTGGAAGCAGGCCCAAATCCTTATGTTTGCAATACCAGGAAAAGATAAAAAACATGTTGAAAACTACAGACCTATCAGTCTATTAACAATGTCAAAACTATTGGAAAAGGTCATCTATTCCCGATTAAACACCGAAGTGACCTCCCTTAATGTCATTCCACCGCACCAGTTCGGCTTCCGAAGAACGTACTCGACTAATCATCAGCTGCAACGAATCACTGAAGTTATAGAAACTGGCTACAAATACAAATACTACACAACAGCACTATTCCTTGACGTAGCTCAGGCCTTCGACAAGGTTTCGACTGAAGGCCTGAAAAGCAAAATACTCAAGCTAAACATATCGACTTACCTCAAAGCAATAGTGTTTTCCTTCCTCGAAGACAGAACGTTTGCCTAAAAATTAATCTTGTCCTCTCTCAACTAAAAAACATACGAGTAGGAGTCCCACGCTAATCGCAGTTTTTTTCTAGTCACTTGGTGTCATAGTAAATAATCTTGAAGTGATAACACTAAAATGCATTCAGTATTTTCTTTGTTTTGTTTAACCTCCTTTCATTGTTAATAATCCATAAATACCAATCAATAATTATTAAGTTGCTCGCATGTGTGCTTTATCTGTGCTTTATTATGTACCAAATATATGAAAAGGCCTTAAGATAGACTCTAACAAATCCTTGGTGTTGGTAACGAGTCAGTAATTTTATAACTCTATAAAACATTTTATGTTCTGCAATCTTACATCTACATCGTGTGCTTTAAAAACACAGAAGACTGGCTACGAAACCTGATAATTTTTGCAGCCCATTGTCAGCGCATGTCACAAAACAAGAAAAAATTTGCTACTCTCTTAATACTCCTGGAAGTTGTTTGTAGTAAGAAACTACAACGCCAAGCATCATCATTAAAAATTCAAGGTGATTACACCAAAAGAACTACTGAAAAAATAAATAAAAACAAATTTTATGTTCCTTCAACTGATCAATCAACCTATTGATGGTAGTAATTAACAAACTACTTGATCTAATTAAAAAGCATATTTCGAAGTTACCTCAAAGCTAAATTAAACTTAGATCTTACATCGGGCACTTAGTTACTGCAGAGCTGTAATACAACGCAATAAGCAAATTGACTAGAAAGAACATTAAGTCACACTTAAAGTACTAATTAAATTTAAAAACGATATTTTAAACCTAATTGAACACTTAACCAAACCATTTCAACTTGATAATTGAGGAGCTTTTTCTATATAGATTGTGAACGAAAAGCTTAGACTTCGTGTTTGAGAAAATCTTCTTAAAAAGACCAAGACCTGTCCTACATGATTAAATACGAGTTTGAATTTAAAGGGCAACCCAGACAGTATAGAGCAGGCGCACAGGTTCATTGATGTTTTTCGGCGATTTTTTCAGATATTACGTAAATCTGTAACAAGTCATGGTATGTGAGACTTCTATACAATATTAAATCTAATCTCTCTCACTCCTATTTCAGTGTCTTACGATCATATTTGACAAACAGGCATTTTTTGTAATGCTAAAAGTAAAACATATGTCACTCTTTCAGATCAATTCAGAAGTGTCTCAAACACGCGAGGTGAGACCAACGCTATATCTACTATACACATCTGATCTTGCGACTACAAATCTAACAATAAGAACCATCTTTGTGACACAACTATTAGGGTATTTTACAACAATCTGGATATAGCATTACGTTACTTACTTAAATAAAATCCAATCCTGGTTCAGAAAATAGTACATCTAAGAGAATTGGACGAAATCCAGACATGTGACCTTTATATTACAAAAGGAAACTTCAATTATTCTGAATAATTAGCAACTTTTACAGATATAAGACGTGAAATATCTAGGCATTCATCTTGACCGCCTACTTATCTGTAGAAAACAAATCTGAACAAAAAGGAAACAACTGTATATTAAGTTCTGTAGAATATACTGGTTAATAAGTCATCGCTCCAAATTATCTCTAGAAGACAAAGTACTTCTATATAAAGCAATATTAAAGCCACTGTAGATCTATAGGCTGTAGTTAGATAGATCGGCTAGTAAATCCAATCTAGCAGAACTTCAGCGATTCCAGTCAAAGATAATGCGTGCTGTTGTAAATGCTTTATAGTATGTACCAAACAAACTTATCCATCGAGATCTGCATGTACTTACCTTTACCGAAGAAATTGTAGAACTCGATATACGATATTGAGATAAGCTGTCCCGTGGGGACGTGGGAACAGACGGACCTAGGTTTAATCCTGGGTTCAGATGTTTTGCGGGTGGCTTAGTCAGCTATTAAAAATAATTGAGTGCTTGCATTCACTTCGAACATGGAGTAATAATAGCAGTAGTTCAAAGTGAGGCACTTTTGTCCTGTTTTAGTGATGTTGCGCGACGATCAAGCAAACATACGAAAGCCTTAATTTTTCAGTTCGCAGGCTTTGCCTAATTGTTTATGTTATTGTTATTGTCAATTTTTTGATATATAAATGTAATATATAAATTTATAAGTAAAAAGTTAAATATAAACATATTTTCCTACAATCAAAAAAATAAAATTTAATTTTATATCTCAATTACAATTTCTGATTCTTGTAGCTCCCTTATTTATTAACGATAAAAAATGTTGAACGAGTAAATTTCACATTTGTCTATATTCCAAAAACAACTGAAAATGCTTACTTTTATTATCAGAATACATTTTCTATCTTACGTGCACCACGCTCTTGATTTATTCTGTTTTGTCATATCGAAACCATATAAATGCCCCTTAAAGCAAACCCGAGCTTGATTAATTCGCTCATTCCGTGTTCAGAATTCAAATTGCTTGTAATAAGCTGATATTCAGGGATAAACAGAAATTTACCTGAATATCAACAAACGGCAGGCGTGTAATAACATTGTTAGCTCTACGTTTATGACCGATTACGTTAGATCGCGTCATTAATTGCACGGCCGCATTAAATAGCGATAAATTCGTGCCGTTTACGTCCTTATATGCTTCTGTTTTAATCGTTGCGAATGTTATGTATGTGTTTATGCGCATTTGTCGTTCTCCGAGATACGTATCACATCATACATATATTTAAATGCATAAGAAGTTAATAATGGTGCACTTCAAACTATCTCGAAACATATTTTGTGGCAGCTTTATTGCTCGCAGTTATAACGATCTATAAAAGTAATTATCTAATACATATCTGCGTTCAATTTAATTTCAATCGGCTATTTTTCATTAGAAAAATGCAGGTGTACTACATAAAAGTGCATATTACTATGTAGATTTTCTGCCGCTTATTGCAGGAAAAGTTTATATTGCTTTGATGTAATGTTATGTAATTGTTTTATCACATTACAAAAATACAGTATCATGTTTTTATTTATTACAATAAGCAAACGTAGCTGCATCTTCAAATTATGAGAATATTTTACTTAAAATATTTCTTGGTAGTTGACAGCAGCTTAAAATCTTTACAAGGGAAAATAAAAGTGCTAGTGCATCGAAACGGATTGTTTCTCCTGAATTACAAAAATTAGTGTTATTTAGAAAATACACCTTTGAACAAAACGGACGTAGACGTGGAACTCCTACTTGCCTTGCGTATCATTAATCATATAGATCAAATTATCAGTACTGTAAAGTTTCGCTCTTACAAGTGGTAAAATTTATTTGAACTGCTTTTTTCATTTTTTTTAAATTTAATTATTTAATAATATTTATATATACTAACACATGTATTTACTAATATAAAATTACACTCTATAACCCTATTTATCTATAACACAATTTATTTTGGACTGGAATAGTTCATTTCGCCTTCTGATACTCGACTCGTTAGTGTTCCGCTAGGTGCTATTTATATATTCGGCATTTGTTCTGGAGTCTTCTCGGAGTACTGCAAACTACTTTGCATTTCTTCTAAAATATTCTCAAATTGTTCTAGTACTCGCAACACTGCGGGGGTTTCAATGACAGAAGCTTTCACAACGAAGGCAGCTTGACCGTGACAGCACGGTGCCAACAACGGCGGCGACTCCTATATTAGCCGTGGACTTTGCAAGGTGACGATGCTTTTACGGTGGCGTTCGAAAATTCGCTAAAGTGTATTTCTACATCAATCGATATTTATTTTAGTCTACGGGTAAGCAATTAACTGTAGCTCAAAGTTATACATTTATATCATATTGCAGTTTTCCAGTTTCAACTGCGATGACTCTAACTGAAAAAATTAATGATTTATAAAATATATCAGTATCTAAATTATGTATCAGCATACTTACATGCTAGGAAATGTGATAATATCTCTACCTTTACAATATTTGTATAAATTTCAACGTTTCAAAATATTAAAAACCCTTACTACCTAACGATTAATCTATCTACCCAATCTAGATGTGATGCCAATAGTAATTTCCGTCGGCTATTACCCGCCAAGCCATAACATAATCAAACAAATGTTCCAAGGTTATTTTGAGCAACTAGGACCTAGATTCTTAGCAGGTGCCGACTACAATGCTAAAAATACATACCGACGCTCTCTCTACAAAAGGTAGAGAACTATACAAACTCATGGCAGATAACAATTACAGTTTCCTATCAACGGGCACCCCAACAGATTGGCCAACTGACCCTAATAAAACACTGGATCTGCTTGACTTCTTCGTCACCCACGGTATTGCCTAAAACTACATGGACATCGTTCCCAGTTACGACATTTTATCTGACAATACCCCTGTATGAGTCTCAGTAAGTGCAACTATACTTTACAAAGAACCCACACCTACTCTCAGCAATATAAAAACCAACTTGGAAACTTTTAAATCACATATTAATAAAAATCTTAACATAAACCTGGCACTAAAACCAAACGAAGACAGAATATGCAACTAACCACCTAATAACAACTATTCACGAAGCCGGTTGAAAATCAATTCTTCAGTCCTACAACCACAAAATCAATACACCTAACATTTCAACTAAAATAATGGAAATAAGAAAAAAAGAGCAAGGACAGGCTGGCAGCTTAGTCGCAACATTGCAGACAAAATTATATTTAACCAACTGAATAACAAACTAAGAAGAAAATTTCAAAAGATTCGCAATTAAACTTTCCAACTCTATACAAGATCAGTTAATATGGAGGGCAACTAGACGAATCAAAAGTCCCAAAGGGCACATATCACCACTACAAAAAAAGTCTGAAGTCTTCGCACTGCACGTTCAAACTACCTTTGAATCTAATTCTAATAAACCAGATCAGGAGATTGAACATTATCTAGAAACTCTATTAGAATAATAAATAATAAAGAGTTTCACTATCCACGAAATTATATAATTACTTCCTAACAAAAAATTTCCAGGGCATGATCTTATAACAGAAATTATATTAAAGCACTTACTTTAAAAAGGATTTTGTTATCTGCAAATTATGTTTAATAAAATACTGTGTCTTGCAGACTAGCCATCATTACCCAAATTTGCCCATATTATTTTAATCCTTAAACTGGGTAAACCTCCCACCCAAATAAAATCCTATTGACTTATCAGTTTACCTCCGAAAATTCCTAAGCTGCGTGAAAAATTAATATTAAAACGCATTAATAAAAGTGAACTTCAAAGTAAATGGTTTCGAAATCATCAGTTTGAATTCCGATACCAGCATTCAACAATGCCATCGATTAACACATATAATACGCGGTGCACTGGAAGACAAAACTTACTGTTGTGCAGTGTTCTTAGATGTGAGTTATGCATTTGACAAGGTTTGACACAGAGGTTTATTGTATAAAATAAAAAAAACTAATTTGATACCATTAGTACTTGCTTTTGCGTTCCAACCTGGGCAAACGATTTAGCTCAGGAGCCCTATATTTTTTTCATCAAATAATTGTTGAATTAGGTTTCTGTTGATGATAAATAAGAAAAAAAATACGTACTTTCAAATGAACTAAAAAGTATTTTTGAAAAATAAGAAAATAAGTTGGAAAACACTGTTATTTGCGTTTATCTCGGTAATCACGTTTTGTATAACCGTTAAACCAAAATATTATATGTAGTTAATAAAAAAAGGAAGGTGTTGGTCCTTACCCGATCCGTGCAGTAATTATCTTTTTACAATTAATATTCGATTAAGCTAGCGTAACGGACGCGAGAGAGAGGATTGCCGTCTGCTGACTCTCTGTTGCTGCCCAAAAAACCAAATTTAACAATTATTTGATGAAACACCTACTTTTTCAAATAGGGCTCCTGGGCTAATTCTTTCAAACCAAACTCGGCAACGACACCTCCCAGATACATAGAATTAATGCGGGTGTCCCTCAGGGTAGTGTGCTTCTATTATACCTGTTATATACAAGTTACCTTTCTAACACAGAGCAAACAAATACAGGAACGTTTGCTGATGACACAGCAATCCTGTCGTGCAATGAAAACTCGAACACAGCAACCGAACTACTCCAAGAACATTTAAACCAGCTCGAAAAGTGGCTAAACAAGTGGAAAATAAGGATAAACGATGATAAATTGGTCCAAGTCACATTTACAACAAAATCCTCAACGTGTTCGCAAGTCTACCTAAACAATACACCGATCCCTCAGGCCTACGAAGTCAGATATCCAGGTCTGCATCTCAACAAACGCTTGACGTGGGGAGATCTCATATAAGAAACAGAAACGAAAATAAATGGAGATACGCCTAAAAAAATTGTATTGGCTCCTTTGGAGAAACTCAGCACTTGCAATAGATAATAAACTGTTAATCTACAAAAGCTTAATTTGTCCTATCTAGACCTACGGCTGTGAATTGTGGGGATGCTCCAGCAAGTCAACAATAGAAATAACTCAACACTTCCAGTCCAAGACCTTGAGAATGATATCTAAAGCTTCCTGGTTTGTGTCAAATGCAACCATCCACAACAGTTTTAACATCTCATTAGTAGCTGACTTTATAAAAACAAAAGCTGAATAACGAACATCATTACACTGTTGAAAATCACCCGAATATAACAGTCAATGTCCTAGTCCAGGAACCCGAAACCAGAAGATTAAGGAAAAAGTAGCCAATACACTTAATGAACTAAAGTAGGAGATCCTCCAGTCATGACTTTTATTAAAATTTAATAACATAACATTAGCTCATAAAATTATTGTATTCATTCTGATTGCTAATAAAATGAGTTTATAATAAAAAGTCTTCTTAATACTGTAACAAATTTCTGAATGGCTCCCGTAACAAGACATCCGCATCCCAACAAGTCGGCGGCTTACGCTATGCTTTTGTCATTCTAATAGATACGCGAAATCTCTGGAAGTCGGGCCCAATAAAAAATAAATATCGCATAGCGGACCTCCAGGGCCGATTTCGAATTTAAAACGGGTGAATTTAAGTGACGACCAGGAGTTGTGTTTACATAAATAATGTGCTGTTAGTTATATGTAGAGCATGTACATAAATAGAGTTATAAATTTAAAAGTATTTTTAAGTAGATTTGTACGTTTTTTTACCACCGTAAAGAGTAGAATTGTTACAATACTTAATTACTGAGATACATATAGAAACTAACAAAATTTGTATGTTTTTAAAAGAATTGGAAAAAATTGTTATTAAAGCAAAAAAATTTAATGAGATTATTATTATAATCAGATTTTAAATTTTATTTGCGGTGTATTCTGGATGCTTTTCGCTCCGATAATCATTACATATATTTAAGACGACTGTTTGTATTCATATATATCTGTCATAATCGAACCTTATTGACTTTAAACGTTTTTAATTCGTATTTAAGGTTTCATATATCAAGTGTTACGCAATGCATACGGGATTTTTCCTACTACAATTAATAATAATGTTATCTATCATGATGTAACATCCTTACTTTTACTATTCAGTTTTTTCTTGTAATTTAGAGATCGGAGAAATATCAAATGTGCATCTTTCAACTCCAAGGAAATTAAGGTATAAAATAATTTTGAAAATAAAAAAATGAGTGTAAAAATACGATCACCGAGACGCAGTTTTGCTCTAAATTTATACGAAATCAAATAGAAATTACCACCAGATGCCAATGGCCTACAGATTATCCCATATAGAAACCTATTCTTTGAGAACACTAACCCTCAAGTCGCCATGTCTTTCGCAGCATATTCAAATTAGGTAATTGTCATAATCTACCTAATTGTTCAATGTATAAGTTAAGTAAAATTAACTAATGTCTCACTAATCTGTATTATAACTAAAAAATGATTACCAACTTTCCTTCTGTAGCATAGAAAAAACAACGTTTTTATTACTCTACCTCTAATCCTCTGATCTTTCTTTTTAAGATGTTGATCTTTTGTTTTGTTTTGCTTTTTATAATCTTTAATTTTATTGTTGCTAATTTTGACACGCTGCGACAACTGAATTTCACAATTTACTCCCCTTTTTGGGTCGCGACAGAACAAAATCAAATTTGGCTTTCTTAAGGTGTCAAAGAAACAAATCTCTTTTAATACTTGTTCTATTAAATATCCATTTCACCTCGAGTAACATGTTGTAATGTTTTTTCTTTTAAAATAATTATTCGCGTAATACTTATAAAGAATTATGCTAAAATCTATATATAATGGTAATGCTCTAAGCCCTGCGAGGGAGTATTGTCTGTGAGCTGGAAAGCCAGTTTCCAAACATTGGCCATCACTACCTGGTCGTCAGGCCCCATCTTTGATTCGAGGCGATGTGGCAAGAACCGTACCTTATGCGACCGCATTATGACCTCTTGTTTGAATTGAACTCAGGTATTTAATTATTTTTTGTAACACCCGACCCAATTTGAAACTCAAGATCGAACCTGATTGAGTTTTAATCACTCGGCCATAGATTTGCATCAAAATCTATATACTTATTGAATATATAGTACTATAAAATTTAACAAAAAAACTCCAGTAAACCTTAAGAAATTTTAAAATCAAGATAGTTGTAATGCGGTTACGGATTGCCTTTGCAATTACTCTGTCATTAATTCGCAACTCCAACTTGGAATTAGTCCGACAAAAGTTAATCTATCAGTACAATTAAAATAATTATATGAGATGAATAAAAAATAAAAAGTAATAAAAAATATTTATAGATATAAATATCAGGCTATACAAATACAAGGAAGATTAAGAAGAAAATAAAACAGAAAAGGTTTAACCGATAGGTTGTAGAGATCTAGAGCTAACAAAATCTTCTTACATAATCTAAATATAATTGTGAGTTGCTCAATATATTATTACCTGTATACAGCAAAGGTTTGATGATGTTGTCATATAAAGATTAAAAACAGATTTAAGCATTACACTAAAATATGCAATAAAAAGAAAGCAGAAATATTCGTTGTAAATGAGGAGAAAGACCATGCAATGAAGAATTTTCGCATTAGAATTAAAATATATAAAACATGCCGTCAATGGAGTGGCTACTCCACTACCTCTATAAGAAGGTATTTAGGATTCGAATAGTACCAGTAACAAATGTTTTATTTGCTTATTATACTATAATACAACAAATTCGGTTTATGAGTTCGGTTACTTATTTTCACTGAGTCTCTCTGGAGTATTTAGGTCACACTTTATTCAGGAATTTTCGCAGCTTTCGACGGTTAACTTTTCGCTACGCCTGCCTATAGCTCTTCCAGGAGGAGCTCGACTTCCTAAGATCAACTGTTATAGTACAAACAAAAAGATGCTTATATAACGTCTTACTCCACTATTCATAATTATCATCAGAATCAGATCTCCTTCTTTATTTTTTTATTTCTCTTCACTGTGACGCCACTGATATATTTAATAGAAGCAAGAAATGAATTAAGATATTTATCAAAACAATATTTGTTGGAGTATACATAGAAGCTCAAATTATTTTTAAAATTAGAAGGAAAACACCTTTGTTGTATACATTAAAATCAAGACTAACAGAATTTTGTACAAGTTTGAGCAAGGTTCACCTAAATGCAGAATATATTTCGCCAGTCTTTTAAATAAATTGGTTTAAAATAAATTGCGTTACTGAAGTAGTTCAAAATTGGGAGAACACATTCAACACCTTGTTATTATTAGAAATTCAAAAATGTAATCATAAATTTACTCTATCTACTGGATTGCAAAATTATGCTAGAATATCAGTATTTAGTAAAAAAACTGCAAAAATGACAAAGATTTTAGATTTTTCTAAAATATTTGGGATAATCTAGCCAATAATAAATTTTAAATTATTTAACCAAGTTATCAGTCATCTAATACTAATATACAAAAAATCAGCTCTTAAATACAGTACCTTAAAAAGGAATCAGCTATCTTCTTCACACAAAATGATACTGTAACATTTTCGTTTTTAATTGTGGTGAATAAAATGCTTAAATCTATTTAAACTACTGAGATATTTTACTTATAGGAAATTGAATTATTTAATAATATTTATGTACATAGCAAAAGAAACTACTAATATATAATTACACTCTACAATTTTATTTTTGGGTTGGCGTATAAGTTCGTTCGCTTTTATTTAACAGTTTTATTTAAACAAAAAAGCAATAATTTTAACAATAGATTAATCAATGATGTATTCTCCGTTACTGTTTACGACCTGTTCCCACTTCTCGACCAATATGTTGATACCCTTCCGCCAAAAATCGCCCGGTCTGGTGTCGAAGAAGTTGTTGATCCAGTTTTTGAGGTCCTCTTCGTTGTTGAAGGTAACGCCCCTCATATGGTTCGACAGGGAGAGGAAAAGATTGTAATCTGTTGGCGCAAGGTCCGGAGAGTGCGGTGGATGCTGAAGACCCTCCCATTCGAGCTCTTGAAGGGCGGCTTTGACGACTTCATTCACGGGGTGTAGCTAGGCAATGTAGAGCTCCTTGTTGACCGTGGCGTTCTTTTCGAGCATTTCCCAGTGTACCATGCCCTCTCAGTCCCACCATACGCAAATCATAGTCTTCTTTGGGTGGAGATCCTGCTTTATTCTCGGCTTCGGAGTTTCTCCTGGAGCCACCCACTCCTTTCTTTGCTTTATATTGACATATAAGCACCATTTCTCATCTCCCGTGACGATTCGATACAAGAAACGTTGTTTGTGCCCACGTGTTGCTCGATGGCGGGCCAGATGTTGTGAAGCAATTTGAAGGCGATTTTCTTTGTTGTTTTCTGTAAGGTCGTGAGGCACCCAAGCTCCCAATTTTTCGGCAAATCCCATTGAATGAAGATGGTTGAGTATGGTCTGATGATCGCAGTTCATTTTTTCCGCCAATTCGCGACTTGCTTGGCGACCGTCCTCTTTCAAAAGTGCCTTGAGACGCTCTTCATCGAATTCCGAAGGTCTTCCACTACGGGGCGTATCATCCATGTCAAAGTCGCCATTTTTGAACTTCGCAAACTATTTTTGTGCTGCACGCTCGCCTATAACATATTTTCCGTACACACTGCATATGTCCCGAGCGGCTTCGGCAGCTTTTTGTCCTCGATGAAAGTGAAGAACAGCAGGTGTCGAAAATGCTGATTTTTGCCTCCTGCATATTCCATTTTTGTGCCTGGAAAGTGATGAAAAATCAAATTATTCAAAAAAAACAAGTAACGCAGTTTTGTAGAGTACAAAAAGATCTTTCTAATAAATACTAACACTTTGCCAAACAGCAAACAAATCGTTGTAAAACAAAAGAATAAATAAACCGAACGCACTTATTCGCCAACCTATATATATATATATGCAACACAATTTATGTCGCATATATCATTTCGCTTTCGGTAATTTGACTTTCCTTCGCTGCTCCACTGTGTGCTTTTGTATAACAGCTATCCTGGAGCCTTCCTTTAGCATTGTAATCATTCGAGACAATCTAGAAAATTTCGCATTGTTTTAGTCTTCGCACCGCAGGGATCTCAATGGGAACTGTCCGCACATTGTTTAGGTATTATGATCGCTACTCCACCGTGACGTTCGGTGCCTTTATAGCGGCGTTTAGGAATTCCTTTATTGGCAATTTAATTTACAAAAACTGATATAATAATTGAAAGTTTAAAGTAAATTTTTTGGTTACAGTAAAGCATTAAGTTCACATTACGACGAAAGTAAGAACCCTTTCCAAAAAGATTATCAATATTACAAAATTTTGTCAGTGCTATAAAAATAATTGTAATATTTTATCAACTATATTTTTTTGGTTTATAATTTCATCTACCAAAGTACATTACATTACAGTTCTTACGAACTTATTTTGCATTATAGCATACCCATATTTTTTGTTATTAAAAAAAATAGTTGAATAAAATATTTACCTAATATTACCTGCATATTAATTGCAATTACATTTTTTTATAATTAGATACTGATGAATTCAACAAATGTATTTACATTGTAAACTAAATGTATGTGTAATATGTTACATATGACATTCGTCATTTTCTAAAAATATTCACATTAATGTTTGGTAACACCCAAAAAATTGTTATAAACTTTAGGTAGATCCGATTACTATACAACTGTATTGATATACCTAATTTGTCTAGGTTTTGACTCAAATTGATATGCTGCGGTCGAAATCAGTTCAAGTGCCGCCAGATTTACGGGTCTTGTAATCGTAACTTTTATAAGATATATCATCTTTAGCAACCAAAAATTATACGTATACATATTTTATTATTATATATTATTTTATATTTTATATTAAAAAACAACAAAAATTATAAATATTCTGATCAAGAGTTTTTATTGTAAGATCTTTCAAGAGTGACTTGTGGCTCTGTTTTGTCAGACTTTAAACCAGTTATGTGGAGTTTTCGATCGTTTTCGCTAGCCAAATAATCGAAAACCGTCATTATATGACTAAAGAAATACACTTGGAAAAAAGTTTTGACAAATATGCTTATTAAAAATAATTTTGGTACATTTAGAAATCTCTGTGCAGTTTTATGAAGTAATAAATAAATAATTTTTATAAAATTAAAAAATTAATGTGTCTTTAATTAACGATTCTTTGGAAATAAAGTAAGTCTTTTTAATGTTCAATAGTCTCTTTTGCTTTTTAAAGAGCGGCCTTAGTTTAATGCCGGGTTTAAACTTTGCGGTTATATTTTTGTTTTGCAATCGGCAATTCTGATACTTTGACAAATGAATGCCATAGAATGAAAAGATATCAAGTTATTGATTAAAACGCATTGAAAATTTAATGAAAATTTTACAAAACAGTACAAAACCCCCGTGGAATTTTTGGTAGGAATAGTGAACCAAATAAATCAACAATGCAAATATCGATTAAAAAATTTAACGAAACTAGATCGGTAATGGACGAAGACTTCGTATCAGCAACGAATGGACATTTTAAAAAGCTCCGTTCAGCGAATACTCACTAAAAACATATACCTTCATCTGTACATTATTCAACTGACCCAAGAGCTTAAGCTTGCTGACCATTCTCACTGTTGGCAATGCGTCAATTGGTTTTTAGAGCAGAGAGGATTCTCAGTTTAGTTAAAAATTTATCTTTGGCGATTAGGTGAATTTAAAACCGACGGATTCATAAACAAACCAAATTGTATTTGAAGTTATGGAATAACTCATCAGAAGCAAACGTACTTCTAACGAGTCGCTGTTGGTGTGGATTGCACGTGACTTCATATACGATGATCGCTGTATGAGAATTCAGCTGGTATTATGCACAAGTCTGGAACAAATATGGTCTACGGATACATATCATGAGTGATTAAGCTATATGATAATTCAAGCATTAGTTGGTACCAAATGGTCTGGAACAAATGTAGTCTAGCGGAATGGCACCACTTTATGCAACTCGAGTAACAGTCGATTAACTGTACCAATAATTTATTATTTAAATAATTTTGTAAAATGCCAACATTAAGTTGTCAACAAAATTTTGTGATCTAACACTGCACGACTTCTTTTTGTAAGGTTACCTGAAAAATCCATGTCAGCAATCCACAAACAGGTGGCAACCTCAAGCACGAAATTCGATATGTTATCAATGAAACTGATTAGGAGATGTGCGAAATTGCAATCGAAATTTTTTTAAAAGATCAAGATTTGCGTCCAAAGCCGAGGTAGCCATTATCAGACATACTTTTTCATATACAATTATAACATTAATTCAAAATTTGTTTTATTTAAAATCTAATTCTGGTGTTGATTTGGCTACCCTTTAGTAGACAATGCTTTTCGAGTCGCTTTTGGGACATCAGTCATTAAACGTTCTGCTTTACTGATATGTCGAGCATTTTACGATATCGTTCCTTCCTCTTGTACTTAGAAGACTTATATTTGGGTTTTATTACAACATCAATAAATTTACTTGTAAACCAACCGATAAAAATCTTTTATAGTTTCTGTAGAAATATTATTCAAGACAATATAAATGAAATATAAATGTGGGAGATCTATATAAGCACAGCTTGCCCCGCTAAACTGTACATATTTGCCAAAACTTTTGCATACTCTTACATGAACAATTGTTAATATCAGCTTATACCATAATTAAACCATTGGTATTTAATATCAATGGCCCATTTAAAATTTTATTCTCAAACTTGGTAGAACAGCTTTTTGCCTCTTTTTACCAACGATAATGTTTTATTACTCTTCTTAAATCTACATAAATACATACTGCAGAAACATAAAAATATTGCTGCTGCCACTTATAATAACCAGCAAAAGTAAATACTCTTTGTACTTTGTATCAAAAGTGCGCTCGATAGCATTTAGACGTGTCTAGATATACTGCGTTGGGAAAACAATTCTGTAACACCTGCAAAATATCGATTTTTACGAGTTTTTTTGAAATCGTATGTCCATGTTTTGTGGAAAATTTATTGTTTCGGTGTTTATCGTTTTCCAAGTTTATCAACATTTCTGAATTTCAGATGGCTGTAGACAAAATCAAACTTCAAATCTTGATGCCCTATTGCAACGAACAAGATTTGTGTTGCCAAAAGCAGGGAGACTGTGCACTACACGATTGTTTCTTGGTGGTACAAGCGATTTGACTCTGAGTTTCATGGGGTACATTCTGCGAGGTTGACGATTTGAGTCGTTTAAGAAATTCGAGAAGGGGTACCCAGGAATTTTCGATTTGAAGTCGGCCAAATGATACTTCGATCAAATTCGGAAGCTCGTAGATCGGTGGCAGAGAGTTATTGAAAACGATGAACTTTATTTTGAGGAATAGTTGATATTGTGTTTAAATAGTTTGCACATAAGATTCGATGTTGCAGAACTTTTTCCCCAACCTAGTAAAATACATCTCATTTTGCAATGGCAGTATTCTTAAAAGTTCAAGCTATTATTTAAGTTAAAAAAATCTATTTTTGGACATCTCAACTCCTTAAAGTTAAATTAACAGAAAAACATTTAAGATAGTACTTATTAAAATCTTGCATTGCATTTTAACATTAAATCAAATATATTCGCTGTAAGAAATAACTTTAAACTAACGTACAAAGACAATTTAACACAATACTTTGTGCTTTATAAGCTTGGCTAATTTCTTTCAACTTTCATATATGGGGTCATTCGAAGTGGGCCTTTGGATACTTCACCCCCCCCCCTCCCAAAATTGGATTGAAACAATCCAAAGTTTACTGCTATTAGTCTAAAGTACAGATTGGACCAGTCCAATGACATGCGACCAAACAGTGCATTTTTGTAGATGCATTGGTTTTTGGGAATAGCACGCAGATTTTCACTCCCGGAAATGCGACAATTTTGACGATTTACAAAGCCATTTAAAAATGAGCTTTATCGCTTAATAGTCTGCTTTCAAAATAAACTTGAATGATATTGATGCGTTGCTGGGCCATAACTACTTGGCCATGTGTTTGGTTACCAACTGTACAAATGCAAACTTTCAAATGCCGCAAATCCCAAAGTTCAATTTAAATCATCTTATATCATTGCCAATTTATTAATTTTAAAAATGTCAGTATATTTTTGCGAAATATCATACTGCCATCACATTGGAAAGAATTTATAATTGAAATTTTGTAACTATTTAGTTTTCAATACATAAATTAAGACATTTATTCTAATTTTGTCTATATGTTTGTATTTATTTTTTACTTTTGATTTAACATAATCTTGGATTTACGTTTACATACTGCTAGAAAAGATTAAAAAGGTTTTTGCTCACTTGGCGTTAATAAATGTTTGTAATTTTAAAGTATTATTAAATATTAAATTATTTATTGAAAATTGATAAGTTTGACGAAACAGTAGGTAAAACTTAGAATTATAAAAAAAGAGGAAAAATAAAATACCAATTTCTAATATTGACCATTACCTTCTTTAATGCATATATTCCTTCAATATAACATTTATGTTACTGTTCATTCACATTAGTCATCATTAGTTATCTATGTGATAATTAAAACTAAAATCTAACGTCATTCTTTTCTAGGTATCTCTAAGAGAGGCATTTTCATAATGCTACCCATTCTTTACATTACAACAAAACAAAAGGTAGTTATGTATGGCCAATCACCGTAATCACCACGGGGTGATGTTGCTGCAAAGAAATTCCAAAGGAAGACCGCCATTTTTTAGAAGAGGTGCCAGGTTTCGACGAACATCTTGCTATCAGCGTCCGCATCAGAAAGGGAGCCCCAAGTAGCCATAAATTGAGTGTTTTAAGGAACCCGATATCGTTCCGAAAGGCCTGGCGACAATAAAACTCTTAAGTGGTTTATCGCGGCGATTTTTTTTGACGTGTAGTCCTGGCAGAGGATTTGCCTGATGAATTGCGTCGCGCGTCGAGAATAAGTTGCGGTCGTGGACGGTACCCGTTTAAACTAAGTTGGATGGGTGATAAATCGACCTCCTGAAGAGGAACCAAACATGGCCGGCGATGGGTCGAATTTCCTGGTTGCGAAAAGTCGCGTGTCGGTTAATTCGGCGGTCGACCACAGCGCGGTCCCCTCATTATTCGCATGCGGCAACAGCTGCATTCGGTGCAGCCTAATGGTACCTCGCCGTAATCAATTGATTGCTCGCGCAACACATGCAAATTAATCAAACTAATAGGCCGGCCATCGACGGGCTAAAGCGCGTTGTCCTGGCGCGCCCATTCTTTCGACCGCCGAAGAAAAATGGTCGCATTATCCCCGACGCAACCGCAAGACTCCGGGGTGTCCCGGAGGCCTGGGCCGACAATCGCTGGAAATTACAGAAAATATCCACGAAGGCAACAATAGGGCGGCGACTCAAAGCGCGGGAACCCCGTGTTTTGACTCGGCCTCACCTGTATCATGTAAATACCTGCATTAGCGCTAAGATGGAAGAACGGCCGCGCGCCGCGGCCATTCTGGGCCTTACTGAGGACGCCTTAAGGAGCGCCGTGCGAGCGGGCTCCCTGCAGAGGCGAGCTGTGTGGTATTCTGTATCGCTTCGAGATCAACACTGTCAGCGCTGAAATAAATGTCTTTTTGGTATTTTCTCTACCCCTTGTCGGTGCGCGAAAAGGGAGTCGCCCGTTATAAAGACCGCATTTCACCTTGACTCGGGACTCTGGCTGTTGCTCCGAGCGACTCACTTTACACCAAATCATTTGCAACCATCACAATACACAAAACTAGAAAGCCACCTATGACGTCGATGTCCAACAATAAAATTACCTTGTCGGTTACAACTCGGAATGAGGTTCTACCTTATTTATACAACTTTTTTATATGATCACACTGGACAAAAATGAGAAATCAAAAAGAGGATTATGAAAAAACATAATATAATGCGAACAAACAATATACTTCTAATAGACAGTTTTAAAAATATTAAATAACAAATATTTTCAGCTAGAAACTCAAGTTAATATTGCTACAGCTTGTAAATTTAAAAAGGTGTTATGGAGAAAAGAATTTGTACAGGTTTTAAATAGGAAAATTAAATATGTATTTCTAAATCCTCAACAATAACAAACTGATATTTTTTCTTTACATGAGCGAAAATACAGAAGCTGCATTTACTCAATTTATTAGTCTTAAAAAAGAATTACTATAAGTAAAATTGTAAAAGCGTGGGCTTAACATATAAAGATTATCCCCAAAAGAAGCACAGGATTTAATTTTAGAAAAAGAATTTTATTAATTATCAGTTGACAAAGTTACGGCATTATATTAAAGAATAAACACTGACATTAAACGTGAAAGAAAATATTTGACAAATGTCCTCCATGGCTTATTTGACACCTTGAATTTTGTAACAAAATTCTCAATTTTGTCGATAATTGTTTGAATTTCTAAGAGAACAAAAGTATAGAACTTGAGGCCCAAAATCTTTATGGCCTTTTAACTTTGTTCTTTTGGGAGTTAAGTCAATCATTAAATATTTGTTCCAACACGTGAATTGTTTCACACACCTTATGATAAGCAGCACCGCTTTGGTAGAACCACAAGTAATCTAAATATATATAGACTACATGAGCTTATAAAAACAAACACTATTATCTCACTAGTAATAGTGAGTAATAGTAACTAGTATTAGTTACTGCGTTTTAGGCCCCATTTTCAAAAAAGAATGATCCAGTCTCTCTACTAGCATAAAATTCATACTAAATTATTACTCTTTCGGTATGCACAGGCCGTTTTTAAATGTAACCGGGAAATTTTCTATCCCCCAAATACAACAATTTTGCTTATTAGGATACAAACTAAAGTCGAAATGCGTTTTGTCGCTAAAGATGATCTTCTCAGCAAAATTTCTCTCAACTTCTTGATTCTCTAGCACCCAATCGTAAAATACCCGTCGTTTGAAACGGTCATCTGGTTTTAATTCTTGAGTTACCTAAATCTTAAATAGATACAGATGTTAAAATCCGCTGCATGGTACTTTTAGAAATGTTCAATAGCAGTCAATAACAGCGCACTGAGATTTCTGGACTTGTTTTCTGCATTGTTTTCAGTTGAACTGTCGGTACGAGGTCGGTCTGTTTTTTTGTTGTATGCAACCGAACCTGTTTGTTCAAATTTTCAATTAGTTTTTTAAGTTGTTGTATTTGGAGCATTTCTTTCGAAAATGCGCAGTGCCTCGGTGAAGCATTCTTCGTACTTGTAATGAATATTAAAAAAACATCAGTCGCTCCTTCATTGAGTAGCGCTCCATATTGACTAACCCCAATGTGTTTACTAGCCGAACGCCAAGCTTACAGGAAAAAATAGCGCACAATTTATATCCCGCGTTTATTTTAGAACAATTTAACAATCAATAATGTTGTTTTTAAAGGTTGCATATAATATTTTCTTATATATCACTAGGGTCCACTTAGACGTTTTAGAATTTGCGCTGTTAATAATGAAGATTAAACGGGAGTAATTTAAATAGTACCATTATACATCAGACTTGGGTAAATCTAACTACAGATCTTTATGTGAATCTGATTATGTTACCTTTTCAGGTGCAACAAAAGATACCAGTATTATATGGAAAACGTCACCACCAAGGCTTTGTTCTGCTAAAACGAATTAGAAGCATTTTCAACAATATCATCAACATACAATTGTTACATAAAATGCACACACCTAGCGAAATTGATAAACCTGTTGAGTACCTTACGCAGCTCATCCAAAAGCTGTCTCGGAAACTACGCTGTTAAACCACAAACTGCACCTGCAATCAATAACAAACCGCTACATTTAAAGCAATTAGTAGCAGACAAACGCAGAACTCGTGCTAAATGGCAAAGAACCAGAAATACTCAACACAAAACTATACTAAACAATTTAACACACCAACTTTATCATGCTATCTAATAAAATAGAAACGCAACATTCAATTACTACATTTCCACACTCTCACCAAAGGTCACACCGTCTAGAAAGTGACAAAAAGCTTAAAAGCCTATTACCCAAATATCACCTTTAAGAAAACTATGAAATTTGGGGCCGATCAATTGAAGATAAAGCAAATATCTTCGGGGAGCATCTGGCTCAAGTTTTCACCCATTTGAATCTAATAATATCAATTTTAAGACAGAAATTGGGAAACATCTCATTTACCGGAGCAATTATCGTTACCCAATTTTACCAGATAAAGTACACAGAGAGATAAAATTGACTAGTGTATTCAAAGCGCTCGGCTATGATTTTATGGTAGGAAATATATTAAAACTCCTTTCTAAAAAAGCGGTAGTACTCATCACCGCATGTTTGCTATTTTCACTTCCCCACTAAATGGAAATTTGCCGTAATTACTATGATTGCTAAGCTTGGCAAACCTCCACAAGAAGTCACATCCTATCGACCGATAAGCCTGCTACCCTTATTATCAAAAATATAACACCTCTAGAAGCGCTAATTCCCACTCACCAATTCGGCATCCGCGAGGGACATTTAACCATCTAGCAATGTCGTAGACTAGTCAACTACATCAAAGATACCTTCGAAAGGAAAAAACTATGTGCATGAGTATTCTTGGATATCCAACAGGCCTTTAACAAGGTATGACATGGCGGGTTGTTGTATCAAGTTAAAAGAAATCTATTTCACCAAATTTTCCTCATAAAATCTTATTTAACACGCCGACACTTCCAAATCCAATTCTAATTTCAACCTATCAAACCATCAACTCCGGTATCCCGCAGGAAAGCATGCTTGGTCCCTTTCTATACCTCCTCTATACAGAAGATATGCCCACCACAGAGAACAACTTAATTGCCACCTTCGCAGATGACACTGCAATAATTTCATCTGATACCGAACCGAATCAAGCATCTGAAAAGCTCCAGTCACACCTAAAACTTCTTGAAAGTTGGCTCGACCAGTGAGTGCATTAAAGCTAACAGCAACAAATCAACGCAAATTATTGTTACCAATAAACGCTCCACTTGCTCTCCAGTCACCATGTACAATCAATTCATCCCAGTAAAAAGTAAAGTAGCTAGGAATTTACCTTGACCAAAGGCTGATCTGGAAAGTTTACATAAAAGCCAAAAAACAACAGCTCAACCTAAAGACAAAAAGTATGTACTGGCTGATTAGACGCAAATCGCAGCTGACCCTAGAAAGTAAACTATTATTTTACAAAACTATCATAATACCTATGGTATGGTCTTACGAAATCGAGTTATAGGAATCAGTAAATCATCAAACATTAAGATACTACAATCGTTCTAATCAAAGACATTGCGTACGCTGGCCAACGCACCCTGGTACATCAGCAACTAAACCCTTCATCACAATCTCAATATTCCGTTCATCACAGAAGTCATCACAAATCATGCTACTAAAAGCAAAAATTGCACACCAAACCACACAAATGAACTTATTGCCGACCTCTACTTCTACCAGCCTCCAATTAGAAGACTGAATAGACTATGGCCGGAAAATCTCACTGAATAAATCCTGGAGACCTGCCAATGGACGGTGCCCTACTCGTGTCACCCAGCAACCCTATCATAACATTTACTTATTACTATGTAAAACTAAGAGCAGATTGTAAATTAGCAATTAAACCAATAAAAAAAGTGCAACAATTTTTCGTTTTGTCTCAATCCAAACTCAAGCATTGTTTGACAAAAAGTGTTTTACAAATATACAACCTCATCTACTATAGGAAAAAGTTAAACAGATGCAAAAATCCTCAGTAAAATTTTAGGTCGCTATTTTTGTTCTCGTTTTATGCCCTGTACCCCCATTGAAGATTAAAAACAGATTTATAGTATAACAAAATTCTGATCAAGTTTAAAAATAAAAAAAAATCAAAATGTTTGACATGATGACCATAAATCATATAATTATAAATAATGATGTGGCACTCGTTTCTAAAGTTCCAAAAATGTATGTATATAGGAAATTTAGCATCTACTTTCAAAAACGTCTTTTAAAAAATTTAGAAAAATAAAATGGTATATAGACCCTTTTGGTAAGTACCTTAAAAAATTATAGTTAAAAAATTAGATATATTTTTATCTAGTTATTTGTCTTCAACTCTTTACTACTTACCTTCTTGAAGGTCAGAAGCAAATAAAATTTTTTAAAAGTGAGAAGCAACAAAAAATCTGAAAGAAGGGTTAAAAGAGAAATAATTTAGTGGTGAATTTAATATGGTCAATATTTTAAACAAAGTAAAAATAATTATATACAAAATTAGGTAAGCAAATCTTATGCCAAAAACTAAAATTGTGGTATCAAGGAATTGCAAAATTATTTTACATCTAATTAATTATAGCTAAATCATTTATGTTTTAGTTTCATTATGACAATTTCAATAATCTGCTTAGGTTAGGTCCTAAATTCTCGAATAAAATAACTGAAGTCAGCACTTAAATATTATTGTTCATTTTCATGCTGAACTTAAATGACCTTAGGATCTTTCGATGGAGAAATGCGTATTACAGTTTAACATTCAAATGTTTGTCACATTTACACTAAATATATGACTATGCTGCAACCTGCTAGCAGGACGAAAGCACTTCTGCTTCAGTCTTGGCATTTCCGAAGACGTCGGTGATTATATTTGACATTTCTTGCATATTTTAAACGTCTAAATGGGTCAAATGTAATAGTAACAAATAAGCAAAGTCAAATAACGGGTGACTATATGTCAAGCTATAAAAATTGTACGCGAAAGGTTTTTCAATCCATTATATTCTGAAAACTCAAATAACTGATACTGTCTATTTAAAATTTATTAACTTTTTTAAACAAAAAAACAACCTGCATGGTGTAAAAGTAAATCATAGTCAAAATTTCTGTTAAAAACGCTCAAAACATAACATAAATTTGTACTGACTATTAGTGTATTTTGATTCTAACGAAAATGAAAATGAAAAATTCCTAAACTTTTTTTGTAGTAGAAAGTAAGGTATATGATCAAGATTGATCCAAATTCCGTTTTAAGGACTTCTAATTTAGATAGCCAAAACAAATACAGCTATGTAACTTAAAAATATCATTAGTCCACAGGAGAAGTATGTAAAAGATATATATATATATATATATATATATATATATATACTAATTCTAATCATACCAGTTAGAAATAGTTTGACTGCTTTAACTCCGTCACCCACACTACTTCCACCAGTTTGAAGCAAGATCATACTTGTGGTTTAAAGTTTGTCACCCTACACCAGTTGGTAGAAGGGTTTTTGATTAAATAAAAAATAAAAAAAGTTTGTAATTACCAGTAAATTAATACCATTAAAAACATACATAAGACATAAGACCTAAGAAAAATAAATCATTTGAAAATGGTAAAATTAATTAGTGATAAGAATAGCGCCACTGATAAAAGTACTAAATGTACAACCATTAAAAAATGAAAAAATATTTAGTAAAAGCAGGAAATTGATATAAGAGTAGAATGCAATTTGATGCGAAGGCTGTCGCGGCCGTGTTATAGTGCATCGTGTGGTTGGTTCTCGGGTTATAAGGCCGTGGTCGGAGTTCAGAAACTCTTGACGTTTCGTCCACAACTGCGGCAGACAAGATTTTCTTCTGAAGATGTCTAAACTCCGACCACGGCCTTATAACCCGAGAACCAACCACACGATACACTAGAATGCAATTTGTTTTCAAGTAAAAAAGGTGGTTCTTCAGTAATCCGCGCACAATGGTGGTTTAGGAAATATGGTAAAAAATCAATTGTCTAATAGTAGAAGACTTAGAGACAATAGTACTGACATAAGTAGAAATAATTATAAGTTAATTAGACCGGTACAAAAGTTATTAGAAGACACAATGAAAAGCCAATGATGCCGATCTCAACTGATTAAATGGAATATGGGAACATAGCAAGAAAAAGGTAGTAACGTTGTTGGTTTTGAAATTAGGTGTTTAGCTGATACTTTGATTAAGCATGTTACAATGTTGTGTCCAATGCATCAATTCTAGATTTAAAACTTAATTCTTCTTTCTAATGTGACTTGCTTGCTCTCAAGCGTTAGCAATCGCGTGGTGGTAATACCTCGGAACTCTTCGTGACCTGTGGCTAAAAAAATCTGATATTACGTAACGATGATATCTTTTTATCTTTTAATACAATTTTTCCCTTAAATTTTGCTTTTAATAATAAGACGGAGAAGTTTTTGTCCTTTTTCCTTCTTTTAATGCATCAGTAGTTCCTCTATCTTTGCACACAAGTTTTAGTGTCTGTTTAGTTGAGGTACAAAATTTTTAATATTCTACGGTAATACTATAGCTCAAAAACTTCTAATTGATTGATGGTTCTTATTGTTAATACCCAAATATCGTAGCTATAAAGTAACGTGGATCATACAAAACATTTTAAGATTTTTATACGAACATTCATAGAAAAATATTTCTGTTACATAAACTGTTTTCCACTTTATAAGAGTGAAGTTCGTAAGATTTGGATAAGTGCTAATATTTTTTCTCCTAAACTCGTTGTTTCATTATTTAGTCAGCTATCAAGATAGTGAATAAGTAATGGTTTCTCTACAGCTAGGTTATTTAGTGTCCCATATCATTAATATTAATTTTTTTAGGAATCCACCATTTTTATATTTAAGATATTTATTGTAGCATCTTTATGACATAACTATGGTTTCTGAAGTTCGAAGACCTTTTAAAATTTTACCTAGTACTGCAGTATTGTCGACGTACCTAATGTTAATTATGACGCCGTCAATTTTTACTTCTTTTCTTCTGTCGCTTAAATTCTTATTAAAACTATTTTCGAAATATACGTTACATAATCGTTGATGATAGAAAACACTTCTATCTTATACCTCTTCTACCATTGCAGTGGCAATTTTGTTTAATTACAATTTTTTCAACAACTTAACATTTCTAGGCATTCAAATAATAGTAAGTGTTGTACTCGAAGTCATATTTTTCAAAACTCGCGGCTTTTTAAAAAAAAATTAATCAAAATCATGCCCAAGCAATCACGGAAAGAAAAATGCTCGTTTTCCAATCTTTTTTTATATAAGAAGTGTGTACGATTTCATAGTATTCTAATGAGTATTGTAACTAAATAAGTTATTAGACTGATAAGTTTAAATTTACTGCACTTACAGATTTTCTTCGGTAAGTTATAAAATGAGACTGTAATAAATTTTATTAAAAGGTCATGTTAAAAGGATTGTACTTCCTTTATCAAATAAGTTGAAAATTTAAATTTTGCCTATTCTGGGAGTCTTTCCGATTTAGGTTTGTTTTATGACTTACTTAGCTTCTTTTTAACGTCATCGAAAAGTGTTAAAATATAATATTTTCATTCTTGGCAGCATTTGTTCGACATCAGTGAGTAAATTGCAATTCATATTCTTTTTACTTAAGTTAAAATTACCGTGCTTTTTCTGTAATTCTTCAATTTTAAGACATTACTTTTTAAACCATTCTTCTATCGCATCCTTAGTTTTACTTGCTTAAATGAATCCTTATTTTCATATTTTCTTAGTTCTGCCATTACATCTATTATTTCTAAAGTTATCAAGTTCTACTTTAATGTTCTGTTCTTATTTTGGGTTTATTTAAGATCATTTAACTGCAGTCTAGGTATGATTAACAAAGTCAACTTGAAATGTTGCTTTATCTATTCCATGTAGTTTCAGACCTTTGTTTTAACTTCCATTTCTTTCAAAAGTTCTAAGCGCATTTTATGTCTATTATTATTTGATTTTACAATCTTGTTTAGTTTTATGTTTACTGTAGAACATAGCAAACTATGGTCGAATTTAATGTCCGCTCTCAGAAAAGTTTTAATTGGTTTCGTACTGTCACAAAAACGGCAGTTAATCATGGTGAAATTTATTTCATTCTGCACATTTTAATTTTGCTGACTATCAAGAGCATTTTCGTAGTGTAAAACTTCCTCTTAGACAACTTGAATCAGGTATTTCTTATAAAAAATGGTTCCTCTTAACAAAATTGGATCAGAGGTTCATCTCTAGGTTTTCTACTAAGTTTATTTTATTCGATAATGTCTGGGTATTGCTTTTTTACCTACTTTGGAATTTGAATCACTCATAATCAGTAATTCGTAAATTTAAAAGCTTTAGTGTTCGGGTAAAACTTTTCAATTTTATTTTCTTTTTTGCCCACTTTAACTACGTGGTAATAGTATGGCTCTAATGCTCCGCGTGGGAGCACGGGCGGCAAACTGAGAGATTAAGGATCTCATATGTCCCATTTTACTGCCGGTTGTCGCGCATCATCTCTGATGCAAGGCGATATGGCAAGCAACGCTTGGACTACTCTGGCGATTTTAAATACATACACTTGCAAAATATTTAAAGCTAGCGGTTATACTGCTAACTGTATTAACATCCCTCGTCTAGTACAAGCATAAAAACTTTCACGCTTTTGCTTCTGTTTTATTTTATAATTATCACGTTTTTGTAGAAGTTATCTTGAAACTATTAAATTTGAAATTTGTCCTGCCTGATCATTGAGTTTCAATATTTCGAATGTTAGAATACTTAGTCTTACTAGTTTTAACAGCAAATATTTGAGTCTTCCTGATTCATATAAAATTTTTACGTTCCAGACAGATATTTTATAATTATTTTTGGGATTTTACTTGAGTGTTAGCACCGCTGCCCCATTTAAAGGAAAAATCAGGGCGTTTGATTGAGTTTCTATAATCATGATGAGTAAACTAAGGGACATAATTTAAATAAAGCAAATAATATAGTAGCTTCCTATTGTCTTACTTCTATATATGATGGTCCTTTTAATTTCCTATTACTAATTGTATCGAAAACCCATTTTCTCTATCTTAATGTAATATTGACATTGATGCATAATGTCAGCTAGTTTTGCCCCGCTCTAGTTATTTTTTATTTTTCCGGTGCCCACCATATCTTACGAAAAATCTTATATCCTATAGGGGGCAAGGTCGAGAGGAGACTAGAAATGCTGGAAAATTCTGGAATCTGGCCTAGATATCAAAGGACTTGAAATTACTGTTCAATAGTAGCTATTATTTTATTATATGTTATTAAATTAACATATGTTAATAATAAGTTGTTAGGAAATTTGTTACTTGTTACATTTAAAAATTTCCGATAAATGAAATTATCATCGAAAATAATAATAAAAGTCAGAAGCTAAAGTTTACTTTTTAGTTATAAATGTAAATAAATAAATAAATAAATATATATATATATATATATATATATATATATATATACACACAAAAGGATCTTCACAGCTGACGCTGTCTTCCTTCACTCAACCGTTTCTTCCACTCCTTCTTGTCTTCCCAATCTCCGTCTGCTAGCCCTCTTCTTTCCATGGCTTCGTCCACCTCGTCTCATCTTCGGGGTCTTCCTCTCTTTCGTTTTCCTGGAGGACTCCACTCTGTTATTTTCTTTATCCATCGATTATTGTCCGTCCTTCTAACATGGCCGTACCATATTAATTTCTTTTCCTCGATGTAAGTCAGTGTGTCTTTTTCTACATTCATTCTCCTCTCTATTTCTGTATTTCTAATTCTGTCCAGTCGTGTCACCTGGCAGCACCTTCTCCAAAATTCCATTTCTGTGGCTTTTATTTTTCCTCTATTTTTCTTATTAATTATCCAGTTTTCTGCCCCATATGTCATAATACTTCTGATAATTGTGTTATATATTCTGTGTTTTGTATTTTTGTAATGTGTGTGTTCCATAGAATGGGATGTAGTTGTCTGATACTTATTCTAGTTTGTCCTAACCTGTTCTTTATTTCTTCTTCTGTAGATGTATTTTTGATATAGTAAAGCCTAGGTATTTGAACTTATTTTTCCTCTTATTTCTACATTGTCGTCTATTTCTAAGTTTTTACCTCTTCTTCTGTAATCGCTAAATATTCTGTCTTGTCGAAGTTTATTTCCATACCGGCCTTAGTGTACTCGTCTTTTAGTTTTCGTAGCATATAACTCAGGTCCTCTTCATCTTGGGCTATTATCACTTGATCATCTGCGTAGCTTAGTGTATAAAGATGTTCATTGCGCACTGGTATTCCCATTCCCTCACATTTCCTTTTCCAATTCTTTAAGGTATCTTCTAAGAATATCTTGAATAGGGTTGGAGATGTGCAGCATCCTTGTAGGAGCCCTTTTGTTGTCTTAAAGTAATTACTGATCGTCTGCCCCACTTTCACTGCCACTTGGTTGTTTCCATAAAGTTGCTGTATTGCCCTGATTAGACTTTTGTTGATCCCTATATTACTCATCGCTTCCCACAGTTTTTTTCTGGGAACCGAGTCGTACGCTTTTCTGAGGTCTATGAAGTATTGCTCCCATTTTTCTTGTTGTATGAACGGTATGTATGCCTTTTCTTTTGAATTTGTTCTTAACGTTTTTAGTATTCGCCATGCTTCTGAACTCTTTGTTCCCCCTATGTATTGGTCAATGTTTGTGCACATGGTTTTCCACTGATCATTCTTTTCTCTTGTTACTAATCGTTTTACCTCGTTGTTCTTCTCTTTGTACTTTTGTTGATCTTCTTGCGTTTTGGTGCTTAGCCACCTATTATATTGTTCTTTCTTTTCCTGGATACTTTTTAGCGTATTTTCACCAAGGATTATCTTGTGATTATTGTTCTTTTTTATTCTGACTCCCAGTACCCCTGAGCTGTTTCTTTTATACTAGTTTTATATGTTCGTACATGTCTGTTATATTATCAAATGTGAATTCATTTAGTTTCTGATCCAATTTTCTTTGGTAGAGTTCTCTTATTTTTTCGTCTTGTAGCTGGTCGACTTGGTAGTGCTGATCCTCTATTTTTTCCTGTGTTTGTTTGTAGGTTATTGTTGTTTTCCTATACCAAGGGAATTCCATCTTTGCGATTAATAATTTGTGGTCTGTGCCACATTCCGCCCCTCTTTTAACTCGTACATCTTTTATTTTTATTTTGGTGTTGATTCTTATTATGATGTAATCGATAATTGATTTCAGATTTCTTGTCATCCGTTCCCAAGTATATTTGTGGATCATTTTATGCCGTTGAAACCCATTCGTTATTCGGAGGTTATTTATTTCACATAATTCTATAATTCTCTCTCCATTATCATTTGTAACTTCCTCTCCGAATGGTCCTATTGTCTTGTTGTTAGCTTCCTTGCCTGTTCTACCATTAAGGTCACCTGCTACTATAATTTCTTGGGAGTCTCTTATTTTCTGGATTTCCTCCCCTAGCGTTTCCATAAAGCCCTTTTTTTCATTTTGAGTGCTATCGTCAGTTGGTCCATATACGCCGAGAATTGCTATCTCTTTTCCATATATTTCTATTTGTACTTTAATGATTCTCTCGCTTATTGGTTCCCAGGATTTGATTCTCTCTGCCAGTTTCTTTCTTATTATCATTCCTACTCCAGCTTCAGCTCGTTTTTCTTTGTTGACTCCACTCCAGCAATGAAAAACGTCTTGGATAATTTCCGTTCCGTTTCCCTTCTTCTTTGTTTCTCTGGTAATTAGTATATCTATTTTCATTTTCTTAAATTCTTCTATGACTTCCAGATCTTTATTGTTCCATCCCTGTACGTTCCATGTTCCTACTATGATCTCTCGTTTCTTCTTCTTTCCATTTCGGTTGAGGTTAAGATTTGGGTTCAATAACGTTGACGCAGAACTGCCCCCCGTAACCGATGGGGCTCCCACCACTGGAGGTGTGGATTGCCACCCGGGGAAATTTTACTTTAAGTTTCCTTTTCATTCTGCTTTCGTCTGAGCCCTTTTTTTGTTTTACGTGTGTTAGACTGCTTACACCTAGCGCCACAACTTCTAAAGTCGATTTAGGGTTATTCCGCCCATGTTCGGTCGTCAGAGCCTCGTTTGTTTTGAACAGACTTCACCGACTCGAAGGTGAGGTTGACATTTGAGTAGGCTAGGCTATGTATTGCGCTTCACTACCCCATTAGAAGTCTTATATATATATTTTTTATTTTTTGAAATAAGCTTCCGACAACACGTTTTTCTTAACAGATTGGTAATTTTTTGATCCTGCTATCGTAAAATCAATCCCGCGCAAACACTTCGACAGCAATATCGCCGTCAGATATCTGTCTTTCAATTACTTCTTTATTGGTGCAAACAAATAATAATTTCAAACCGATAAGTCCAGAATGTAGCGGGGTATTCCAGTGTAGCTCAAAACCTAATTTTTCAGGAATTTGGGCTGCTATACGGAACCAGGCGTTACCATAAAATACGATAATGGTTTGAATTACTTGAGCATCACCATAAGTTACTTGGAGCTCAATAGTAATATCAAGAACCATGATCTTGAGAATGCAGAGAATAATGCAAATATTCTCCTCAGTTGGCTTCAATTTTCAATTGTTTGTCATCCCCCCAAAAAATATTTACGCCACACATTTATATCTTCTTCAGGTTGTTGTCCCTAAATTACGCCTTAAGTTTTTACAAAATTTTGGATGTTATTGTGAGAAAATTAATAATAATCAGTTGTGTAACTGAGGAGGTTACCTATTGCTTTGATATTGTGATACTAAAGTAGTGCGAAGTACCCTTAAGGAGAATATCCTTTAAGCATTCCTACTTATAACGCGTCGCTCTTTTTGTTACCCCAGGACACGTAAAAAATTCTATTTCTACTTCATTTAGTCACGTAGTTATATAATATTATAATTATGTAATTAAATTAAACAGAGAAAATTAAGCGTTATTTATTGGTTTAAGTAAATGTAAATTGGGTAGAAATATAATAGACAAAAGCGAAAATAAAGATTTGAAATGTTGTGAATAAATAATTTGATTAACTTACTATTTAAAAGCCTATTGAAATGCAATAACTTAATCAGCTTCTGTTAAATTACGTATATAATAGTCAAAATAGCAACGATAACAGAGAATAAGTGAGGAAGAATAGATATTAAATTCGGGTGTGGTTTAAATGATACTGATGTAATAGGCAAATGAAGAATCTGGAATCTAAAAATAAAAGAAAGGTAACGCTAATATAAAAAATAGAAAAATTAACGACTTGAATTGCAAATGGACATACATACAGGAAAGTATTTCAAACGTAAAGGCTAATGGTAAATTTCGGTAAAAAGTTCAACTTATAATGAGTATTAGATAATAAAACAATACATTTACATAATCAACCATGTCTTGTTTGTTTTTAATTTGATAAATACAGGGTTACTACGAAAAATCATCGAATTTTAAAAAGATGTATTTCACAAAGTATGACGAATATAACATTAAGTGATATATGAAGAGGAAAAGAAAAACACCATGTTTAAAATATAAGGTTGCAAACTTTGTCTTAAACGTCGATGGAGAACAACAAATTATTAATAATTTAATGTTCAGCGACAAGGCGAAATTTCATGTAACTGGGAAGATAAATCGTCGCAATATTCGCATATGAGGCACGAAACATTCTTGTGCCATTATGGAGTATGAAATAGATTCACTAAATTTTAACATTTTTCGTACAGTCTTCAAAATATTGGATATCCTTTGAGATCGCATCACTGCTGCTGTAAAGAGCATCACAACATGCTGCAGTCTGTGTGAACCGAACTACACTATCGCCTTTTATATCGTGTGACACAAAGAACACACAGAGAACCTTCGTGGTGGTGTGAGTAAAAACTTGTGTAGTAACTTTTGTGTTAAGCCTGTATAGAAAATAGAATAAAACAATTTTTACATTTACTAATACATTTAGATAACATGTTTTTTATTTTAAAACGAAAAACAATTCCCGTAATAAAATCTCATTAATAAAAGGAGGAAAATAGTTAGTCATTAGTCAAGAATGAAAGTGCAATCCTTTTTGTTTTTTTTTTCTTCTTAAAAAAACTGTTGGTAAGTTTCTATTTAAAGAAACTGATAATTCACAAAGATTTCAATTAGATATCCTTGTACATTATAAATAATGAAAAACTTAAAAAAAAGTAAGACACTAAACATTAAAACCTACAAAATAAACTACAACTTTATTTACAGTTTTTTTTTAATAAAATAAGTTATTATATAGACTGCTGTAAAATCAAAAAGAAATTCCTTTTGTTAAGCAAAAAACTAACTGTTTGTATAAATATTTTTTTTAATATTTATATAGTAATTCAGAAATTATTGGCCAGTCCACTTAATAAGATCATTATTGCAAAATACTATTCACCATCTTAAGAAATTTTTTATTAAAGACAAAAAATAGTTTATGTAGCAAGGTTTTTAATTATCCGGCTAATGAAAATTATCTATTAAAAATTTAGGGTAACAAGTTCATTGGCTAATATTTAATCTTTCCCAACAAATAACAGTTTTTTTATTTGCTGTTATTTATCAATTAATGTTAGAGGTTCATTATATTTTATTTTATTTATTGATTGCAATATTTACCTTATCTACAAATTTTCAGCTATAAAATTATAATTAGTTTAAGTAAATTTAGCTAACCCTCGTAAAATTTATATATGAATTAAATTTCTTTTAAATAAACATTTTCAAACAAGTCTAGTAATTAATTATAATATTATAAAATTTAAATAATAACTTTACTTTAAGTCTAGTAGATAAGTTGTATCTCTAACAGTTTTGTTTCTTAGAATATCAATTTATCTACATTGCAAATCAGAAAAGATTAGGTCAACTAATTAATCACAATTGAATAAATTAAAATTAGTAGTATAACTCGACAGAAACTTTAAGTACTTCTGAATTTAAAATATTTAGCGGCTATATTAAAATTTGTAATTATAAATGAGGTAATGTAAAGGTAGATTTATCTTTTCATATTTTAGTGGATTTACATACCAGTAAAAATAATAGAAAACAAATTTATGATGAGCAGAAATACTGTATCTTTTACACATGTAATTTAGAAAATTGAGTGACATATATTAAATAGAAAGTATCAGTTGATCCTAAAATTTCTAAAAATCCTTTTTTGTACACCCCTACATCATGCAAAGAATAAAACCCTAAAGTTTTAAGGTTCTAGGTTCGGCGGTTTAGCTGGGCGTTGATGAATCAGTCAGTGAGGTCTTGTTCTTTTATACGTATAGATATATTTGACAGTTGCAAGTATTAAAAAAAATCGAATGGATTTTTGTGAAGTTTCCGATCATAAAAGAGAGTTAAATATATCAGTATGCATCAGAAACGGAACAGTAATCCCAATGGACTGGATAATGTAAACCGGCTTTGAGAAAATCCAAAACGTATACTATTTTCTGCAAATTTAATGGCGTCAGTGTTTAAGACTTGAAAGGAATTTTCCTAAGTTACTACTTTGTGAAGTAGGAGGGTTCAGAAATGGCTAAAAACAGTATTATATTACTGCAACAAGACAGCAGCGCATTTAAGCCGTATGGTCGAATAAAAATTGACTGAAGAAAGATTTAAAATTTTTCCAATTTACTTTATTGGTCGCATATAGCTCTCAAGTTTGAATCAAATGGGTGATATAAAGAGTTAAGAGTGTTTTGAGAACCTTAAAGGAATCACGAACATAACGTTGAGGTAAATACGTTGGACTTCTAAGGGACTATGTAACTACTAAAACATCCATTAGATAATACCTTCAGTTAAACTATTGTTGCTTTTTGATTTTCTCTTTTTAACAACTTTGAGCTCTGTCTCTGTTAATTGATATATTTCTGCAAGTTGGTGTGCGAATGAGTTTGTAATATTCCTAATTTCGCCTTCAGAAAAAATACGCTCCTCTAAAATACATCAAAGCATGATTAGGAGAACAATACGTATACCTAGCAGCGTGTATATCCTTTGTCAGCAAACATATTAGACAAAGTCTCTTCCTCTTTGTCCGGGCAAGGTTACACGAGCCCGTTGTAAATGGCTATCGTGTAGATTGAACAGATACATGAATAATCATTTCGGAGCGGGCTGCGCCAAATGCCCGGGCCGGGCGGCGCATTTCTCTTTCGGTGCCCGCTTTCTTCTAGCCGGTTACCTGCCGCACAATGCAATGATATATGTTTACACCGCGCGCCTTACAATTACTTAACCTTGTTTACCACAAACTGTCAAAGCGGACTAATCTCCTTAGCTCCGGCCGGCCAAAGGCGCCGCCGCGTTTATACCTTCATTTGAAATGCCCGAATCTATTATCCGGCCCGGAGGAATTCAGCTGAAACGGTCGACTTTTACTGAAAGCTCCGGCTGGTACGCGATGCCACCCAGGCCGGTGACGCGTCTGACTTCTCGGCCGGAGGCGGCGCGTTTGTCGGCCGAATTGCAAGGCCCAGTAAATGCTTGTTACCTGTGGCGTTTTTGAAAATGTTGTGACTTGTGGTCACCTAATTTATTTGCTCGGACGGGCAGAAATCTTCCAGGTGACGTTTGGGAGGAGGGTCTGTCAAGTTTGCCAATCGCGCAATAGCCGTGCATAACATGTGGCTGACTTAGAATATATCTCATACCACACATTCCTTTGTGCGATTATTTAAAGGCAGTTTATAAAAAAAGACACTTTTCTGTATTTCCTTATATTGAGGTTTTCGTATTATGTTATTGCTCATTCAAAAGGTATGACCGCGCCAATTGTATTATTTTTATTAAATCTTTCTACTTTAATATACATGATGTCCTATAATAACACATCTTTAGTATTTGATTTTTTAAACCCGTTTTACCATAGCAACTGCCAAATTTCTTGTGTATCAAATTGGCAGCTAAAGTGCGATTCACTTAATGAAATAAAATTCAATCTAAGAAACAATTTGAGAAAACTATTCTTCTACCTACTGGAGCGTGAGCTTGGTCTGATTAAGATTTGATGCAACGCTGACAAAATAGACATCGCTAAGAAAAAGACAGAGGCCACCAGCTCCAATATGTCACAAAAGCCTATTCACTGTCCTTGTGGCCTTCTCAACTCTAACTCAACTTCTAATGCAATCTTCTACAACTTTTTGTCACAGATTGCATAACAATTCTTATGCTTCCCTTTTCCATGACAAAATTCCCCTTCCAGAAAAAAGACCTTTTCCTTGGATTTGCAATCTTTATCACTCTTTTTTGCTTGTCTGAACCGGAAGCTGTGTCAAACTCAACTCTAGTTGAATACTTTGTACGTCATAAACTTTTTAAAATATTAGGGATCAAGATTTACTTCAAGACGTTTGTAAATACATAAAATACGTTCAGTACCTTAAATCTACATCGAGTCTTGCTTTTTCAAATCTTCTCCTTCATAATAAAAATTGTTTTTAAAAGGAATTTCTAAGGGTGGACAAATCATTACTACATACGCCTTAGTGGATTTTGTTAATCAGTATGTAAATTCAAACGGTACCTCAACTTGGGAAAACCTTCTTACCTCCCTATATTACGCCCTTTAAATTCCAGCTAAAAACAACGAATCACTAGCTTATAACGCCAAGAAAAATATCAATTGCAACTCCTTCCCTAAAGCCTAATCGACCAACAATTGTAATACTAATTTCTCTAAACAAGTTGAAAGCAAAATTTCAGGTGGTGATATAGAAATTCTCACTTCTTTGGATAAACTATCTGTTGAAAACTCGTCCACTTTTGAGAAGTTACTAGGTAAACACCTTCCTCGCAATAAAAATACTAGTGATTGCTGACCCTCAGATTTGCAAGTGGAACCACTGTTTCCAAAATTGAGGTTTTGTTGGCTATAAAATTTTTTGTGAAATTCCCTACCGCAGGTCTACATGGAATCAGATTCCAACAAGTAATTGATTTATGTTCCCGCTTTGGTCATCATTGAGATAAATTAATTAATACGTGCTTTAACAAAACTATATACTTCTTAGTGCGGAGAAAGTTCATCAAAAAATTGTGTCTAGTCCGTACGGAGCCTCATTGTGTGCTCTTTTTAAAAGATGGAAGAATCAGACCTATTGCTGTTGGAAGTTTCTTTAAAAAACTTACTTTCTGAATTAACCTGTAAATCTGTCCACTCTGATGTGGGAGAATACTTACAACCATTACAATTAGGCTTTACTACTTACTCACTGTGATTGTGAGGCAGTTGTTCGCATTGCGAAAAGCTTTGTGAATTATTACGCAAGAACGGAGAAAATGTTCTTTAAAATGGATGTTAAGAGCACATTTAACTCTCGCGCACGAAATAACTTGTTATTAACTGTCAAGAAGAGCAAACCACATCTTTACTCTTTTCTCTACAAAGCTTTGTCAAGATTCTATTATTGTACATTTTTAGTTCTTCTAATGGAGTCCAGAAAAGAGATCCTGCAAGACTTTGTTTTTTAGCCTCTCAATCCATTCCATTATTCATTGTTATATGAACTAAACCTTCAGTATGTTGATGATGAGACATGTGCTGGCGATTGTTTGAAAGTTTTTAACAATTTCAGGTCTTTATACAAAAAATTTAATCTTTTGGCCTTTCAGTCAACTTTTCTAAATGTAAACTATTTTTTGATTTTGCAGGTTCTCTCCTGCAATTAAATGTCTTTAAGATGATTTATTCTTCCTATGAGCATCCATTATAAAAAGCGCCATACATCTTATTTTCGAGAAAACTGTAGGAATTAACAGTCAAATTTATTGTTTATCCTCAATAAAATCACACTTAGATTTATATTTATTTTGAAGTTAAGAAGAAATTCTAAACATCTTAAACGATAGTCAATAGAATCTCAAGCTTCATTTCAAATCAAATTTGGTTGTTTAGCTATAAAAAAAGCATTTGATATTGCTTTATCCGTTTTCTCATCCAGTTTACATTCCACGGATATTTTAGTCAATTCGATTCTTATCTCTCATTTACTCAAGACTAGGACTGAATTTTTTGTAAAATAACAAATGCTTTACATTAATTATTCAAGACTAATACCAATTTTAGTCAGAAATCGACCATGTTAAATTTGAATTGCGTAAAAACTATTAATCTCTTGCATGGTTATCTGTGTTAGCCTTATTTTTTAGATAGTAGCTCCATCTCTATTGCTATCGGTCTTCGATTAGAGCTCAACATCTGTAAACCTCACTTATACCTTTGTGATTCGAAAGTTGATAGCCTGAACTATCATGGTCTCTATTGCAAGAAAAGTTCTGGTAGACAATTTAGACATCGAAGAATTAACCATACTATTAAGATAATTATTATTTTAACCGCAGTCCTTTATCTCTTGAGCATACTAAACTTTTGTCATGATGATGGCAAACAAATTGATAGTTATGACCTTGGTGCTCTCGTTAAAAGGAGAAATCCTCATATAGGACATTACAGTGACATAATGACGCTCTTCTATTGTTAGCACTGTTTAGAATATTGAATTTGTGGTGTTAGCGGAAAGCAAATACAGAACTATTTTTAAACAAAAATATACTTTTATTCTTTTTGTAGTAGAAATATTCAAACCTTGGTGTGATGGCGTTATTTCGCTGGTTAATAATATTAGTTTCAATTTGAAGTTAATTTCCGGTGACCCCCGTTCTCGTTCTTCACTGAACTACAGCATTTGATATTGTGCGCACGGAAATGCGTTCGGATAGCTACGTACATACAATATAAATACACCTCTCTGTTTTAATTTTGCTGCTCCTTAACGCAATGTTAAACCCCGCTTCCGCAAAAACAATTTTACAATCTGTTTTTCGACTTTAGGGGACGCTTTACCTATTGAGCCACGTTCCGGCAAGTCATCGGCAGTTTTTGTATCCTTATATCGCTGCACTCACTTGCTGATGAATGTTTTCGACTTGTTTATGAATTTAGCAGCCGTTTCATGAGACATTTTTGGACCTTTCGGGTGGGTACAGAGGAACACAGCCCGTAGCGCGACGCGTACCCGCCACTCATTGGGATTTACGCGTTTCTCTAGGCAAGAATTCAATGCCAACTGAATCTTTTGTGATAAAGCATCGAGGACAAAGATTCCCTCTATCGACTTACAAAAGAATTAGGGCGATACCTTTTATCGACTACTAATTATGCCAAACATGCTCTTACTTAACTGGCTGTAATGTATTACATGATGGTTTTTCTACCACTTACAGGTGGGAAACATGTCGCAAAAACGGAACAAAAAGAGATAGGAAGGCTAATTTAGTTTTTTTTAACATTAAGTACCATTGCCTATTTTAAGTTAAATGGTGAATAGTGTGAAATCATACCAATTTTTTGAAAAACTATAAGTGAAAAAAGAAGAGCCAATTTATGATTCATTATTACCGTTACCTTTATCATGTTTTAGAGAATCGTGTTAAAGATGCACGACAAATTGGTGTACCGGAGTTTTCGCAGGAGTTGAATTAAAACATCCAATTTAATTTTAGTTAAACTCCATATTACAGTGATAATGTAGTTAAAACAAATTATTGAGAAATCATGCAGGAAAATATATTTTTAAGTATTTCTTAATTTTAATTATACAATTCAAGTAGCTCTTAAGATTCTTATAAAACTCATGCCAAAGTATTTACTCAATATATACTTAAATAGTATTTGATATGAATTGTAATTTTACTTTAGATATTAGATCACGTACCCGGGTTTTTGTTATATTATGTTGAACGAAATATAAAGTTGTCTCTCGAAAGTTTAAATATAGTTTTTTTTTTAGATTTTGATCAACTCCGCCTACAGCAGATGTTGGGCGGATTGAATAGTCCGACAAATGCTGCAGCCAGTCTTAGCCCCTGGATAAAAGAGTAGAGTTATGCCAGTAATACAGGGAATATAAAACCAACTTCTTAAGATCTATCCCGAAACCGGATAGCCACCATAGGGGAGATATAATTAAAGGCTCATGGAGCCACGCTAGAAAAGACGGACACGGCAATGAAATAGGAAATTATTAAACTTGATAATGTAAGATAGACATTATGGAGTCAAAACAAATAAATAAAGAAAGTCTCGAGCCCAGGACGGAAAAGTGATGACGACAAGACAAAGCAATAGGAAAAAAAGGCTAAAGACAAAATACGTAATACGGCTCGGAGCTTGGAACATTGTGGAATACCAAGAGAATCATGTGGATTTATCACAACTTACAGAAAAAAAAAGTATATATATATATACGGCGTACGGAAAAAGAAAGGCAAAGGCTCGCAAAAGATTGACAGCTATATATTTATATATAACGATATAGACTAAATAAAATAGTAAAAGCTGGAGTAAGACTTTTTACACAGAAAATTACAGCAACTCATAAAGGAGATCGATTATATTAATAAAAAATTATTTAGAGTTTGATTATTAAAAGATAACAAACACATACATGTCATTAGTACATACGCCCCTGATATGAATAAAACACGAGAGGAACAACGAAAATTTTACTAAGACCTATAGCTAATAATTGAGAATATATCTACTAATGATTTTATAATAATAATAGAAGATCTTAATACCAGTATAAAAGACGATTCAATGCCACACGTAAAACAAAGATTTCACGAACCTATTAACAATGACAATGGGGATCTATTAACGGAGTTTTATGCACGGAATAATTTAAGAATCAACAATACATTTTTTGATCACAACTGAAGATATAAATAGACAGTTCTGAATACACAAGCGCACAAATCAATAATTGATTACATAATCACTAATCGAAAATTTACACCTGCACAAGTTCTGGATATTAAAACTCTTAGTTCGGTAGATATAGATAGTGATCACGCGCTGCTATCGAGAAAAATAAGATTAAGGGACATCTGTTTGAAGCCTGAAAAAAACGTGTTTTTTGAGAATTTTTCTTGACTAAACTAAAAAAGCAATTAAAAATCGTTTTGGATATTTACTAACCACATTTTTGAGCATACAATTTTTTTTTATTTAAAAACAATATGGCGGTTGCAGACGCCGCAATCTGAGCCCCTCTTTTTTATGCTTTTACGACAGGTAGTAAAAGTGCTGTCCATCTTGACCTAGAGGAATACATTTTTTAATTATTTATATGAGTTTTGCCAGTGAAGTACACAAGATTATTATACAATATTGATTTTTGAAAATTTGGCACTGTTTTGAAGAGAATGTTGCATTTTTGGCAAAGAAATCGACGCCAATTTGTTTATAAAAAATCGTAATTGTCAATAAATTATAAAAGTAGTGTGTACTTCACTAGATAATTTATCTAAGAAGTTAAAGTTAAAACTTCAAATCAATCGGTTGAAAATTATTTGAGATCTACTGCTTGCCGATTTAAAAAAAAATAATTTCGAGATAATTGAGTTCAAAGTTTCAAAACTACTTATCAATATAAAATTTCTAAAATAAGTGCTTGCTGATTTTTTTTACACCGGCACCTTATATGAAATTTTAGTGTTTATACTTCAACTAGCGACACCTATACTTGCATATCGACCGTGAGTAATAAACAGAAATTGCGAAAGTATACTTTGAAATTCAAACAAATTCTCTATTGTAACCGACTACAACAAAAGTAGACCTAACACCAATAAACATAATATTATATGATGACGTAGAAACGAGCTAGAAAAAATTTAAGTACAATATTTTGGAGGCAGCAGCAGAAACCTTGGGAAAACGGAAAGTTAGGTGACACCCCTATATATCAATAAAAAACGCAAAGGTTATCTAAACTATCACTAGAAATCTAGGAAGCATGGAAACATACGTAAGAATAAGAAATGTAACCAAGAAAATTTGCCAAATTAAAAGAATTTGGAAAGCCTTTACCAAAGATATGGAAAGAGGTTTATATGAAGCACAAAAGAAGGCATGAAAGATGTTGCACAACAAGAAAGCAGATAAAAAAAGAAAGCAGTTAAAATAAATACCATAAATACAAAGCAGTGGGAGGAATAGTTTAAGAACCTACACAAAGGTAATGAACAACAAATGGATAATGAACGAGTAATGGTGGAATTATTTGAGAAAACAAAAATAATAAAGGAAGAAGTGAGGATGGCAATGAAATCGATGAAAAATAGGTAAGCCCCAGGTGAGGATGAGATAAGCAATGAACTGCTCAAATATAGTGGAAAAAACTTAATAAACGAGCTAATGAAAATCTTTAACAAAGTACTTGTGTATAGAAACGTACCACTCAAATGGTAGATCAACATAACAATTTCACTATTTAAAAAAGGAAATAAAAAATCTGAACAACTATTGTGTCATCTCGCTCATTAACACAAAGCACAAATTGTTAACCAAAATATTACAAAAACCGTATTTAAATATAAGTGAGGAGCAACAAGGTTTTGGAAAGAACCGTTCAACGGTAAGTAAGACAAGTAATCGAAAAATCAATCGAATTCATCTCACCGGCCTTCTTATGTTTTATAGATTAAAGAAGGCTTTCGATTGGGTAAGACAACGACGTGATAAACATTATAGCAGAAAAAGATATACCAATAAAAGTAATTAGACTTACTCAGGAAGTAAATAAAGAATTAAAAACAAATGTTTGAGTAGGAAATAGCCTTACAGAGGAAATTACATGTACAGCAGGAATTAGACAAAAAGACTCACTGAGCCTCGTCCTACTTAGTGTGATAGTGGACAAACTAATAGAAAGTGTTATCAAATTAAATGGATACGCCATGGAAAATAAAAAATTCGTATAATAAGTTACACTGATGATGCAGTTCTACTTGTAAACTCCGAAGATGATTTACAACGCTTCCTTCATAGATTTGACATCACAGCCAGGAAATATCATATAATCATTTCTACCAAAAACACTAAGACATTGGTAATATCTGAAAAACCGGTTAGATGTAAATTGTAGATAGAAAATAACATGATCGAACAAGTTATAACTTTTAATTATCTTGGGGTGAAAGTTTCGAGTACTTTATAAGGAAGTACGACAGCATGCAACGAAAGGATCTAGAATATCAGGATGCCTCAGATATGTTACTTGGAAAAATAAGTATGTAAGCATAGAGAGTAAGATAGCGTCAATGTAGCTTCGAATAAACAAAATGTACAAATTGTTTTTACGACCAACAATAAAATAGTTGGCTTTATCTGTTCAACTAAGGACCAGTACACCCACTAATCCTAAGAAGTTTACAAAATACCTTGCACTGACTGCAAAAGAACCTTCATGGTCAAAAGAAACAAGCAAATGTCAATCTACATATACCAACAGCTAATCTTCGGCACTTGTTAAATATAATAAAGAAACTTGTCACAAAATTTATTTCTTCAAATCAGAAACACTTGCTCCAATTTCCTGTCTTACCAGAAAAATCCTTTGTGAGGTAATTGAAATAGAAAAACGCCCATACTGTTTCAATATTCCAGACGATGTTCATCTATTATTTGGAAACCACCGATTAGTCTACGTTATCAGTTACAAAACTTTTCAATAATTTACCACCACATCGTTGTGCTTGGTGGCATTTTGTAGTAAAGCCATTGTGATTAGCCAACATGGAGCGCCGCTTCACGATGGATCAAACGCCGAAAATGTTTCGTCGAGACTGCGCACAAAGTACCTGGCATGTTCAAAAGAAGAAATGCACCAAGTAAAACAACTATGAAAAAACTAATTCAAAAATTTAAACGAACAGGGTTTGGTTGCAGACAACAGAAAAACAGCCCAGCTTGTACCGGCCGAACAATTCGAAAAGCACCACGATGTGGTTTTTAACAAAAGATTTCCATCACCCATTCAAGAAGCTAACCCAGGAACTAAAGTGATGCAACCGTTTGAACCGCATTATATTTATAGATTGGGTGCTAGAGAATCAATAAGTTGACGGCAATTTTGGTAAGAATCATTTTTAGCGACGACGCACACTTCCCTGAGTAATTTAAGAACGACTTACACCTGTCCAAAGAGTTGGTGTGGATTTTATGGTGAGCGGTTTTTTTTATATAGTGCTCTGAAAAGTTTCTATTTTTTTAACAGTATGCTTATTTAAAATTTACTTAACTGTATTTATTACAGTGTTACTTGTCTTCCTAGTTAATACTTGTCGAATTAAACTTTGCATAATCATTCTATGTCGTTCATTTTTCCTTTATATTTTAAATTCTCTAACCCATCAGATATCATTATCATATTGTTTTGTTTCGAATTTAGACTTATGTCTTTAATGTTTTCTATTTGTTTGTTTATTATTAACAAGCTTTGCAGCCATCTAAGATCCGATGTGCATGTAAAAATGTAAATAACTAGTTTGGAACATAACCGGCAGCTCCAAAATCAGAGCAAACTGAATATCAGTTTTAATATTCTTACTGGTCGGTGGAGCACGGCCGTGTTGGTAGCTCGTTAAGCGCTTTTTCTGCTGTTGAACACTGCTCCCGTTAAGCAAACGTGTGACTGGAAGGCTGCTAAAAATGCGCCCGCTAATTTTGCAACTCGCTGTGTTATTTACGAGGCCCGGGCCGCTGGGCCGTGTTAACTTAGCATTAACATATAACTACAAAATGAACCTATTATGAACCGGCAATTATGCCGTAATGAAATCATTACCCCGAACACGCGGCGCCCACAGCGCCGATCCAAGATGGCCCCGGCGGAAGAGGCAAATTTTCTAGAAACCCAAAACGCTAAAAACCGTCCCTAATCTAGATTCGGCCCCGTTTCAGACCGCCCCTTAATTCTATATTACCTCCTGCCATTGTACATTCCCGGCCGCGTCCGTGGCTCTGTGCTCCTGGCCCAGGTGGGCCGCGCTTTTCGGGGAGTGTACATAATAGTGGCCGGGTCATTTCTGCGGCTAGGTAATTATCAGTAATGTTTAGAACACACTCTGACGGGACAAGTCAAAATAAAACAAAGAAATTATAGGGAGCACCTGGAGTTGGAGGTAATAGCGGTGGGACGTAAAAAACGTCGGGGCTCTGCCCCATGCCTGGCCGGAGTGCAGCCGAGGCTGCCGAATTTATCTGACAGCTATTGTTCTAAACTGCTGCAATGAGACTCTAAAACAAAGCTCCCAGTGACGGTAGTAATCTGGCTGGCCTCCACGTGGGGCCAATGATCGACAGAGCATTTCGGACGAAGGTCGTTCGAGAAAAAACTAATATAAAGGCAATTATATCAATAATACAGGCTCAAATTATTGTACTACTGACCAACAGATAGTAAAACTAGATAATCATCAATAATCTTGGGGGTGTCCAAGAATTATTCTCGTCTAAAATCTTCACCAAAAAATCTAGAAACGCAAGCATTTTTAAAATTTCCGACACTAAAATATTCTAGAAATAAAGTTGTTAAAAAGTGTAAAACATAAAGTGATTTATAAACTCATCAGTTACAATTGAATTTTAAACTTTCAAAAAACAGAATTAGACAAAAAGAGCATTGCTTCGTATTTTTCATAGTTTAGACTATTTTTTTGTTCGGAATATTTATGTTTAGGTCAAATATATAATTATGACTCAAAAAATCAAAGTCGACCAAGCGAGTTGTCATCAAAAATGTTTTCAAATTGATTATTACTTGATACATTAATATTTAAAGACAAACATTCTTAATTTGCAAGACGTATTTGAATACTTTTAACAGTTTCACTTAACGGGAATTAATGTGCCAATAGATATCCTTATATAAATGATTTTGCCGAAATTTTAATGACTTTTTCCTGCCTCCTCCTTCAAGGTTGATTGGTTTGCCGCAGATTTCCATGTTTGTCGATCTAAAGCTTTGTTTTTAATTTCTACGTAACTGTCACTGTGCAAGGCTGTTATTAATTGCTTAATGTATTGTTGTCCTTTTCTTGGGGTTTTCTGGATATTTTTCCTTCTGTTATAATTTTCAGAGGTCCTTCTTTCCTCATTATGTGGCCTATGGTTTGCATTTATCGTTTCTTTATGTGACCCCAAATTTTTTGTTTTTCTTGAATTGTTCTTAGTACTTCTTCGTCTGTTTTTCTTTGCGTCTATGAGATCTTCAATATTCTTCTGTAGCATTACATCTCAAAGGATTTTAGTTTCTTTTGGTCTACTTTTCCTATAGTGTTAGGTTCCATATGTACGTTTATGTAAATTGTTTTCTGGTATCTATTGCTAGGCCATTAGAGGTAAGTAGTTGTTTCTTTTCGTAGAAAACTCTTTTAACCATGTTTATCCTATTATATATTTCTTTCGTACATTTGTCACCTTACGTAATTGTGCTTCCTAACTATTTTAATTCACTCATAACCTTTACTGTCTCCACACTAATGTAGATATTATCTATCTTTTGATTTTTCCTTGAGAATTTCATCACTTTTGTCTTAGTTTTGTTTAGCTTAATGTTGTAGCTGTTTTTAAAATCATTGTCCATGTCTTCTATTGCTTGTCGAAGCTCTTCTTTTGACTCGACGAGTAGCGCTATGTCGTCGGTGTATCGTATAGTGTTAATTCTTACCCCGTGAATGTTTACGCTTGAAATCTGCGTCTCATTATATTCATTAATAGCTTGTTTTGTGTATATATATTGAAAAGTAAAGGTGATAGGCCGCAGCCTTGTCTAACTCCTCGTCTGATTCTTGCTTCTTATTTTTTACCATTGTACTGTATTACCACAGTTTGATTTGGTGTATATTGTAGATTATCTTCCTATAGTTCATGCTAATGCCAATTTCCTGTAATATGTTGAACAATTTAGGACAGCTCACCCTGTTAAAGACTTTTTCCGCATCGATGAAAACTATGCATACTTCTTTATCTTTGCTTAGCATTTTTTTCTAATGATGTTTCTTCTTTTCGTACCTGTGTTTCTACTAAAGTCAAATTGGTCTTTGGTCAAATTGTCTTCTATTCTCTTTTCTATTATTTTTTGAATTATTTTTATCAGTGTTCTTGATGCGAGATAGTAAGCTTATTGTTCTATGCTCTTCGCATTTGTGTATTGATCCCTTCTTTGGGATAGTAATTATCTTTGTTGTTGTGAAACCGGTTGAAATTTGTCCTATGTTGTAGATGTCTTTAATTATTTTGAAAATTTTATCTAGTGTTTCTGTGCTAGGTTTTTGATGATCTCTCCAGGTATATTATCTATTCCTGGGGTTTTGTTGTATTTCAGATCTTTCAAGGCTTTATCGAATTCCGTTCTTAGAATACACAGATATTCATCTTCTATATTTTGCGTACTCAGCGGTTGATATAACTCTCTCTCGTCTTTACTGTATAAATCTTCTAGATATTCCTTTCATCGTTTGACTATTTCTTTGTTTTCGGTTAGTATGCTTCGATGATTGTCTTGTATTCCATGGGTTTTTACTTTATTACTCTTGAACATGTTTTTGACTTTATTTTTTGCCTTTTCTTGTTTTTGTCTGCATGCTTTATCAAGTTTACCAACACTTACTTCTTGTTGTATCTTATCACAGTTGTACTTTATATATTGTTCTTTGGCTTCTTTGCATTCTTGTTTATATTTACATCGTCTTTGCTCCGTGTCACTGTTTTTATAATTCCGGCGTTTTTGTAACAGTTTTATTATATCATTTGTCATCCTGCATAGCTTCTTGTACCTTTTATTTGGTTTTTGAATTTCTGTCTAACCATAATACAGTCTATTTGATAGCGGTTTGTGTCTCCTGGCATCTTCCAAGTATATCTTCTTCCTTTGTGGTGTTGAAATAATATGTTTGTAAATATAAGTTTATATTTAGCACAGAATCAATTAGTTCTTCACGCACATTCTTTTTTCCTAATGCATATCGTTCCACTATATTTTGTACTTATTGCTTCCCCACTATGGCATTTCAGTCACCCATTATTATTAGATTTTCGTCATGTTTCGTGTGTTTAATGAGCTTCTCAATATCTTCATACATTGCTTTTATTTTGTCTTCATCATGGTGTAACGTTGGCATGTATACTTGGATTATTATTGTGTTTGTGGGGTAGGTTTTTAAGCATACCTTCATCAGTCTTTCATCTGCCATTCCATTTACCTTGCCTTGCGTGTTGATTATCTTGTAAAAAAGGTCTTGTTGTTGTGGCCACCCTATTTCACTAATACCTAGTATTTTTATTTGGTTCCTTTCTATTTCTTATTTTAAGTTCTCTAGTTTATCACATTTGAATAGCGTTCTTACATTCTAGCATGCTATGCACTAAACTATTGAACTAAATAATTGCAGCTCATTTTTCTGGGAATCTTCTTAAAATACTAGCCAAATTTAAATAAAGTAAAACCTACATTTGACAAATTAAGTCTTTGATAAATAATACAAATACATTTTTAAAAATTAGTTAATTAAATACATAAAACAACACATTGTATCTATGGCAATAAAGTTTAGTATTGTTGCCTAGATATTAGCGGTTATTTGCGATAGACAAAATAAGTACAAATAATTTTTGGTAATAAGTTTTTAACCTAATTAATAAGTAAATATTTTATTCAAGAGCGCATCGGTACACTACTGTTTGTTTTCTTAAAAATTGTTTATGCTACATCTATACTTGAGTCTTCTTAAGAGTACTGTCTCCAAACTGTGTCTTATGTATATTTCTTTACATTTTAAACTGTTTTGTGCTCTTTGTTATAAAAACAATAATATTCGGTTGCGTAACAGAGAGCGATATCTCTTGCCTTAACGTCTCGATACTGACTAAAGAAGAAAAATTTACTTTGAGAAAACCCCACATATATGCTTCAGAAGCCATGCCCTTTGCCGTTCACCTCACGGTGTGCGAAAAAGCTCCAGTTTATATTTGAATCACCTACGTATTGGATAAATTTATATTTCGCTTAAATTTTATTCAAACTTCATCATTTTCATTAAACTTAAAAAGTTCAAAAAAATATTCATAGATATCATTTTAAAATAAAAAGTTTATATGACAAGCTTAAATTATAAATATTATGGACATTGCACATTTTAACTACAAATTAAAATAAATAATATAAAATAAAATATATTAGTTCTTAATTCTGAATAAAGGGCATAAAAAAGATCCGGCAACCTCTCATTATTATTATTAATTGTACAACCTAATCCAACATAGGTTTTCGGTAATTCAATCAAATAAAGATTTAATTCCGTAGTAGTTTCTTACTACTTCATTTTTATGCTGGTCCAGCAGCTTAGTGGTACTTCATTTCGAATGCTTGTATTCGAAATTTGAGACGTTATTTAACATACAAGATGTATGTGAAAACTGGTATGCGTATTGGATTGTTAATTATTCTTAATTTTTCTTTTGTTGTTTTCTTTTTATTTAGAAGAGTTCTTTCAAGTGAATGAAATAGTTTTTCGATACTTTGCATATTGTTTCACTTGCAAATCCACATTTTTACTGACATCTACGTAATCTTCTAGTTATTTAAAATTTGTCACTTAATTAGCTAAAGTTTCTATTATTTTATATACATATACGCGGTTATATAGGCTTTGTATTTCTTGCAATATATTCTATGAGTTATTCCATATGGCTTGTCTTAGTACTCGATCCAAGGGTCTATCAATGCAATGACTCATTTCTCTCTAACATTTTGTTAATAATTGTCGTAAAGCAAATAATAAATCTCGAGTACTTTTGTTTGTTTTGAAACGGGAGTGGGGAGATACGACTATAAATATTATTAATGCCCACATTTAATTCACTTTATATTCTGGTTAGATGTACATCAAGCGCTACATTACGAAATGTCTGCCTCTTTGGGGTTTTATTATAAGTATTTTTTTTATTTCTTTAATTTTGTATGCAGCATATTACTTTTATAGTATCTCTTTATTTTTGTAAAGTCACAGCTCTTTTTTGCCGTTTCTAACGTAATAGTCTTAAAGAGATCTCATGACTTTTCCACATTATATTCCTCTAATTCCTTTTTTAGTTCTCTCATTTTAAACAAATTTTTTTGGTATTCTAGTTGTTTAACTCCGTTATTATTTAGCATGCGCCTTTTTTAGTCAAATTGCATTTTTGTTTTTCTATTAGCTTCCCGTAGTTTTAATTCTTGCTGGTACTAACAAGTAATCTTTCCTCAGCTTGGACCTTTCATAATTCTTACATCTTTAACAAACTATTTATTTTTTGGTTCTATGAATAGATAATTGATTATGGACTAGTGACATAATTCCATTGGTCTTTTCCCTTTGTTATTAATTTAATTCTTCCACTTCCTTGTTAACACAATTTTTACATCTACCTATATGTACATTTGTATTCTCTAATAATATTAATTTTACTTTAATCATTGTCAGTGTCTGAAGTAACTGTTTGTAGATTTTTCTTTGCTATCTGACTGTTTATTTGGTCAATACGTGCTTAACATGATTGTTGGTTTTGTCTTACCTTTATATTGTTTACAATTACGCTGGTCTAGAAGCATGTTGTGTTTATAGTGTACGTTCAAACTGATTTCTACTCTGTAGTGCATGTAAAATAAATTCATAAATGAACAAATGCCCCAGACAATTTTTGTTACATATGTATTACCGCCTGTATAAAAACATCTTTTCATTTGTTTTTGGGTGCAGTGTTTGTGATCAAGGCAAAAAATGGGCTGTGTCATGTGCAAACAAGTTACGCCAATGGCTTAAAGTGTTTCGTTGATCTATGCCTTTTGCTGTACATAAAAGACAAGTTTCCTAAAGTTAGTGAGACAAAAATCAAAGAGATTATATTTGTTGGTCTACAAATTCGAGATTTTATGAGAGATATTGAATTAAATATAGTTTTAGAGAGAAAAATTATGCTTGGGAACGCTCTAAAAATGTCACAAAATATTTTTTAGGAAACGGAGATTATGTGGAAAGAATGTAGGTGGGATAGAGATAGAGTGCAACATGTCTTTGAAGCTTTATCATTTACACTTTCACATGGACTTTCCTTCTGGCAATTTAGGGAATGTCAGTGACGAACATAAACAGTGGTTCCATTAGGACATTTTTGACAATTGAAAAACGTTACCAGGGAAGATGGAATCCAGCCATGTCAGCAAATTACTGTTGGTTAACAGTGAGGAAAATACCAGCAACATCATACAAACGAAAGAGAGCTAAGAAGTCTATGATGTAGTAAGACAATTATACTGAAATAAGTACTTTATTTTTTCCACAATTTACCAAATTTTGTAAGTGTAAACTTACCAATTTTTTAAAAAGTGTAAGTGATAGAAAAAACTATAGGCATAGATTTAGCATTAAATTTTTCGTTAGAATCACTTACTTTCATCCAGAAACCAGAAAAAAAGTTCAAAATTTGTTAAGCTGCGCTATTGATATATTTTTTATTATCACTTAAACTACTTTGCCCATTCTGTTCTAATACCTTTCTATATAACGTTATATGTTCTTGATCAATTAATGCTTACTTACGTTATTTGTTTTTAGTTTCTATGAATAGGTATGTCTAGTGTTATTTAATCACACTGACTTATTAGATCAGTTTTCTTTTCTTTTACTTCTTTTATATTGCCTATTAAATTCATATATAGCGTTTCTTTGTTACTATTATTTTTATTAAACTATTCCTAATTGTTTCTTCCAATTGTTTAAAAATTGTAGTTGATTTTCAGATCTGTTTTAGTCATACATTTTATTGTAACCAACTTTTACTGTTCTTTCTTTTTTTATCATAGCAATTTATTTCAACTTAGCCTTGTTCCTCTTCTATCACTTTAATATTGTTTCCTCTACTTTAATTTTTTTTTTTAATTTTTACCTGTAAATTTCTGTAGTTCTTCTTTATCTTGCAAGTGCAGTTCTTTTAAATGTTTTCTTTGGTCTCAAAAGTATTCCTGAGTTTCTTAACTCAATAAAACATCATTTCTATTTCCTCGCATTTCAGTATATTGCTTTGTTTTTAGGTCTTCTCTTTCTCTTGGCTCTTCTTAGTTTAATATCATTTGTTAATTCTCTTACGTTGTCCGTATTGTTTCCTTTTCTTGTTGATGTTCAGGATTTTTTTGTTAGATAATCTTCTATCGCTTCTCAATTATCAAATCTTGATCTTAATTAATTTTTTTTGTCCTGACTGATTTGCTATCTATTCTTTGTTGAGTATAGTAAAAAAATTCTTTTCGTTGTAATAACAAATGCAACTCTTTGTATTTACGTATGGTTTGCTTTCTAATATATGTTTATATATTCCTTTTTCACTCTTTAGCATTTGACACTTGTTCGGGGGTTTATAATTTATTTTTTTTATAATAATTATTTTTCAGAAGCCATTTTCACCCCATAGCTGGTTTGTATTTACGGTTTTCACGTAGACAATGAGGGAAATTATAATTTCTTAATTTTCTTTATTTAAATTTATTTTGAACCTGCAAAAAAGTATATATAGTTTTGCAAAGTTAGTATCCATGTCTATGTTTGAAAAATAATATTAAAATATTCCATATCAAATACATTCATGTGAAAATACTTGCTACTTGCCTTAACTTATTATTTTATTCTTTGCTACATAGGACACGTTTTCTTCTTTTAGTCCAACTTTGATTTTAATCTATTTCTCAATATCGTTTAAAATTTAATGACAGACTAATCATCTAAAGAATTATAAGCGGTGTTTATAAACTTATCTCCCATTTTCTTATTTTAAGATTTTTCAGACCATGCCATCTAAAATAACAAATAAAGATTACCAGAATAAATACAAGTTATATCAGTTAACAACTACACGATAATATCCATCTTTTGTGAGTAATATGGTAAGAACTCTTTCTGTTTTTCAACTCAGCTTTTACGCCTAAAACGTTTATCTGTTTGAAAGCATAATAAACCGTTTAGTTGGTAAATTATTTTCCATCCAACGACCTTCGTACGTAAACGCGCATACATACGAAATTATTTAAGCGCGGCTGGGTTAACGATGCGCAATTACTGGCATCGAATCCATCGCGCTCCTTGTTGTTATTTATGTGCGCTAACCACAGCGCATTACAAGGCCATAATGCATTATATCAAAATAATCCGCCGCCCGGGCGTTATTATATGTATATTATAAATTATAGATACACGATAGACGCACGTTACGTTAATGGTATCAACACTACGGAGCGTGTAATATATCTCCTATGATGTATTGCGCCCGGCGAGCGAAATGGCGTAATACATAAATTAGCGTTACAAATGTGCGGCCGTTCGGATGCTCCACCATTAAAAACAAACCCGGCGCCGAATCGTGCAATAACTAGCGGTTAATTGTGGGTTTGTTCGGTGTAATTATTAATGGAAATCTAAGTAGAGCGCGATGCTATCGGTTTCTGCTCGTACAACGATTGGAACGTTTGGTAACGTTGCTGGTGTTTACCTAATTATAAGGAGATTTGAATTTCAGATGAGATATTCTATTTCTTCGTTACAAGCATAGCTGGTTAGCTTTGATATTAAAACCTCTACTTATGAGTTAGTCGCTAATGAGCAAAATGTTCCTCGGCTGATTTATGAGATTATCAAAGAAAATGTAATCTAAAATGAAATTAGCTTAAAGGAATCCAATTTAATTTTTTTATAGCTGATGAATTCTTAAATTCGACTAAAGGAATCTGTAATCACTATATATCATTGTTGTGTTTGATTTTAGTGGCAGTACTTAGCACGTTTGATGTGATACGGAAAATGTGGTAATATTCAATTTGTTTTAGTTGTCTAGTCTATTCCAACAATTTTTAATAGAATGCTGTGTATTATAATATTGCAAAAGCAAAATAAAGTTTTAATAAACTTTACTTCTTTACATATATTTATTTACTTCTTAAAATATACTCGTTAAAACAAAAATATATAATATGTAAATTGGATAGGCATCAATTGGATATAGTATAAGGTTTTAAAAATTTCCTTGTTGACATAAATAAACAGATACAAATATAAAAAATAAAAACATTAGTTTTTATTATCTGAGTGATCTTCTTCTTGTAGTTCCGAAAGTTGGCAAGCATCATAACTATTCTTGTTTTATTAACCGCAGCTCTAAAGAGTTCTGTTGTTGTCTTGGCGTATCATTGTTTTAGGTTTTTCAACCATAACACACGCCTCCTGCCTATTATTTTTCCTTGTAATATCAGTTGTAGAATTTCATAAATTTCGGGATTCCTCATTACACGACCTAGATATTCCAATGTTTGCCTTTTTATTGTGGCGATTACTTCTGTTTCTTTTTTTATTCTTTCTCAAACATCTTTGTTAGTCACGTGGTCGACCCATCAGGCCTTTAACATGCGAGGATATGTTCATATTTCAAATGCTGCAAATCTTTTGCTTGCCGCCTCTGTTAGGGTCTATGACTTAACTCCGTACTAAAGAACAGAGAAGACATAACATCTGAGTAACATATAAAACCTTCGTATTTAGTTCTATATCATGAATGACTACAGAGTACGTTTTTCATTTTTATAAATGCTGCTCTGGTTTTGGCTATTCTGCATCTTATTTCTAGAGGGTGATCCCATTGTTCCTCTATTATGCTCCATAAGTATGTATATTTTGTAACTCTTTCTATTCTTCGATTATCAACGTTTAATTGTCCATGAGGTACAGCGTTTTTGCTAATTACCATGTATTTCGTTTTTGACAATTTAGTCATAGTCCATATTTCTTGGTAGCTTGATTGATGTTATTTAACATCATTTGCAGATCGGTTAAATTGCTCGCAAAAATTGCTGTGACATTTATGTATCTTATATTATTAATGGTCCTACCATTGACTACTATTGCAATGTCATCATTCTCCTGTATCGCTTCTTTAAATATCTCATCCGAGTAAAGATTGAATAATTCAGGAGACAAAACGCAGCCTTGTCTTACTTATCGCTGTATTTCCATTAAATTTGTGATTTGATTATTCACTCTGATCTCCGCAGATTGATTTTAGTATAGGTTAGTAATTATCTTTGTGTCCTCTTCGTCCATGTCTATTTTTTCCAGAATTTCTACCATTTTTTGGTGTTGTACTTGGTCAAAGGCCTTGTGATAATCTATAAAGCAAGTATACACGTCACAAATAACGTTCCAACATCTCTGAAATAGTACTTATAGACAAAATAGTGTTCCTCTTGTTCCAACTCCATTTTGAAATCCGAACTGCGTCGTTCTCACTTGATCTTCGCACTTTTTATAAATTGTACTGTATATTATTTTTAGTAGTACTTTCAGGGTATGGCTCATTAGACTTATAGTGCAGTATTCACTACACTTTTTTGTATTTACTTTTTTCGAAAGGGCTACGAAAATTGTCCTTAGGTAATATATCCGTATCGTAGATCCTATTGTCTAATTTGTTTAGTATTTCTACACCATCGTCATTTAATTGTTTAAATAATTCTATTGGTATTCTATCCGGGTCGGTTGCTTTTCCATCTCTTGTTTTTGATATAGCTAAGATGACTTCTTTTATTATTGTAGGTCCCATTGCAATATTGTTATCTGTTTGTTTATTTGATCTTGTATCACTAAATAATTGTTTTATAAAATTTTCCCATATCTTTAGCTTTTCATTGGTGTTAACAAAAGCACGACCTTAATCATTAACTAGGTTTCCAAACGTGCTTTTCTTATATAATCCCGCGGTCTCTTTAATCTTCTTATGCATTTTGAAAGGATTATGTGTTCCTTCTAATTATTTTTATTTCTAAGCATTCCGCTATCAGCCAATTATTTTTAGCTTCTTTAATTTTTCGTCTAATGTCCATGTCTATTTCTTTGTACATGTTTATGCTAATATTTTTACTTTTCTTGTTTGTTCCATCAGTCTCAAAACCTCTTCTGTCATCCTCACTTTTCTTTTATATACATTATAACGCTTCAAAAAATTTTCTGTGGTATTTTTAGTGGACTCTTTAATTTCTTCCCATATAGTTTTTGTGGTAATAGATCTGATATTCAACGAACTTAAAAAGTTCGTTACTGAATTCTATATGTCTGTCGGTCTCTCGGTCTGTCGGTCTGTCGGTCGGTCTGTCTGTCTGTCTGTCTGTCTGTCTGTCTGTCTGTCTGTCGCTGTCACAAAATTATGGATTTTTTAAAATTTTAAAATGGATTCTTATAGGAAATTTTACGCTGATTTCAAAATCGAAATCAAAAAGTTTCTATCTCGAATAGTTTTCGAGATATTCGACTTCTAATTTCGGGAAAATTTCAACATTGTGATTTTATGAGTAATTTTTAAAGAAAATTTTACTCTGATTTCAATAATGAAATCGAAAAAATTCTATGTCGAATAGTTTTCGAGATATTCGACTTCGAATTTCGGGAAATTTTTCGACATTACGATTTTAAATGTGATTCTTATAGGAAATTTTACGCTGAATTCGAAAATGAAAAAATTCTATGTCGAATAATTTTCCAGATATTCGATTTCGAATTTCCCCCAAATTCGAAATCGAAATCGAAAGGTTTTTTTAAGTTCGTTCTGGGATTGCTTACAGAGCAATCTCTTCGCCGGCCCCATGTTTTTTATTGTTTTGCATTTGTTCTCTAAATTCTTTCTTACTATTTGTAGAACCTTCAGTTTTTGTAGTTTAAACATGTCTGGTTTTTTGTGCTATGTAGCGCTTTTTATTCTTTTCAATTTTATTTTCAGTCTTTCCACTAGTGGATTATGATCAGATCCTTCGTCCGCCCCGAATATGTTTTTACTGCAATCATGCTATTACGAAATCTTTTATTGATTAGCATATCTTCTACCTGGTTTCTTATGATGTTTCCTTCCGTAACCGCTGTGTATAGTCTTGTGGGTAAAAGCTTGAAAAATGTGTTTGTTGCTACGTATTTTTCTTATGTGCAGAATTGAACTAATTTGTTCTTCTCGTGGATTTCTTTTTCCTCAGCCATACATCTGAGTGATACATATGGAAAAGTTATCACTAATGTAAAATATATGCGTTTTTTAATTCGACCTGTTCCAGCGTTAATGAAGCAAAACAATCTGAAGCGTGCATCAATTAGTCAGATAACATTATTTTGTGATTAGAAGATCACGAAATGACTACGAAAACAATAAAATCAAAGAACAAACGACTAACAGTCAGATTATTATAAAGAATTTACCATATTTATTTGGTTTCTAATATTTTACTTTTACGACAAAAATTTGCTGGTAATTTCAAATTATATTTGCACTATTATAACAACTAATTTTGTCGTTGAACATTCTTTTTCTCATTTTCGTATACTTGTAATTCTGAACTGATAAATTCCGAAACGAAAACTCTTTTTCATCTAAAGCTGCAAATAGTATTTTAGTTCACATTAAATAATGTTATTTAAAGATTAGAGTCGCGCTTATCTACACTCTACTAAGAGCTGAGCTTTCTTAATAGAAATTATAAATCATTCTGCTTTGGTTTACAGACTCATAATATATTTGTTAAATATTTTATAAACTTTGCTTGGTAGGTAATCCAAGTAATATGAAGATTGTTATTTAATTCTTTTAATGTTAAAAATCCGATAACTAAAGTCACAAAATTTTTTGAAACCTTTATGAAGCGCAAATCTTATCGTTAATGAGTAATAATTATAAAACGCAAGATCTGTTGGATTTTATAGAATCCATCTTTAAGTCGCGTAGGTTATTATTGCAAGGACAAAGTATTGTTTCATACACATATCTGAACTTTAAATATTTTAATTTTAATTTTGTGTATTATTCTTATTCCCTTGTTAATATTGTCATACCTACAATTACCACCTTGAGTTAATTTTACTTATCCATATCGCTGATTGTACAATGGAACTAAATTTTAAAAATAAGTAATAGGGATAACTATATAATTATTAAATTTGCGTTATTGGTAAATTTTCTATTATCCATTTAGCGAATACATATAGTAATAAAGCTGTCAAAAATACCCGCTCATTTTAAACAATTATCTGTGATTGGCCGGTTTGAAAAAGTGCGGGTATTTCAGTAGTCAAGTACACACTGACTCATTTTTGGGCGCTCTTGTGTTAGTGCTGCGGCTAACTTATTGTGGTTAGGAGAGGCGATTTTGTTGCATTCCACTATTAATAATAGTGTGTATTGTAAAAGTGAGTTTATAAATTTTGATCCATCTGTTTAACGCGAAGAGGCAAACATAAAATATTGTTATAAATGCTACATTGTAAACCTGGTTTATTCGCACATCTTTCTGCGTTTAAGAGGCGGTTCAGGGATGTGTCATGATGATTTATTACTATATGCATTCGCTGAATGGATTATAAATCAACACTTCTTAAATCTTATAATATTTTTTATGTGCGCTTTAATTGTTAAATTTCTATCAAATACTTAATAGAAAAAAAATAAATAAACAAGCTACTTTACGTTTTGCTAATGGAGCTATATCTCATTTTAAATTAACTGTTCAGCACTTCTGACAATAAGTGGTATTAAAATCGGGTTATTTGGATTATGATTTATCATAAAAAGTTAACCTATTCTTTTTAATGAATATTTACCATCTGTACCATTGGTACAGTTTAGATGGCATCAAAATACAATTCCAACATTTTATTTTACTCGGGCTATAGATAATTGCTACACATATATAAGAAATACTAACAAAAATCTATCTTTGCTCAAACTATTCACAATTTTCATCTTCCAACGTCATGCAGCCTTAAAAAAATTATGTATTACGTTTACATTCTTGTAGTAATAAGATAACTGGGTGTATAACAAATATGTTAATACGTAGCAATAACAAAAAACGACATATAAGAATCTTTTAATTAGACAGATAGTTAAGAAATAACTGACTGTATAATAATTGTAACAAGCTAATACCTCTAATCTTTAAATTTCTCCTTTTTATAATATTTAATTATATTTTTCATTTTAGAGGTGGTCTTTTTCTTTGCTGTCTTTCTTACGTTCTATTTTCTACTATTTTTTAAGCACCACTTATCTTCTGCGGTAATTTTTAGGGTTTTTCTCAGGAAGTCTAATTCTGTTTGTCTTATAAGTAATAAGATATGTTTATCTGCTCTAGAATATTATATTTTGTACAATGTTTTTATAAATGTTCTTTCTTTATTGGTATTTTACTTCGTATTCCATGTAGTGCCCTTTTCCCCATTCTATTCTGTTATTTATATTTTTCTCTACTATGCCACTACTTGTTTTAATTGATCCTAGTTATATGAAAGTATTACAGTATTTAATGCTGTGGTGGTTTAGATTTATATCGTTTTGTTCTTCTCCTGCCCACATATATTTTGTTTTGTCAAAATTTATTGTCATTTCTTTTTTTCTAACTTATTCTCTTAATAGTTCAATCATATATTTCATATACGGTTTCGGTTTCGCCAAAATCACAATTTAAGTTTTTTATTTCTTATGACATCCCTGTTTGAGTCTTTCGCACTCTAAATGTGTTAAGTCATTAGTTTTCCAATTTTTATTTTTGCCTTTGTATTTTTCTGCATCTGTTTCACTATGTTAATCCATTTCTCCACGATCTATAGTCTACGTATTGCTGACCAAATTTGTATTCTAAGGACGTTGCTCTTTCTAAGTCGACGAATGGGGACGCGGTGGCTCAGTTGGCTCTGTCCTCTAGCCGGCGCGCGCGAGTTCGAGTCTCGCTCAACCCATGGGTGTGTGTGAATGTCCTAGCATTTAAATGCATGTTAGTGGGCACAATAAACCCCTGAGGCTGCAGTGCCTGTAAGTGCGCAAAAAAAATGTCGACGAATGTCATATATGTATTAATGTTATTGCCTTTCTTTTAGATTATTTGTAATACACAGAAAATATCATTCAAACATAACTAGCGTGTTCTAGATCCACATTGTTCTTTAATTATTTTTGCCATATTTTCCTCTATTTTACTCTTTCAAATATTTTAACAATAGATGGACTAATGCTTAGTACTACAATCCTTCATATCGCTTTTTTAAATATTAATGATATATACGATGACATTTGTTCTCCTTTCACAGTTTTTTAAAAACATCTTTGTCAGTATTTTATGTTAGATTTTCACCTTCATATTTCATAGCTCTGTTTTGATTCCTCCTATTTCTCGTACTCTGTTGTTTCTTAATTTCTTTATAGCTTTGTTTTACATATTTTCGTTTACTTTTGATTTTGTGTGTTCTATACTTAGTGCCATTTCTTTTTCCATATATTGTTCTCTATTATTGCTAATTATTCGCCATGCTTCTATAGAGTTTTTGTATCCCAGTGTGCTACCTCCTGTGTTAATTTTTTCTTTTTTATTTTGCACTATGTATTCGTATAGTTCTGTGTGTGTACCGTCTAATGCCGAATTGAGTCGTTCTACAAAGAGAGTCCAATATCATTTTCTTATGCATCCCTGATTTAATAGTTCTGTCTTATGTTGCTCTTACTTTATTTCCTCTTCTGTATTTAATTTCGTTTTTATATTTTTTTCTTCTATACCAGATAATAAACCGTACTACAGTCGGGATGCCCGTATATTCTAACACCTCTTGGTTTTACCTTTACATCTTGTCTAATTAGTCAAATATCAACTTCCTGTGTTTAAAAAAAAAAACGTATTTGTAATTATATATTTTTGTTTTCTGCATATCAATATTAGTCTGTGATTATTGTCATTGCTTAAATTCACTCCAAACTTTACCACAAACTCATCATCCTTTGCTTTTCCAATTCTAAAGTTAATATCGCCTATAACTATGATTTAGTTTGCTTTGTTTGTTTCTTTCAATAAATTATCAAGCTTGTAACAAATTTGTTTGTTTTTTACATGATCATTTATTTTATAAAACTCCGTGTTTTATAAATCTTTCATGAATTTGTTCCCTTTATTGTATTTTCTTAAACCATTTATTTTTGATAATAACAGATATCTTTACTTATATCGACACATTCTTTCTTTTTATTTTTCGTTTCTATTAAGATAGTTATGTCTTGATTTATCCCCTGCACTACTTGTAGTTTTGTTGTAAGGTCTTGTACGTTCCATGTCTAGAACATTATGTTTGTTTTGTTGTATTCGTCTCTTATTAGATTTCTTAGGCTTACTGAATTATTTGGCTTATCGTATAAAAACAGAACATGCCCCCTCCTCCTATTGTCAATCCTCCTTCAATTAAAAGTATAGCTTTCTCCCAGGGAATGTTTCTTTGTAAGGAATTTTTTATTATATTTCTACACATTTTTACGTGTGTCTGGCGGCAAACTTTGAGCCATAACCACCCCCATTTATCTAGGCTTGACACCGATAACGGCAAGAAATGAACTACTCGATCCATCCATTACTTATATCGAAACAAGAATAAAAAGTAGTTGAATATATGGAAAACACAAAGGTAAAAATGCCATAAATTATAATATCACCTTAAATCACTTAATGCCATTAAAAAGGCTTTATTGGTAAGTTATTTCATAAACTAATTGTGTCATAAACATTGTACAAAATATCATAAAATATTACCTTTTATTCCATTATAAATTTAACAAAAATTAATAAAAATACAATTTCTGTAAATATTTATAATGCACTGAAAATAATAAATTGCCAAATAATTTAAAAAATAAAAGGATAACTAAAAGTAGAAACAATAGTTACCCGGTGTGCATAAAATTAGTAAACTAATAAAAAATTATTTTAATAATTAAATTTTTGATATTATAAAGGATGACTAGCCAGTTAACGTACACCTAAATTAATAATTTTGTATACTATAACTAGGTAAACAATGAAATATTCTTCTTTTAATTTATCGTACACATTAAAACTACTTCGTTCAATGACTTTTTTACCACTCTCAAACAAAAACTTTTGAACTAAATTTACAACATAATTAAAGCTTAAGTTAAGCTTAACGCTACTACAAATTGCCCCTTTCAAATGCCATTAATATTAAACCACGTATTAATTCTGCTTCGAACATACTTTAAGTGGATAATTGTTACCTGAATCTAACGACTAGTTCTCATTGTACATAATTTTCTTTAGGTTTAATTAATACACAAATTTAAGCTCTGAGCAGGTGTAGTACCTCAGAAATTAATTGTTGCAGGTGAAAAGAAGCTACAATTTTAATTATTTAGTATGCAATGTAGCTGCTTCCTTCTAATGTTAGTAATCCCTATCCATGCATATCCTAACAATCAACTAAACATTTATCGCATGATCGTCTGCCAAGGAAAAAGCGCCTTCACCGTATTAAGATATAGCAAACACAAAAAATAAGTTTATTATGCCAAAATACTCTTGAACCTATTCTTTCGAATACATGGACCATATTTGAAAGCTCAGCAGTGAGAAATTGTAAAATGGATCAACTAGTAAAATGACTAGTCTGAAGTTTACTAGAAAGTTTAAGACGTAATTTTCTCTACATGCCAATATCTGAAACCAAGACGTAGCCAGGAATTTAAATTTTATTTATTTTAATGGTCGAGGAACTTTCAATATTTTAAAGCTACAACATCATGCTGGTTTTATTGAAAACAATAAGTAAAAATTCTGAACTTACATTTGTCTGTGACTTTTAACTTACATAGCTAATAAGCTATAAACATCATATATTGAGAAGCTATTAGAGATTGTAAGCTTACAATAATAAAACATGAGTAATAGATATACATAAATTATAGCGTACTAAAAAATAGTTAAATCAACAGTAGATAATAGCATTAAAAACTGCACTTTGCGTAGTCAAAACCAAATATTAATTAAATATAAGCCAGCTCTTAGACAACTCAAATAGTAAATAATTAACAGAATGCAACAAAAAAGTAAATTTTCAGTTACTAGACACCCCAAACATGGTTTTAGATTATGTCTAATAATTAACTATTACAACCTATTGCTATAGTAAATTTTATTTTTATTTTAATTTACGTTTAACCGGAACCGAATCTCTTTCATTGTCTATTAATATTTACTATGATATTGCATATACATCTATGTAGATACAAAAAAATATGTTTTAGATTTTTAAGATGGTTAAATTACAAGGTTATGTTAAATTTAATTTTGAGTTAGCTATTCGTAAAGTTTAGAATCGTAGTTCATACAGAGCTGCTTCTAAAAACTGTGGTGTCCAAATCGAATCTATAATTATTAAAATACCTTTGTTTCCTCTCCGATTCTTTCTTTTTCTGAAAAAGATGCTTCAATTAGATGTTTTGAATCAAATTTTAAGTTAGTGTAGACATCTTTTAAATTAACAGCTTATCTATAGGAAACCTATAATTATAATGTATATGCCAATATACCTATGCTAGGTATGGACAAAAGAACATTCCAGAAAGGAAGTTTCTAAAAGGCAAGATATATTATGCAAGTTTCTATTTTAAAAATTAATTATGAAAACAGAAAAACATAGTATAAAAGACAAATTAGAAGAAAATGATAGAAGTCTTCCAAAAGTGTTTAATGAAACACAAACGGAGTTGCAGATATGTCTTTTAACTCGAAAACTTTTTGCTGATAAGGTACCCAAAAAATTGACTACATTTTATCTGTATTTATATTTACGTTTTGTGGAGTATAGTGGAGCATACTGACCATGAAAGGATTATTGTTAAAATTTTGTTCCAAGGCATTTTGTAGGCAGTTAAAAGTCCTATTAAAAATACAAGGTTAAACTGCCAATCTGCTTTGATTCTTTTTCTGATTTCGGAAATACCAGGATGTGTGTAGGTATGCTTCCAGGTTTGAGAAAGATAGACAATTCTAAGGCATGTTTTCTTGGTAAATTCATTAAGAATAGATCTAAGTTTAAAAGGTGATATAGTTTCAATAGACTCAATGATTTTAGGTAACTTTCTTTCATTGTGATATGTCCTTTGTGTTAAACTGTAGGTGATTACTAGTATAAAGGCAAATTCAAGATACTAGGCGAAAGCTGTGTCTACTTCTGCAGCTGTGCTGTAGTTTTCTGGTCCTGAAGAATCTTCTGTTTTGGTTTTAATTTTCTCTTTGTGACTCTGTACATAGTTGGGTCGTCGAACTCTAATTTCTTTAGAAGCTCTTTTTATAAGGTTTTTTTGATTTATGGGGTTTTTGTTCTTTGTCATTTTTCTTGCTTGACTTTTCATGTTTATAAGATTAATTATACATTTTAGACTGCTATAAGTCCTAAGGTTCTGAACTGGTTTGATGTGTAGTATTGCCTGGTGCACACTATTCACTATTGTTATAGTGAGTTTGGTTACGGTTTGCTTTATATCTTGTGCTGTCTCCAAGTTAGTGGAGCATTATAAGTGATGTTTCTAGATTAGCTTAAAGTTTATCCCAAATAATTGGACCAACGATTATTCGAAGAATGAGCTATTTTATTTGTGTGATGCTAATAAGTGGTATAAGAACAAGGGCGTAACCAGAGTCAAGCTTGGTTGATCTGTGTAGCAAAGTTGTTTTGCAGTAAAATGTCCAGAATATCTCGTTCGCGATCATACCTACATAAATAATAAATCTAATCTATGGGGTCTGTTATTTGAAAAGCACTTTTGGTTCTTAAATTTCTACTTTGTGTCCATTAGAGTTAGATGCTCGACGGTCCCATATTATGTTTTTACAGTTTAGATCTGCAATAACTAATGGTGATTCAACTGTGCTGAATAATATTTGAATATATGTTTTACTTATTTTTTTATTTGGTTGTTTATAAATGTTTGTTGTTATCTCAGATAGATTATCTAGCATGTTCTTTATGCTAACGGCTTTTGTAGTGGTTAGTGAGAAATTAGCGATGCAATAATGTATAATTTGCTTTTTATGAATTTCGGCCATTGCGATATACTTTATTACTGAGTATTTGAAAGGTGTCGTTTTCAAAAAAATAAGTTTTAGATATACAGGAAATATTCACTTTATATAGAGAAGAAAATGAATTAAATAGAGATCTTTGGGATTTGATGTCATTTGAGTCCCCGTTTAGGATTGCTAGTAAAAATTGTTTAGAATCCATAAAAAGAAGGATATAATTTGTGGGAGGGTCCTTATTCTTAGTGTGTGTATTTGTCTCCAATAGCTATACTGATTTTTAAAAGCTTTTGTGTTACTTCAACACAGTGATTGCATTCCTGATAACTTGCCACAGGGTCACTGCCTCAATTAACATAGGTGTTTTTTAGAAGTTTTGATGCATTAATTATGCGAGTGATTACCGACAAATTTGACGCTTTTAGGATCTAACGTACAATAATTTTTTGCGTGTCTGTATCTTTAACAGTGATAGGAGTGAGGTATATGTGTTGTTTTTTTTATTTCGGTGTGATAATAAAATAGAAAAATTTTGCAGTAAAACATTTTTTTGCAGCCGTTAACCGATTTGGCTGAAAATCAATCCCATGAAAGGTACTGACCTAAGATGTGTGTATGTCAATTTTGAAATGAATATGTTGAATAGAACGGAAGTTATAGTGCCTGCAGACACACAGACAGACAGACAGGATGATAATCTCATTAACTTTCTACTATAAGCTCCGCTGTAGAAAGTTAATAAATGTAGTACATAAAAAATAGAAATCTGAAAAGATAAAATGTACGAAATATGCATATTCGAAGTGCTCGTAGTAAACCATCGCTGTTTAAAAATTTGACAAATAGGTGAGATACATTACAGTTCAAATGTCTTATTATTAATAATTGTCTCAATAGTAGTTATAAAGTAAAAAAAATTGTCCTTAACAGTAACTATATACTAATAAAAATTAATATTGACATTATATTACGTTGTTAACAAAATGATTCGTAAAAAATGGTACCATCAACGCTAATTTATGCGTTAATAGTGGTAATGAGGTAAAACTCTAAAGCCCCGCGTGAGAGCATGGAGGTTAAGGTTCTCATATATTCGCTCTATCTGCCTGGTCATCGCGCACCATCTCTGGTGCGAGGCGATGTGGCAAGTACCGCGCCTTAGAAGACCGCCATTATTACCCTTAGTTCGAGTGAACGCAAGTACTCAATTATTTTTGGAGGTTGAATAGATCATCCACCAGGCATCAGAAAACTCCGAGAATGGATTCCGAATCCGTCCGCACCGCAGTCGCGTCTCAACCACTGGACCACACTGGCAGTAATGTTGGCGTTAAACCAACCTCAAACATGCAGAGTCAAGCAATTTTCAAGAAAGAATTTTCTTTCTTTAGATTGAAACTAAATACTTTCTTAGAACGGATTAACAACTTTCAACAGACCCAACCTTGAATAACCTACTTCCAAATCGGTGGCGAACAAAACTAGCTAGGACCAGATTTAGGATTTGCAGACGCCTCAGCCAAACCTGTGCTGTAGGCCCTACGGGGGAGGGGGAGTCTGGAATACATAACAAATGTAAATGCAAGACGAAAAAGGAATGTACCAAACAAGCAGTCTATTTAAAATAAAATTTGTGTCAATTTGTGGTGCGAATCCCTAGGCAGCAGCCTAGCTTGCGCGTAAATCCGGCCCTGAAACTAGTACTCTTATAATGCCCTGCAAACGTTAAATTCAAATCAAACACAACAGCCAACTAACGGCATGTAAGGCTTAATTGAATCTTCTAACAGTTTTTTCAAAACGCAAATAATGACGAAGCTCTTACAACTAACCCTATGCAACGCTAATAGCCTGTCACATATGTTGAAAAATTGGAAACATTTACAGTCACAATACTGATATAATGATCTCCGAGTTGCATTTCACTGAAATTAGATATATAAGAATTCCCAACTACTCGGTTTATTTCATGAGCCACCCAGACGGAACTATACGGTGCGGAACAACAATAATAACAAAGAAAAACTCAATTAGACACTAGTAAACATCTTAATACAGTAAGAAATAGTTATAAACTGGTTACAGGCAGTTGGCATTTCTATAGAGGATACAGCAAGCTCTCTAACGATGTCATTTATTTATTTTCCACCAAACACAACGTAAAATAGAAGCACTATGAAAACTTTTTCAGAACTTTGGGACAACGGTTCTTAGCGAGTGGGCTGCAATGTCAAATATACCACATAAAGATCCAGATTTACTACACTTAAAGGTCTACAATTACTTTTAACTCTTGAAAAGAATAATTTGAAATTCTTACCAAACAACGCACTGGTCAACCGACAGAAATAAGCAGTTTGATCTTATTAACTAATGCGTAATAAAAGACATTCTATGTTTCTAACTGTCAACAACCATTTGAAATTCTTAATCACGCTAAATACAGAATTGATAAAAAAATTGAAATGAGAACCTAACTCGACAAGTTCCGGTCAAATTTGCCAAACATGTCGAAACGACAGTTAAACATTTCAATGTTATAATTCAACATGTTACACCTGAAAATGGTACTCTCTCTGTAACCCATGACTATTCCATGTTAATCGAGCGTAAAATAGAAAAACGTAGTCTGCGAAGCCAATGACAAAGCTCGAGCACACCCGAAAATCAACGATTACTTAATGCACGAGAGCTAACCGAATTTCCAAACAAAAATAGTCATGCACGTATTGAAATATTTATCAAAGTTTTCACCCCCACGAAAGCTACTCCCTATAAAGACCAACAAAGAAAATTGAGCAATGTAAAAAAGCTTTCTAATCTGTTAGAACGCCACTTGACTCTTGAGAAACAAGTATCTCTGACAAAACCCAAACTTTCTCAAAATATTTAACTGAAGTGTTTTGGTATTCAGAAAATAAACCTTAAGTCAAAAAGAAATTCAATCTAACAGTGGAAGCACGTTACCAACTTGAACCACCAATTAAATGCCTTAAAGCCTGTAAAATTCAAGCGATTATAAATTTCTTAAATCCCAAGAAAACCTCAAGTTATGGCTTGATCACTGCCAAAATTCTGAAAGAATTAGCTGACAATACAGTAAGGTACTTCGCACAACTATTTAACGCCGTATTACATATTAGATATTTCTCACAAAATCATCCTAATTCCAAAACTAGGAAAACCACCTACAGACCTAAATTATTATAGACCAATTAGCCTCTTATTGGTTCCAAGATCCTGAGGAACTGCCTCCAATTCTCAAGAATATTAAAGTAATACCCAAGCATTTGTTCGGATTTAGACAAATGCACTTTACATTACAAGTCCATAGAGTAATAGAAATAATCAACGCAACATTCGAAGCTAAACAATTTTGCTCAGCGGCTTTCTTTGGTATCTATTACTTTAGCTTTCGACAAGGTGTAATTTACTAGTCTTCTGAAAATAACGTTCTCTTCTTCCAACAAACTATTTTATAATCCTCAGATCCTACCTCTACGAAGGACACCTCTTGGTAAAAGTTGAATCTGCACACACCGAACTTTTCTTAAAAAAGGGAGTGCTCCAAGGCAGTATACTTAGCTCATTATTCCACACCATGGCTTCATAAAAACTGTAGACAAATCTTAGCTACATCGAAAACTGGCTAAATAAATGGAACATAAAGGCTAATAAAATCAAGTCCACAAAAAGTCTGTGTATCACGGAAAAACTCATGACAAAGAAAAACTACAAAAGATATTCAAACCGGGTAAATTGTATTTTATTTAAGAGATATTAAACTAAATAATAATGTTTTCAAAGTGTCTTCCTTTGCTTTTGACGTTTAAAACGTGACCAATAGTTTTCTGTCGAATTTCATCGGAAATCGATTCAATGGTCTTTGAAATCTTTTCTTTCGGAACTCTGAGGTTCTCAACCGAACCCTTACTCGGATGTTAAACAATGTCTGTAGTAAAACCCCATAAGGAGTAGTAGGGGAACCATTCGATAACTCCTCTTGTCTTTGTCTTTAAGTCTAAAGGGATGATATTTACACTTGAGATGGCGTCCATCTTTTTTGTGTAAACTGATAATGGAAGTTTTAGAAATAGAAGCAGTAAAGAAATACTTAAGCAAATACGTAAAAAACTGGTAAAAATTAACAATAACAATAAACAGAAAATTTTGAAAAAATAAACATGAGAACAAAAGAGAAGAAATAAAAAAATAAAGTTCAATTCACCTAATAAAATGAACAAAATACAAATATAAGAAAAAATTATAAAATATTCAAAAAGGGGCGACTTTCATATGTAGTTTTTGAAATAATCAATAATAACTATTACATTAATAATAGAATGTATAGATAAAAAAATACATAAATTAGCATTAGTGTTTACAATAGTCATCTTCAATTTAGTTGGGAATGATCATAACAGAATAGTTTTAAGTAAAATATAAGTTGTCCCATTTTATATTTAAATATCAGAAGAAATAGCTCCAGACTTTCATTTTATTAACGACGGGCTAAGTAATAGCCCCATTTGTAAATTGCTTATTCGCCGACGCTTATTATCCGACATTTTATCATTCGCATTCGTGTTACAAAATTACAATGTAATGCGGCGCTGTTTACAGCCGCTATAAATAGACGACGCGATGCGGTTTACCTACATCATCTGCGCCCTGGCGGGCTCTTGACAACTTATATTTATGCAATTATCCATAAATAAAACCGCCGCTTTTCGTTTTGGCGGCAAGCCAGCTGTAGGCGTCCGCGTGAACGCCCGCGCGGAAGGATAACAGGATAATTCGGCCGAAAAGCGTGCTCGGCCCAGTTCCCAGGACGGGAAGTTGCCGACCTACGCGCAATTGCCGCGGATGGTTGGTCCCCGCGCGCTGGCGGCCCACGACGGCGATCATACCATTCATCTTGACCATTAACATAACGGGGGACGTATGAAGACAGTCGACACAGCGCATCAGCGCTATTGACAGTTCAACAAATGGTTGTCTCGCCAATCAGAATAGATCAAACGGGAACATCTGCTCTTGTTGTTCGGATATAATGACGTTCCTCGTCGGCGCGTCCGTGAAATTTATTCGACGGACCAAACCCAGAGAGCAGCTTGGCTCTCGAAAAGGAAACGTGCGAGAGCTGGTAAAAATCGGCCGGACGATAAACAACACCGAGGCAAAGTTATGTGTATGTGCTTATTTTTTCATCGATTTGTTAAAAATACAGAACCGTAGTGAAAATATTTATAGCATTTATGGAAGGTGAAAATAAACTCCACAAGCTTATCATTGAGCAAAATTGGGCTTCGATGTTATTTTGTTTTATAAGAAATTGAGTTGAGTTTTTTCAATTTTCGTCCATTCTCTCCCTTGAAGCCTTTTTTAAGTTCTGTTTTGATTTTTAGAATACTAACAACATTAAGCCCACTTATTATTTGTTGTTTAAATAATTCCACAAGAAGCATATATTTAAAAAAGTCAGCTGGACAGGAGTTATGAATATAAGCTTAATAATAAGTACGCACCATAGGCTTTAGACGTGTGAGCTTAAGCATCGCCTTGTTAAAGTTATAATTTTGTTTAAAAAATAAATTTAGTATTCACACAATATATTTCCTCATAAAAACATAGCCCAGATTACCAACACTACACGAAACTATACGTGCGTAACTAAGTTTCCAGGTTTCACACATGAATAGTACTAACGACACATGTAATCGACATAAATGTCTGAAGTTGTGTTTTTTTATAGTTTGGACATCTGTTAACAATAACCAGTCGTAATACCAACACATATCGCAACGCGAAATATTTTTACTTTCCTTATCCTATAATAAGGAAAGTAATGTAATCGGCGGAAATTTGACCTACCCAGTTTTTCACATTTCTGGGCGAATTATCGCCTCAGGACACCAAAAAAGTTGGTTTGGGCCATTGATTCGTGTGTGTGTGTGTGTGTTTCTGTCGGTCTGTCAGTAAACAGGATATCTCGAGAACCGTAAGAGCTAGAGACTTGAAATTTGGTATGCAAGTTACTTGTAGGTAGGGGACGCAGTGCGAAGCTTTTGGTAAAAATCGGCACAGCCGTTTGGTCGCAACGTCCCAAAATCGGTCGCAAAGCGGTCGCGAATCTAAACGGTTGAAGATACAAAAAATCTATTAGAATAAAAATGATTTGTTATCATGAGATAAACATGAATTTAAAATAAAAGCTGGTAAAATAGGAACTCGAAAAAAATTTAAGCTCAGGATTTTTAATATACCGGGTGTTCATAAAATGTTTCGAGAAATTTATATTACCGGATAGATCAAACCGAGACGAACAAAAAATTACAATGAAATTTTTTGATCCGAGGTCAAATAAATAAGTTATAGCCAATTAAATATTAATTAAACGGTCCAATCACAGCGCGCTCGGAGAGCTACCGGGCCGACTGCGGGAAGATGGGGTGGGGGTGGGGGGCGCCTGGCCGCTAGGAGAGAGGACGCAGGCGATAACGGGGAAGGCCGTGCGGCCGAGCTCGCACGGTTACCTTCAGTGGCGTAGCAAAATTTTCAGTACGAGTCAATTATTGTCTTGTACTGTTTATTTTAATCAGCTTTCGAGTGTTGGACTCGCGCCTCGTCCTTTTTTAAATTAACAAGTTCTGGGACGAGAGCAGCGCAGGGCCGAGACGATGGACCCGGTATAATATATAATAATAGGATAAGAAAAGTCGTGTGATGTTCACACCAGATTTTTTCTAACGAAGATGTCGATTTTTGTGCCAAATAAATTGCATTTGCGGAAAGCTTTGCTTTTCTGTTTTAATTTTAAAAAAAATGAAGCTGAAGACGACAATCTACAAGCGTTATTGGATGAAGATAATACAAAAACACAAGAGCAACTTGTGAAGGCATTAAACATGACTCGCCAAGGTATTTTCAAACATTTACGTACCATGGGAAAAATTTAAAAGGAAAGAAAATGAGTGCCGCATGAGTTAACTGAGACAGATGGAAAATCGAAGAGCCACTTCCGAAATTTTGCTTTTGCGGCATGAAAGAAAGAGCTTCCTGCATCGAATTGTTACTGGCGATGAGAACTGGATGTATTTCGAGAATCCCTAACGCAAAAAATCGTGGCTTTTACTTGGCGAAGCATCAAGATCTACGGCACGGCCAAATCGCTTCGAAAACAAGACAGTGCTATGCGTTTGGTGGACCCAGAAAGGAATCGTGTACTATAAGTTGCTGAAACCGGATGAAACTATCAATGGGCATCACTACCAACAACAACTGATAAATTTGAACCATGCATTTTCGAAAACGGCCAGAATGGAACACGAGACACGAATGAGTGATATTGCAGCACAATATCGCACTTCCATCGTCCAGGCCACCATTAAAACGCTGAAATGGGATCTACTACCACTCCACCATATTCTCCGGACCTTGGCTGAGCTACACTTGGCCAATTTCAAAGAAGTGCAAAATCGGTTGGATGAATGGTTTCGGTTCGAAGACGCGTAGTTTTATGGTCACGGTATTCATTTATTGCCACAGAAATGACAAAAATGTGTAGCTAGCGAAGGCGACACTTTAAATAAATCATTTTTTGTATTTCTCTTGAAATTGTCTATTTTTTATTGATCGAAAAACCCGGAAACTTAGTGGCGCACCTAATATAACTCAAGAAGTAAAGAGGGATTCATAACGTTGCTGCTGTCACATTTTGTCGATTTATACAACCGTATCAATTACACCTACAGACCAATTTCATGGGTAATAATTTTTAAAATTCTTTTGATATGTTTTTGACTTTATTTGTTGCGCAGTTATTATTTTATAGAGATAATATTTTAAGTCTATCTTCATTTCATCCACACTTTTGATAAATACAGCTCATTTAATACCGAGAACCGGAAAACCATAGAAAAAAAAATAGATATACATAAAACAAAGTATAATAGAAACAGCTAAAGCAAATTGTTGGGTAATGAAGATCAAAAATACGAACACAATAGGAACGTTATGGTAGACACTTAACCTGATCTAAGAGTAGCTAGTAGTTAAAAAAGAAAATGTAAAAGTATCTACAAAGCAAAAGAACAGAAGAATATAACAACTCTAAAAAAGCCAGAAAAGTTAACGAAGCGAGCAGGAGTTTTGAAATATGTAAATTAAATGAAAAAATATTACAAAGAAAATCAAAAACTACAGAAAAAAATACGTTACTGAGTGTACAACATATATGTAAGAATTTTAAAACAAAAAATAAGTTAGAACTTATAGGATACAACAGAAAATATGGATGTAGAGCAAACAGAAGTGTGCAGAATCAGATATTTATCATGAGAAAATTAAGTAAAAAGGCTATTTAAAAAGGAGGGGGGTCACATTTCTGCTTTGTATTCTTATATAAGAAAATCTGATGTCGTAAGGTAAAGACGCGAGGAATCAAAGAATTTTAAAACAATAGTAGGATTGAGATAAGCTTGTATGCTCAGCTCTTTGCTGTTCATATTAGTAAAAGATGTTGAATAAAAAAAACAATAAAAAAGTTAAAGTATACAAAGTAAGAAACGGGAGAATAAAAATGATTGAAAAGATGTAAATATTATACCCTAATTATATGATAACCTTTCGATAAAATAGGAAAATAATTACAGCACGACGTAAAGGTATATAACGCAAAGATGAAAGAAAAACACCGAAATAAAAATCAATACCGAAAAACAAAAACTATAAAAGCACATACTGTAGATATATATAATAATAAAAAATTAGAGCGGATGGATTTTCATAATATTTAAAAGCCTGCATAAACAGAAATTATCATTTAAAATAAAAAAAAAGCTCAGAAAAGTTGTGGTGTGGACAGCACCGAAAGAACATAAGAGCAAAAACGGAAGTACAAAAATGAAATTGCTGAAAAATATAGGAAACAAAGCACCCCAACATAAAACACTAAACAAAGTCTAAGAGTTTCTAAAAACAATTGAGTTGGTTGAGATATAATATATGGTACATAAAGTAGACAATAGAAGAACGACAAAAACATAAAAAGTAAGAATTAAAAAAAATAAGAAAATCAGACCGAGAAAAATCTGTAGTAACGAGACAAAAGCGACAATAAAAAAATAGGAAGAAAAATGAGAAAAAAATGAAATATAGTGTCAAGGACAACACGAGATCGAAAGAAATGGAAAATATATATATTATTTCGATTTTTTCCCTTGTAAGTACATTAAAAATTATATTTAACTTTCCATAACATAATCCATTGCAAAAGGTAGAGATTTTAATGCAAGAACTTCTCAATGTGAAAAACAATGTACGAGGCGCATTCATAAAGTAAGGGCCGTTTGGTCACAGAAAAAAATGTACTCATAAGAAACAAATTTTATTGTCATATTTAGTTAGGTACAATCTTACTTTACTTCTCTACATAATCGCCGTTCACTTCTAAGCATTTTCGTACCGCTGCACCAGCTTTAACCCCTCTGCATAGAAGCTTGCCGCCTGAGAGTTGAACCAGTTGACAACGGCGTTGTCAAGTTGAGGAAATTTGTCAGCCAGGCCACTAATCGTCAATCGACGATCAGATCGCAGTGCTTGGTCCACTTGTGAAACGATTTCATCAGTCTGGATACTGGGCCTGCAACTCCGCTCTTCGTCATGGACATTTGTTCGGCCATTTGTAAAATAACGGCACCATTGTCTAACCTTTCCTTCACTCATAACTGTAGGTCCGTAAACCAGGCATAACTCCCGATGAATTTCAGCAGCCGACGATCCTTTTGCACATAAGAAACGAATCACAGAACGCACTTCACACTTGGCGGGATCAACGATTTTCGCGGCCATTGTTCTTTGCATTCACTGACAACAATACAATTTCAGAATCAAAACAAATGACGCTGTAGCTTCGCAATGAGTCAGTAGATGGCGCTGCAGTGGTAAAACTGTGCTTCGAAGCGCCACTATTTATATACATGCAAACGGCCCTTACTTTATGAATGCGCCTCGTATATACGTAGCATTTGATATTAAATCTTGTAGTTCATCGATACCATATCGATGACCTGTTACATCCTTGGAGCTATCATATTTTTATACTATCATATATCAATATCGTACTTTTATAAAAAGCATCGAATAAATATTTTTGGTCGTACTGGCCTATAATGGTGTACAAAATAAGATATATTTTGTAATATCATTTTTCGTATTGCATCTTACAAATTGTATAAACCAGACACAGTTAGAAATATCTGAGAAAATTTTAATATTTTCAACAATTTGTGGTTTAGTATCTTCTACCTTGTTACTTTTTTTTGTATAGTTTTATTGGAGAGAGATATTTAACTTTGCACCCTCTATCACCAACCACTATTTGTATCATTGAAATAGTTGTTGCTGGCAATTGGATGTGGTTTACTGGTTTTTATATAGTAACTGCACCAAGCTATTGAGGCCCATAGGTGTATTTTTAGGTAATAGATATTGCTAGAACCTGGTGACGGCCAGTCGGGGATCGAACCGGGAGGTGCTGTCCTGAAAACAGCGCTTTACTATACTAAGCTAGTTTTTACATTGCAAAATATTACTGATTGACTTGCTGATGTGAAAGTGAATTTCTCTTCATAGAGAACATTTAGCTTACATTCAATTAATTTTACAGGTTACTCTTTTTTACCTATTTAAATGTCGAAGTAGCTTTAATAGCTTCATATTTTCCGTTGACAAAACGCATCAACACACAGCATACTGTACTTTTTTGTAAATATAGGGTAAAACCATAGTTAATAGCACGAGTTAGAAATTATGCCTCATTACGCTCTGCTTATATAAAGCTAGACTAAAATTTTGAAGAATCTAACATTTTCTCAAATACAGTAAAAAATTTCGGAAACAAAAAAAGAAATTGTGCTTGATAATAGGTGTTTCCAGTTAATTAGCCGTATAGTTGCTGTCTTATTATGAATGAAGTTCAGTATGGCAAAAGCCGGCGGTGGTTCTTTTAACTGTATTGTTGTTAATTGTGTCACCATTACTTTATTATTTAAATTAGTTATGTTGAAATGATTTACATGTTTATTGATTTCGATAATCAGATACTAAAACTGCAGATTTGCACTTAAGTTATTCTGAATTTCAACTCAATGGTATTATGTGTTTATTCCTCTATAATAATGATATGTTGACTACTTTGAACGTCTAGATTTTTAAATAAATAGCTCTAGATATAGAACCAAATAATGACAATAATAATGAGAAGTTAAATACCAATATAAAAGTCTTATTTACATTTAAAAAGAAAATAGATATATATTAAAATACACCAGACAAATAAAGAAACATAAAAAATAGGGCAATTATCAATTACTTTAAGTTATGGTTAACAAAAATGTTAGAAATCGAATAATTAAAGCAACTAAATTAAACTTAATCTGCAAGACAAGTTCCTTAAGTAATTATAATCAAACATAAGATGACAAAGACGTAAGAGTATATTAATAATTAAATTTAATTTTAAAATTTTAAAAATATGGCTGTAGTTTTTAATTATTGTTATTAAGCATGTTACAAATTATAAACAAATCTAATTCTTTAGAGAATTAATTTTACATCCACTTACGAAAGATTAAATCTAATTCTGCATTTTTCTGGACTGAAAATTACCTGAACGTTAACCGCAATTTTCATTGCGCACATAAAACACTCGTAGCGAGATTTTTTTACAATTTATGTTAATGCCTCAGCGCATAATTACATCACCTAACCCCAATTATTCTTGGTTTTCAACTTAACATATTCTTTCAAGAAAGAACGAATGCATTTTAATTAATAATATTAAAAACATCCTACAAATATAAATATTAATGTTATTATCAAACATAGTCTAACTGAAAAAATTCATAAAAAAATTATTTTGATTCAAAAAAATCATAAAGTAGTCATAAGAAGCCATTTTTTGATAATATAGAAGTGAATATACATTCTGACTAATTTCAAAAACCACTAAGCAACTGCTCAATATATAGTTCCTTTAAATACAACAACATGACTATATCACAGTAAGCTAGCTATTAAAAATTGAGTAAACGTAAATTGGTTAAACAAATCTTTTTTCATTCAGTCTTGGAACATACAAATAAAATTTCTAATATTTAAATGTGTCCCAAGATCTACCAAATGGTATTACATATGAAATAGAAAGAATAACAGAAAAGTAAATTCAAAAACTACTAAAATTGTAAACAACTATAAAACATCAGATTCGGGAGATATTCCTATTCAATTATTAAAAACGACGCTAGTAAGCTCACTGAATTATTGCAGAAACGTTTTAATAGATGTCTTATAAAAAAAGAAGAAATTCCCACAGAATAGAAATTGGGTTATATTAGTCCAATACATAAAAAGGGAAATAGAGCAGGGTGTCACAATTATCGGGTATTCCAATTACATCATCAATAGGAAGATTATACACACGAATAATTAAACAAAGGGTAGAAAGTATGATTGATATTGCAGAAGAACAATGCGGTTTCACTCTGAACCAAGTAATACAGAAAAGATCAGCAAGAGATAGAGAAACTCGCAGTCTTTTCATATCTTTAGAAAAGGCATAGGACACTGTACCACTTGTAAAATTATTTGAAGTACTAAGAAACATCGACCTTATACAAAATCAAGAAGTATATGAGGTAACGGTAAGCCAAAACTTAATTGATGATGGCGCTTTAAATGCAAAAGATGGCTCTATATTTTGGTCATATAAACATTACGTTATATATTGAGAATTACGTATACTCTTGTGAACCTCTAGTCTTTATTATTTAAACAACCAAAAAAAATAATGCAGTCGGCCAAAAGTTATGTAGAAACACTTGGAATTAAAAAAAAGTCAATGTAAAAAATGCAGACACAAAGATTTAGTGACAAACCCGAGATAGTTTTCTTTATCAATTGGGCGACCGTCGCTTGCTTGTTGGTAGCTGTCTAAGCCCATAAATAGCTAATTTTTCATTTTTGATTATAGTCTTTGGAATCAGTTAAGAAAAAAGGACATTGTTACATAAAATGATATATTTCTGTAAAAAAATCTTTAAATTGACAAATTTTTCTGCGAAATAGTTTATTCTAGTAAACTCGAACAATTTAATATTAAACGAAATAAACAGGTTACCGGAAAAAATTTTCTAAGCTTTAATCTGTTATTTCCGCTTTGCTCCAATTTTGGCTAAAGAAACAGTAGTTGTATTTGAAAAGGTTATTGAATGTAAAAACTATTTGAACCATTATTCGCAGCGATCTTACGCCATACGGGCAGATTGTTTCAAAAATAAGTTTAATGCGAATTAAAAGCACCAGATTACGATAATTGTATATCCCGTTATTTGACGAGCTATAAATGTAAAATTATTTGAATGTTTAAAATGGTATTTAATATGCTAAATGTCAAAGCAGCGCAGCAAATAATATTCAAATAAGAAATCTAATTTTACCTAATTTTTAGGTATATAAAATTATGTTAGTCACGACCAGATTTTAAATTCTCCAAGTATGTTAAGCTAATTAGCTAACCAATTCTTAATAAAATAATTTTGACAGGATTAATTTTATTTAGCATATTATGTGGATTTTTAGCACTTTAATATTGAGTAAATCCAAAGTTCAATATCGTCATTGTCTCATCGCGATTATATTCTTAACAACTTCTTGTTCTAGATTTTTGCAAGTTGTACATTTTAATTTTCTACTAAATGTTGGACAGCAAAGGGCGTAGAATGACAAATCAGGAACAAATGGAAAATAGTTAAGAGAATAAATCGGTGTCAGACGAACATCATCTCTATAAAGAGGCGAATGCTTTATTGCTCCGACTGTCTCGCTTCTTTTTCGAAGGAGCAACAAGACTTCGTCATTATAGCGTGCCTGCCCCATTCGCCGGCGGTTTGCGCAGCAAACAACTGTATTAGAACTAACTATGAACTTCCTGCGAACGTTACTCAGCGCGGCCCCGCCAAAAAAGTTAATGACTTTACGTCGTGTTTCACTTAGCAAAGTAAAACGATTTACCGAAGCCCATTTGCGATGCGCGCCGGCATCGCGCGTCCCGGCGGCGGCCGGGCGCTCCAGCGCGACCAAAAAAGTCATTAGTCATTATATCTCATTTTCCGCAATGGGCAAAAAACGGCGAAATTAAGAAGTGGAGCTCGGGCGGGAGATTGCTCGGGCTCGTTAGCGCTAACGATTGCCATTAGACGGGGTACGTAGCCGCGGGTCAGCAAGCAGGCGGTTCTTCAGAATTAACATACTCGCGTTTCTTTCGACTAACCATTGGTTCTGTGCATTAAATCACGCGTGGCTCACACATGCCGGCACCTGCTTCGCACTTGTGCCCTGCCTTCGCAATTCCAGAGCCAATTTGGAAATACCAGCCCACGCTATCGTTCATTTGGTGAAAGACATAAGAAAGAAGGGCGGGGGAATTTACATTCATCTCTAATTAGTTCTAAACAAATCAGTCTTCTCAAAATCTAGACACAGAAAAAATATTCTCAATTAATTCGCCGGGCGTGTTTCCGGACCGAAGGACCATATTTAGAAATTGTGCTGTCAAGTGAAATTTATAAAATGTACCCGATAAAATTTACGATAAACTGTACTGTCATAGATTGGGTTTTAGGATTAAGTTCAAGTTAATGATGTGGTTGTTGTTAATAACAGAAAAACTGCGTTCTGTTAGTTAAGGTCAAAATATTCCTTTTCAAAGTTTTTCATACACACAATCATCTGCTGCATCTAATTTAATTTATAAAATGGTTGGTAGCTTTAAAAACTTAGAATTAGATTTAAAGTTAGAGCAACGGTAGCTGAGTGAACGAAAAGATAAGCCAAATCGAAAAAAAAACTTTAAATAGGTTGCAACTATTCAACTTTAAAATCGCACATTCCTCGTTAAAAGACGTATAATGCATTTTTAACAACATTTTTATTGTAACAGAAATAATATATCACAAAAAAGTTATTTAGGACATTCGCAGACGTCGAATAGGAGAAGTCATACAGCGGACAACTGTGGTGTAAATAAATTAGTGATACTATTGTAACCCCTGCACTGTTGCGTTATTAGTTTTATAATTTATAATTATTGTGTATAGGTACAACCTTTGTGAATAAAATTTAGTTTTGAATTAAATCGTCTTTTAATTCAATGAGTGGCAAAGATAGTTGAAATTTCCGTAAAAACCAAGTGGAGTAGAATTCAGATAATGTTCTAAAAAACGTCTTGAGCGACAAGACGCTGTGATAAAGAAATACCAAAAACTTTTTCTCGCGTAATCTATAGCAATCACAATTGTCGCCATCAACTTCAGCGACTTTAAGTTAAAATTGTAATGTATTAAATGCACAGCTGCAAGAGGCTTTGAGCTCTAAAAATACTTTGAAAAAGATAGACCCAATTGTATCACTAGATGACCGGCATGCTGGTGTAGGAAATGATGAATTTCATGAATTGGTAGCTTACAATAACATTGAACAAAACTATGACTCTCACTTTCAATAATCCAAAATACAGTATGCCTCTTAAAAAAGATTTTGTATCAATTAGTTGTTTTATAAAACGTTAATGAAGAACACATCAAGCGAAATTGGTTGGTTTTTTAATATCAACCTCTATGGAGGAACGGCGTTCCTAACTACTAAGGGGAGGTTTGATGATTAAAAAAATAAAAGATTATGACTGCAACTCTGAACTCAAATAGAGCATTTCAAAATGTATTAGTGAAAGTTAAATTTTACAAAAAGTGAATTATAAAACAGCAGAATAGTACAAGGAAGGATATTAGCGAGATGTTTTCTTAAGAGATGTTAAAGTTGTATAGCTTTTGGCTTACCGTGGACTGCCAATTCATGGCGATAATGAAATACTAAACTTTGTAAAAAATAATAACTTTCTGTGAAAAACTGATTTTGAAATTTCATTCTTTTACGGCTAGACATATAGCAAAATTTGGAAATATATGAAGAGGTAGTTCCTCATACTTATCAAGTACAACTATCAATAACTTTATTATACAATTGCAGAGGTTGTCCAAGAGATTTTAAATGTCCAGTATTATTTCACACAATGCCAAATGTGTCACATGCAAACCAACTAGCTTTTGTGATACGCTAAGTGCTACTTATGAGAAGTCTTGTTAAACAATTTTTGAATTTTATTCCTGACTGTGCCCATAAAGTTGGAAAGATAACGAATGTTGTAATATCAACTGTAAATTTTATAGCTCTTGATCTAACTAACTGTAAAGGATAAAGCTATGACAAGCTAGCAACATGTTTGGATACTACAAAGATCGTCAGGGTAAAATAAAATAATTAAATCCTCTGACCACATACATTCCTTTCACGGGCCACTCTTCATAACTAGTTGGCTTTGCAGCTGTGAAGAGCAGTAAGTACTTTGTTAATTTTTTTCCCTTAGAACAACAAATTCATAACTTTTCTGTTCTTCAACCAAAAGATGAGTTATCTTGCAGTCTCACTTTAGACTTCTTATTTTTAAAATTTTTATCGACAACCTTACGGAATGGAGTACCCGTGTTGATACCAGTCAAGTATTATACAAGTCGTACCAGAAAGTTCTTGAATGCTCTGATGCACGTTACCTATGACAGTATAAAGCAAATGTGATAATAAATAAACTTAAGAGTCTTAAAATAGCAATAATGGTGTATTTCTAAAACATTATTTTTATAAGAATATTTCAAAAAGTAAGTGTAAGGCTGCAAGGAGAAAGTACAGGCACAACAAAGGTCATTACTCTATCCAATACTTCAAAAGCTCTTATAACCACTTGTTGGCAAATAAGAACGCAACCACATTTATTATAAGTTGGCAACACCTATATTGAATAAGGTACTCTGTCTCTATCTACAATTGACTTGTACGCTTTTAACCTCTAAGTTACAAATACAAGTTCGTTGCATCTTTCAGATAAATCGTTTATTTATTTCCACATAAATATCAACATGGTAGCAGAGCGTGGTTGATTGCGACTTGTGGAAACAGAAGAAAAAGTAAACGCAGTAAAAACTAAGAAAACCGGCCGGCGTGTTTTTTGTCCGATATACATTTTGAGGTTAACCGGGGCGGCGTGCTCGGTCAGAAATCACGTGTAAATCATAATTACGCAAAGAAGATGTCGAATTCAGGTTACAATCCATTTCATATGGACAGACTAGTTGGAAGAGATAACTATGCCAGTTGGAAGTTTGCAGTCCAGGCATATTTCGAACTCGACGATTTATGGAGTTGTGTCACCGGTACCAATACAAATCAAAGTAAAGAGACCAAGGCGAAATCTAAGTTGATTTTATTACTGGATCCTATCATTTACGTACATGTTCAGAATGTAACTACTTGTAAAGACGTCTGGGAGAGTTTGGAACAGGCTTTTGATGACAGCGGGTTGTACAGGAGAGTAGATGATTATGTGAATAAAATAATGTCGACCGCTCACAAGCTCAGGAATATTAAGTTTGACATTGATGATGAATGGCTCGGTACACTGATGTTAGCCGGCCTCCTTGAAGCTTATAAGCCCATGATCATGGGACTGGAGAGCTCTGGCATCAAGATAAGTGCTGATTCTATTAAATCTAAACTCCTGCAGGAAGTTCAATGCTCTGATAATTCAGCATTCTTCACAAGGAAAAAGGCCATTCAAAGAAATCAACATGATTAAACAAAGGCCTACAAAGGACCGCGATGTTATAATTGTAACAAGCATGGACACTTTGCTAAGAATTGTCGTGCTCCGAAAAAGAAAAATGTAGAAAATACAGAAGGAAATAAAGGTTTTGTTGCAGCTTTTTCAGCATTTCCTTAGACAATGAATCCGGACCTGTGGTATGTGGACTCGGTGCCTCCATGCACATGACATATAGACGTGACTGGATGTATGATGTTACAAGTCCACCGATACCCACCATAACTGTAGCCAGTAAGACACCGCTACCTGTGGAAAGTATGGGAAAGGTCAATTTATTGCTAAATGGTAATAAAGAAAGCAAAATTCAGGTAAGACAAGTTTTATACATACCTAAACTTGCTGCAAACCTCCTGTCAGTCAGTGATATGGTGAAAATGGCTGTAATGTAAATTTTAGAGATGAAGGTTGTGATATCTATGATAAAAATGGAAAGCTCCTGTGTTCGGCCACACTAGTAAACGATTTATATTTGTTAAACACACACAGAGAGGTATTTTCTAACATGTCTTGTTCAGATAACTTAAATGGTTTGGTTCTGTGGCATAGACGCATGGTACACCTGAATTTTTCAGATGTTAACAAGCTGCCGGAGTGTGCTGAGGGAGTTCAGCCATTCTCAGACAAAAATAAAGGTTCTATTACTTGTACTACCTGTCTCTCGGGGAAACAAACCAGATTGCCCTTTAACAACATTGGATCAAGATCTTCACAACCCTTGCAACTAGTCCACACTGATTTATGTGGACCAATGGAGCAAGAATCTTTGGGAGGTATGAAATATTTTATTACTTTTATTGATGATTACACAAGACGAGTTCATGTCTATTTTTTGAAAAATAAATTGAATATTGCGGAAGTTTTCAAATATTACAAAAACAAAGTAGAGAATGAACATGAGAGAAAACTAAAGGTAATTCGTTCTGATAATGGAAAAGAATACTGCAATAGAGAATTTGAAAATTTCTTGAACAAACATAGGATTGAACATCAAACAAGTACTCCGTACTTACCCCAGCAGAATGGTCTTGCTGAACGGATGAACAGGACTCTGGTGGAAAGAGAAAAATGTATGTTGTTTGATGCTCAGCTTGCAAAACAGTTCTGGGCAGAGGCCCTTGCAACGGCAGTATATATATAATTAACAGATCACCTACAAAATCAATTTATGGACTCAAACACGCTAGCCGGCAGTGGAATCTTAAATTGAACAATGTTTTATTAAAAATTGGCTTACAGAGATCACATGTGGATCCCTGTATTTATTATTTAGTAAATGAGTCTTCAACTATATTCATTGCAGTGTGGGTGGATGATCTTTTGATATTTACAAATAATAAGGATAAAACAACAGAGATTAAAAACAATTTAAAAGGAGAATGCAGTATGAAAGACCTAGGTGAAATGAAGAATTGTATCGGCATAAACATAAATAGGAACCGAGAGGCAGGTATGATTATGTTAGATCAAGAAAAATACATAAACCTAGTATTGGACCGCTTTAATATGTCTGAATGCAAACCAGCTTGTACCCCGATAGAGGTGGATGCAAAATTTGAGAAAAATCCTGAAGATGGGAACAAAAATATCACATACAGGGAAGCGGTGGGATGTCTGATATATCTGGCACATGTCACGAGACCTGATATCACCTATGCAGTTAACAAGTTGAGTCAGTACTGTAATAGTCCAGGAAATAAACACTGGCTTGGAGTAAAAAGGATTATGAGGTATCTTCAAGGAACCAGAAACCTAAAGCTATGCTATGTCAAAGATGACTCAAAGGAAATAACTGGATATTGTGATGCTGACTGGGCGAGCGACCCAGTGGATAGATCGTGCACGGGTTATACTTTTCTGTTTCCACAAGTCGCAGTCAACCACGCTCTGCTACCATGTTGATATTTATGTGGAAATAAATAAACGATTTAACTGAAAGATGCAACGAACGTGTATTTGTATTTGTATCTTATAGGTTAAAAGCGTACAAGTCAATCGTAGATAGAGACAGAGTACCTTATTCAATATAGGTGTTGCCAACTTATAATAAATGTGGTTGCGTTCTGTGGGGAGTGTTGGCAAATGAGAACGCAACCACATTTATTAGATGAGTTTTCAAGGCTAGAAAACAAAACAAAACTGATATATAGAACTGACGTCTACAAAGCAAATAAAGGCTTTTCAATAAGGGTACTCAAAATTTCACAGTATATAGTAGTCATGTTGGTGGAGCTAGAACTGTAAAATTTGGTAATTATAGTAATTAGTGCTGAAAAATCCTCATGGGCAGTTACAGTGTTGAAAAATGAGTGCAAATCATTAAACTTTACTATCAAAATAAGTACTCAGTTCGAATGATTTTTACACAATCGACCTATTGAGTCGACTATTCGTCGTTTGGTAGACAAATTTGAATTAACTGGTTTAGTAAACAATCAGACAATACCTGTAAATTGCTGCAGTTAACGGTAGTGTGCAGGATAACCCGAGGCCGTCAATTCCTCGTCGCGCTCAAGAACTTGGTCTTTCGCAGACCTCAACTTGACGAATTTTGCATCTGGACTTAAGCCTGCACCCGTACACAATTCAATTAACCCAGGAATTTAAGGTAAACGACCGTAGCCAGCGTCGAGCATTTGCTGACTGGGCTATGGAGTAGTTGGAAGTGGACCCCGATTTCGGACGGAAAATCATCTTTAGCGACGAGGCCCATTTTTGGATGAATGGCTATGTCAAAAAACAATTGTTGCATTTGGGGAGATAACAATCTACGTGAGACCCAACAGTTGCAAATCCATGCAGAAAAAGTTACTGTGTGTTGTGGTTTTTGCTATTACCTATATTGCATCTCGTACACAACTTGTTTTATTTAAATTTAAACTTCGAGCACCTTTAATAAAGAACAAGCACGGCCAAAAGTTGCTTTTGGTTAAGACAATGTTAAAAATACAACTTTTCTAGACAACAGTCTTGCGCAATAAAAACATATGCTGCAATTAATTTTTTGACGCTCGCCGTATTACTAAAAGAACATTCTATACATAAATATATAAAAGATTTCGGGTTTCTATGGAAAATCTCTTAAACGAAATTTAACAGAGGACAAATCTGGTGTTGGAAAAATATGTTTCTGATTTATATAAAACATTTCGTGTTGAGTGTATGTATTTAACAGCATTTTTAAGAATCAACCAAAATACTGACAAAGAAGATACATAAAAAATATTTCTCTGCATTATTTCTCAAAATTGTTTTTAATTTTAAAATTTTCTCGAAATAAAGGTTTGTTTTGAGTTTAATATTATTGTAGTTGGTATCACCCACCTGTATATATATATATATATATATATATATATATATATATATATATATATATATATATATATATATATATATATATATATATTTAATCAAGTTTCGTAACTCTTAATGCACTATGCATTAAAAATTTTATGTTAATCCATTTTATACAGATGATCAATTTGGCCCCAGAAACTTAAATTTGAATAATTTTTAAACCGAAGCATATATTACATCCGGGATGAAATTGATCACTACTGCCGCATTTCTACACACTTTTATGGAACAAAGAGAGATGTGGTCAAATTCGTCCTGAATAACGTATGAAATTGATCACACCCGGCTTTTTTTCTCGATAAATATTATATTTGTTAGTCTGTTTAGTGCATTCTAATAACAATGTAAACATTTATGATATTTGATTTTTTCGTGAAAATATAACAAGCCGTACGTGAACAAGAATAAAAAACAGAAAAATTATTAATTTTGCCCTAAATTACAGTACATTATACAAGAGACATAATAATCTAATTCCTTTATTGGTCGCAGAAAAAGTAGTAAAGTTGTGGTTTTATCTATTGAGAACCGGAGCGGATTATTGTAAAAAAAACATTTAGAAGTTCCAAAATCTACTGCCACGACAAATGTCTTTATTAAGTCGGCTATCCACAACAAATTTCACAAGATTGTAATGATCAGTCTACGCAAGAGAATTAGAAAATAACGGCAATCTTTGCTTCTATGATTTAGAAGGTAATAAATGGTTCAAATTTTTCTTCGAAATTTATCATTATAAACTAAAATATTTAAGTAATAATAAATGGCAAAAATATTGAGTCACTTGGTGTCGCCACGCTTATTCTAGGTTGAATATCAACGTTTTGTGCTTTTTATATTTCGTCTACTTAGTACAGCTGCCAATCTTCTGTCCTGAAGGTAATTTATTAAAACTTCGTTCACAGCATTTGCGTTTGGTTGGTCATCCCCTAATTTTTTTTATAAAACATGACACGGGTCAAACGTCATTAAGCCAGTAGCGTCAAAAAATGCAATTAGATCTTTCTTAATAGCACCTTTATTTCCTTCTGCTTTTTTATCTGTTTGACTTAAGCAACTATTCAATAAGTAAGAAAAATCTTTTTTGTCAATTGATGTTGCTACGAAATGGGGTTGGTTGTGGTTAGATAAAACTTTTCTCTATGAAATCTCGAATTCCCTGAATAATTCATCCAACGGTTGGGTTAAGTGTATCGCGTTTTCGGTGGGCATATGAAAGCAATATTATTTTTTTCACATTTTCTAAGAACCTCATTTGTGGAGTGTGACGACAAATTGTCTCCTACCAAGACTTTGCAATCTGCTAGTTTATTTACATGCTCTTGATATGCAGATAAAAACCATTCTGTAAAAGTCTGAGCATTTATCCATCCGTGATTAGTGTGGTTGTATCGTGGACCCCTAACACAGCATGTATCACTGCAGCACGGCTGACCTTTCAGTCCATTTTCGATCCATTGCATCCACATTTTATTGGCTTTATATATCACATAAGGAGGCAAAAGAATGCCTGATGCGGAGCTACACATCACGATGGATGTCAAACTTTTGTAAAGTTGCAAACCTGTTTGTGATATTTAACTCCCCTGAGAAATAATATTTTATTGTTTCTCGGCTCATCTTAGATATTAATTTTATCATAATTGAACAAGTTAGAAATTGGAACACCTTGTAATGTCTCGCAAAAATTTTCAAGTAGTTAATATTAACTGCAAGTCTTTTGTTTATCTTATCCTTGTGTCGTTCTAATAAAGAATAGATTTAATTTGGACCAGACAGGTTATTTTTAAGGTTTTTTCCTTAACTGTCCAAATAATTTTCACCAGATGTCTCAAATCAGCTGTATCCAGAGAAAATCCCCAAACACTACAAATTGAAGGTAACTGAATGAAAAAAAATTCTTCTGCGGCAGAAAAGATGAGTTGACCGACATTCTTTCTTATGTGATGACCATTGCATTTTTGTTATTCAACGAGCCATAAGCAACTTTGTATTATTTTACAGCTTTTCTTAAACTCCATTCATGATTTATAAGTTTTTTAAGTAGGTTTTCAATTTTGTCATCAGAGTAATCCTTATATAGCCTAACGATCCTGTAATTAAATATTACATATTTTAGAAAAATTAGCAATAAAACGTCAAACACGGTGATTTACTCAATATTTTATAAGTGATCAAATACACTCCAGATGTGTAATCAATTTGACCCCAGAACATAAATTTTTAAAGCGCAGTAGCTTCTTAGGGAACGCCATTAGTTAGTCCTTTACATTTTGCCATTAGATTATTTTCCAGGCATTTATAGTCGTTCTAATGCATTAAGTCTTCTTTAATTCCAGTTTTTGAGAACGCCCAAGTGCTAGACTGCAGGTGCCGGCCCCTGAACCTCTCACTGGCATGACTTTAGCAATTCTGTTTACCAATAAATGTAATCAATAAGCACTTGCTTAAACACTCAAATGATAGAACAATGCAATCGAGAGACGATTCAAGCTAACAAGGTATGTTAGACCGTTATTCCATGTTATAACTACACTTGAGAGCAAATCAATCGATTCAGTAACTTGCTCGAGGTTTGAGAGGATGTATATTCATTCTGATAGCATGACAAGTAATATTCAGTGTATTGTTTGAAAGCTTAAAAACTTTTGTTCAAATGATACCACTTTTATTGGAATCGGACCTGTTCTGACAAAGTTATGGCCTAAGAATATGTGTAACACAAAACAGTTGAAAGGAAAAAGATGATTATAAAAGAAAAAAAATAAAATCCTTCGTTGAAATTAATTCAATGATTTTGCATTACATGGTGTTGCCATTTCTACTTCTAATTGCATTTTCCAAGCGATTACTCATTGATCGGATGATTTTTTTATGTTATTTTGAGGGATTGCTTCCCACTCTTCCATTAACGCCGCTCTCACTTTAATCACGCTCCCTAGTGCAAGATTTCTGGCCCGGACTCTTCGCTTAAGCTCATCCCAAACATGCTCAATTGGACTAAAGTCTGGGCTACATGGAAACCAGTCCATTTTCGGTATACCGATGTCATCCAGGTAGGTAGTGATCACTCGCAAGGTGTGGCATTGAGCATTGTTGTACGTTAGCATGAAGTCCTCACTAACAAATCCTTCAAACTAAACAATATGTTCCTTCAGAATGTCCCTGATGTAGCGGTCCGTTGTTGACCTTTCTCCGCGTCCTCCACTAGGCATAAAAACTAACTCAGTTTTTTTTGTGCATGGAAATTCCTGCCCATAGCATGCAAGAACCACCTCCATATGCGACAGTTTCTTAAATACAGCAATAAACAAATCGGTCCCCTGGCCTTCTATAGACCCAACGTCTCATGTCGTTGCCATGTATGCACATCTTCCAATTAGCAAGATTCGTTAAAGCCCGTTTGTGATACAAATTTTTTTGAATGCGTCATCCGATTAACGCAACAATTTTTTAAAACTCATTAGTAAAGATATTCCTTGCACGTTAATGTTTTCATTTTTCTTAAATTAAAACAGGAGACGAAAATGCGCGTGCAGCTAGTGAGTTAATTGTTTTGCTTTCAACTGTATTAAGCTAACCCAACAAACATATTAGTATTCATTTTCTATATAACAAAGTAACTCCTGTTCAAATTACGTTGCAATATGTTTGGTAATGTTAAAATAGAGAAACAAATGCTAGGCTTGGTATCAAGTAAAATACTGTAATGTTAAATTTATCTTGAATTATATGTTAAACTTCAACTTTGTTAAGGTCTTTTCAATAACGCAAATTTATTGTAGGAGATTTTAAAAAATTAGGTCGCCCATTTGATTCTGACATATATGTGAAACATGTTTGCAATTTAAAAGCATTCAAACTTTGTGAAAGTTTGAAAATGACCTCCCTCGGACACTAACTTCTCATTCATAGTGTTACATACTACATAATCGTAAATGGATCTCTACTTGAAACAACGAACCCTACTATTGACCATGTAGTGATAACATTATTCACTTTACTCGTATACACTGCGTATCTTAACGAGATCAGTTAGGAAGTGGCAATTAAACATATCATACATTACTATTTGTTACAAAATACAATTTATTGTGCAATATAAAGTTGACTTATTTAATTTTCTTATAACTGCATACCTTTTCTCACGTCATCTAACGTTCTATTATTAAATTGTTTTTCGCTATTAATAGGAGGACCGGAAAGTAATGTCGTTATACAATATATTACATTAAATAATATATTGTAGGTTATTTATGAAGCGAAACTGGTATTTACTATATCAAATTAATGATTATTGTCATATAAAAACAGGTTTCCAATTTTCACATATTTCTTAATTATGAATACCCGCCTAAAAATCATTCTATCAAAACAAAGCAATTTCAAGCAAATTATTCTCATAAAATCTTAATTTTGTTACTACGTAACCGTACAACGGGACGATTAAAGATGTAGATATGCAGATAAGGGGTTTTGCGTTGCAAAAATCTAGAAACTACTACCGTCGTTTAACATCACGCAACTTTAGCTCTCACCTACACAATAGTATTTTACTTTCAGCTTTGGTTAAAAATATCTCTACTATTTTTGCTGTTTTATTCACGTTATTATTTATGAGTAATTTTTCTTAGATAAATTGTGGTTTGCAAACTCTAATATACTTGATATATATGTTAAAGAGAAACAGAAAGAAAATGAAAATGTTACATTACTTTACGCACTAATTATGCAAAGCATCTAACGTTTGGAATAAATTCAGAAAATCAGTTGTGGGATCAAAATCTAAATAGTTTAGTTGTTTAAAAACTAATAGTACGTGTATGGAAAATATTTTGTAATTGTAATAAACATAAACGACGTCAAAGTTTGTAAAAAGTACATGAGTGTCATTTGTAAACAATTCATAAATTTTCTGCTAGTATCATTCCACAAGTGTAACCATTTTACTTAGTTTTAATTACATTATTGTAGTTTAAATTTAATTACACGATATTCGTTTTGTAATTCAATTTCTGCACGTCGAAGACAGTAAATTATTATGTACAAAGAGAACTTTGCATTAAAAGTTTTGAGAAGAAGAACCATATCTCTACATTATAAAGAATATAAAAGGAAATTAGAGTCTGTTGACTATATTGTTGAACTTATCAACAAATATTTTTAAACTTTATATTTATTTTTATATAACGGGCTGTTAAAAAAGTAATTTTATTCTTTTGTTAAAATGCATTCTTTATTTTATTTGGAGATATAAAACAACTTTAAAAAAATACGCCCTATCAATGTCGATAATTTTATGCCAACTTTTAGGTACTCGCCGATCAGTCAGTTGTTACGATATAAAATAATCGTTTGTCCATTGATAAAGCTCTGCTTCGTTATTAAATTCATGTCCTCGCATAAGTTGCTTAGTGCTCTAAAAAGATGGTAATTCGTCGACAATGCATGAGGTATTTAATGGTTTAGCTTTAATATACAATCTATTGTGATCATGTGTCTATAGATGGTACTACAGTTCACCCCTGTATACAAATTTGTTTACAATCTTACTTTCATTTTAACAGTAGCAATCTACTTATAAAACTACAAATATGTAACTTTGTGTGTTTGTAACTACATTAGAGCTCCTCCTACAGTTATGAACCGATTTTAAAAGTCAATACCCCATCAAAAGGTTTTAATTTTCGAATTAGGTTACGGTTGACCTGTTATAGGTCAAAACATAAATTATCATGAAGTAATTAGATAGCTTGCGCTATGTATCAGTGTTTCATGCACCACGTGGCCAATTCTTGCCGTTAATAGGCGCATGCGGCACAACATTGAATACAGCCGAACGAAAATCATTATGCTTAGATATTGCTGATAAAACAATTATTGGCTTATTTTTTTAATTGTCGATGAAACTTTAAACCAAATATTTAGCTTGGGTTGAAAATAATTGAAATCGTTTTTAACTAACAGCATACACTGTTTGTCCAGAAAGTATCGGAAATGTTTTTTCTAGCTAACCGAAAAATGCGATTCGTCTCAGTCCCCCCCGAGCCTTGAGACACCAAGGATCGAGCTTTCCGCAAAATCGTGTTTTGATGCCGCGTCACGAACATGCAGCGTAGGTTGGAACAACGTTATGCGGTAAATTTTTGTGCCAAACTCAAAAAATTTGATATCGAGGCTTTGAACTTGAAAAGAAGAACCTACGGGTAGGAAGCTTTGTCAAAAACGAGGATTTTTAAAGGGACAAGATGTTTTGTGGAGGAAGAGAAGCCGTGTAAGTCGAAGAACACAGGAGTTGAATTTACCAAAAATCGTAGTGCATGAAATTGTGTCTGAAGATTTTTGGCGAAGCACAATATGGAAACGTCCCAACCGCCCGGACTGGGCTCTGATCGACTTCTTTCTGCCCTCAAAACTCAAATTCAGCCTAAAAGAAACCCGTTTTGGGTCGGCGTCGAGGATCCAAACCGCCACGATCAAGGCCATAAACAACATTTCAGTTTCCGTATTCCAGAAAGACTTAAAAGCGTAGAAAGCGCGCTTAAAACGCTCTGTACCTGTAGAAGGAAATTATTTTAATTAATTTCAGAGAAATAAACGATTACCTCAATATTTTTGTTTGTATTGAATTATTTTCAATACTTTCTGGAGAAACCCTGTAGACTGTCCAAGGTGTAAAACAACTAGTAAATACTGAAATATATTTAAGGTTAAAGCAAATATAAGTAAAAATACAATAATAAAATTGTTTTTAAAAGTCAAGCAGTTCTTATAAGCGAACTGATTTATGGAATGGCAATCGTATTATCTGTGCAGACAGAACAAGTACATAAAGAAGCAATAAATGTTAAGTCAACCGTTTTATGTAGCATTAAGATTTTTTAAATCAGAGATATCCTCTACGCAGTTACTTTAACTTAAATCGAAATCGATTATCTGACGACATAAAGATTTCACTCACAATCTTACACTATGGTGAATGGAATCTCAAGAAAATTTGTAATATTTCTTACCCTTTAGCTTTTAGCAGTTTTGGTGGATTAACACGTTCTGAGAAATAAAACACAAAGTTTAGACTTTCATCTATTGAAAATAATTTCTAGAACTGCGGAATGGCTAGTCTCGGGAAGTGCCGTTGGTCTGGAGGTCGGTTGTCGTCATCGTCTTGTTTGGTAAACATTACGGGCTAGGTTTTATGGGATTTGAAGGACTGAGAAAAACTGTCGATAAGGTAGAGTAGAAGTTAGAAGAAAAAGCAAAAGAAGGGACGCTAAGGGCGGTTAGGCAGCACTAGCGCTTTAATCCTCAATATCTTTAATTACAGGAAATTGTCATTTTCCATGACACATGGTACGGTGAACTAGGACGGAAGGAGAAACTGTACATGGTTACTTGCCATAGTTTATATACAAAATACATTTATGTACATTTGTAGTAGTTGTTGCCACAGACCTATCTATATATAGAACCGGCTCCGAATTACAAGTCATTTTCAGCCGGATCGGAAATGAATGGTCATATAAAAGTCCAGTACTTGAACCATGCTGAAGAAATTTTTGGAATTCTTTGTACTATTTGGCCGACAGACAGTTTTTAGACAAGAACGGTTTCAAATGACAGCGTGAAAGTGGCGACAACAAAGTGCAATAAATATTTGTAAAATACACGGGTATATTTTTGAACCAGAATATTAATGTAAAAAATACAAGGAAATAAGGCAAATTAAGCAGAAAATTTTATTTTAATAAAAATATGACGGGTTGCAATTCAGGCGATACAAGTATATTTAAATGATCTACGAGAGAATACAAAAACGCCCAAAATACTTGCATTCTTAGGTTATAACATATAAAGTCTGTTCTTAGAGGTCGCCATCCCTGTGACCAACAATGTCAAACTTTTTTGAAAATATGCTGCTTAAAAGATCGTTGATAGAAAAAACTTAATTTCAAATCACCAGTTTGTATTTCGAAGCAAATACTCGACAGTTGATCAGGATAACTAGTGTTATTGAAGAAAAAAGTGTACGCAGTCGCCTTTTTAGATGTATCACAAGTTATTAATAAAAATTGGCATGAAGGGCTGGAAAATACTTATTTCAAAATTAAATAAACTGAAGGGGCATCTCAAGGACTGACCCTGCACATATTATACATCTCTATAATAGAAAACTACATTACTGCAACCTTGGAAGATGATAGTGTCATTTTAGTAGTAATTAGAAATTACAGACTTTTATTATCCACATACAAAACTGAACTAAAACGAATCTAAGTTAGTATACATTATTTTACTAGTTGATGAGTAGAAAATTTAGCCGTAATTATAAACGACTAGATTGCACAAATATCTGAGCATTACTATTGATACTCGGCTTGGATAGAAAATTTACTCTAAAAGAAAAGAAATGCAAGAGCTCGATCTAATAATATGTACTGGCTAATTAGAAAAAACTCCTCTCTATAAATTCGATCTGGCCATATAGGGTTGTACCAAACAAAATAATTTTTGTAGTGGGATTTGATAAAGAAATTTTAGAACAATATGATTTATATTTTTTAATCCAAAAAATCTGGTGTGAACATCACACGACTTTCCTTATCCTATTATAGATACATATACAGTCCAACACTCGAAAGCTGATTAAAATAAACAGTAAAAGATAATAATTGACTCATACTTAAAATTTTGCTACGTCACTGAAGGTAACCGTGCGGGCTCGGCTGCACAGCCTTCGCCATTATCGCCTGCGTGCTCCCTCCTAGCGGCCAAGCTTCCCCGTCCTACCGTAGTCGGCCCGGTAGCTCTCCGAGCGCGCTGTGATTGGTCGGTTTAATTAATTTTTAATCGGCTATAACTTATTTATTTGACCTCGGATCAAAAAATTTCATTGTAATTTTTTGTTCGTCTCGGTTTGATCTATCCGGTAATATAAGTTTCCCGAAACATTTTATAAACACCCGGTATATTAAAAATCCTGAGCTTCAATTTTTTTTCGAGTTCCTATTTTACCAACTTTTATTTTTAATTCATGTTTATTTCATGATAACAAATCATTTTTATTTTCATACATTTTTTGTATCTTCAACCGTTTAGATTCGCGACCGCTTTGCGACCGATTTTGCGACCTTGCGACCAAACGGCTCTGTCGATTTTTACCAAAAGCTTCGCACTGCGTCCCCTACCTACAAGTAACTTGCATACCAAATTTCAAGTCTAGCTCTTACGGTTCTCGAGATATACTGTTTACTGACAGATCGACATACACACACACACACACACACACACACGAACCAATGGCTCAAAACAACTTTTTTGGTGTCCTGAGGCTATAATTCGTCCAGAAATGTGAAAAACTGAGTAGGTCAAATTTCCGCCGATTACATTACTTTCCTTATTATAGGACAAGGAAAGTAAAAAAACTTTTGTCGAATGTTACTGTAAAGTTTAAAAAGACTACCATTAAGGTCCGTTTATCGATGGCGTTGAGGAAATTCACCAAGTAGGAACAGCAACAATAGATCAATGTATACATTTATTGTAAAAGTTTTGAAAATTTTAATATTATAAATTTAAACTATTAGATTTGAAAAATTTCTTTTAACACATAATCAAATTTATAATTTTGGTTATCGCTTTTCTTTTATTTTATTTTACCAAATGAATAGATTAAGTTTCCGTAAGATAGAGCTCCTATGCTAATTTATTTTCGTTTTTTTTTTATTTTCAGATTTAGAATTTCTTTTTGAGTTAAAAGGGGACATTCTGGTGTTGTGCTGCTTATTTTGATATTTAATCTTGCTATGTACACCTTGTAGGTTTGATGTATAATTAATCACCCCTGAATTTTAATATATTAATGGATAGATGGATGATTAGATATTATTGATTATTTATTTATTCAATAATAATCACAATCAAAAAACTTCTTTGTTTTCGAACTACTTGCGACCTTTAACTGCAAACAACTGGGTACTTACATCCATAAAAGTTTAATAAACCGTTTTCGGATTATATATATAAAGAGAGATAGAAGTAGACTTACAGTCTAAAAACAAAACAAACAACAAACGCTTACGAAGCCTTGCAGTTGTACGATGACAACATTATGAACCTTTCGGGCAACTCCATAATTTTGACTATAAAGGTACGAGCAGAGAAAAACAGAATCAAGTTCTTTCTAAGGCATCGAAAAGCTCCTTCGAACGAGGCTATTAAAGGTAGCTCGCTGTCGACTCTATCAAAACCCACAAAGGCACAAAGCGAAACAATTGTAAGACATGCACACGTTAACCTTAAATCACTGCAACTATAACCGGTAGCTGTAGCCGGAGCGATAATTCGTTCCATGACACATGGAAACGCATTTATGCAAGAACAACTCGACCAACCGTAATACCCACACGGGCAGCGCAGATGCACGCTTTGTTCGGCTGCTGCTCTCAATTCTGCACACGCAATTTCTATCTGACGTCTTCGTCTCTGATCGGCATAGCAGCAACCTTCACTCCTGGACGAATAAAGACAAGTCCAATCGCCGGAGCGGCAAAAACGGCGGATTCCATAAATAGACCGGGGCAAGAGAAGCGGCGACGCGGGGATCCGCCGTCACGACAGCGCGCCGCTCTCAGGCCGTCCGATGGCGAATCCGCCGAATTTGCCGAATTAGCCGAACGCAACCCCAACCGCCGGCAGCTCGCCGGCCTCAAATTAACCACCGGCGAGCTTCCTACAAATCATCCGCCGCCCGCAATATGGCGTCTGTGGTCGGGGAGCCCTTGATTGGTCCATGGAAAGTATAACAGCTGCACATCGGGCCATTAATGGGGCTCATCAGAGCACGCTGAGACGCTGCGCCTTAATGTGCCCGGCCGGTACCTGAGCCGCTGCCTCGCCGGCCCAAGACGAAGGGAAATTAACGCATTCATTACCTCGATGGCGACAGGCCGAATACCCCGATAGCGGGCCGCTTGCGCCGTAATAAAACTACTTTATGGGCCCGATGGAGAATGAATTAATGCGCGGAGGGCCGTAAACGACATGTGCCCGCTTTAAGTGGCCAATTTATATTTTTATTGTTCCAGCCCGAATTAAAAATCTGAATTATGGAATCCGGCGGCCTTAATTTACACGCAATGCGTGCCGCCGGCGGAAAGCGGCCGGAAAGGTAACGCGGCAGGTGCATAAACAATTTTTATTAATAATTAAAAATACAGCTTTCGCTGCTGCACATTTCGGTGCGTATACAGAGGTGAAAATTAAATGTCAACATTTGGGGTAGGGGTAATTTTGTTTCAAATTGGTGGTCTTAAAATTGATATTTTATAACGTATATTTAAGTTTTTGTTTTGTTCGCATTGTTTAACATTACAATGCAATGAAAATTAAAAAGCCTTAATTTCTAGTGAAGAAGCACTTAGTACATAGTTAACTTATAGATTGAAGACTCTTTTGAGCCTGTAACCTTCAGGATTTATCTTAGCCAATAAAATGCTTTTCAATGCTTCGCTTAGTGTTCGTCTGTTAATCAGTCTGGTTAGTTAATTAATTGCTAATGTTGTTAGGGCCTATTCGGCCCTCCCCTCGTCGATAGCGATAACGTAATAAACGTAATTTTTAATTTAACAAACCTATAATCTGGGTGAGCGCTTCTTAAAAATTCACTTTGTTTCAATAATGTATAACTGGCGCAGTCGATAGGATAACGAAGTATAGAGGATTCTACAACCAGCGACCATCAAACATCAAAACAAAGAGATTTCTCAATGGATAGATATACGCCAAAACAATCTCAATCAAACTGGTCGCCGTTAACTATAAAAAGCCACCTCATCAAATTCTTAGTCCAGGGCACGCAACAATTGTAACATATATTGACAAATGTAGATAAGAAAAAAAGGTCAACCATTTGTAAAGCAACTTAGTTGTACATTTGCCTGTATGTATTGTTAAATAAAAATAATTATTTAGTATGTAATGCATAAGCACGTAATTGTTTTTTAAAGCGACGTATGCTGTATCAAATGTGTAGTTTAAATCAAATGCGACTAAGTAATAAGTAATCATAATAATAAAGTGTAATTGTTTTAAAAAGGGCGATATAAAGGCAGTTGAACTATGTATGCCTACGTATAATTGAAATGCGGTTAACCAAGAACTAACAATTGAAGTTAAAAGAAACCAATTAAAAATAATACCAAACAAAATCAGCACTTAAACAAATATAAAATAATTACAAATATATAACTTTGTAGCTATATTAAAAATCAATCTAAATTTATATGTAATATTATTGTCAACGGCATTAGAAAAATAATAGTACCAAAATGCTACAAACCGAAGCATCTGCGACACGCTCAGTTATTTAAACACTTTAACAAAGCACGCATAGCAGCAACTCGTCATTACAGATATTCTGGCTAAATTCGACGGTTAAATAAACACTATGTCACTTTTTATGGAAGAAGGATAGATATTATAAGAGACCGTACAATTGAACACGAAATACTAACCACTTATGTTTTTACCGCATTTATAACAAATTATAGACAGGCCAGTAATTTACTGAAAGTTAGGTCAGACAATCAAAACTACACTAAAAAAAGTTTTAAACTAAAATTTGGCGACTACACAGATTAAAAAAATTTAACGCAATTTAAAAATTTATAAATTGGATATAACGCATTCTTAACGGACTTTACAGAAAGAGTCAAACCATGGAGACAAGAGTAAACGCGAAAATAATCGACTGGAAATGAAGAGAGCAATTATTGTATTTCGTTAGTATAAACCATTTTACAGTGTAGTTAAAATTACGCCCCAAAAAGTAATTAATTACGATTACAGTTACCTCAAAAAATATATAATTAATTACTTTCTAAAATACAAAATATTCCACTGTAATTAATTACAATCACTCGTTTAGTATAATTAAAAACACCCAATTAAATATATAATTATAAAATTTGAAATTTTTTACAAGATTTGCAAGTGTGATATTCTTTGGGCAGGAAATAAATAGGTAGTGTAAATAGCTAGTATAGTTTGAGTTAGGAAAAGGTATAACACTTGATAAATAGTACCGGAACTCACAAGTTATTACTTATATTTATATGTAAATATTCATTAATCAAAACTTAGAAATAGAAACTTACAATAGAATACAAAACCGAAATGCGTAATACTATATAATAATATATTATACTAATATTAAATTAAATTAATCTAAACTAAATACAATTAAAATCCTTATTATGTCTTAAAAATAATAAATTTTCAAATTGTTGATCAGACAACTGATTTCGTAAAGGTATGAAAATTTGACCTCTTGAGCTAAACGTGCGTTCAGTGGGTACAGATAAAGGAAGAACATCATATTTTTTGATAAGCTTGATAATTGCAGGAGAGTCCTTTAAAGACAACAATATTTTATAACAAGCCAAAAATTTAATATGAGATGCGTTCTTGCCGAGATTATCATTAGCATTCACAGTAGCGGTTTGCATAAAATAGAAAACAACATCATTATTTTGCAAAGGCAAGGGCGGAAAATTTTGATTATCTTCGGGAGAAGAAAGTAATTGTCTTTGAACATCATAAATGTAAGATAACTTTGTTTACTTTTTTTCAACTTAATCCAATGGAGTTTAAATGCAGGTAAAGAACACGTTGCAAAAGTATATGGTCTATTGGTGATTTTACTATTTTAAAAAATATGGGAAAACCAACTTGCACATTTGCTACAATAGGTCCACGGAGCTCAAGTCAAAACTTTTTTCCAATTTTGTTTTCGCTGTGGATGAGTTAAAAAATTGTGTGCAACTACTTTTCTCCCTGAAGACTATCGAGAGCTACTACCAATGGTGTCATAACTATAAAATATTCTGCCAAAAATTAATTCTAGCTGTGCAGTGTTCAATTTAGAGATCTTAAGTTTATCACAAACTGAATCAAAGTGTTCTTTTAAAGCGAGAATCGTTGCTATACAATCAAAAAGTTTCATCATGTTGGACATCGTGTGTGAATTTTTTTCCGCAGATTCGTTCTACTTCATTAGTATTCCAAATAGACGTGAGTTTTCCAAAAGCACTGTAATAAATTTTTTCAAGACAGTCTTGCTTGCAAAAACAGTCTTTTGAATATCAGTTGTTGCAACTAGATTGCGTGTATGCAAACAATAACTGAATTGTAGAAGGGGGGGATTTTATTATCAAAGTCATCACTTATACTAGTATTTGAAAAATTTATATCAGCAATACCAATATCGTATTTCTAATTTTCTAGTGTCAATTGTTCACTTTTATTTGAATCAGATGAAAAAATTCGAAACGCTTTACCGAACTTAGTAGCATTGTCTGTGACTGCTCTGATATTTTCTCGTTGATAATGCAAAATAAAGCGTTTTCCCTATTTCTGTATAAGTATGCGCAGATTTAATTCGTCTACATGCTAGTACAAATGATTTTCTACATCAAGTGTAGTTAGCAATAATATGGGCTGTTACATCAAAGTAGCTCTTATTGTTTTCTGATCATATATCAGCTGTTGTACATATGAATTCTAATTCGAAGAAAAGATCTATATCTTTAGACTTACATCTTTCCTGCCAGCTGAAATTTGTTTAGACAGAGTCTGACGACAAACAAGAGAAAAAATACCATTGGAAACACCTTCTAATATTTGAAATGGCGGCTTATCGACTGTACACAATGGCCGTCTTTAATTATATAGTCGGCAACAAGCTGATTACACTGAAAAAAATGGATCATATTTATTTGCCAGATAGCTTTGGAATGGCAGTTTTAAATCATTTTCTGATTAGACCCGAACGTTTCCTTGCAGCAGTTGTAGATTAAAAATGGGGTGCTTGTTATCACCACTTTATTCAATTTTAGTCTTGGAATTTACAGAAAAATAATGTCCGCTTGACCTTTTTTTGGCAGAGAACATAAGTCCAATTTTTCTGGATGCTTTCGCTATAAAATTAAAGTTAGCTAGTTGAGCTTGAAAAAGAATGTAGTATGAGATTTTTTAAACGAAAGAAACAAATTGTTTAATTACCTTTACATGCGTTAGGAAATTGGATGTACCTTGGGAGACGCACTTATTGAAATGACGTTTGCATCTAGATATGTTTAGTTTTTTCTACTATTTTGTTTTCATTACTTAAAACAGCGTTCAATATTCCGCAATTTAAAACCAATGGTAATTCAAGAAATTTCAGGAAATAAAAATTAAATGCTTATTATTTCAAAGATGGGACAAACGTTCTAATCTTTAACGATTAACGACTACCGAGAAATGTAAAGTAACTCTTCTGTTGGATAGGCACCTACTTGGTATTGTGGTATTCAAACTATGAGCTACTTAAATAGGTATAAATGGTAAATTTTGTACACATTTTATTCTAGCAACTAGAAATTCAAAGTAATTTGTAAAATTAATTAGATTAACTGTAATTTAACCAAAAAATGTAATTAAATTACAAACAAACGCAAGAGTAATTAATTACCAACCAAATTATTGTGGAAATCATTAAATTACTTTTTTTCAAGTAATTGTAATTAATTACAACACTGCCATTTTAGATATAAAATAGAAGAAAACCTTAGCGTAGTTTTACACTATGACTAAACATATAAAAACTATAGTCCAAAAAATAAAAATCATCAAATAAAGAAAAATGTAATATAATTAACAAATAAACCAATAAATGTAATTTAACGTATTCACGTAAATGGCGAAGATATGATAATAATACCAACTATTAATTCGAAAAAAGGCAGTCAAAATCAGTATAACTTTAATAACAGAAGACACAACAAATATGATCGGAGACAAGAGCATCTCAGAAGACAGGAAAGTAGAAATGTAAACGTGTTTTGACAAAGAAGGTTTTTCAACCGAGCAAACAGGGCTACTAATTAGTATACTTCAATGACGGTAAATAATATTAGATAAAATCAACCAGAATGAGCATATTAGCAACGAAGATCCGAACATCCGAAGTATAAGACCTTTAGTCAATGATATCAAGCAGACGGCGAAACAGAATCAAGTGATCAAAATAAATAAATCGAAGAAACTGTACATTGACTCAGATAAATATAAGAAACAGGAAAGACTTAAAAATACTAACTGATATCGGAGACAAGCATTCATTAATAAATCCATTAACGGAATGAATTATGGTTTATGACAAGTAACCATTTATTTTAAATAATTATTGGCTATAACAATTAGTATACTTCAATGACGGTAAATAATATTAGATAAAATCAACCAGAACCCGCAGCCATTAGCAACGGAAGATCCGAACAGTGCCCTTGAAGTATAAGACCTTTAGTCAATGATATCCAAGCAGACGGCAAAACAGAATCAAGTGATCAAAATAAGTAAATCGAAGAAACTGTACATTGACTCGCATGAAATATAAGAAACTAAGGAACCCAGACTTAAAAATACTAACTGATATCGGAGCAACGCATTCATTAATAAATCCATTAACGGCATATGAATTATTTTTGGTTTATGTTTACAAGTAACCATTTACTTTATTAAATAATTATTATTCTATAACAATCCTTAGGAGATTATGTCTATAAGATCATATTTTCTAATACTGACATTTTGATTATGTATGAAATGAGGAATCTGCAACAAATTTAAGCTTTTCCTTCTAAGCAACATTTCAGAAGTTTTAACTCGTACATTCCAGAGAGGAAATTAAAGTGTAAGTAAACAAAAGTTATTCTACTCCATCATAAAACAAAATACAAGAATGCTATGTGGACATGTATTACCTACTTGTTGTAGGGTCGATGAAACCCAGCGCATGGCCAGGAACTCCCAAGATCAAATATTTTTTATATCTCTATGTTTTCTCAAGACCAAAGACAGTTAGATAGTATTATATTAGAAATCAAACTATAAATTACACATAAAAGTACTTTTGATATTGTATATGGGCGCGTCCACTGAGAACGGGTCACCCGGCGCTCGCGACGGATTTTTCGCCCGAGCGCGCTGTGTTCAACTCGCCCGTACTCGTAGGAAGGAGGCTAGAAAAATAATAAAAGTATATAAATCGATAGATTTTGATCTGCTCTTTCTGATGGTGCCATCAGTTTACGCTCAAAACCCTGTTTCCGTGGTGAAAAATGAGATTGAAGTTCGAGATGTTTCTCCAAAATTCGCCACAAATTTTCATAGCAAAATTTATACGAGTCGAAAGAGCAACCCTTTGGCAACACCTCCACAAATTTTCAGAGTGGGAGAGCAACAAATTCATAAATGACAAGCAAATAAAGATTGCGGTATGAAGGCAGACGCACGCGGCGCTGCGTATCTACCAACGTGTTTGCGTTGTATTTTTATCAAATATTGAATATAAATGTATTTTGCTGATGTAGGATATTTAATGAAATTTGTAAAAATAAATTATCATGCATGAAAAAAAATAAAATTTTTACTTTTAATTTTAGACCTTTTTGCACTTTTTTCTTTTGAAGAGAATTGTCTGATGCAGACTTTTTTCAGCATTTGTTGACCAAGAAGTAGTTTTGTTTGTTGTGCTTTTTTTGCAACTTTTTTAATGGGTGGAAATAGGTGTGAAGATTCGAATCTTGAGAATTGTTTCAGCCTCAGGCGCTCCGTTCCGTGTAATGGTTTCACGCAATGAAAATTGCCGTTTTTTAACTACTCACTTTTATTTAAAAAAAATTTCATTTTTTGAAATACTTTTATCTTGTAATTTTATTTTTAAATTTTTTGAAATGTGAAAATAATCATTCATGGGTAATTCATCGGCTACGATTTTTTTCTTACAAACGTCACAAATAAAGTTACTCTGAATTATATTTGGAAAAAAATTTAGATTTTCAAGAACAGCCCTTAAATTTTTCTAATGCTTTACGGCACCCTTAAACGGATTAAAACAGCGCGTTGAAGGCATAACGTTAACACTTGAATTGTTCGTTAACTCTTAAAATAAAATAATCGGAGAAGTTTTTTGATATCATGCACTTCGAACTATCTAATTCATCTTTAATTTATGTATGCATTAGAACTCAATACTAATTTACTTTAGCTCGGAAATCGCTAAAACTCGCAATTCCACGTAACAGCTAATTGCATCTTAATTCACGTCCTTTTTAGGTGTCACCTCACTTTGTTTTCACGACACAACTTCGTCTCGATGTGAGGTTAACAAAAAAACATCTGAAACTATGAGCGATTGCGCTAACCATTCTAGAATAACATTATCAAATAACGATTAGACTTGCGAAAGATACGATACGAGTAAGTTTGCTACTAATTTATATTCGTAAACAGCTATGTATTTGCGCTCGCGCCGCGTGTTGGCGATAATCCACGCACCGCGCGCGTTTGCTCCCATGCCGCCGTCTTTATTTGCTTTACGAATTGTTGCTCTCCCACTCTGAAAATTTGTGGAGGTGTTGCCAAAGGGTTGCTCTTTCGACTCGTATAAATTTTACTACAAAACGTTGTGGCGAATTTTGGAAAAACATCTCGAACTTCAATCTCATTTTTCACCACAAAAACAGGGTTTTCAACGTAAAGTGATGGCACCATCAGAAAGAGCAGATCAAAATCTATCGATTTGTATTACGGCAAGTTGAACACAGCACGCTCGGGCGAAAAATCCGCCGCGAGCGCCGGGTGGCCCGTTCTCAGTGGACCCGCCCATATACAGAATACATCTAAAAGATATTAAACTAATGTTAAGGTAATAAACAATTTTTGCAACCTCGATGTAACCTGGCAACTAATGAGAGTGGACTATAATGCGTACGCTTGAATAAGAACGATTTTACTAGCTAGGCACATTTGGAGTTAGACGCCGGTGACTAAGCACATGTAGTGTGTGATCGTTGTAAATCAGCGAATCTACATAAAGTTTTATGCAAAACTTAAATTGCATTTAAAGGAAGGTTATTTCAGATTATCGACTAAATTTGTGTCAATATAAGAATTCCAACACAAGACTTTGTAGAACTTTTAAAGTAAATCTAGGAAAGTGAGCGAGATTTTACAATACTGTAATGTATTTTGTAACTTGAACCATATTTATTAAATCTATAGATTTTTTGTTATGTATAGTAATTGTAATCTTGTAAATATCCATTGATCTTCCAACACTTTTAAGCACCGCTACGTAACCAACAATTGGGTATATTTTGTAACAGAACTGTTGCAGCTTTTGTACTAGCCAGAATTTGAACTATGTTATTGATAACTACAGTACCCAGACTATTGAGACTATTTTGGCACATATTAAACTGTAACGAGTTTTTAACTCTTGTCAACATACTAAAATATATTTTGGCTTAAACGACAATTATTGGTATTATTCAGAACATCCTCATAGCGATAATATTTGTTATTAGCTGATTTTTTAGTTGCATTTAATAAACCAATGGGCTGCAACTGATTTCCACCAAAGACACTTGTGAATTATTCATCAACTATCTCTTTGTAAATATTACAAATTCACTTCTCAGAGAAACCGAGGAAGAAAAGTTTTAATTTTCGGAAGAGTTAGAAGTCAGACTAAACCAAATCTACAAAATAAGAAGCATGCTTTAACAATTTGTAGTGTAGATCTTTTAATATTTCCATTTTGTGGGCAGGTGGTTTTCCACAAACCTTTTTCTCACGCGTTGTTAAAAGATTAGGATAATATTTTCCAGTTACTGACAAAGTAATCAATTAATAAAATACCTTTAGTATTCCAAAAGATTGATGCTAAATCCTTTTCTGCGTATGAGACGGACATCATATTTTTAGAGGTGAACAACCCGCTCAACCCACTCTTTTGATTCTGGTTTGTAATAGTGAATTCAGGTTTCAGTTATGGTAACATATAACCAATAAAATCATTTTTCTTAAAATGCTCCAGACATTGTTCGAAAATTGTAAATAGAGTACGTTTTTTGTTGTTTTTTTTGTGAGCAAGTGCGGCACCCATCTTGTACAAAGCTTTTTCGTATGCAATTCTTTAAGCAAAATGCAACCTATTCATTCTTTTGAAATATCTACAGCTTCAGCAATTTCATGCACCTTAATTCGTGAGTTATCCAATACCATACCGCGTACCTGTTGAATAATTTCTTGTACTATTGCACTTTCCAGACGTTTACTACAAATATCATCTTCAAGGTTGGTGCGACTACATTTAAAATCTGAAGTTCATATTTTAATTATTGACTACAAAGGAGAAGAATTCCCATAAACTGTCATATATTTTGCATTAAAACCTTCTTTCTAATAATCGAGGCAGAGGACTTTCTACTAATATTGTTTTAACTGTATAAGACATTACTGCTAAATAAAGACACTTCATATGAAATTTTTTATTTATTTATGTTTAGTTTTTTTATGTATTACAGCTAACGTCCGCTGGTAGTCACAAATGTTTTTTATATTGGAATAATAAACTTAAAAAAAATTAAGTTTAGTGTAAAATTAATTTTAAAAATGCAATATGCTTTTATTGACTTCGTTAACGTGCAACACTCTGAAAACATGAAATTGTTCACACATTTGTTATTTTCGGATTTTGTGTGCATTTAAAATGCTCTTTTTGTAATAAAACTCAACATTCATAGGGCTTATCAACTTTTTTTATTGAATTCGAACAAAAATGCTGTCCAATATTTGTTATAGGGCTAAAATTAAACCTTAAATTTTAATATTAGACAATATAACCAAACCAACCATCAAATCAAATCAATCAAATATCTTTAAAGTACAATGCGAAGGTCTGCTGTCCCCGGCCGTGTGAGCAGCATTGGTTACCAGACTAAGGCGTTTGGGGCCATGCGGAAGTACACGAACGATCGTTGCTATATATTTCGTAATGTTAACATAACATCAACGCCCATTACGGCGATGCATCAGAGTGAGACGGAATTCGTGACTGGCACAATCGTTGGAGGGCAGCAATAGTAAGGATTGCTACAGAAAGTTCGTAACACTTGCAGTGTTAGTAGCTTTTTCTTATTTTGCAACTAAAACTTGGTGAATTTAGCACTATTACCTAGCATATTATAATGATATTTTAATTTGAAAGCCAATGGTCAGTAGTTCAAACGCAAGCTTATAAATAACCTTATAACGTATGCGAAGTATTCTGTAGGAACACCGTTAGAATAATTCAAAAGTTTGTTGAATTAATAAATGTTAATAATGCTAGACACACAAGGCTATAAAGTGCTAAATCAGCAAGTAATATTGAGCGCGTAGGGAATGTTATCGATTAACCCGAGTATCTACCAGAAAATGGCCCTCTCAATTGACTATTTCTCGGTCTTTTGTACAACAAATTTTAAAACAAGATTTACATCTATTTTGTACAAAATGCAATAATGAGTAACTATAGTAAACACATTTTCACTGAAATGAATTTATTAATAAACAAAATTACCGATTATGGGGTAGGGTGAACTCTAGATTAAGACAGGAAAGATCACTGCATACGCCCTGTTTAACGATATGGTATGCCATAAAGCATGACCGCATTATTGGGCCATATTTATTTGTGAATAAATAGAGCGCTGTTTAGACAGTCAATAGAGAATGCTCTAAGGAAATGCTAGATTTTTTTTTCTTATCACAGTTATGTGATGAACTTATGGTTCAAGCAAGATGACGCAACAGCCCACTTCACAACCACAATAAGTCTTTTAAGGCAGCATTTTTTCTTTGGGGGTATCTTGTAGATAAAGTTTACGTTAATAATCTCTACACAATTAAGACATGTCAGTGTTTTTAGAAATGTGGTTAGAAGAGCAAGAGTTCAAGAAAAGAGAAGGCATTTGCCAGATTTGGTTTTTGACTTCCACTGCTTTTATTTGTTTATTCCACTTTGTTCGGTAGCTATATAAATGATATGATCAAGGAATTCTGTGTCACCCTGTATTTATTTAAAGTATTTTATTCAAGTTACAAAAGTCTTGTTTTATATGAAAACTTTGTATATATATATGAGTTGGACTAAAAACCTCCAAAGATTTATAAAAGGAGCTTTTATTACGGTCAACTTAATTAAATTTTTATGCCACCCACAAGTACAAAACTGTGTGTTTATAAGGTTTACGTACAAATACATCGTCCTTTTGTATCCGCAGAATAGTAAAGGAAGGACATAAGTTGTCGGACGATTATCTTTTGTCCCCATTGTTATTTCGTAGATACCCGGGATGCGTACAGACAGACATTATGTCTCCGTGTGAAAGGACACGTGTTGGCGACACCTTTTCTGTTACATAATGAAGCACATTTATTTCACCCTCGTTTCAATGAAGAGACGTCGCTAATGCGCCGCCGGCAACGCCCCTTTCATATTGTCACATCATCCCCTCGCGCTTGTTTCGGCGACAACCATTAAACGATCTGCTCGTTTATCCTGCCGAAGAAACTTTCAATGGGCGTGCAAAAATTAGTATGCTTGTGCATGGTCGTATGTTTAAGTTTAGTCGATTTTAAATTGACCAATAGGGCAATTTGGTAATTTTAAGCATTGACTTTGGTCAATTTTACACAATAATGCTTTTAAATTTATTATTTAATTTACAAAACAGTGTTTTTGTGTAAACAATTATATTATAGTTCAAAAGTCATTATTCTATCGGAAGCTACTCTTATTTTTGCAAATGGCATTTCATGTCATTGTAACTTTGACATTTGTAAAGTAAACGGAATAATTGTGTCAATGTTTTGATAAATAATCGGTTGGTGGTTTTGGCTCAATTTGGTGAATTTCGTCGTCGATTCGCTAGTCGTATGACACCAATTGGACAAACACTGCGGCATTTAGCCACTTGCCTCGGGAGACTGGCAGTAGCAGACGTGACCGGCACTGGAGCAGTCGTTCCATCGAGAATATCGTTGCTGTGATTGCAATGTCCAAAAGGACTTTCAAACATCAACCAGATAACAGGCTACGCAATTGGGCATCAATGTTAATATTCCCTGCGTATATTTCTACAAAATTGTGCAGAGAACCGATTGGAATTCGGCAGGTCCATTTTTAGTGTGGATTTCACAAATGTTTACTCCTACTTATTATGTAACTTATTATGAGTAAAATAATAACATATCTAACTGTAATATTTACAGAAATTACAAAACGCAATTAAGAGGAACGCAACAGAAGACATATCCCAACCTCCTTGCAAAGTTATTAACCTGGGAGTTAAAGACGTTTAAGTCAATCTTATCACTAGAAACATTGAAAATATTAGAAAATCTGTTTTCATAGCAAGAAGAAGAATATTACCCCCATTGCCTGGTTCCAGAGAATATACGCATATAAAGCAAAATTAATAAGGGCAAAAATTTTTGTTGATTAACAATAAAAATTGAATATCATTTTATTTTCATGCATAACAAATTTGACTTACTTGTGTTCTCGTCAAAAAATTTGTTTATAGTACATTTGATTACTGTCCAAAATTTTTTACACGGTTATTTAATATACATTCAGTAGAAAATGTACATTATATTCCGTTATTATTTATTATATTACCAAATAAGCATTCATATTACTTATCATAAAGCGTTTCATTTTTACAAAATTACTGTAACTCTGTAAATTTGTGCTTACAACCTCGGGAAGTAGTTTGTAATTTTGAAAAAGCAATAAACATTGACGTAAAGAAAATTTGGTCGGAGATTAATATTATAGGATGCAGATTTCATTTAACTCAGTCGTGGTTTAGAAAAATTCAACCATTAGGGTTGGTTTCAGAATACAAAAATAACAGTTCTGAAGTAGGACAGTGGCTAAAATGAGCATTTGGTTTCGTGTTGTTAGCTTCTGATGATGTCAAAAACTGTTTTATTGACGATTTATATTCAGAAATTCCACAAAATGAACGCATGAGGTAATATGCCAATTATTTGACAGATAACTATATTTCATATGATTCACCATTTCCACTATATATTTGGGCATCTTGTTCTGAGAGCACACAGCGTACTACAAACGCCTGTGAATCTGTTCATAATCTATTTAATTCTAGTTTATATATGTCTCATCCAGATTCATAAATGCGTTGATAAATGTTCAATTGAATTGTTACATAAAAATAAATAGTGTTACTTTGACTAAAAAAGTTAATTGTGACAAGCGTCGTGAATATGTATGTAATTTAATTAAGTTGTACAAAAATGGTACCATCACTAGATTAACTTTTGCAAAAAGTGCATGCTACAAATATATAAAGAAATGAAACATTTTTATTTGAAGATTTTTTATTGCAGTAATGGTGTGTAAAACTGGAAACTGTTTGGCACCAAGAAAACAAGTTCAGAACTGAAATGTCTCATAACGATAAAGGTGGGGTTTACTATTGTTATGATAATTATTTTTCTTTGCGCGCAACTGTCCTATCCCATAAAAGGTACTTGCGCACAATTGACCCATAGGATTAAGAGTACCTGAAAACTTTTCTGACCGCTGCACGCAATTGACCCACGTCCCTAGATAATACCTTGTCGGTAATTAAATCATATCTTAGAGCCTTCTTCTTATTATTAGTTATATGTCTTATTTTATTTTCAATTTTTTTTAAATAAAATCTACAATCGGTTTAAAGGGTTGAAAAGGTGTATTTAAAAATTGTCCAACATTAGCATTATTTCATCTCTTAAGCGAGATGCTAAGCCAACTCTTCGGTTTTTTTACTACCGGAGCTTGTCCAATTATTATAAGAATTGCGAATAGGACAAACAGCAGGTGTAGGTATTTTAAATACTATTCTACATATATGGAAAATTCAAACAGAGTGGCCCTTAGAATTACTAAAATACTGATCGGTTGATACTTTTTTATAGGACATACTCTGGTATATTTCAGGACCTGAACTAGATCCACCAACCTGCACCTCATACAAGTCCACATACTTTCTATACATATATAAAAATAGAAAAATTATTAAAACATCAAAATTGATGATAATATCATATTAACTGGGAATGGCCCTCGACTATCAAGATAAAATAGCATGAAATTAAATCAACTGCGTTCTAGTTATATATTATCCCATCCAGTTATGCCAATTTCATCCAGATCTCTTTCGACTGCTTGTAACCATTTTGTGCGTGGCCTCCCTCTCTTTCTTCTGCCCATTATACCTCGTGTTAACACTTGTTTTGTTGGTCTTTCTTCTGGCAATCTTGACACATGTCTCAGCCATCGCATTCTTTGTGCTCTTATAACATTTGTTATTACTGGTTGCCCGTATAATAGTACTAACTCCATATTTGTTCTTCTAACACACTGTTCTTCTTCTTTTCTTCCTCCATAGATTTTTCGTAGCACTTTTCTCTCCCAGATCTCCAGCATGTCTCTCTCTTTTTTATTTAACTTCCACAGTTCACATCCACAGGTAACTATTGGTCGGATAATTGTTGTATAAATTCTAATTTTTGTGCTTCTCGAAATATTCTTTGATTTGAAAACAGCTCTTAACCCACCTAAACACTTTAAACCCTTTGCTATCCTTTCTTGAATTTCGCATCTTTCTTCATTCTTGCAGTTTATTGTTACTCCTAAATAAGTAAACATTTCCACTTTTTCGAAATTATATTGAGCTCCATCTTCTGCTTTAAATTCCAGTTTTTCTTTTTGTGCACTATTTCTCCTTTCATTTACCACCATATATTTAGTTTTCTTTTCATTGATTTTTAGTCCCGCCATTTTTCCTTTGTTTTCAGGTCTTCTTATTGCCTCTATTCAATTCTTCTCAGTTCTAGCCAGTATCACAATATCATCTGCATACGCCATTATCTGTATACTTTGATTGTATATTGTGCATTTGGTTTTTAGTTCACTCTCTCTGATCATTTTATCCAGAACCACATTAAACAAGGTCATTGACAGCGGGTCTCCTTGCCTTAATCCTCTATGTGCTCTAAATATCTCTGACACATGTCCATTGATTAGTATCTTATAATCTGTTTCAGTTAAGGTCATTGTTACTAGTGTTATAACTTTTTCAGAGATACCCATTTCCTCCATAGCTGTGTACAGTTGCTCCCTTTCTATCGTGTCATAGGCCTGTTTAAAGTCTATGAATACCATGTATAGGGGTAACCTTTGGTCTATACATGTTCAATGATCTTATGTATATTTATTACCAATTTTTCTCTATCTGCTTTTAGAATCTCGGCTGTTATCCCATTTTCCCCTGGTGATTTGTGGTTTTTAAACAACTTTATTATATTTTTTATTTCCTCTACACTTGGGGGTTCACATAACTCATTTCCCTTGTTATCTACTACATTTACTTCCTCTGTATATTCTTCTACTTTATAAACGTCCTTAAAATATTCCACCCATCTGTTTAGATTTTCTCTTAAACCACCCACTAAATTTCCTTGTTTATCTTTACAAAATAGCAATTTTTCTTTAGATTTTCCATTTTGTTTCTTTACATTTTGGTAAAATTCTCTGGCCTGTTTTTTAACATAGTTGTTTTCCATCTGTTCCATTTGTTTTTTAGGTATTCTCTCTTCTTGTTCCTACATGTTTTCTTTGCTTCTTTTCTACATTGTTCATAACACTTTTTTTTCTCTGCCGTATTCTGCTTCAGCATTTCTATCCTTGCTTGTTCCCTTCTTTTTATTGCTTTTCTACATTCATTATCGTACCACATTTTGGTGTTCTGTTTTGTGTCTTCTCTTAGTATCTGCGCTCTTTCTTTTAATATTTTTTCAAATTCTTTCCATTTTTCTTCTATATTCTCACTATCTTTTGTCGCTTTATTTATACTTTCTTGGAAGTCTGATCTTTTATTTTCGTCATTCAAATTACTTACATTGTATTTAACTCTTAGTTTTTCCTTCTTTCCCGCTTTTGGTGGTCTTCTGTATTTTATTTTTACTCTAACTAACATATGATCACTATCTGCATCCGCCCCACGATAACTTCTCACATCCGTTATGGAACGTATATGCTTACTTTCTATAAGCAGATGATCTATTTGGTTTATCGATTTCTTATCTGGTGAAATACAGGTTCCTTTATGTACTTCTCGATGTTCAAAATAAGTTGTCATTACTCTAAGGTCTTTTTCTATCGCCAATTCTAGCATTCTTCTTCCGTTTTCGTTACTTTCTTGATTTTTACTGTGTATTCCAATATATGGTCTATACATTTCTTCTTATCGCACCTTTGCATTATAGTCCCCGATAATTATTTTCACGTCGTAATTTGGTATCTTGTCTATCAATTTCCCAATTTCCTCATAGAAGCTTTCTTTCCCTTCTATTTCTTTTTCCTCGCTTGGGCAGTGCACATTAATGATGCTAATTTTTTTGTACTTACTTTTAACTCTCAGCATACTGATTCTTTTTGATATTGTGCAAAAATTTACTATTTTAACCTTTTTGTGTACCAAAAACCTTGTACCCAGCATTCTGTCTTTACTTCCACTATTGAAAAATATGTAATCCCCTATTTGGTTAGTGCTATTTCCAGCCTGTTTTGTTTCCTGCATGATATCTATTTTGTACTTCTCCATTGTGTTAATTAGTCCAATTAGCGCTCCTTCTACATATGTTCCCCTAACATTCCAAGTTGCTATGTACATTTGTTCAGTTTTGTTTTCTTTTACTCCATCTATCCCATTTTTTTGTTGGTGTTTAGCTTTTTTATTTATTATATTTTTCCTACAATCGTTAGCCTTTTTTCTTGCTGTTTTCGTCTTCCATTTTCCATCCTTTTGTGCTGCTACATTTAGTTTTTTAAAGGTTGAAGTTGCTGTTCACTTTTGTTCCATTTATATACCGTGTCATTAATTATTAGCTTCTGGTACCCTATTTTAACCCTGTTTCCCGTCATTTTTTCTTCTTTGGCACTTTCTTTTATTTTTGCTTGAATTTGTCTTTCTTCCAAAGTTAGATCACTGCTTATAAAAATCTTGCTTCCACTTCATTATTTCGTCTTTCTGTTCCTGGTTTTCTAATTTTGTTATTATGAATTTTCTTGGCTCCTCTTTTCCCACTACACATGCTTCTTTAACTTTCACTACTATTCCTATCTTGTCTCGTATTAAATTTTCGACTCCTTCTTCCAATTTGATTATTAATTTGCGAACCCATAATTACTATGTTATTCCTTCTTTTTCCTTTCTCCTATTTTTCTATATAGTCTTCTAACTTTTGCACTCTCGTTTCTAACACTTCTCGTTCTTTTATCCATTGTTCTTCCTTCTGCTGTAACTGTAGCTTTAAATGTTTAACTTCCTCTTGATTCTTCTTAAATTCCGCTTTTAAGTCTTCTTGTCCTTGTTTCAGCTCTTCCTTCATACTTCCTATCAATTTTATTATTTCATCCATATTTTCTTCAATTTCTGTGTTCTGGCTATCAATATCTCTTCTTTTTCTTCGGTATAACTGGCTTTGGTATTTTTCATAAGTTCTCCGGGGTCTTTAAGTTTCGCTTCCGAGTTAGATTCTCTTTTGTCGCACTGCTCGTTCTCTATTGTTGACACTGTTTGAATCTCCTGTGTTGTATTTTTTCTTGGGCTCCTTGTTAGTTTTCTACTTTTCTGGAATGCCTTTAATTCTTCTTCTACTTTCTCTTCTGTGAGTGCACCTTCTCGTTTTCGCTTTAAAAACTCTTTTATTGATGTCAAACTGTTCGCCCTTTCTTTTTAGCATTTCGTTCGTTCATTTGTTTTATAAATATTAACTTCTGATGCAATTTTCCGGCACTTGATTTTTACGTGTGTGGAGTGCTTTAGCTTGTTTACACTTTCTAAAATGCACGAATCACGGCGGGCTTGACTTTCACAGCAGCTGCGTCGCGAAGCGCGGCCACGATTATCACCTTTATTGCCGAAAATGTCCCGTTCGTTTTGATGAATTTGCACTTTAACCTTTGTTTTGATGCGATCGATCATTTTCGCTTGTATGCCGCTTCACTTTATTTATCTGACTATACACTTTCACAATTTTAACTTAACTTTATGTTTAATTTGAACTTAATTTTTCACTACGAGTCAGGGTCGCTTATTTGACAGCTGACTGATTCCAAATTACGTTCTAGTTATACAAAAATAAAATCTATCAAAAATGTTAAAATTGTAACTGGAATAAAATGCATTTGCGTAAGACATCTTCATCTTAAAGTTGTAATGTAAAAAGAAAATATTTTACCATTGCAAAAAAATTTGAAATTTTGAACAGTCAAAGACATTATTATTACCTAACGATTGCAGCGAAGCAGGTTTCGATCGGTCCCCTGTGACACATTATACAGCAAATTGAAATTCCAACTTAACAAATATAACAAGGTCGCCATTTTAAAATTTTGCGATGAAACCTAGCGCATATTGTTTATCATATCAATGACTACTACATACTTTATCTTCATTGAATTTGAACATCTTTAACATGTATTTTAACTGATTTTGATTTTTTCGCGATTTTTACCTGTTTTGATTAAACAATGAAAAAAAAATTTGTAAGATTTTAAATGACTAATCCTTATGTAGAATCATTCCCTGTACAATTTTTGCATTTAACATTTTACTCTGACAAGCGATAGTTTTTTTAAAAAACCAAAAAAGCATACGTTTTCAACGATATTTTGCAATAATAAACAATGACGCGTAACTAGCTCAAGGTAGACACTTTTGGATGTTGTTGCCTATAGTTTTCTCTTCATTTTAAAACTAATTTCGTCGTGTTGGAATCGAGCACCATGCTTGACACCTTTGGCGCGCGGACTATAAACATATGTACCCAGAACGGATGCCCTTATAACACACTCCAGCTAATACTAGAAGTCGAAAGGTACGTAGCGTCTCCAATTTAATTTTATTTCAGGTGGGCTGCGTGTCAATACTAATGTATGCTGTACATTGTTAGCACTCGACTTGCTCAGATAGCGATCTCCGCATATAACAACATGTTGCTGCTTAACGATTAGAAATTGAGGTGCCGAAGATGATAATTGCACAGCCCGTTAAGGCTCTGCAAATAAGCGATGTTAATTACCGTAATAAACAAGTCCGCGCCATTAAGGCGCAGGGGAAAACGATCTCGGTGCAGAAGTGTCTTCGGCTGATTAGCGAAATGAGCTGCATCCGGACGCTAATAAAATGGACTTTCAAGTAAGCAGCTGGAGAGCCGGATTGTTTACTTAATTCTGTAATTAGCGTTAAGTTTTAATCGTGACCATTACCTGAAGGAGCAGCTACTATTACCTTGCTTATTAATGTTTTCTAGCTTTGCAAAGATCTTTTAGACCGTATAATTAACAAAATTGATAATATTAGTAGTTTTATGTCAGTAATAAGCTAAAACGATCGTACATAATATTGCCATAAATATTTTTCATTCTATCAAACCTACCCTTGCTTTTCACACCATTGAGCTATCTATGACATTGAGTTACAGTTGCAATTATAAATTCTAGTTACATTATCTGTTTTGTCAAGTTCGGAAATGTAGAGGATCGTTCAAAATCTGAAAGAACAAGTTCAGTTCGGACAGTTCGAGACGTAAGTGCTCGAATTAAATGTAGCAAAATATTATGTCTTGGGAGATGCAAATTTCCAAAACTTCTATGTCTCTTACTATTAAGCAAGACAAGGATTAGTTGTTTGCAAAAGGCATACGAAACATTTTTCCATAAATGCTTTAAAAAATCTGTAATAGAAAAATGTTTACAGTGAAGAAATTTTCTAACAAACAAAATAAAATACGCTAGTTCGTCAAAGAAGCATCTCAGATAGTTCCAAGGGTTAAAAATTCCATTATTCAGTAACTGCAATGGTTTGATCGAAAGGGCGGATATTCATTTTTGTAAAAAAGGGGTCAAAAGTTCGGCTGCTGTGTATTAACAAAATATTTTAAAGGGTACAATAAAACTTTCAAATCACGCGCTTTTCGAGGTAAGCTTTAGGTTTTTCAGCGCAAACTTGACTGAGCAACAATGTGTCTTGTTTTCTAACTCTATAGGATTGGCTTTCTGATAATCCAAATCTCAATATATTAAATTAAAAATTGTGGGCAGTTGTAGATGGCATATTGTGCTCAAAAAGACGTTCTAACGTTGACTCTTTGAAGAACGACAGATAAGTGTAGAAGCTAAGGGTAGCTATTTGGAATAAATCCATTGCAACTATAATTACCAATAGTCATAAAAATATTATGCAAAACATTTAATCGTTTTATTTTGTCGTTGTAATCATTAAGTAACAGTATTTTAAAATTTCCGAATTTTCGAATCAACTAATCGACATTTGCATACGTCACACCCCACACCTAACATTTCTAGGAATACAACTGGCGCGCCCGCGTTCATGAACCTTCCACAAGGTTCTAGTGTGGCGTTTTCTCGAAGGTTTGCAGCTATATGACTATATCCGGGGAATGGAAATAAATATCGCGTCGAGAAAATTTCTCTTTAAGCATAAAGAGCTTGCATTAATTGAATCCTGTATGGTTTCATAGCCAAATGTCGCCGCAAAACACGCTAGACAAACGTTGAGGATATGTTTAGTTCTCTACAGCCACGGCCAGTGGATTTTTGGGGGCTACGTGCGAAACTCAGCTGGATACGCTCTACATCTTCGCCTGATACACATAAAAAACTAGAAATTGAAATGTTTCTAAAACTCCATAACATAGACATCTTACTTGTGTCAAAATCACATTACACTGACAGATCATATATTAAAATTTCACACTACATTATATATCATAATCAACACCCCGATGGTATTACTCGCGGTGGATCAGCAATAATTATTCGACATTGAATTGTATACTATGAACTACCATCATACCTATCTAACTTTTTGCAAGTTACGATAATTCACGTCAAAAAGTTTCCAACTCCAATTAGTATGGCAGCTATCTACTGTCCACCCAGGCACAACTTCACAAAACAGATGTTGCAGCCATTTTTCGACTCCTTAAACCAGAAATTCACAATTGGCGGAGATTTCAACGTCAAACATGTACATTGGGGCTCAGGACTAACAACATTAAAAGGTAGGGAGCTGCATAGCTTAATTAATAGATAACAACTATAACTTCCTATCCACGGGAAATCCAACTTACTGGCCAACTGACACGAACAAAATCCCGGACCCCTGGACCTATTTATAACAAAAGGACTTGGAACTAATTATATTAATATAACATCCAATTATGACGTAATGTCCGATCACTCGCCAATAATTGCGACTATAAACTCAACAATCATTCACAAAGAGCCACCAGTCACACTCAGCAACAAAAAAACTAACTGGGATTCGTTTTTACATCACAAAAATGGTTTGCGAAGTTCAAAAATGGTGACTTTGACCTGGATGATACGCCCTGTAGTGGAAGACCTTCGTAATTGATGAAGAGCGTTCAATGGCACTTAGAGAGGACTTGAAAGAGATCGCGAACTGGCGAAAAAAATGAACTGCGATCATCAGACCATACTCAACCATTTTCATTCAATGGCATTTGCTGAAAAATTGGGAGCTTGGGTGCCTCACGACCTTACAGAAAACAACAAAGAAAATCGCCTTCAAATTGCTTCACAACGTCTAGCCATCTAGCAACAAGTGGGCACAAACAACGTTTCTTGTATCGAATCGTCACGGAAGATGAGAAATGGTGCCTATATGTCAATATGAAGCAAAGAAAGGAGTGGGTGGCTCCAGGAGAAACTCCGAAGCCGAGAGTAAAGCAGTATCTCCACCCAAAGAAAACTATAATCTGCGTATGGTGGGATTGGGAGGGCATGGTGCATAGGGAAATGCTCGAAAAGAACGCCACGGTCAACAAGGAGCTCTACATTGCCCAGCTACACCGCGTGAATGAATCTATTTGACTGAAAAGGCCCGATAGACAAGGCCAAGTCATCCTGTTCCACGACAACGCAAGGCCCCACAAGTCGTCAAAGCCGCCCTTCAAGAGCTCGAATGGGAGGTTCTTGAGCATCCACCGTACTCTCCGGACATTGCGCCAACAAATTACCATCTTTTCCGCTCCCTGTCGAACCATATGAGGGGCGTTACCTTCCACAACGAAGAGGGCCTCAAAAACTGGCTCAACAACTTTTGGCGGAACGGTATCAATAAATTGGTCGAAAAGTGGGAACAGGTCGTAACCAGTAACGGAGAATACATTATTGATTAATCTATTGTTAAAATTATTGTTTTTTTGTTTAAATAAAAATGTTAAATAAAACGGAACGAACTTATTCGCCAACCCATTATTTCAAGGCTCACATACTAGCCACCACAGTTAAAATTCGCCGAAATACTCCTAATCCTCAAATCAGGGAAATCTCCTAATGAAATCCACTCATACCGACCCATAAGCCTCCTTTCAGTCATATCAAAGTTGCTAGAAAAGTTACTCATAAGGCGAATAAAAGAAAACTCGCTGCAAGACGATTGGTTACCCAACCATCAGTTCGGTTTTAGACATAGTCATTCGACGATCCAACAATGCCATCGGATAACCAATACAATACAAACTTCACTTTAAAATAAACTATTCTGTTCTGCAGTAATGTTAGACGTGAGACAGGCGTTCGATCGCGTCTGGCATAGAGGGCTGCTATATAAAATAAAGAAAACTATTCCACGCGAATACGACTGCATATTTCATTCTTATCTCACTAATCAAAGCTTTCGAACTAAGATTGATAACGATGTATCTCAGATAGAGCACATAAACGCAGGTGTACCACAGGGTAGTGTCCTGGGTCCAATGCTGTACCTACTCTTCACCTCTGACCTGCCAAGATCTAATAATACTATGATAAGTACTTTCGCTGATCATAGCATGCGACGAAGATCCGAATACAGCATCAGCGATACTTCAAAATCAACTAAATCAAATTGAAGCATGGTTGGATAAATATAAAATGAAAGTTAACCAAGGCAAGTCAGCGCACATCACTTTTACAACAAAACTTCAACATGTCCACCTGTTACTCTCAGCAACATACTCATACCTCAATCACAAGAAGTTAAGTACCTGGGACTCCATCTTGATAGACGATTAACTTGGAAAACGCATATAAGAAAAAAACGTAAAGAAATAGATATTATAAGTTAAAAAGTCTATACTGGCTTATAGGAAGAAAATCTCCATTAACGATAGAGAATAAAGTCCTACTATATAGTTATAATTCGCCCAATATGGACATATGGATTCCAGTTATGAAGATGCGACTCAAATGAAGTGGCCAAAGGATCTGACTAACTAAATATAGAAGGACGCCGATGGGAGCCCTATCCAATAAAATCCTAAGTTCAAATACTTAATTACACAATATTAGCTCATATAATGTATATATTCTGATTGCTAATAAAGTTAACGTAACAAAAAAAAAATTAAGTTATTTAATGCATGTTACATTCCTATAAAAGGTACACTGTCGTTTATTTAACCTGCTATTACATGAAATGTACATACAACCATCAAAATTACTATAAACTAATAATTATATCATCAATGCTACTATAATATTATTAAGGTTTAGAGGTCTACATAGAGACACACTTAAAGGAGTTCTGCAAAGATTTTATCAGAAGTGGCGTTGGTGGGTAACAAAAAAAATAAATTAATAAATGATAATTGAATAGAGGAAAAAAATGAAAGCAGCACTTTCGTGTTGCGCTTGAGCAAAATGCTTAAAATTAAAAAAATAATTAAATAAGTAACTTAAAAATGAAGTTTATAATTAACCGAGTTGTTTTATAGTGCTACTAGCAGATTATAAAAAATGATGTTCATATTCCTTCACCAGGTATATAGGTAACTATCCATTAATCACTTATTTTTCAGTCTACTTTCCGCTGCAACAAATTAATTGATTTACTGTCTATCCGGTTGTTACACGATTTCAAGGCTAAACGCAGCACATAATTAAACTTGAGCCGAGCAACTCCAACGTCTATAATTATCAATGCCTAATGTATTAATTCATCTCCGCACAAATCCATAAACAAGTTAGCAGTAATGGGATGATTGGTCGGTTATTACTCGATAAATATTCATGCGTTCTCGCCGCCCATAGGTGAAAAACACTCGCGGGATGCCGACAGCCTCGCCTTGACATCGAATCCCATTCAAGTTCAGTGACAAAGCAGCTAGGTAATTAGCGCTTACATTCTCGACTTGCAGCCTCGGCCGCTTCGCACGGAGGCGCCCCATTGTTTCGCTACCCCTGCGTTGGCTCTGCGGCAGCTGTAGCGAATGCTTCGTGATCGTTAGAAAGAACGGCGCGGAAGAGGCCAATAAAAGAACGCTATTGGCAATACAGAAACGGAAAGTTGGAGAGACAAAAGCGTTTTTGCTATTGCAAACGTTCTGATTTCCAATAACGACTTATAGCAAAAAGTTTGCCATGGCACGAAAAGTTGGGAAGAAGCAGAATTATATATTTCCACCACATATCAGAAGAAAAAAATAATTTTGTCGTATTTTAAATTCATGAATGGTCATTAATCAATAATTTGTTAACAGTAATCTATATCTATAAAAGCGCATGATTTTAATTTTATACGTGAACTATTTAATGTAGTAAGATAAATTTCTTTTCTAATTACTTAATCTTACAATAGTTGGTAAGCTTTGGACATTGGCTGTCCAATATAATGGGCAACGAAAACGGAAGTACGCAAGTCATTATTAGTTATGTTATCAAAATAATTATAGAATGTAGCTCCCACAAGATCGGAGCGTATATAATTATGTGATTGTTTATTAAATTATAAAAAATTTCAAAGAACCTGCAAAACCTGTAAAAATTTTTAATTTTTAAAAAGTTGAGTTAAAACTGTAAAGGGACGATCCAAGCAGGGAGATCGTGCTGTATAAGAACTGTCCCCCTAAAAAAAACAGTGGCAAACCCTATGTATATAATCAGTAATAAATTATAACTAAAAATGTCAAAATTGACATAAAACTCAAAAGTTATACGAACTCCACATCTTTATAGCAAAGTTAAAATTGTAAAGGCAAATATTTTTTGTAGCATCGTTCAAAAAATTAGTGTAGCTTTTCTTGGTAATAGAAGTTTGCTTACCTTGAAGAAAACTTTAAATTTTCTGTATTATATATTCGTAGAACTATTGGAATGGCTTTAAGAAAGCAAATTTGTTTTCAATTTACTTTAATTATTATAGTAGTACAATCAAATAGCAAAAACAGAAAAAAATAATATAATTAGATGCAAATATTATTTGAAATTTTAATTGTAAGATAAATATGGTAAAACAAAGAAACAGTAAGCACCACAAACAAATAGGAAAACCTAGAGTTTCTATATCTAACCTGGCAAAAGTTTGTTTAAGACAAAATTTATTTTTTAAATAAATTGAGAGTGTATGCCCCGCTTTCCGCACTTCTTTGTTCTTATAAAAACCGACGATCTCCTAAAGTTTTTTTGAACGGTCCAAAGGATAATAATCAAAGGGGATGAGATATGAAAAAAATATTCCAGCACCTCAAAACCCCCTAATGGTTTAATAGTCTTGCTAGCCGTTAAGCGTTAAGCTCTTTTGACACCCATCTCGCATTTTATAGAAGCCGAGTTCATTATACTACACTGTCGACAGTAACTCACCGATTTGTCAGTACCATATCTTGAGCTGGCTAAATCTTTTCGTTGTTGGTGTAAGTTGATAGGCGTTCTGTTCCTTTTTTGTGCATTACACTCATCCGACTACATCTAAATTTTTCAATCCACTCTTACGCATTTCTACATGGTAGAGAACTGTCCCTGTACCATGTTGTTAGCTTACAATAAATTTCAGCCGCGTAATATACTTTCTGACCCGAGAAATCTGAATACTGCTCTTTGTTATTTAGGGCATACTGCTAGCGGAGCACCCATGAATACTCTGAAACAGAAACAAAGAAAAATAACACTATCAAGATCACAGTAGCATCAACTCTAGGCACGAGCGCATAGAAGGCAATGTGATAAACCTAGCGATGTGTTATGACAAAAGTGTATATAATTTCTGACTTTCCTACGAGTATACACACAAAATCGCGTGCACGCACTCAGTGGTACTTTTTCTCTATCAGAGGGTCTGTTTGTGGGTAACTAGGGAATACCATTAAGGAAAATCTGTATCTGGAGACGAGAAGACCGAGGAAAGTGTTGGTGCCCTGCCCTGCCTCTATCTTCGGCGCCCGGCCGTCTACACCAGCATTAACGCATTATAAGCCGCCTGCACCAAACCTTGCCGCCACCGCTGACACCAGCGCTACTTGACCAGCCTACCACGGCTGCCCGCTCCGCCGACAACCTTGCGTTCAGTTATCGTAAGTTGGATTAAGTTAGGAATAGTACGTTCTAGTCTCTTTTTCTATATCTACATTTTTTCTAAAAACACAATATAGTAAAAAGAGCAGTATAACTTTCAAAAATGCATTGATGATTAAAGTTTTACAACCGTAAAGTTCTTCAAGAAATAAAACAAGCCTCACCTCTGTTGAATTTGGAATTATCTCATCATAATAATATGTTTTCGAATTGATGTAAAGTCAGTTATGAAAATGACTATCCTTGTTCAAGTCTATGACTAAGTTACTTCTATAAACTTATCAAATAATTAAATATTTTATCTACCTGAAAAAGCAAAGGCATATCTAAAGAAAGTGAAAAAGAGAGGGGTAGATTATAAATCTAGTTAAAGGGTATACCGCAGAAACTATCATAAAGATCTGTTCATAACTTCAATACATTATTAAATAAAGTATTACGATAAAATATTGTTATAATCTCTTGTTGAGAATTGTAACTTTTAGTGCTTTGAACTATTTATTTCTAAAAGCAACTTCTTATTTGTACTACTTGATTATGCTGAAATGATAAATGCAAAATTAAATAATATTTAATAAATACTTAATAAATTACTTACAACCACTCCACAAAAAAAATTGAAGGGCCGTCAACATCATCCGGTTTGGTTTGATCTGTAGATAACTTTAAGCTACTTATTTCGTCATCTGTTAGAAATAAGACAGCGGCCAGTGAGTCTTCTTTATCCTTCTTAAACCTTCTCGGTTTTTAGCCTTTTTACTAATGTAAAAACTCCTTCAATTTTTTTTATATGTATTTATAGAATTGTGACATTCAGCAGCGATTTTACTTTTCGCTTAGTTAATGCATTGTTATATGGAGTGCCGGTTATAACACATTATCCTACTTTTTTAGCTGAAGAAAGAGAACCAATTTTGTATGAATTTGCATTTTTCAGGTACCGGATGAAAACTCTTAAAATATAAACGTTACAGTGTCGGATGTCCTAGGTTTAGTTTGCTTGTTGTTTGTTACAGGTAGTATTTACTGTGCACTAATAGTAGAATAAGTCAGTGTGGTTGTAAACGTTGCGCAGGAGTGGTGAGTGACCAATATGTTTGACCTGACAAAAAGGTCTAATGGTTTGTGCCCGTCTAGCTGAAGCATATGTGAGCAAAACAGCGACGTTATGCGATGTAACACTAGAGACGGTCTTGAAAGTCATGACCGCATACACGGTGCATGGTAATACAGGGTCGGCGAAGCATAAGAGCTGCAGGATAGGGACCGCTGGGTTCTGAAGCGTATTGCGACGTCTCAGAAACAAACAACGGCCAAGAAAGTGCCAGCGTCATCCAAAACGGTAAATCTGGAACTGTATAAAATGTGTATCCATGGGTGTGTTGCTATTGCCAAGCTCCTAATAATACGCATGAATGGTCAAAGGCGACTTGTATAGTGCAATGGTCACAGAAACTTTGGAGGACTGGCAACGTGTCGTTTGATCAAACAAGTCACCCACTACCCTCTTCCACACGACTGTACGAGTGTTTGTCTGACAAACATCCTCTGAAGCATGCGATGGGGACTGTCTTCGCCCGACCATTAAACATGGCGGCGGCTCTATTATAGTCTGGGTTACTGTATCGTGTTATTCGGCAGCCCCTCTTGTCGCAATACACGATCGGGTCACAGCAGCAATGCATAGAAAACTTTTGGCTAACCAAGTCTACCCAATGGTGCAAATTTTATTTCCAGGCGGGAATGCCATATTCTATAATGATAATGCCTCCATTCCCACCACTGACCCTGTTTAATAATGGTTTCAAGAACCTGCTAATGAGGTTAAAAAACGAAGTTTGGGGCGGATTTACACCTCCCTATCGGAGCTAAAGGCTGCGCTGCACGAAGAATGGCTTCATATTCCACTCATTACTATTCAGGACTTGCATCTGTCTATTCGGTTCAGTATTCAAGCTCAATTGCGTGCTAAAGGTAAACCAACACCGTATTAGTACAAGACATTTCGACTTCTACAAGTGTTTTTATTATTTTGTCTGATACCTGTATATAGACAGTCAATATTATAGATAGACCTCTTCCGGTAGATAAGAATGCACCAATTTGCTGCTTTCTAGAATTTTACCTTGAACAGTGGTTAACCCTGTTTCACCTACATTCTAGATTTTTCCAACAAAAATAGTTTTTCAACACATTTTGTTTTAATCAAATTCTATGGTACAGGAAAAGGATTTTCCACGTAATTTCCGCAATGACAAAACATTTGTATAACGTTGTAGGTAAAAAATCCACCAGAACTCTACCAGCCTCTCTGTTCTTGATAGAATATCCTTTATCAGTTAGCATTTGTCATATCCTAGTAAAGGTTTTCTTTCGACTGCTTTTGAAAGAAAAACTTCTGTTATTTTGTTTAAAAACTGTAATGTGCGAGGTAACATATACCAAATACATTTTTCCAAAAATAAAAAAAATTCTCTTTATAATATCTATTTCGTTCTTCCTTTGTTCATGAAAACGTGTTTCAACTTATTTTTGCATTTTGAAACTAATAAGTGCCTCTTCATGGTGTGATTTAAAATTGTGCTGGTAGTCCCAAATTAAATCTATCATATGTAGTTCGAAATTGTGAGGATATCCAATAAAATCCAATAAAAGCATTTAAACCATTTTACAAATCTCAAATGTACTTAATACAGTGATTAGGGCTAATTGTATAAAGTTCGTAAAATACTTTCTAAAAAAAATAAACAATGCGCACATGAAAAAGTATTTTGTATCACCACACAACTTTCTCAGTCACTATAAAATATTTTCGTAAACTTGGGATTGGCGAGAGTAATGGTCCTGCGCCGAACAGTTATTTTATTTCTAGCTATAATTAAATGCAAAAGTCGTTTATTAATTTGTTGGTCTAGTATGCAGCTTATTCTGTCAGTAATGTTCCTAATATAATCCCTATAACTCAAGTTTACCCAACATACAATTTTTAGCTAACTCTTAGAAAGAATAGTCTGTTAAAGTGTCCTGTGATCACCCATTATAGCTGTAACAACCGAACGGTTAGTCTCTTTCAGACTTGAGTGTAAGTAATTTTATTCGACTTTGAGAGAAGTTTCTTTTACTGCTTCTTGATACTTTTCCAGTTATAGTATAAATAAACATAATTTGAGCTAGAAACGCACAAATAGAGCCAATCAACGCGTCTAACCATTCTGAAGAAAGTTATTATAGGACTCTTTCTAATTCACATAAGCATCAAATAAAAAAAGCAAAAAAACACTAGGTGTTTCTCAATTGTGTATCTAATAATTAATTATTTTGGATTCTACCAGCTACAATACAATATTTTGACTAGTTTATGCATTTCCAATATTATAAAAATTATATTTTTGAAATGTCGTGTAAAATTTGATTATCCAATATCCAACAACAGAATTAAGAAAAGATTTGCGTTTTTATTGTGATACACAATGTTTGTGCTGATTTCTTGGTGGGTCGTTTTCGGTCGCATAAGTGAGGAAACTGCCATTTACTACTATACTGTATTTAACTCTCTTCATGAAGCATAAAAACTTTCAAATCTGCTGAAAGCTATTAATCATTTTTATTTGATGTACGCCATTTAAAGGTTTCTGCAACATTTCGGTCCAGATAGTTCTTTATTTTATTTTTTACATCCAGAAGTTAATTATAATTAAAATAAACTAATAAAACGGTTTAAAGCGATTTATGGTGTGCAGATTAATAAATATAAAAAAATCTTTAGTCCAGTTTTATATTTAATATAATTCTTTTCGTATTTGCCAGAAACCTAAGTCAAATTTTTATTTTAAATTTTTTTCCAAATTGATCTAATTCTTTTCCTACTCTGAAAATGTATGATTTATATTAAATTTACGGATGTTATCTTTTATATACCTTTTAAGTATTTTTGTTCAAAACAAACCCGTGTTTTAATTTTGACTTAAATCGTGAAATATCTTAAAAATGTTTTTGCTGGTATTTCTTTTAATTCACTTTTTTCTGAATTTTGCAATATTTAAATATTATTATAAAACTAAGATATACAAATACAAACTTTAAGCAAAAAATTGTAATGGTAGGTGTTTGGAGAAGAATAATACAAAAGTAATTAATAAACATTTTGTTAAATTTGTAATGAAATTTCTCGGAAGTGCAATAATAAATTCGAATTTAAGTTAGCCTGCGACATCTAGTGACTACAGCATGTAAACCTTATTTGTCTAATTGCTTTTTACAGTACTAAATCTCATTATTCAAGCTTGTGCTCATTAAAAAGCAACAAATTCAAATTGTATAAAGTTTTGTTATGAATAATACAGTGTCCAATTAAGTAGTTGAAATAATTTATCTAGTGTTGCTTGGGCTTTGCAGCTGGTAAGTTTTCTGTAACGGTGTTAATTCGAATTGTCAACGTCCCTATTTATTTCATACAAGAAGTTTCATAAAATTTTAATTTCAATAATTAGATATTGTCTATTAAATTTTATAAACATGAAAGAGATACTCCTAAAAATATTTATTTTTATATACCTAGAATAAACAAAAAAATCAATTAAAAAGTATGAACATCACACATGTTTTTGGCATAATTGCTTGTTCTATATTCACGATTAATTTACTTTATCAATTCATTTATCAAAAAAAAAACAAATTATGTTAGTTTACAAATAATTTCTTTAAATGTTTGTGGTTCTCTATAGAAATAATGAAGATTTTATGTTTGTTAATAAAACATTTCTTTAATGTAATCCAGTCTAGCTTTTCTCATACTAGCATTTGTGTTATCTTCTTATAATATAATTGTCTTATCTCCCTAACTTTCTTTCTTTCTTTCTAAACTTATAATTCTATCTCCTCCTAGACGCTTCAACCGATTTCTTTGAAACTCGCACGCCACATTCACAACCATATTTGCTAATTCGGCGCAAAAAATCAGCCTTCTAACTTTAACCGTTTTTGAATTATTTAGATATTTTGATTACAAGGGAAATTCCTCCCAATGTTTCTATTGTTTGTAGTGTTAAATGTACGCAAAACATGTGGAATGTTCTACACAACTTCCTGACGTCTAGATCAAGCTTCGTCGACGAAGCCTGCGCGGTTCTCTTGTGTAATATATTTACGCTTACCCAAATCTTCAATTTTCCTGAAAATTGATTCTCAAGAGCAGAATACTTGAAACTTTGTTTTAAGCTAAATAAGATTTTAACAGAAACTTAGCAAGTCGAATTTAATCGCTTTAAGCATTTTAGCTATCAGTAAAAATTTACTGAAGATTGATAATAAATAGAGAAGGAACAAAAAATATGATAATTTTTTTCAATTTCAAATATTGTTATTTGAATTCTAAAAATTTTAGATACATCCTTGTACATGATAAGATTGTTGTTTACGATTTTTTATTTTGCTTCATTTACTTTAGCTCTAATAATCTGCTATTCTATTTTTAAAGCCATGTTTGCTTATGATGTATTTACAAATTAAAAGTACGGTAACTTCAAAATTAAGACGGCAAGCATAATTTTTATCCAACAAAAGCAGGATGTACAAAAAATTATAATGTTACCTACCAGGACGGTTGGTCCCGCATACGGTCTGTTGAGCATCATGTCGATGTATGTTAAAGAATGTAACGGCCCCTTCTGCTGAGGAAGTAGACACAAAAAGTATTTTACGCATATACCGATGCTAATCACAACAGTTTATTATAACGTTCAGTTTTTAAAAATACGTGAAATACGCAGGCAAGTCAAATTTAAACGCAACATTTTTATGATATTTTTTGAAACGAAGTACAACAATACAGCACACACAAAGATATTCTTTTTTTCTTACCCCACTCTTTTTCAGTCAAGTAACTAATATTTTAAAAAGCTCAGAGACTGTTACTTGTAAAAACTTGCATATTCCATATTCAGTACAACGTGTCGAGACTTTGAAAGCGCTGCCGCTGCCGCCGTCCGCAATGCTTATTCAGACGTGCAAAGGGACGAAGTACGACTTGTGGTGTGTGTGCTTGCAATCTTGCATGAATTTGTTTGATTCTTCACCAATATAAATACGATTGCCACGTATAAACGTTATTCATTTGTTTCCCGAATTTCGAAAACAAAAGTAAAGTAAAGTGAATCGATGTTAGTGTTTTCCACTGTCGGAAAAGTAAGTACTTACCTGCCTATTTGTTAGACATACTTTTATTTTATTTATTATTTATCTATTTATTATATATTAGTGATCAGAATATCAAACACAGTATCATCAGCTTGCGGACAACGTGGTGTAACCCCAGTTCCAAGTAACACAACCTCACTATATGCAAGCTGCACTCAATCAACAGGTAGGTCAAAATGTAGCATCACACTACGCAGCACCTATTACACTATGGCAACAACCCTATCATCAACCGTCTACGTCACATCAGCAAAATTCAGAATGGACCACTGTTACCCCGAGGAAAAATAAACGAGGATCGTATAGTGAAGCAAAAGGTCTCAGAAGACTCGCCGCGGCTTAACTTAATAAATCGATTTCAAACGCTCCCAGTATCAGATAATACAATGGAAGCAGACACACCCGCAGTTACAAAAACAGTAAAACCGCCACCAATATTCATTTCTGACGTGCTAAATATCAACCCACTGACCGTAGAACTGAACACTACAACTGACAAAAAGTACACTTTAAAAGTTATAGGAAGAAATCAAGTGAAAATAATGGCGGAAACTACAGATATTTACAGGAAATTAGTAGCTAGACTAATAGAACTAAAAGTACAGTCCCATACATATCAGATGAAAGAAGAGCGCAGCTTTCGCGTCGTAATCAAAAACATATACTACTCTATCGATATTAATGAATTAAAAGCTGAGATAGAAGCTCAAGGACATAAAGTTCTGAATATATACAATGTGAAGCACAGAACAACTAAACAGCCACTGTCAATGTTCTTTATCAATCTAGCTCCCAACGAATCTAACAAAAGATATATGACATTAAATATTTATTACATACAAAAATTACAATAGAACCATCTCATCACAAAAGAGAAATCCCACAATGCGCCACTTGCCAAATATATGGTCATACGAAGAGATTCTGCACGCACCAACCTAGGTGTGTAAAATGTGGCGCAAACCACCTAACCAGCACGTGTAGTAAATCAAAGGAAACCCAGCCAAAGTGCGTTTTATGTAACGGTTCACATCCTGCGAACTACAAAGGATGCCAAGTTTACCAGGAACTGAAGAAGAGAAAATTTCCATCACCACGTCCTAGAGGGTTTGCACCGCAACCAACTACCGCACCCATACAAAAGCCAAACAAAAATGAAGGAACATTCGCTCAAGTTGTGTCAAATGGACAACAACCATCTCACCACTTAAACGTGCCACAAACGTCTCACATTGAGAAACTGGAAAAAATAATGATAGAACTTGCTGACAATCTAAAAACAATGCTAAATCTCCTCACAGTCATCGCCTCCAAACTGCAATAATGGCTCAAACACTCAAGATTGCAGAATGGAATGCCAATGGCTTTTCAAACCACACCCTAGAGTTACGGGCGTTTATTACTAATCACAATTTAGATATAGTTTTAATATCCGAAACCCATTTTACAGACAGAAGTTATTTTACAATACCCAACTGTATTATGTATGACACACAACACCCTAGCGGAGCTACACACGGAGGATCTGCAGTACTTATAAAAAGTTCCATCAAGCATTACCAAACAGATAAGTACATTCATGAGCACATTCAAGCTACCAGCGTGATCGTAGAAGATTGGACAGGACCAATTACAATTACCGCTTTGTATAGTCCCCCGAAACATAACATAAAAACAGAGCATTACACCCAATTCTTTAACACACTTGGTCCACGCTTCATTGCCGGCGGTGACTACAATGCTAAACACCAGGAATGGGGTGCTAGAGTAACCACCACTAAAGGCAGGGAATTGCTAAAATCGCTCGTCAACAATAATCTCAGCTATCTCACCACCAGGCAACCCACATACTGGCCTACGGACAGGGCTAAAATCCCGGATCTACTTGACTTTTGTGTTACCAAAAACATAGCACAAAATTACCTAACAATCAAATCATGCCTTGATATGACATCAGATCATTCCCCAATCATAATCACATTAAGTACCCAAATACTTCACAGGCGTAGACCAATTAGACTCACCAACAAGAATACCGACTGGGACTTCTTTAGAATGATAGTCAACGAAAAAATAGATCTAGGCACGCCCCTCAAGACCATCGATGATGCAGTAGAGCACCTCAACCGTAATATACAGGGTGCGGCATGGGATTCAACACCCTTTTCGGAAGTGAGCGATGTCCGCAATACTCTACCTATGGTAATAAAAAGGGCAACAGCCGAGAAAAGAAGGCTTCGCAGAATTTGGCAGAACACTAGGCCACCGAATGATAAAAACAGGCTCAAAAATGCTACACGAAATTTGAAGGCAATGCTTCAAGATAAAAAAATCAGACTCTACAGTATTATCTACCAACCCTCTCTGCTACCGAAACAACAGATTATTCCTTATGGAAGGCCACGAAGAAACTAAAACAACCACAGCAAGCAATCCCTCCAATTCGGAAACCTGATGGAAGTTGGGCTAGGAGTGAGCAAGAAAAAGCCGATACTTTTGCAGCACATCTAACACATGTTTTTCAGCCCTTTCCTTCTGCACTAACTCCAGAAGAAGAAGCCGAAATACAACAATATTTGGAGACACCAGATTCATTAAGTCTGCCAATAAAAAAGATTACAGTAACAGAAGTAAGGTCGTTAATTACACGCGATCTAAACCCTAACAAATCATCAGGGTATGACCTGATTACAAGAGAAGTCCTGAAACAATTGCCGGAGAAAGGATACAGACAAATAACGGCCATTTATAATGCTATTCTAAGATTAAGCTATTTCCCAGCCCAATGGAAGGTGGCCCAAATAATACTTATACCTAAGCCAGGAAAGCCTCCTGAAGAACTGTCATCTCATCGTCCGATCAGTTTGCTACCTGTAATATCTAAAGTCTTCGAAAAACTGTTACTCAGAAGACTCGACCCAATCCTAGAAAATCACGATCTAGTACCAGTACACAAATTCGGTTTTAGGAAAAACCACGCTACTATTGAGCAAATTTACAGGGTAGTAAACGAAATCAACCAGGCCTTCGAAAAGAAAAAATATTGCTCCACCGCTTTTCTCGATATAACTCAAGCGTTCGATAAGGTCTGGCATGAGGGACTTTTGTATAAGATCAAGAAAAACCTGCCACACATTTATTTTCAACTGACCAAATCCTATCTGAGCAATAGGTACTTCCAGGTAAAGTTTCAGGATAAACTAACAAAACTACATCCTGTTAACTCCGGTGTACCGCAGGGAAGCGTACTAGAACCTGTGCTTTACCAACTATACACGGCAGATATACCTACCACCAATCTTACGACTACGGCTACATTTGCAGATGATACTGCAATTCTTGCAACTCACGAAGATCCTATTATACCATCAAGAAACCTGCAAGCCCCTCTTAACCAAGTGCAAAATTGGCTTCGGCTTTGGCGTGTAAAAGCAAATGAAAACAAGTCCACCCAAGTCACCTTTACACTCAGGAGGAAAACATGTCCACAAGTTACCCTTAATAATACACCACTTCAGCAAGCCGAAGACGTCCGATACCTTGGTATGCACCTTCATCGCAGACTAACTTGGAAAAAACATATACTTACTAAACGAAAACAACTGGGCCTAAAGCTCTCCAAGTTATACTGGTTATTAGGTAGAAAATCCAAGTTACCTTTATACAACAAGGTACTATATAAATGTATACTAAAACCAATTTGGACATACGGGCTGCAACTATGGGGAACTACAAGCAACTCCAATTTGGAGATCTTGCAAAGATTCCAATCTAAAACCCTAAGGGTAATAACAGATGCACCGTGGTACATTAGAAATGAAGTTATTCATCGAGACCTCCGAGTGAAACTAGTGAAAGACGAAGTGAAGTGCGTAAGTTCAAAGTATATTCTACGACTAGAAAATCACACAAACTATCTTGCTGTGAATTTGCTGGATAACAGCAATTCAGTTTATAGGCTAAAAAGACTCACTCCCTGGATCTTCCATATCTACACTAGTTGTTTTGTGTGTTAAATATTATCCTGTATATAATAGTTCATAAGTAATTCTAAGGAGGAGCCTTCCACTGGGACAGCATCCAGCATGTACTCTTTCTGTAAATTCACCTGATTTACTTATTGCTCATCAGAGCAGATTGTAAATATAAATAAAGTTAAAAAAAACGTTACTACTCTTGCGTACCGTAGGCTCTAGATTGTAGCTATCCTGTTACGACCCCAAAGGGCCTTCAAGGCCTGTTACGGGGAACTATTATTATATTACTTTTGATAGAGGCAACGGTTGGCCTATTTTCTTATGAATGCCATTATTTTATTATTGTTTTTAAACGATTGCTTCCCTAAAGCATTTTTTAGAGTATTGTGCACTAATCATATTTCGTTCGATTAAGAAATTAGTGAAAATTATGCCTTTGCAATCCAAAGCAACGGTGCCAACGATCTTTGTAAGCAGCTTTTTTATTTTGGTTTTGCTCGCATTTGATGGAAAAATCAATCTCCTTTCTCCAGAAAACGAACTGGTGGCGCCTGAGGGATTTCAAGCTCAGCAGCTTTTTATTTAGCATTAAAGAAGCGGGATATTTTTCAAAATATCAACACATTTTTAATTATTGACATATTATCAATATCCACTCATATTTCGTCAATTTTTTTTGCCCCCACTAAGGTCACATATTCAAATAATGTTCGTTTCGGTTGGTGGTAACACACGTTACATTTTCGACCTTGGTTTGTCCCATAGCCTCATGCTCCTTAAACACCTAGCTTCTAGATAACGTTTATTTTTATATAGTTGTCTATTGAAAATGCATTGTGCAAAAATACTATGTACTCATTACTAACCTTCATTCAATTGCAATATCTCAGTACTGCCGTGTTAACAAAAGGACAAACATTTTCGTGTAAACTTAATTCATCTACATATTTTCTTAATTCTGACAGATCATTTTTTATGAATATTATGTTTAACAGTATAATAACAAGTAATCGATTAAAACCTTCAAAAAAACTATAAATGTGGCAGTGATGTTTACATAGCAAACATTTATCTACTGTTAACAGCTATTTCTGATAATAACTTTTGACTCGTAACTTAAACTGTCATGTATCTATAAGCTCAGTCTCTTAAAGTAAAGTTGAAGTTTCAGTAATGGTTTCTCATATAATTATCCATAGAACGATTTTGGTTTCAAATGTTTAAATTATAAATTATTATTTGTATTTTAAAACATAATTTATAAAATAAAATGCACAAATTTCTCTTTAGGAACAAAGAGCAACTCCAATAATTCCGCAGTGTGCATCACAAATGTTCAGTATGATACAATGCTATTACTACAGTTCTTATCATGTTCCGTTTTTAATTTCTAATAAGATGAGATTCAGCAGTAAATATATGCATATCTTGCATCTTAAGCAGATCAGAAGCTAACGAAAAGATAAGTTATGTAGTGTAAAGTTCAGAAAAAAAATTGGTTACTATCGTGCTTTCTCCAGTCACTGACGTGAAGAAAATAGGGATAAACACTTGCAGCTGACAAGCCAATCTTAAAGTGCCTTACAACACACTATAATATAAAATGTTACAATATTTTGAAGTTCTCATTTATTGACTGAAAAATTGAACTATTAAATATGTTGTGTAATATTACTGTTCTATTCTATGGATAAATTTACTTTTTATTCCTTCTTGATTCCCATTTTCACATATTCTCGCTCTAGAATCAACAAAACTAAATATATAAAATTTCTATAAGTTTATATTCCCCATTTCTTTGATTTTGTAATTCTTAACTATACTTAACTATAATTGAAACTAAATTAAAACTAATCCATCTTTTTTTTGTACCCTTTTTAAAAGTTTATATAATAGTATTTAATGGATAACTCTAAACTTTCCTTTTTTAAAACTTACGAGTGCTTTATTACCCGCTCTCAAACGAAAATTTTCTATCGCTTGCGATTCCGGAAATATATTACCTCGGTCGCGCCTGCCGCCGTGCCGAAATTTGTCCTTCGGAGACGTTTGGGTCGGCATGGAAAGGCACGAACGATTTTTGCTATGAGTTTGACTTTGACCTGTGTGACAGCAGCAGCAGCAGCACTCATAATTTTTTTTATATATATAATTCTGAATATTTGAGACTTTTTTGCTGACTCATTTACATTTTATTTTATTTTTTAAACTTTTTAATACATTACTTTGATCTTCGGTCAACATATTTCTTTCTACTACTTTCAGGTTTTCTAAATGATTTTTCTTATTATCAATCCAAACTAACATTTTAATCTTCTATAGAAAACTTACTCTACGCATTTTGCATATTTAATTGCTTTTGCAGATTTAATATAACATACCTGCTATGTTTTTGAAATATTATCTGTGTTATATTATAACATGATAACAAGTTCAATTTTTTATGATTAATTTTATTTTTTTCGTCAATGGTTGTCTTTGATTGAAACTTTAATTAATGACTATTTCAATTTGTTATATGCATACAACTAGAAACGATCAATATAATAAATTAGTAAATGTAAGTCATTTAAATACCAAATAGAACTGAGTATGCAATAGAGAGTGAAATATGTAGAAACACATACATGTCATACATGTCAACTAATTCTCATTATTACACTGAGTATAACTAAAAAAGCAACTGAGTTTAATATGATTCTAATACTACATAAAAATAAAAAGCTATATATAACAATGCAATAAAGAATCCCACACTGGGCGTCATAGTAATGACACATTTGTAAAAACCTAAGATAACAAGACTCAAATAAGTGTCCTGAAGTGTTTCGTCTCTCAGAATATTAAACATTAAAGCTGCGTTCCCGCAATGATTTTTTTGATAAGACCTGAAATTAAGTAGATTATATTAAAAAGAACAAGACTGTCTCTCGTTGAATTTTTGTACAAAATATCGAAATGTATAGGGTCAACCCAGATAGTAATACTTTAAGGTGACACTAACAGTTTTGAAACTTAAGCAATTTTTCTTATTATCGGCAAAAAGGTGTCAAGATGATAAGTCTATGGCAGTTCTAATAGAGTAGCAAAGCAGCAATATCAGGTAGTATTATTGCACAACGTTTGCGGTTAGAACCGTTTAGTGTTTGCAATTTGAGTCCATAACTATCAACATTTAGATTTATTAGAGAGTCAAGTTTGCTATGTGTAATTAAAAGAGATAATCATATCTACCATATACAAGCGAAAGTTTAAACGACTGAATACAGAAAATGTTACCTAAATGGTTGGCCAAATTAAACACTGGATTTACTACGTGCACTTTTTACTTTTCTTATTCTATAATAAGCGCTTGGCTGCAAGGAGAGAGCACGCAGGCGATAATGGGGAAGGTTGTGCGGCTGAGCTCGCACAGTTACCTTCAGTGACGTAGCAAAATTTTAAGTACGTGTCAATTATTGTCTTGTACTGTTTATTTGAATCGGCTTTCGAGTGTTGGACTCGCGCCTCGTCCTTTTTTAAAATAATAAGTTCCGGGACGAGAGCAGCGCAGGGCCGAGACGATGGACCCGGTATAATATAGAATAATAGGATAAGGAAAGTCGTGTGATGTTCACACCAGATTTTTTATTTAGTGGTCAGAAGCTCTGATACTTTGACAGATGTCATCTACGATTTTTTAGATTAGTAAATATAAAACGCCCAAGAAATAACAACGAATTATTATTCTAAAACGCAAGTTAGATGTTTCGAGAAGCTCCCGTTAACAAATATTTACTAAAGACCCACACCTTTAAGTGCGCAAAATTCATTTGGCACAAGAGCTTAAGCTCGTTGGCCATTCTTAACGTTAACAATTAGTCAATTGATTTTTAGACCATCATGTTCTCAGTTTAGTTAAAAATAATCTTTAGCGATAAAGCGCATTTTCAACACAAAGAGGTCGTAAATAACCAAAATGATAATGAAAATACTGTAAATGGCAATCGTTACTGTTACATGATAACCCAGTTTGTTGGCATCAGTTGGGCAACAAAGATCCGAATAAATGTGATTTCAACAGGACCACGCCACCTGCCATGCAGCTCAACCAACAATGGATTTACTGCAGCAATAATTTCTTGGTGGCGTAATTTTACAAAATGCTGATACCGACTGGCCAGCATGGTCTTCTAATTTAACACCGTGCAACTTCTTTTTGTAGAGTCACCTGAAATCCAAATAATCGACAATCAATCAACGATTTCAAGAACGAAATCCAACGTATTATTGATGAAATTTATCAGAACATGTGCAAAACTGTAATACAAAAATTTGTGAAAAGAAGTAAGATAAAGTGCCTATTTGTCAGATGTAATCTAATTGAAGATTGTGTACTTTCACACTCAATAAAAACAAAACTGTAAAATCAATTATAAAGATGTATTATTTTAAATTTAAAACCGGCTTTTAATTTGGGCCACTTCAGATAATGCTTGATTGCTTTTAGTCTCAAAAAAAGAACATTGCTGTTATAATTAAAAATTTTCAGAATAACGGTGATGAGATACCCTGTTCGAGTACAATGTACAAGGCCTCTTGTAAAAAAGTAAATTCCTACCATAGTTGGGAAAAGGCAAAAATAAACATTCTAACCCAAGGTTTTTTTGCTAAAATAATACAATTTTAAAAATGGAAAGCTGCGATGTGGTGAAGAGCGAAAAGTAACCTCTAGCAAAGCTCCATCTGTTGTTTTCTGGGACACGCAGTAATGACACAGTAATAAACTTTTGATAAAATTAAGAGAAAGGTATATAAGCTCCGGACAAGTGAAATATCTCATGGATTTTATGAGAATCTGAGTTCTTGATTTCTAAAGTATTGCGTAATAAATGGAAAAGGTAGTACTTCTTACTATACTTACTCACTACGTTTCAAAAGCTTTTCTAACTTATGAGATCATAGCACTAATCAAACAATTTTTACTCATTACTTTATATGATTTTGATTATACGTTTTGGTCTCATTGATTCCCATAGTTAATTATAATTTTATGTAAAATTCTCATTTTCAGAACTTATATACCTTCTACTTCAAGTATAAGCAAAGCACAAATTACTGTAACGATGTAGATGTGCGACTTTTTCATGATGAGGTCGTTATCTATCAGGTTACATGTACCATTCCGACGTTATTCTGGCGATAGAAATGTTTAAATGCTAAAGAGACTAATTTGCTAACATCATTTGTAGTTTCCATGTAACTTTATTTTCCTAAAAAATTATGTAAATTTGCAACGTTTAAATATAAAGTATAAATAAGTAAGACCTATTTAAACTATTCCAAATCCTTACTCTATTTAAGAGAATAATAAAGGGGGTTCAATACCACATTTATATATGAATTGCGTGAACTAGAATAAAACTACTGTAAAGATACTATTGTTTATTCAAATTGCACCATCATTAAAAACAAATTATATTGCATTAAAAGCTTCATATTAAACTGACCCTGATGTCATCAAAAAACGATTTAGATTTGAGATCTATATGTTAAAGTCGTTAGAGATTTCGCTACATCGTTTCTTAAGCATAAAGCATGAGGAAAGGAAAATATGCATAAAAATGTTCTCAGCCATTCATATTTAGCACGTGTAACTTACACGTTGTAAGAATGCCAAAAGGACGTTTTGTTATGCTACATAAAGGAGATGTCTATAAAAAATATGTCAAAGAACTAGTCGCCGTGACAGCACTGTGACGCAAATATGGCACCAGTGAGTCTAAAAATATTTGGGTCTGAAACAGTATCCAGGACAACCAGAAAATTATAATCTTCAGGTTTGCGATTACAGGCCATAACGTGACTGCAAGTGCCGTAGCGCAAGAATTGTGGACTATTACATGGTATTGATTGTCCGCTTCCTCTTTTCGATGCTGATTAATTTTAATAGGACTAATAGCATGGCGTTTTTTCTTGCGGCTACCACTGACAATAGATTACATTGAGTAACCGAAAGGGGTCTGTAGATACACGAGTGAGTTATAATTATCTTTTTTTGATAAATTTAGATTTTATTTAAATCAAAACGAAAATCGGGTGATAATACGCCATAGACGAAGAGAAACGGAGCAAGAATATACCATTCGTACGAGGTATGGATATTTTAATACATTTTGAATGCCGCCATAAGGGCACTGTCACTACGATGTTCGCGTCTAATACCAGGGTCACTGCCGTGCCGTTGCAATCGAGCGGCGAACCTAATTCTTTCCATATGCTAGCAGCTGCTGTTGAGACCTCCGTGATGCTTGTATACGAGTGAGACCTAGAAAAGAGCGACATACTCTCAAAGGTTCCAGTGCTACGAGAAGGCTCTATATCTGCTGTAGAGCTACTGGATGCATAAAAAGCACGCTGGAAAGCAGCACGGGAAAGTCGAGTACCGAAAGCAAAGTGAACTGTTTTAGTGCAAACAAACAGAATTGCAGAGTGTGATTTTATAATGTGTTAGGGTATATAAATATTATTAAATAATGCAAAATCCTGTAAGTAAATTAAATAAGTAGTCTAAATGGATTTAGTCACTGTATGTCTGTTGTTTTTTTCTACTAGTATGTATTCTAATATAGATCTCTCGTCTCTACTTTTAACCTCTCGTGTGTATGTGTGTATCTTTTTATGTTGGAAGAATGAGTTTGCTATAATCAGGTTGTTTTGGGAGCAGTATTCTATTAATCCCTTTCCGTTGTTATTCCTTTTATTTTCACCAAATTTTCCTATCACCTTTTCTGTATCATTTTCTCTCTTCCCCACTCTACTGTTGAAGTCACCTGCTACGAATATTTTCCCTTTGCTCGTTTCTGTTATCATTGTTAATTCATCCCAGAATTTATCTATTACTTTTTTTTTCTCGTTTTCATCGTGTCCATAGACTGCAATTATCGTTATTCTTTCTTTTCCTTGCATTTCTAGTTCTACCGTGAGAATTCTTTCTGACCACCCTGTCCAGTTTGTGATCTTATCACTCAAATTCCTGTTTATAATGTATGCCTTCTGCCGCTCTTACATTTCCTTTCACTCCGGTGTATATTAACCTGTGTCCATCCATTAATATATTTTCTCCTTTTCCTTTTTTCTTTGTCTCTCCTAGTACTAGTATATCTATTCCTGTTCTGTTAACCTCGTATATAACTTCTTCTTCTTTTCTCGTTAAGCTTCTTGTATTCCAAACTCCAAGTTTCCAATCCTGTAGTTCATTACATTCGTTGTCGCTACCCCCCTGCATATCTATACCTAATAGTTTTTTCGTCCGGTTCGGGTTATTTTTCTTATTTGTTCCTCAAAACTTGTTCCTTCTGGCGATCTCTCCGTTACCATCCTTTTTAATGTATTGCTTTCAGTCCTATCGTCCTTTACCAATTCTTCCTTATTTACCAAATCATTTGCTCTGTATATTTCATCGTTAATTATCAATTTATTATATTTTAGTTGTGCTCTATATCCTTTATTCCTCGCTTCCTTCATTTGTGGGATTAACATTTTTCTTCCCTCTAATACCTTCATGTTGTAATAGCAGTTATGATAGCAGGTCACCTCTAGTCAAAGTTGGAGTCAACATTACTGGTTAGACCTACATCAATGTATCCCAAGCAATCTTTCAACACGATAACACTTGACCACATGTGGCACGTGTCATTGAACTTCCTTTAAGAAAATAGTGTGGATATTTAGGCCCGATCATCTAACTTTTCACTTATGAAAATCTGAAATATTATTAGACGAATGGTATCTACGACCTTTAAGGAATCTGGATGAACTATGAGTATCAATACTGAATAGAATCGAGAAATCTAGACACCATTTGCTAATAACTTAACATTTTATCAAGAAGAATGGCGGCAGTCACAAGAGACCAAGTTATTATTATTATTGAGTAAATGTAAATGTTTATAAACATTTTTTTGTAAATTTTATCATGCGTTAGTCTTATAATGGTACGGCTCTAACGCCCCGCGTGGGGGCACGGCCTGCAAACAGAAAGGTTAAGGCTCTCATATGTCCGACTTTACTGTCCTGTCATAGCGCACCATCTCTGATGCGGGGTGATGTGCAAGCACCGCGTCTTAAGACGACCGCCATTATTACCTCTTGCTCGAGAGAGCGCAAGTACTCAATTATTTTTAGTGACCGATTAGGCCACCCGCCAGGTATCAGAAGGATCCGGGAATGGAACCCGGGTCCGTCCGCATCGTAGTTTGCGCCTTATCCGCTTAGACCACTCTGACGATTCATTTCTTAGTCTTATACCTTCAAATAAATCTGCAAAATTTTATTTGTTAATTTAAATTTTTTTTGTATTGCATTTCAGTAAACAACAGTATATAACAATAAATAGTACAATCAGTAGATGTGTTATTTGTTCATTAATATGTGTCAACTAAAAAAATCGTCTACATTAAAAATTGAAGCCACTTTTGTGTACATCCAGATTTATTGAGTAGCTGTTAAATAAAGAAAATATATAATAACCTGATATTATGCAATAGAAATGAACAAGAGGTTTATCGCTTGAGTGATTTTGTTTCTTTAAAAAATAGTATTTAGTATAGCTTGATTGGAAAACATCTTAAATCCAAATAATTAAGTCTCTTACGCTTACAGAAATAATTTTACGAAACACTATTTCGAAAATATCAAGCAGTACGATATAAAAAATTACAATTATCATAAGAAAATATATGTATATTTAATTAAAAAATAGTACAGGATATAAAACAAAATATTCTGCACGAAATGAGCGACAGCGTTGTCATGATGCAGCTGTCAATCAGGGGAAACCTTATTCCTGTTGAAATCATCGCATCGTTTTCAACAGCTTTTTCAATCATCCGAATAGTTTTCCGAACGGATGTTCCAGCTTCACATAAAATTGACTCAGATTTGATGCTCCCTCGTTCAGTCATTGCAAATGTAACGATCACACATTACATGGGCTCGCTCACAGGCATCTAACTCCTAACTAATCAGGTTAGTAAAATCGTCCTAATTCACGCATGCGTTTCACAGTCCACTCTCATCAGCTTCCAGGTTACTGTATACTGTTCGTATTATATTAACATTAAATTGATAAAATAAAACCTTTTTTATACTTAACCCTTAATGAGTTCACAGTAAAACAAAATTATAATAAGTGGTGAAGTTATACTATTTCCAGCAGGGTAGTCAAGTTATTTTGTAATATTTTTATATCGGTTTTTAGTAAAATTAGATTTTTACATTAAATCGTTTAGTTAGTGACATATTCCAATTTTCGAATTAAAACATTTACCAAGAGAAGACTTGTGACAAGCAAAAACAAATAAAAATTAATGAAAGTAAAAAAGTTTATCCATGGAAACGTTAGGAAAAAAGATTTCCTTAATGCAGGCAGTATTCTTACGTTAAACTTCCAAATTAATACGCTGGGATAGATACGAACAAGAACGTAATTCGCCATTGATAATTCGTAAACGTAAACTATCATTTAGTAAAGTGATAGCTCACACCAAGAAGCGAAAGTCTCAACAGCAAAAGGGATGAATAGATAACCTTGATCAATGATGGTTTTGTACTTACTATTCTTCTTTGTAGCAGTAGTTAGGCAACAGAATCAGTTCTTTTTTTAGAGAAATGTCTAAGTATAACATTGTGTCACTGTATGTGAAATCTCAAACCAAAATTTTATTCCATGTTACTAAAGAAATTTTATCTGGGCGTTTCCCATCATCGCGGCACAAGCCATTAGGTTCCAAGCAAGAAGTACCAGTAGAAGAAATTGCAGGCTTTAAGACTTCATTAATTCTACAGTGTCTTCCGACGCACTCCTTATAATGGAGAGCGTGGTAACTGAGACTATCCACTTCTGCTCAGCAAATGCGTTTGTGAGGAAAGCAGATATTTAATTTACAGCGAAGATCAATAGCAATTTTAAATAAGTTGTCATCCAGAAATGTGTCTAGAGCCAAAGAAGGTAGTACGTTGAGCCAAGCGGAGAATTCATGACAATTAATGGATTTAAAACGGATCCTCTGTTTACTTCCAAAGTTAATTGAATCAATTATTCATTTAAAGTTGATATTATTCCAATTCCTTTGAAAAGTTATGCATTCCGGAACCGGTTCTCCATTTAATTCTTTCCACATTCTTAAAGTATTCTGATAGGCATCAACACTGGCCAAATCTTGAGAAAAATGTAGCACTAAATTGACGAGAGCTAAAGTTAAGTTTAAATAAGAAAGAAAAGCGGGTAAAAAAGAGCAGTTGTTCTCCTTATTCCTAAACCTCCATAACGAACTGGTAACTATGCTTGTAGCCATTAATCGTTACTAAGAAAAAATCAAAACAGATTCTATTCCAAATTTGAATAGATTATCCACAGTATCTAGAAGTCCCAACAATTTGAAGGTAGGAGTAGTACGAAAAAAGGTATATTAATTTTGGTACGAGTAGGAAATGCTGAAGAAAAACATATGCATAGTGAGATAATGGTCTTTAAACGGGAAATTAATAAATTGGCAAACTTACACTCTGTTGAACTGAAGCTCCAACTAAAGAAAGAGCTTCCTTGACTATTGGTATCTCTGGTAAGATAGCGTTGAATTCGGTTACTGTAGATAGGTCAACGTCACCAAGGAAAACAGCTCACATTTTTTTGGATTGATAATAAATCCCAAAGACTCAAAACGTTTTTAATTTTTTTTTGCAAAACAATATTGGAATCTCCTGTTAGTGTTCTGTCATCCATACACATTCATCTCTGATTCAAGTGTCGTGATTATAGGATGGATACGCAAGCTAAAGAGTTCAGGTTCGGAAGGATTACCTTGTTGTATATCAGTTCTCTAGTCAACAGATTGCGAGCTATAAAAAAGTGAGGAATCTTGACTATAACATTGCAGGAAAAGGGATTAAAGTGATGGAATTTTATTCTTCATAGTTTCCAACATATCGACACGTTCTTGCCGTCGACTTTAAGTCGACTTCTGAATAACGAGTAGTGTAATTTTTTAGAGAATGCACAGCAGCTTCACATTCTCCCCGAGAGGCAAAACCCGGCTGTTAAGGTTTTAAATAATCGCCCATGTCAAAGTAAATTATTTTACAAGCAACCTTCGAGATCAATCTTCTAAAGAAACTACTGCAATCGGTCGAACTCAATCATCCTTCTTAGAAAGGGTATACAGAGATGCTCCATACAGGACAGAGATTATTGGGGAAATAATTTTACCAGCAAGCATTTAATTGCGTAATTTCGCGAGAGCAAGAACTAATTTGTTTAAGTGCATGATCTCCAAAAGAAGCGCATAGATCCATAAAGTGTTAAAGAGTGAATCCGTCTAACTCCTCTGCAGATCCTCGTTTAAAAGCTTTGATTGTCAAGATAACGTCATCCTAGTGATGGTTAGAGGAGGAAAGCTAAAATTAGGCTTTAGTGTATCAGTAAAGTATTTCTTCGAAAGGGAATGTTTTTCGAATAATTTTACACAAATAGATGAATCTTCTGGGGCTAACTCTTAGAAGAGCAGAGGATCCGAATGGCTCCGGAAATATTTTCATCAGACACTGCTTTCGACACGTCTTGGGATGCTGGTAGTAGAGTTAATTTTTTCAGGTAACGATAGAAAAGTCTTAATTTTAATGTTGTTTTTTAAGTTAAATGCCGGAACTTGAAGAGCATAAAATGTAAAAGTAAGTAAAGATAGCCAAGATTTGGAGTCATTTATCAGATGAGCAAGTGTGTAAGCTGTAACAATTCGGGCTTCTTTAGGGGTTCTCTTAAGAACTCTAAAACTTCTTTTCAGATTTGCAAAGTCCACTGCAAAAGAACTAGGAATTTGGAATATTAGTTTAAGTTGCAAGATCCTTGTGCTTCCTTGAGAGCTAAATTCGTAATCCTGTTTTATTAAATAATTTGTGACAATGTTGATATTCAATCATAGAGTCTGAATATTCTGGTTCTTAGTGGCTCCATTAGTCGCACAAGATTGGCAAAACCAGGAAGGGGCGATTTCCCCAACTCTACAATGTCAGTATCAGTTAGGACACGCATTCAGCATGAAACCAATGAGAACACATTATTATTATTACATATTAGAATATAGCCTGTTTAGTGGAGATTCCATGAAGGCGACCGCAAGGGCAGAAGACAGTGTTCGACATTTCTTTTCACCAATTTTTAATTTATTAAACATAAATTTTAAATATTGATTTATTTTATCTATATATATATATATATATTTTTAAATACTTTTTTATAATCACGGAATGGAGATAGAAAAACTGCTAGTTTACAATTATTTATTTATTCTTTATGAAATAGGTTATTATATATTATATATCAGTCGCTGTGTAATTTTAGATGGTTTTTCTTGGGAAGTGGTATTTTAAAGTAAATTCCTATGTTTTTCAGGGCGCTGATCACGAATCTGATAGTCTTGGGCCGCTGCGCTCCAAAATATGGGCATTTTTAAGGCCCAAAAAGCCGTTTTTCGGTTTTTCGGGTTTTACAGGAAAACTATGGCTTATATGAAGTAAGTACTCATTATAAAAATTGTAGGTATTATTAAAACGCGTCTATTGAGACCAGCTAGAAAAAAATATCTTGGGCCAGCTGGCTGAAGGCCCATTTTTGACGTTTTTTTTTAAATTAAAAAAATTATTGCGACCTGAGTATTAAGTTTAAAAAATTGTAAAGCCTAAAAACAATGGTATTCTCTATCTATTTTTATGTCCTTTTTAAATGTTTGAAATATCTCATAAGGGGGGCACTACAATCGGCCATTTTCAAAAAACCGTAAAATTGCGATTACAAGCCGAATTTTGAATTTTTTGACCCAAAACTAAAAGCATTAGACAAATTTTAATATTTTCAACCTTGGTTTCCAAACTCAAGCATTTTGGTACGAATGCGGGAATTTGGCGCCATGTTGAATTTTCTGACCTTAAAGAAATTGAAAAATTTTAGGTTAGAATACATGTAAAAAAAGAAATTATTAGAGCTAGTAGCATTTTTATGACGAAAATTTTGAGCCCAAGCAGACTTATTTTGGTTGAGATCCGCCGAGATATTAATGGAAACGTATTTGGGCCTCTCCTGGGTCCAATTGTGGGTCTTTCGGGGAAAACTTTGAATTTTTGAAAACTATATACATGAGCCTATAGAAAACTAAAAATGCGTATTTGTAGCTCATTTAAAAAAAATTGGCAGCGATTTGAACAAATAAAAAGTGTTAATTTTACTTTGGAGAAAGTGACTCTATGGTCGATAATAGCGCGCGGTATTTGAATACAATTTAAACTTTTTTTTGAAAATTCGTTAAATTGACATTCTAGCTTTTTGGGCTTTAAAAAATGCCCATATTTTGGAGCGCAGCGGCCCAAAACAAATTTGACTATCAGATTCGTCATCAACGCTCCAAAAAAAATAGGAATCCACTTTAAAATACCACTCCCCCCCAAAAAAAAAACATTTTTGATAATTTTTCACGACACAGCGACTGGACTATTAAATTAGTGAGTAATTTGTAATATGATAATTTTTATATTTTGAAAAATTGAAGGTTGCATGGTGAATTTAACTATTCTTTTTTTGTTTATGAGAGTACTTAGAATTATTTAATTGGTAATAGAGCGACCTAAAAGTGATAGATTTGCTATCGCTACCTTAGTTTAATCCAGCCTGTTATCATTTCAGATAGACGTAGCATTTTCTGAAAAACAATAACTAAGAAATATCTGTAAATTACTAATGATTATAATACACCTGTTAAGAAACACACTAAAAAATAATTCAGTATACTCCTAGAATTTTTGTCCGTATAAATTATCATCCCGATAGAATAGTCTTACATTTTAGAGGGGTAAATTTTGTAAATATTAAACAAGCCAGCTCGGTTGCAATTACGCGCTATAGTTAATTAAAGAAAGTTCGGGATGTGCCGCGAGAGCGACGAGTACGGCGCGAAGGTGCTTATCTTAATTGACTGGAAATTAAAGCGTAATTAATCACCCCGCATCTTGATTACGTTTTGCACTACACGGTGTAATTAACCATTTACGACCAAATTGAAAAATAATACGTTGCATTCATCTCTGAAAGGGCAATTAATAAATACGCCCCGCGCCGGGGAAAACGGCGGGCAGTGCGTTTGTCTTGGTACTTTTTCTGCGCCGCGAGAGCCGGTGGTACTTAAGTCGGCCAAAGCAGCGGCCCCCGCTAATTGCGCCGCGCACGCTTGCAGCTCTCTTGAGCGACTTTACCAATTTGCCTCAGACCACCCAGGTAGAGCATTGCTGAAGACATGCACATTAAATTATATCATTAAGCGGCAACACTTGTATGCAGCCCGGTGAAAACTTGAACTTCGTGTTCGTACCCCATTTCCTAAAGCTACAGACGTCCGCGCTCGTTTTTGCCTCTTTGGCCCGTTTTGACCAGCAGCGCTGGCGCACCCGCCGCCGCGAACAAAAGAAATTTCGACAAAGGGGCGATAAAACCCACGCGGCGCCGCAATAACGGCGAAGATGAACGCACCGAGGGAAAATTGTGTGTTAATATCGGGCACCGCGGAGAACATCCTGCTTGTATTATCTCTTTGACACCGGCTGCGGCTAAACGAGGGACGAGCGATTCAGAATGCGGCCCGCACTCTAAAGAGACGCGCTCCTGAATTTCAAACGGGACGACACCAACAATAGTCAGAGATTTATACGATCTACCGTTAAATACTTCAACGAACTATAATTATTTTACAAACAATAACACATAAGTTACTCGTATACGGAAATCGCGCCTTCTTAAATGACACCGTCCAAAAGAAATTTTTATCCCTGTTGTACGCTAAATGCCGCGGTACCACATGTTCAGCACATCAATAAAAGCTTTTTGCAACCACCACTTTCTCAAGGGAAAATTTATAGCGGTCGCACGCTGCCGAGGAAATTTAACTGCCCGTCCCGGGCAAATGTGTACAGATTTCCATGAATTATTTCCCCGGGAAAAGTATGAATAATGAGAGAGTAATTTATTTAGCATAGCAATTTCGTGCTTTTGACGGTAATAGCTGGCCATGTATTAACAGCCGTCGCATTCCATTACATCTGTTATAGAATTCAGTTCTTTTATAATATGATAAGGAAAAATTCCAGCTAAGCCAAAATAGGCCAGATTGTGATTGATAATAAAATGAACTTCTAAACGTATAGTGCCATCTTGTGAGCAAGAGTTATACCCATTCCAACCAAATTTAGAGCCCTAGTTAGCTATTTTATCTACTGGGTACGTGCAAATTAATTGAAAAAATTAAATTACTCTATCAAAAAAACAGAACTCTATATTTGCAAATTATATAGCAATATTTAATTAATATGAAGGATAAGTTTTTGTCGCGATTCAACAATAAAAAAAAATTTGTTTACAGAAATCAAGAAACGTAAACAAGGAGATCGACGTTTCAAAGAAAAACGAAAAAAACTAATTTTCACCTTAGGGACGATATGGAAAGAAAAGTGTTCACTCGACAAAATAGTACACATCGTGTTAAGGACATAATTGCTTAGGTTTAAAAGTAATTTTTTTAGTAAAACGACTTGTGAGGAGCACAATTTTTTTAATATGAAAAATGTTTTTATTTGTTTAGTGACATAACAACATTTAATAGATACTTATATTCATTTCAAATGAGGTAGTAGTGCAGCTTCATGGACTTATTGTACTGCTCTCATTTGCTTTTATAGCACTTTTTCTAGTATCCTTGTTCCTTTTACTACTCTGTACAAGTTCTTTACTGAATAGTTGTTGTCTTCTTTTGGATCGGTTATTGGGTTTCCATAAATGGCTTATCTCCTGTGATCTAAAGCCTCACACTCGCATAAGCTGTGAATAGCTGTCTCCGATTCCTTGTGACATTGCCTGTAACTCGGGAATTGATAATCTTTTCTTATGCTACTTTATCAGCTTTTTTGTTACCTGCAATCGTGCAGTGTCCTAGCACCCAGATTTAACTTGTTGTGGTCTGCCAGAGCCCTAGGTGTTTCGTGGCATTCCCCTTTAGAGATGCTTGACTATTGGCGACTGTATTGATTCGCCTATTTCGATAAGCCCTCAAATTATTTTGGCAGCCGCACTGCAGTATAACAAATACTCCCGCTTGAAAAAGGGGTGTATATTTTCCTAGTAAAAAGTTTAACTGCAAGTGTTCCTCTTTAAAGTATATGCCTGCTCCCTTTCCAGTCTATTTTTATACCAGATAATTATTTCAAGTCTTTGTGAATTTATTTCTATCCATAATACTAATCTCAAAATTTATGTTGCGTGTAAATTTTGGTGTTATATAGTTTTCATACCCAGTATGCTCTCACCTATATGTGCCATTTTCAGATGTCCTACTATCATGCAAATGTAAAGATAAAAATACTAGTACAAAAATTGCAATAGTGACAAAAAAATGCAACTTTCGTTCTAAACTAGAATAATTAAATATATGGATCACGAGTATTCCTATGGTTCTGCGCAAGTGGTCTACAAGAGCGAGTTATCAGTTGCGCATTTATCGCTTCAAAGTAGTTCAATAGTTATATTCTATTCACCAGTGTAGCAATAATTTCTACTGTAGAAAGAAATCTACTAGCAAAAATAAGGTAAGCAATCGGTCGTAAATTTCTCCCATTCACAACAATATCCGCCGCTAGGTACTCAGCACCTATCAAAACCAATATAAACAATACCCTCCACCAGAACGTGCATACCCTAATTTTTAACACCAATTATGTTGGCAGCAACAAGGATTTATCGTGCTAAATTCATCACAAATGCAAGCGCCTTTTTACTGTTTCAAACAACTATTTTTTATGCAATCAGTTAAGCAAAACTTCAATGATCAATACTATTCCCCGAAATATTTTGTAAACGTAAAAAATTAAATCGACCAAGAGCAAGATTTCAATAAGAAAGACAAAGAACATAAAAACTCGTAGCAACTAGTTAGGAAATCTAGGAAAGAAAAGCCAAACAAAGAACTTTGTTCTTTTATAATATTAACAAAAACGCTCAGTTGATACGTACAAAAACTAATAAGACGCAATGAACCTAAGTTAATCAATGGAGCAGTTGACTGTATTAACTCCTAGGAAACTCTCGACAAAAATCTTAGATACCCCAATGATCTCCGAAACGCAAGTGATATAGAAGAGACAATAACTAAAATTACATCATGCTAACAGCTACTCTACCAAGAATGAAAAGAGCACCCACGAAAGCTAGAATTCTACCCTCACATAAATCAATTTAATAAAACAGAAGAATCAGCTCCGAAGACAATGGCAACGCACAGGAAACCTGGCAACTAAAAACTTGGTTAACAACTTATCTCACCAAATTACACGAGAACTGGACAAATACAGAATTGATAATTACCAAAAGTCTATTAACACCCTTAAGCCAGGGAATCCGGGATTATGGAAAACTACGAGGAAAATCCTAAGACAGCCACAATAAATACCCTCCATAACATCTCATCGTATAATTTATAATACAGATCAAGAAAAATGTGACCACCTGGAAAAAACCTTTACCTCTTTTAGTCATCAGGATCCTTGCTTTGAACAAATACCCACCAACTGATAGCTGGAGCTCATATGAAGTCAACTTCACCTAAATAAATAGCCGCAATAATCAAGACACTTCCATTAAACAAATCGTCAGGTAAAGATGGAATCACCAATATAATTTTCAAAAATCTGAGACGCAAAGCCTTGGCATACCTAGCAACCATCTTTAATGCCTGTTTAAAGAATGGCCACTTCCCTAATAAATGGAAACATTCTCAATTACCACTTTTTTCCATACCTGGTAAAAACAAAAAAAAAACATCTCTGGCTATCGGCCTATTAGCCTCCTAACAACACTGTCAAAACTACTCGAAAAAGTGATTTACTCTATGGTGAACTAGAAACACTAGAGCTGTTGCCAAAATTCCAATTCGGATTCAAAAGGGGATATGTCATCAGCTCCAAAGAATCGTCGAGACAATTGAAACAGGATATAAAAACAAGCAGTACACAGTGACGCTTTTCGTAGACTTGGCACAGGCGTTTGACCGTGTATGGACAGAAGGCCTCAAATTCAAGATCACTAAGCTGCAATTTTCTGATTATCTAAAAGCAATCTTGTTTTCTTTTCTTGACAATAGAACTTTCGCAATTAAAATTCACACCACAATATCACCAACCTGACATATTCGAGCTGGAGTGCCTCAAGGGAGCATCCTGGACCATATACTCTTTAATATCCTTCTTAGTGATATTCCCAACATCACTGCGAATCTAACGTTATATGCAGACGACACCACATTGCTGGTCAGAAATGAAAATCTTTTAGTAGAGATCACCCAGCTACAAATCGCTACAAACACTCTAGCCAGATGTATGAAACAACAGAACCTGGCAATTAATTATGATAAATGCGTTGCAAAATTTTTTACACTTAAACGCTTCGTTGATCCTCCACCATCTCAATTAACAACAATCCTATTATCTGGAATCTCAAAACGGAAGTAGTGAAATAGTTAAATCTGCATTGGGACACTCGTCTAACGTGGACGTTTCACATAATTAAAAAACTCAATGAGAGTCATACGAGGCTAAGTGCAGCTATACCCGTTAATCAACAGAAAATCATCACTCAAAGTTGAATGGGCCACTCTACTCTACAAATCTTTAATACGGCTTTAGTCCTTTATGGCTGCGTCATCTGGGAAACACTTCAAAACGAACTTGAATAAGATCCAAGCCCTCCAAAACAAAATCCCCCATGATTCATCACCAACTATCAACTTCATACTAAGCTCGGAATATCTACAATTTATGAACATATTAAAAAGTTAACACAAAAATTCCACACTAATATAGACAATTGTGATGGTGCAGTGCATTATAACCTAGAGCAAAAACTAATACACACGCGATTGAAGCGTAAGTTACCTCAAGACATTTATTTAATAACAAGTGAATCTGATAGTGATTAACTGACTTATTTTACCTACATTATGTGTTTAAATCTGCTATATTAATTGGTATTTCTAAATGTGTTTTCTGTTAGTCTAATCTTTGTCATGTACAATATTTGTGTCACCATGAATAACAATTAATTTGTTAAACTGGTAAATGTCTAATAATAAAAAATGCATTTCTACCACTCCTTATTAACTGAAGATATAAAATAAAAGTTGGAAGCTTATAGGTCACAAAGTCTGCAACATGATTAATGTTGAATATAGTGTAACCAGTCACCCAATAAAATAATAGAGAAATCTTCAAACAGCAATTTCTATATAACACTAAAATAAATGTCAAACATTTTTCAAATTTTCGAACGTCCTCCACAGCGTGTTGCCACTAGATATCCGCAGTCGCAGTTTTTGTTGCGGTCCATCACGCTCTAGCGAGCGACAAAATGCTTTCGAGGAATCCAGACACGTTGCGAGTAAAGTAACGGAGACAATAGGAAATAGTCAGATGTTACTAGAAAACTCCGCGAACATTCTAGAAACTAATATGAGCTGGTTAAATAGCACGCGACCTGATGGCTGGCAGAACTCGAAGTGGCTACAACAAAGCAAAAGTGAACCCAGGTGCGGAAGCTGTGCGCGTCGACAAAAATAGTATGTAATTTTACTTTATTTATTGTATATGCTGTATATATAAATAGTGTTGTGTTGTAGTTTTATTAAATTTGCACGAGTTATTTACCAGTATAAAAAGCAGAAAGTTACAATCTAATCCAATGCATAAGGCGGTTAAACTTAAACTTACTGCCCAACATCATTTTATTGCGTTAGACATGATTAACTGCACAATACAAAGACATGCAAAAAACTAAAAACATACCCGCTAAATATGTACTAGGTAACGCAGACTGCCTTACAAAATACAAAGGTTGAACTGTATAAGAAATTAATAGCAGCCAGAAATAGTACCGGTAAAAGACACTATCAAACTCAGTCACAACCAATTAATTTAAACGAATACATTTACAGAAATAATAAATATACAACTAACTATCACCAACGAACATACGAATTAGCAATGCAACAATACAATATAATAGAACACAATCAAATATAGAACATCAGTTTTCAACTTACTTAAATAAATTTAAAAACATGCTTTCATAACTAATAAACCAGAACTGTATTAAAATTATTAATATAATATAAAATTAACAAAGACTTTGTGTGCGGTGCAACTAACAAAAAATGAATTTGGCGACCAGATCTTCAAAATGGAGAAATTAATGTACTCGGTAATTAGTGTGGAACCTAGAAGAAAACCCGAAACAGTTCCGCAATGCACACCATGCCAACGTTACGGCCACACCAAAAAATATTGCCGACTTTGTTCTAATTGTACTAAACAACCAAAAAAGTCAACTTGTTAATTGCAGGGAATCACATTCTGCCAACGGTAAAGGCTGCTCTTACTATCAAACCATCAAAAATAGAAGCTATAATTACAACAACATTCACCCTTCGTTACCTAAACAAGCTAACTTAACTTACACCCCTACCACTCCACAACCTAGAATCTCTGAACGTCAGTCGTACGCCAGCGCAAGTAAAAACTCAACTGGCTCTACATTCAGCGCTCTCAATTTAGGAAATAATCAAAAACCTATTAATGATGGACTAATTAACACTATCCTGAAACAAATTCTCAAATCAATAAAGCCTCTACTATAAAATACAACAAAACTTATTCACCCTATTCCTTACAAAACATCGCATTGACATAGCTCGCATTAGTGAAACGCACTTAACTGAAAGCAAACAGTTGCGTATTAGCGGATTTACAGTTTAACGAAGAGATAGAGAGGCTCAACACGCTTCTGGGGGTGTTGCTATCATCATCAAAAAGAACGTTACTTACTAGTTCTCCCTAATCTTGAATGACTCGAAGCGATTTCTACCAATATTAAAATGGATAATTATCACATCTAGATACAAACCTTCCCTTACACAATTAAACAATGAAGACCTTACAACCTTGTTTTCGGTTAATATATCTAACAGATCTTAATTGTAAAAATGCACATTGGGAATACAAATCAAACAACCGCGACAGGCTTAGAGTTCATACATTTGCTGCAAGATTAGGAATTCATATTATGGTCCCCATAGAACCCACAAATATCCCTTACAGAGACTCTTAAAATCCAAATATACTGGATATTGCTCTACTCAAAAATATTACAACTATATCATAACAGTCCGTGGTCTGCAAACTTGATTTCGATCATTTACCAATAATAATATCTTCTAACGCCTTATAATTCCAAGAATAAATACTGAAAAAATAAACTGGAAATCATTTCAAACTGCTTTGGACCAACACTTGAATATACAAAAAATAGAAACGAACAACGACATTGATATGGCTATCGATTAATTTACCAATAGGCTGATTAATGCTACTCGTTCAGCCATGATCCCAAATAGAGTAACAACACACCGTAAACTACCACTTGGCCCACCTATACACATCTTAAACATAATTAATGAGAAAAACAAAGTCAGACGCATACGAAACAGAACACGAGATCTACAATACAAGTGAATGTTTAACAGATTCTCTCATCAAGTTATAAATGAGCTCGATAACTTCCGGTTTACATCTTACTAATATTACATTGCAGAAATAAAAAAAAAACTCTTTGTGGATACTCACAAAAAATTTTACGAAAAGGAAATCTCTACATTAAAGCATAATACAATGATCTACGAGAGTGACGAAGAAAAATGTACTCTATCCAACAATCAACATAATCAACAGCAACAGGAAATAAAATTAAAAGCCCGACGAGACTTACCCTCAACCTCCAGATATCTCAAACTCACTTCTTCTAGAGAACTTTAACTTTGTATAAAAAAACTCCCAACTAGAAAATCACCCGGTCATGATATAGTAAGGACTATTGGAATATTGTTCTTAAAAATCCGACAAAAAAACCTTTGCTTTCTTGGCCACTCTGTTCAATCCCTGCCTTAGAAATGGTCACTTTCCTGATAAACGGAAACATGCCGAAATAATAGTATTACAAACCCATAAATCTACTACCCACGATGTCTAAACTATTGGATAAAATTATCCACCGACGTCTCATTAAATTCTTAGACATCAATAACACTATCCCAGCAACCCAATATGATTTGCGCAGTAACTACTCAACTACTCACCAATTATTAAGAACCACCAACTTCATATCCGAATGATTTGAAAATAAGGAGCCCACAATAATACCCTTTTTCGACATAGCCTATGCCTTCGATGAGGTTTGAATCGAAGGCTTGATACACAAAATAATCGAAGTACATGCACTTGCATATCTTACTCGCATAATTTCATGTTTTCTAACCTCCAGAACATTCAAGGTCAGAATTAATGTCACATACTTAGACCTTAATAATGTTACAGCTGGAGCCCACAAGGCTCAATTCTTGACCCGATACTTTACAATATCTACACTTACGATGTTTCACATTTTAAGGGGGTGTTATAGTCTAGGCGGTCAAAAAAACAATTTTTTGTTTGGCATTTTATTAGAGTTTGGGGTATTGAGAATGTGTCCGTAAAATATTGTCAACTTGATTGAGATATAATGGTTTAGATTTAAATCTGTTTCGGAGGTTATAGTATATGGTAACAATTATGTCGTTGAAAAAAAAGAATGCGTGTGGGTACGAGAACACACAGTACTAAAAACTTCTAATTTTTACTTTTCTTATCCTATAATAAGGAAAGTAATGTAATCAGCGGAAATTTGAACTACCCAGTTTTTCACATTTCTGGACGAATCATACCCTCAGGACACCAAAAAAGTTGGTTTGGGCCATTGGTTCGTGTGTGTGTGTGTGTGTGTGTGTGTGTCTGTCAGTAAACAGGATATCTCGAGAACAGTAAGAGCTAGAGACTAGAAATTTGGTATGCAAGTTATTTATAGGTAGGGGACGCAGTGCGAAGCTTTTGGTAAAAATCGGCCTAGTCGTTTGGTCGCAAGGTCGCAAAATCGGTCGCAAAGCGGTCGCGAATCTAAACGGTTGAAGATAAAAAAAATTCATGAGAATAAAAACGATTTGTTATCACGAGATAGACATGAATTTAAAATAAAAGTAGGTAAAATAGGAACTCGAAAAAAAACTGAAGCTCAGGATTATTAATATACCGGGTGTTCATAAAAGTATTGGTAAATTTATATTGCCGGGTAGATCAGACCCAGACGAACAAAAAATTACAATGAAATTTTTTGATCCGAGATCAAATAAATAAGTTATAGCCGATTAAAAATTAATTAAACGGACCAATCACAGCGCGCTCGGAGAGCTTCTTGGCCGACTGTTGGTGGACGGGGGGGGGGGCGCTTGGCCGCTAGGAGGGAGCACGCAGGCGATAATGAGGAAGGCCGTGCGACCGAGCTCGGACGGCTACCTTCAGTGACGTAGCAAAATTTTAAGTACTAGTCAATTATTGCCTTGTACTGTTTATTTTAATCAGCTTTCGAGTGTTGGAGTCGCGCCTCGTCCTTTTTAAAATAACAAGTTCCTGGACGAGAGCGCAGGACCGAGACGATGGACCCGGTATAATATATAATAATAGGATAAGGAAAGTCGTGTGATGTTCACACCAGATTTTTTACACATATAGTGAACATGTTCAGATATTCATTCGAACCTCTAACTTTTATATTTGTTTACAATTACTACTTTTTTCGGACCGTGATAAGTAAAATTTTTTAGTAAAAATCGGAATATTTTTTTTTCAGTTGCCGCCATTTTGTCAATTTTTTTTAAAATTATTTATTAGAGGCCCGAACGATAACCACATGTCTACAAAATTAAATAAAAAAAGAATCGTTTATTCCAGATGACGAGGACGGCGGCAATCGCCACGCCCGAAAAAAACGAAATTTTGCAATATAACCTGTGTTATATATATATTAAAAATTTTTTATCTTACAACACTCAACCGAACTAGAAGTTAACGAGGTCTCTATTCCATGGTGTGGTGCTGAAGAAACTGTTAAATACTTAAGCATATACTTCCACAGAGAACTTACTTGGGGCTACCACCTTAATAAGAAACTTAATCAATGTCACACAAAGCTGAACCAGTTATATCCCTTAATAAAATCCTCGTTGAAATCAAGTGTTCCGTTCTGCTATATAAATCACTTATACGTCCAATTATAATGTACGGTTGTGTCATTTAGGGAACAGCTTCAAAGACGCAGACTAACGTGCAAATAATGCAAAATAATGCTGGTTTGTTACGAATGACCAAATTCATAAGGAATTACAAGTGTCACGCATTAAAGAATATATACACCTTACTGCCACACAGTTTTTCCCTAATGTGACTTATTGTAAAAATGCAATAACTAATAGATTAAATACTCCTCCACACTTCAGAAGCCTCAAAAGACTAGTGCCGCTAGATTTAACCGAATTAACCACCGATTTAACGCCGAATAGTTCTCTTAAATTTATGCACCTACGAATAACGGACGCTAACCAATTACATTTATATAGTGTTTAAGTCCTTTAATGTATATTTGTGACTATGTAATATGTAATCCCTATCATGCATATCACTGTATTGCTTATGTGATAAATAAATTTGTTAAAAAAACCTTCAATATCGTGTCACGATATCGTACTGCATTTATAGTTAAAGCTTGGCCAAACTCATTCTCAAAAAATAACAGTCTAATTACACCTCTAGCTCGTAATCCGCACCAAACAGTAGCTCTTTGTGGGTGCATAAGTTTTTCATGAATAGTACAAGGATTTTCATTAGCCCAAATCCGACAATTCTGTTATTAGCAAAACCAACCAAATAAAAATAAGCTTTATCACTAAAGTTGATGTTTAAAAAAATGTCATTTACTGTTTGGTCTTCCATCATCACCCAATTAGCGAATTGTTTCCGTTGCAAATGGTCTCGTGACTTGAGCTCCTCAGTTAATTGAACTTTGTAAGGGTTGAGGTGAAGGTCTTTAGTGAGAATTCGTTGCAAACTGGTTTTGCTAATGCTGAATTGTTGAGACGTGTTGATGTTCCTAGATTCTCATCGATACTTTCACTGACGACTGCAATGTTTTCGGCCGACCGCACAGAACAAGGACGCGGCAGTTTGTTTATCCATAACCGAACCAGTTTCCTCAAATTTTTTAATTAAACTTCGAACGGTATGCTCATTAGGTAAGTTATGGATACCAAGAATTTCTCCATTTTCGTTTACTACGTTCTAACGAAATAGCCCTATTACATTATTATTTTTCATTTTTCCCGTTTTACTATTTAGACCTCTCTTGCATCCTACTTTAGTTATTCTTAACTTGGTACATTTGTGTTATCATTGTCAGCTGATTTTAAAACTAAGCAGGCTAACAATTCATATATAAACAATACTACACAGTATAGAAAGTGTACAAGTATAAATATGCGTTAATATATGTATAAATAGATACAGATAATACAGGAATATGATCGCTTTATGATAAATAATAAACATCACAAAGTAAAATAGGCTCATATCCCTGATGCCCTAGCGTCGTGCGCTTGCAATTGCAGCGTTTGTGCATTCTAACAGAAGAGTAGTAGGTGTCCCATGATTTCCGCTTCACATCGATATATCCCTATTTGACTATATTGGTTTTGGACCTTCCTACTCCAATTCCAAGGTTTTTCATGCCAGCCACTCTAAACTATTTTCGTTGGGGAAGCTTTGAGTAACGGGAAATTCATTCTTAGGTTTCTTTCATGAAGTGAGATTTGCCACATTTCTTTTCTTTTTCTGTCTAACGGTTCTGTTAGTGATGTTACCTGCGCCTTGATTTGAGGCGTTTATTCTTGGGCACGTAATTATGTAGCAGGTGCCTGGTATCCTGTAATTGTTTGGTGCGTTCTGCCATACTGATTTCTGTTCTTCTTATGGATGGAGTTGCTATTCTGACTAACATGTGCAAGTAGTTGGCGTTTGTAGGTTTGAAGCTACCTGTAATTATTCTGGAGCTCTCATTTTATACTGAATCTATAGGGTTTGTTCGGAAAGTATCAGGAATAATCCAATAAAAACAAAAGTATTGCATGTAATCGTTTTATTTCTTTAAAATTCATCAAAATAGTTTCCCCCTGCATATGCATAGCACTTTCTACCAACCTAAAACGGGTTTATTTCAGGCTGGATGTGAGTTTTGGGAACAAAAAGATGTTGAGCGGGCTCAAGTCTGGGCTGCACGGCGATTGGAGCAACGTTGCCACGTTGTGCTTAGCCAAAGACACAATTTCATGCATTACGTTTTTTGGTAAATTCGAATCGAACACTTAAACGCCCATTACAGTATAAAAATTGTTTTATTTTTATCAAATAATCATCACGGCGTTCCGTTGACGGACGTTTTTCGCGTTCTTCGACTCACGGCTTCTCTTCCCTCACAAAACATATTGTGCCATTCAAAAATTCTCGTTTTTGACACGACTTCCTCCCTGTAGGCTCCCCTTAGGTTTAAAGTCTCAATGCTGGATTTTTAAGTTTGACACAACATTCCACCATCCAACGTTGTTCTTACGTATACTGCACGTCGAGTTAATTATGCTACACCAAAACACGGTTTGCGAGAAACGCGATCCTTACTCTCTTAAGGCAACTGAACCAGGCTGCATTCTTTACCTAACCCTCCTCCCCTACTATCCATCCTGCCGAAAACCAAGTCCCTCTAATCCTTCTGGTTGGCTAGAAAAATTATTCCTGATACTTTCCGAACAGACCGTGTATTTTGTAGGCGTGTATAAAATTTCCCATACCGGACATGCACATTCTGCTGTAGCATATGTCAATCCCATTGCAGTAGTCTTAAGAACTTGTAAATTAGCGTCCTAGTTTGAAGTAATGAGTTTCCTTAGGATTACATTTCTTGTGTTAGCTTTGGCTTCAGTTCTAAAATTACCGCTAGGTAGACTGGATATGAACAGTGTTGTAGTTGCACTGACTCCCACTCAATTTAAAGCGTTCTGTTAGCTTCTTTATTGTTAAGGTGGAATAGGCATATCTGTACTTTAATAGGGTTTGGTTTAAACTGGGTTTTGGGGTAACAGAGAGTAAGGTTTTGCAGAGAGTTGTACAAGTTTTGTTCAATATGTTCGATATTCTTTATCTGACTGGTTATTGCTACGTCATCTGCATATATAAAGCTTTATGTATGGGGGCTGATTGGTTGGTCGCTAGTGAAAATATTAAATAGTAGGTGTGACAAGACGCTTCCCTGTGGTAGACCATTTTTCTGATGCCGCCATCGTCTCGCTTTATCTTAAAATTTGAAGAAGTATCGTCGATCAGGAGGTACTGTACCAGATAGAAATCTGAAATGTGTATATATTTATATTATAAATCTTTTTGAATAATTCTCTCCTATTTACCGTGTCATATGCTGCTGCTACATCAATGAATACGCCTCTGTTGCTTTTCCTCTTTGAAAGCCGAGTGCTGAGTCAAGTTTAAGATTTGTGCCATGCACGACATTTGCGGTCTAAATCCACACTGTTTAGGGATCAGTATTTGATCGACTTCAGGAGTAATTCTATTTAGGATCAATCTTTCATACATTTTTAAGGTGGTACACTACAAAGAGATTAGTCTATAACTTGTTACTTCTTCTTTTGGTTTTCAGGTTTAAGTATTGCTACTACGTTTGCTTGGCGCCATATTTTTGGAATGGTGCATGACTTCCAGCAGTTATTATATAGGTTTAACAGTTTGTTCTTGATACTATCAGGTCCATCTGGCTTTCCGTTTTTAGGTAAGAAATTGTTACATCTAATTCTTTAGAGATATTGGTGCTGTTATTTTCAGAAACAGTTGGATCTGGTCGTCCGTTTAACAATACATGTGCAATACTGTTGGCTGTTACTGGAAAAAGGTCTTTAAGTAGTATCTCCAGTATTTTTTGCTACTATGTTTCATTTTTAGCGATTTTGTAGTCTCCCCCCACGTTTTCTTAATGTTATTGTCGAGATTAGTCTATTTCTCGCATCTATTGTCACTTCTGAGAACGGATCACTTTTGTATAGCCTACAATAATTTTCATATTCCGTTTTGCGTTCACTTGCAAAATCAGTTATACTGGTAGTCTGCAGCCTCGCGGGATATTATTTCTAACCACTTTCTTTATTAGAAGTACAAACTTTCTTTGTCCAATTCTTGAGCAAAGTTATTCCAATTGTTTCTTTTAAAGTTGAATCGCCTTCTGAATAGAATTTCGTTTGGGCATAAAGCAGACCCTAGTTGAATTATTAAGGGTCTGTGTTGAGTGTGTGGTATCGGGTTGAGTACGGTCTTGTTACACATATTCTCTAAGGTGTTGCTGATAAAGATTAAATATGGATTGTATCCTCTGTGCTAGCGCCCACTGTTAAAGAATGCTGGTTATTTAGGGTCATGTAGTAGAGTCATTAGTTACTTTCTTCCCATTCTTCTAATAATCGATTGTCCTGGTTTGTTTCTTAATATTCTCGGTTTATACCGTGGCTGTTAAAGTCTCCAATTAATATCTGGAGCTTTTGTTTGACTTTTGTGTAGTTTTGGTAGGGATATTTAAATGTGTTAGGTGGCTTGTAATAAGCAGATTTTACCTAGGTCTACACCAATAAGTTTTATGTTGTCGTCAGTCACGATCTCTTTTACTCCATCGACTACTCTTGTGAATTTACAAAAACTGCACTACCACATTGTTCATGTGGATGTTCTTTGACTAGCGTTATACCTGGAATTTAAGGGTTTATTTTGATTTATTCCTCTGTCCATCTCTTGAAAGCAGAGCACATCGAATTTTTTGTTGTTGCACATATGTGTTATTAAATCTTGTTTCGCTGAAGATAGTCATTCTTTGTTTAAGGATATAATTGTCAGAGATTGTCTTGAGAAGGACCGATTTCTGTTGTTCGCAGACATTCCTTTAAATCGGTTTGATCTTTGGTATTTGGTAAACTAGTAGCAGGATTCGCGACTTGAAGAACCAAGCTGGCAGGGGTTGCGATTAGAACACTCCTGTTGTGATCCTCTTCGTTAATATTGGCGCCATTTGATATTTCATAGATTCCAAATATGGAGAGTTTGTGTTGGAATATACTTAATTCTTATAATATTTTCCTCTACTGCTTTCCAATACGTTATTCTTCTTTTTAGACTTTTACGTATCATTATGGTATCCCTTTTTGTACACGTTGGTCTTTGGGTACACCATTGTAAATATAAAGGTAGTTACCAATCGTTTCAATGCCACATCCCTTTTTCTTTTTTGTTTGTTAGTGCAACTATTTTGAAATAATGTTTATTTAATTCGTAAATAATTTTATTTAATTTTCTCTGTAACCGTGCATTTAAAGTTTCAAAAATCATTATTCGTTTTCTCTACGCTTGTCGTTTATCATTTAATCAGTCCGTACTCAAAGGTTGGTAAATAATCTCAGAGTTGTATGGATTGCTGTTGTCTATACAACAATAAAACCTTGAGAAATGCCCACTGATTTTGACAAAGGAATTGGAGGTTTTAGAAATCAAATTCAGTTCTACCAACAAATACTACTCTCACGTCCTAGAAGACTTTACTTCCGTGGACTATGCAGAAATATATTCAGTGAGTGTATGTTGTTATGTAGTATACGAAACAGGGTAAAGGGCGAGTGTCCAGCGCTCTCTAACTTACTGGAACATATCAGCTAAGAGTAGAAGGCCCTGACAGAGATCTTCCTGGTCCTCCAGGTTAAGAATTGTGACTATGGACCTATTCCTTATTTCGTGGAAAACTTTTTAAAATACAAAAAGTCTACAACCAGCCTTGGAAGTAAAGATCCAAATTAAATAAATTTTTAAATAGTTGAACCTACTAACAAGATCATATATTATTTTAGACACTAATAAAAAGCTTTGTATTAAGATCATCAAAAAGTATGTTCAATTAACTTTTCTTTGCAACAAATGTTAACAGACTTTTTACAGATTACACCTTAGTTTATTGGTTGCTTATATTCGATGATATCTAATTAAATTCTTTTGATACCACTTTTTTAAATTTAAATGGAAAATTAAAACCAGATACTCAAAAACAGATTTATTGGATCCAAATTTTACAAATATTATTAAAAATATAATAGAAGTATTTTGCATAGACAATTTTCATCATGGTTCATGAACAAACATGCTTCTCCTAAGTGGAAAATACTGTTGATTTACTTTTACATCCAGTCAATATGAAAGGTATAAAGAATTTCTATTAAGCTAGGAGTACATACGCGATTTTTCTTAAGTCATAAAACACTCAACATGCATACTATATATTAAATTCACTTCACTCGTTTACCTGACACAAAGACAGATACAATATTTCTATCGTCTCCAACATTAATGAATTTTTGCAGTATCTCCAGTGGCGTGCATTCGTGTAGATAATCGGAAGAGCACTCCGCGATGTCCATATCGACGATTAACGCGTCGAAGTCTTTTCCCATCTCAAAGTTTCCGATGACATCGTCGAGAGCCAAAGCTGAAATAGTATGAGTATTAAGTGGGATGAACACAACGGGTATCATAAGAAAAGTGATGCAATGTCAAATTGCGCGATTTGCAATTTATCACAGACTAGATGAAATTTACTGTCATAATGCACATCTGGTGATTGTGTATGGCACAAATGAAGATGCTAAAGGGGAAGAAAAGAATAGTTTTTAGATGGACCTAAAAGAAACAATACAGGACTGTGGAGGAAATTTAATCATATTAGGTGACTTTAATGCTAGAATTGGTAATTAGCATGATAAATGGCAAAAGGAGATAGTAATCCGTTTCCTTGAATTTTATAGCGATAACAACCTTAATGGACTGTGGATGGAAATGAATTAATCATATTAGGTGACATCTCTGAATGCTAGAATTGGTAATTAGACAATGAACGCAGGTACTCAATTATAGTGACTGAGTAGTCAATCAGACAGTTCCTTGAATTTTATAGCGATAACAACCTAGTGATAATTAATTAATTTTACAAACAAATAAATACACAAAATCATTAGAGAAGTGCCCCAAAAGAAAGAAAAGTCAATAATAGACTATGAAGTAACTCCAAGAGAAAATAAGAATAACATATAAAGATGTAATGATGTAAAAGATGTACCAGTTAAGAGAGGATACGAAATTGGCAGTAGACAAAATCAAAATCAAAGCAAAGAAAATAGCCGAATTCCCACAAATACGGAAATCAAGAATAAAATACAAATTTACAAATTAAGAAATAAAGAACCAAGAGAACAATATTCCAAGGAAGTTGATAAAAATATTGAATACAATCATATATATGATGCGGCAAAATAATAACGTAAGTGGCATATGGGAAACGTTCAAACAAATCATCACAAAAGTAGCAACAGAAATCTGCGGAGTAATCAAAAAAGGAAATAGGAAAAGACCAATTGGTGGAATAAACATGTTAAGAAAGGAGTAAAACAAAAAAACTATGGAAAATATACTTACACAGTAAAATCAGCAAATTACGAAATGTACAAAGAGCAAAGAAGCAAAATGAAAAACCTGATAAAAGATGCTAAACAAAAATCCTGGGAAGAATTTGGACAAAAGCTAGAAGAGAACAGCAAGAAAAACCAAAAACTTTTATATAAAGTGCTTAAAAATAAATAGACAAGAAATAAAAGTGAGATCTATAAAGGATCGCAATGGACAATGGTTAATCAATCAAAAACAAAATTATAGATAGATGGAAAGCACATTTCAACGAACTACTCAATAATGAAAGGTAACATAAGAAACAAAGAAACAAAAAATTAAGCTATCCACAACAAATAAGTAAAGTAATAATAGAAGAAAATTACAGAAAGCGCCCAAAAAATTAAAAATAGGAAAGACTACCGCAGTAAATGATATAGATTCTAAATTGCTAAAATACCTAAGGCCTAATGAAAAGAAAAAACTATTAAAAATACTAAACTTAGTTTGAGAAACAAAAAATACACCAAATAATTTGAAAACGGCTATTATACATCCTATACAAAAGAGGCGATCAAAAGATTGTAATAATTTTCGAGGGATATCCCTACTATGTACTGCACTAAAGGTCTATGAAAGCATTATATAAAAAAGTAAGAAATATGATAGAAACCTAACTAGCAGATCAACAAAATTGTTTTAGACCAGCTCATAGCGTGAATGATCATATATTCACAATACAGCAAATTATAGAAAAGGTGCTACGAAAGGGAGAACACATATACCTAGGATTTATAGACATGCAAAAGACATTCGATATGTAGCAGGGATAAAATATGGAATGCATTACAAAATAAAGGGGTATATGCTGACCTACTGGAGACATTCAAAAGCTTATAAAAGATAACAAATAATAAAACAAACAAGTAACACAACATCAGAAACATTCGTAAATAAAAACAGTGTATTAAGTCCCTTATCATTTATAAGTCTTATCACTGAAGTTATAAAACAAAAATGGAGCCGAACGGCAAAGTGTACAATAGAGTATTACAAGGTACAACAGTGAAGGTACAAATTTGCAGATGATGTGGTGCTCAGTAAATAATAGAAAAGAATTAGAAGAAAACATCAATGTGTGGGCAGATATACTTAAAGAATACAACTTAATAGTCAATAAAGAAAAACTAAGATAATGGCCATCTCTAGTAAACAAGAGAAAATAAATATCAGACTCAGAGTAGAAATATTAGAACAAGTAAATTAATTCAAGTACCTGGAAGTAATCATAAATAGCAAAGAAACACAAGAAAACTAAATAGGAAACTGAATCAAAACATCAACAAGGATGTATAATCTATAATCTACAAAAAGTTTATGAATAAGAAAGAGATATCGAAGGAAGCAAAAATAACAATATACAACACAATCTACATACCAATACTAACATATGGGGCTGAGAATTGGTTATTAAAAGACAATAAAGTAGACTACAAGCTGCAGAGATAAGATATTTAAGAAAAGGGTTAAAAGGGTGGAAAAAATAAAGAATGAGCACATCGGTGAAAAATAAAAATAAATTATCTGAAAAATAAAATAGACAAAAAAATAGGCAGGCCACCTAATCCGAATGGGTAGCACAAGGCAAGTTAAGAAAGTATGGGAAACTAAAAAACAGGTAAAAACAGAAAAGGACAACCCAGAACAACATGGCAAAACAGCGTAGCGGAGATATTAAAACGTAAAGAAAAAAACACAGAAACCAAGAGATAGTAAAAATGGCAAAATTTTGAAGTAGAAAGGTAATAAAAACCTACGACACCTACAAGTACAAAAGAAGAAGACATGAACGTCTCCAAAAATTAAAAACACAAGATCGCATTCCCTTTGAGAGCAATATTTGTAAATTTGATCGCTACCGGCTAAAATGTTATAAAAAATTGGACGCACAATTACAAGGGCACATAGTATATGACAACAATTTCTTGATAGCATTATTCTGTGTTTAACATTAAAACATGCATTGTGATGTGCAGTGAAAAATTTAACACAAAATAAGACAGAAAAGAACAGAATTAATTGATAAATTTTGCAAAAACAAAATCGCAGACATCTTGCTGACGAATACAATGCATATATCATTATTGCTCTAAGATATAAATGTAATACTAGTGTCAATTACAAAAATTACAAACAAAAACTAGTTTAAAATATCCAATAATTTAAAAAGTAGGAACTTCTGATTTCAGGTATGTCTTTTTCAAACAAAACATCTTCTAGCAGCAAAATTGTATTATATTTACTAAGACATTTTAACAACGTCCATTACCCTTTGCTCCTCCAAGAGTAGCCATGTAAAAGGCATCGTAACAATTCAACGGATCGTACTCTTCGCCATTTTCAGTCTTCTTAAAAGATATCGCTATAGATGTATCCATCGCTGACCTCATTGCGTCTATTATGGAAATCGACCGTCCTCCTGCTACGTCTAAAACTGCTAGTTACAACAAATATTGAATGTTGTTCCATTTCTTACCTGTGCCCAAACCGACATTTACTTTATAATGCACCAACTCCCTCACGTCGCACAATCCAGACCTTAAGCAGAGATTCGATGCTGGACAGTGGCTGACGGATGTCCCTCGATCTGCGATTAGTCGCTGTTCTGACTGGGATAAATACACTGCGTGCGCTAGAGACGTCTGAAAATAACTTTTTTAATGTAAAAAAATAAATAACCGAGCAAATTACCTTTTCTGTAAGGAGATTTGCTTTGTCGTACACTTCTACGTATGATTTTCCAAAAATACCTTCCACTTGCTTTATTTCTTCCAAATTTTCAGACACGTGAGTCTAGAAAGAAAATATATTTATAGTATACTATTTCTCGTCTATGAAAGATATTCTTTTAGTTGTCGATTAACACTATTTACTCTTTTAGTAAATCCAAAGAAAGATACACATATTTTTAAAATCAAAGACTAATTAAAATTATGTTTTTTATAAGTACAACTAATTTGAAGTAATAGTCACAACAATTCAAAAAGTTAGAAAATATTATTTATCGTATAAAATTATAATAAAAAAACAAAGTTCATGAGTCCCATCTGACTTATAGAACAATATGTAAGAGCAAGCCCGCAAATACACTAAACCGTTGGAAAGTTTTTACCAACTTCTAAGAAAATTTATTCAGCAAGCGATTTGTGAATCAAGAATCCCAAAATCAAGTAATCTTACATTTTAAGCGCGTCCATCAGAAAACTTCATCCTAATAGTAGTCCATTGAAGATAATCTTGATGGAAATCGGAAATAGGTTAAACACTACGTCATGATATAGGGTGAATTATCAGCCTTAGACATAGTACAAATTATTTTTTTTGAAAATACCGTTACTAATGCCCTTTATATAGAAATGTGCTTTATAAATCATTTAAAAGCAATTTAGAGTTAAAGATTTCTTCTGTTTCTCTATTACCATTTTTGTAGGAACGAAAGTGACTTGCTAAAAACTTTCTAAATACATGAATGTGGAACAAAAAGAGCATTACGTTGAACTATTATACTTTATGATAAAGAAGAGAGGCGTTAAATATTACATTTACAGTGCAAAATTATAATAAAATCATCCTAAAAAGTATTTGCTGCACAAACTGAACACCATCACCAATCGAACCGTTTTTCAAGAAGACACATGAGAAAGCGCATTATTGCTATTACATAAAAAATGTCAAAATAAAAACCAGGCGAGTTGTGTAAGCCCTTTTGTTACCAAAAGTAGATAATCAATTTCCATCCGAAAATGTTACAAATGCTTGTTAAATTTAGTCTTTAATTTAAATATAATTTAAAATATATAAAATTAGTAAACTGAAAATAGTAACTAAAAGAGAATACATCCATATGTCAAAGTATTTATAGTCAACCGCATTATTTTATATTATTCAACATAATTTGAATTTTTTAATGTTATTAATATATATGGTATTAATTTTTTTAGTTTCTTCAATAAATATATTATTCCGATTATGATTTCATCTTTATTAACTTTACATTACTATGTTTATATAGATCTGTCATATAGAATTTAGTTTACTGATATTAGATACGTTAAAAAGTCTAACCATAAATTAAAAGGTGGTAACAAAACCAAAAAATAAACAAATAACTACCAAAAAAAAAAGATGTATTTGGGCGAATCAAATATAAATCGAAATTTTTTATCCACAATAAGATAAGCGGAGAGAGGCGCTATATCTGAGCATTATGGTAGATATGCCTGAAGATTTCCTCCATAGGGTACCTCATACTACAGCTTTAGTCAGTACTATGATGTTGGTGCAAGAGGTACCGTGGTTCAATGTGCAACGAGTTATTATCAAGTTCTTTATGGCATAGAGTACAAGACCATTTAAACATTTTGGGAAAACTTAAGGTCCAGTTTAAAGACAACTTGTTTAAACAACTCAAGTGTATGCAGAGCATAAATAAGGTCAATGTGCCATAAGCAATTGTGGCTCTGATCTTAAATTCGATATTTTTTTTCAATAGCTGATGATGACCAGCTATTAGTCCTAGAATATTTTGAAAATCGACCACGACAATTTTTTATAAAAAATTAAAATGTCAATTTCTTCACCAAAACTTCACCAAACTTTGACGGCCTGGATAACCGCGGTCCGCATCGAAATTATATATGAAACTAATAGCGTAGAAAGATATTACCATGAGACATATTTTAGCTGAGTGAGAAGTGCCGGCAATTTTTTTTTTGACCGCTGGGGGGCGCCAAAGTTTTTGTAACTTTTGGGAAAATTACGTTTAAAATGGCATCCATTCGATAAATTGGGATGGAAATGACGATAATTATTCATATCAAGCAAATTCAACATGAAGGCAGTTAACGTTGCCGAATTTTAAAAATTACTTAACAAATATTTCAAACATCGAAATTTATTTCGAAGAATTAAGACAGATATAATACCAAAATGTTTAATTATATTGAAGAAATTATTATCTACATATTATTTACAAAAGTTCGTCTTCATTATCGGACATTTCGACTTCATCATTATCGAAGATTGACGCCAAATACTGGACGTTACTATGTCTGGTATAGGATAGATACCGGACAACGACACAAACATGGAAACAACAGCCAACAGTCCGTATCTACATTTGCAGTAATAGCCTAATATTGACTCACATCCTCGGCCATTGGGTTCGTATTTGACGAAGACATGATATTGCTTTGATTCGATGAGATTTTGTACATCAGAGTATGTAAAGTATTGCAGATCGAAATCAGAATTGGTCGATGATTTTGAGATGTGTTCCAAGACATAGGATTTGCATCTTTTGATTTGATACGAACCCAATGTGAAACACATTATGTTGTGTTCGTCGAGTTTTGGGAAGTCTTTGAGAATGGTTTGGTCGAAGGTCTGCCATTTAGAAGTCTTTCGATCCATTTGCAGCGCACTCAGTTCGGCACATTCGTTCGGCAATGAATCCTCCTAACTCCTTATCGGACTCAATTGGTTGGAAGAACTCGTTGCAAAGAGCGGCTGCGATTTGACAGTCGTGCATTGCGATTTCCATCGATAAATTTGGTCTTTTATTGGCCAAAAGTGCCAAAAGTTTTCGTTTGAGAATTCCATTGACGACTTCAATCTTATATCGTACTTTTGTTACTTTTCTCGTCTCATTTCTGAATATAATAATAAGTTCCGTCGCACATCACTGCGGTAGTACCTGGTCCACAGTGAAGAGTTGCCACCATCTGCGACTGATGTGATTCTATTAGCTCTCGCTTCCACTCTCTAAGGCTAAACGGCTTTCCATCCAAGTTTTTCTTAAGCTCTTTCTTGACCGATTTCACAATTTTTGTGATGTGGTTCAGAGGAAATCGAAAATTTGTTTCTAACTATCAATTCGTTTTTCCGGTTCGGAGTTTGGTCAGGTAGACGGTCAAAACTTTTTGTATAGATCGTTTCGAAGATTCAATATGTATTTATTATGAATTTGCTCGAATTGTGCTTTTGTTAATCCGATCATTGTTTCATAATCTTCCACGCGTTCGAAAGGCTGGGTTGATTATTCGTCGTGGTCTTCAAAAATAATATTAGAATATCAGTCAAATCCCTCTCCTTTCAGTGTCACTTTGTAGTCGTAGGTCAGACGTTTTAAATCTGATTCACTTAGTTCATTTTTGTTGGTATAATGATGACCACAGCAAGTGTAATTCGGCGGAACATAAATGAGCGTTTTGGCTAGGATCTTCTTTCGCACGATATCCGGTACTTCATTGCGAGAGGAAACGCATTGGCAAACAATGCACTGGATTTCCGAACCTTTGGCTTTTTTAACACCTGACACAGATCTTTCCCTATCTTCTTCAAACGACTCTTGTGAACTACTTGACACGAGAGATTGTTGTGAAGAATTCGGTGTCGTGTTTGGTGAGTGGTCAGGGGATGAAGTGTTGGAATGTGTCGACGATCGATCTTGGCTTTGTGTTTGTAACAACCGGCGATAATCCGTATAACATTTTGCACAAAAGAAATCGTTGTCTGATATCGACTTGTCTTGAGTCTCTTCGACGAATCTTCGGATTTGAGCGCCGACTCCATATTTCAGACCATATGGCTTGGCCTTAGCGCGGGTTAAAGACTTGTCACAATTCGCACAATTTCTTTTCGTTTTTCTTCCGGAACCACTGGAATCGGATTGTGGCTCCATCATCGAAACCTTAGAAAAATGAAATCAATAAAACTTGGTTCATTTATATATAATGTTATTTTTCAATGATGACATTTTGATGATAATAATTGATAATATAAATTAATGAATTAAGACTCGCCAATTAGCAGCTGTCCTTCGATGAACTAATAATACAATAAATACTTTTTGCACTTCACTTATTAAAAATGATGAAACACTTCACAAGTAAAAAAAAGATTACAGCGATGTGCACACTAGGCGAACAGAAACATAACTGACGAATCTCGAACACTGCTCTCCTTTTTATACATTTCGCCCGAACCATAAGTACCTCGCTTAATTCTGATTGGTTACATTTGACATGACACCATTTTCCAGGCTTTTGATTGGTCAATCAATTTTTGCTGACAGATCACATTTTATGATGACATGACGTAATTGATGGGAGATCCTGTTACATCATACTTCATGTATCCAATTTCTCAATGTTATTTATGTGGTGCAATATATAAATGCGTAGTAGTTAATCGGAATTGATGACATGTGTTTACACACATTTATAATAAAATTTCTGAAAATTAGAATGTGCGCTCTCTATTAGTTGAATTGGCTTGATATGGATAATTATCAATTCCATCCCAATTCATCGAATGAATGCCATTTTAAACGTAATTTCTCCAAAAAGTTACAAAAACTTTGACACTCAGACAAAATATGTCTCATGGCAATATTTTTCTACGCTATAAGTTTCATATATAATTTTGATGCGGACCGCGGTTATCCAGGCCGTCAAAGTTCGAATTTCTCCCATAGACGTAGTGGTTAAGAAATTGACATTTTAATTTTTTATAAAAAATTGTCGGAGTCGATTTTTAAAATATTCTAGGACTAACAGCTAGTCATCATCAGCTATCAAAGAAAAATATCGAATTCAAGATCAGAGGCACAATTGCTTATGGCACATTGACCTTTTTGAGATAGCGCTGAACGACTTCTAAGAATCAGCGTGAATATTCGCATTATTCGCAACTTTCTCGGGGACCATCGTCGATTAACGGTTGCTGAAATGTTTCTGAGTTCAGAATAAATTGCGGCAGTGTTCAGGCAATCCATTGCGTTATTTTGCTTCACGGAAACGCCTTATTCTAATACAGCTAGGTCAAACTTGACAGAAAAATGAAGGATGTTTTGAATTATACTGGAACACCCTCCTCACAGTTAGGATTTATTGGAGGACAGAATTTGACGATAATGTTTCTGTCACAATTCCCTTCATTTTACAACAACTGGGCCAAAAAACTACTAATCGAATAGAAAGACTATGTTTGCTATTAAATATAATTATTAAGTAGGGTTTGTAATTTTTTTAATGCTTCAAAACATTTTAAAAATAATAATTCTAACTTTGTACAACCTTTACAAGCATAATTAATATTTACATAAAAAAAAAGAAAATCGCAAAATAAATCTTGGTTTTGGAATTTTATAATCAAATCTCCATGAATAACTTATTAACCTTTGAGCGCCCGAGGATGACACTTAGTTTTTCGGATTCTACTCTTCAATCTGAGTTGAATGACACTAATCTGAGGTCTCTAGGATGTATGCACCAGAAGTTTAACGATATACAATAATAACTAGTTAATCAGGACTAATTTTTTAACTCTTTATCTGTGATATTCAAACACAAGAAATAGGCGTTATTCACCCGCTTGATATCCATTCTAAATAGACATAGCCTTGAAAGTAAGTAAACTGACTATGTGGCACTAGTGGCATTAAAAGCCAATTATGTGATCTATAATTTTCTCATAGTAAAATTGATGCATCAGGAAATAAAAAAAATTGTTTACTGTGTAGAATGGGACAAACTGACCAAAAGCCATTAAAAAAGCTCACATGATCCACCCCTATCTAACTTGTGAAATCGCTATGCTGCTTGGTGTAGGAAGGTTTAAATCTCATTGATTATGGAAATGTAAGACTTTTCGATGTTTTTTAGGAGCAACAGAAAATTGCTACTAATCTATACTCTTTCGAGAAAAAATCATGACATGATAATATTTAGAAAGATTACTGCTGGTGAATCACCGTTAACATGTGGTATCAAATACGATACTCTTAAAAAAAAAAGAAAGAGATAACCTATATAGGTATTATTGAGTTCTAAATAATGGATACTGCAACAGTTATCAAAAATTCCAAAAATATGATATAAATAATAATAAACTAAAGATTTCATCTATTACAGATGTAGAAAATTTGAAACAGTCTCTAGGTAGTGTGTGGAGGTAGATATTTATTGGTGTATATAACTTTCTTGATGTAAATTTTAGGTATTTTTTGAATTTTACAGTTTTCTCACCTCATGTCACTTTTATTTAGACATTCCATTTTATCGTAGCAGTGTTACTAATAACCAAGCAAACAAAATTCAATAAATCAGAGCACAGGTTACTTCCTGCAATTATTAACTACAAGATCATAACAAAATTCTTAAATCTATTTATAAATAAAAAAGTCAAATTACGTACAGGTATTATATTGACAGACTAACTTACTTGTATCTGCAAATTATATTCTTTTGCCAAGCTTGCCAACTTCTTCATGTCATCCATATCCAAACTAAGTGCAAACCGGGGCGTAATAACTGGTCTCACCAAACGGCTCTTTAAAAATCGGTTTATACAAAACATAGTCAGGCGCAGAAAAGAAACGACACCAAACCTTTCTCGCCAACACAGCCGTGACAAACTTTCTAGTGTTGGTAACTATCTCTTCCGAGGTTTCTAGGTAATCAGGAGGTGCAAGACGAGTCATGTTCACCTTTCCCACCAACGCCCTCTGTCCGTGTCTAATGGCGGCATCTACGAGAATTAGACTGGTTTCCCCAAAGAGAGTCGTGAAATAACATGCCGTGGTGGTTCCATGGTGTAGCGTCTGTTTCTATTGGATAAATTCCATTTTTATATAAACAAACTTTAAAGTATATGCGTTAAACTTACCACGATGGCGTTATATACCCTTCCAGAATACTCAGGATTTTTGAACTTTTTCTCCATCGGGTAGGTGTACTTGTCCAGCCATTCTAACAGCGGTTTATCCAAACCCAATCCAATGTTTGGATACTGGGCCGCATGAATGTGGGTGTCGATCAAGCCAGGAATTAATATTTGACTGTTCTTTAAGACCACTTCATGGGTATTATGCAGACCAAGCTCTATTTTGTATCTATCCAAAGCAGAGATATTATCAACAGCCATAATCTGCAAAATAAACGTAGAAAACTTACAACAAACATCGGTTAAAATTAAATAACTACAATAAATAACAAATATTGTAAAAGTCAGTTGCTGAGGATTGTAAATTTAAATATGAATAAAACAGAGACATGGCAGCTGTATGCAGCATATACATATGCAAGAAAAAAGTCTTAAAAAAACTTTTGCAAGAATGCTCTAAAAAATGTGTAATAATAGAGATGCATAATAATAAAGATACACCAAAACAATAAAGATGTTAAAAATCAAATAGTTGAAATAAGCGACCTACCAGCAAAACAGTTTTAACAAATAAATGTGATAAAGAGCACCACTATGATGCAAAAAATTAAGATAACAACTTAACAATATATTGACAGTCATTTTTAAATATTTCGCTTTGCTCACGTAAAAAAGCAGATTATAGATAAATATAATTTGATATTTCCTAATCTCCATCTCCTTTTTTAAAATTAGTAAAATTAATTCTTCGTAGTTTTTTATCAAAAATTGGACATTTATTGTAAAAGAACGGAACCTTATGTTTTATGCAAAGTATTGTCCATTACTAGCACTACTTTTTCCTCTCTTTCTGACAGCATCCACGAATCGACCCGGGCTTCTATACATAAACTAAAATATTTTCTGACCAAGCTGATTTTTGGCGTCTGTACTTGACTTATGATCCTTAGTTGAATATTGAAAACGTTACGTCTATCTATCACAGATCAAAAATTATAAGGCGTAACAGATGTCAGAAATGACAAAAGTAGAAGCTGGTCTCCAGCTTGGAAGTTGCCTTGATCAAAAGTTATAAGGAATGACATATTGGAAGTCCGCTAAAAACCCTTATTGCATTGTTGTAGGACATCCCACCTATGCCAGCCCGCAGATGTGAACCCATGTGAGTCATATGCTTTCGAATGAGACCACCCTTGTGTCTTTACGTTCAGTAGTTCTCGAGTTGAAAGTCGTGACAGGCAGACAAACAGACGTCCGCACCGATTTCATTAGGCTTCCCTTTGAGGTATAGAAGCTTAATAATAATAGTAACAATAATAATAGTGAAGTTCTGCACTTAACAATACTACGACTTGCACATTGAAAGATCAAAGCTTCAATAGGTATGTTCTTTCTCACTTCTCATTGTTGTGAACTATCTCTAATACGGGACATTATTACTCTTTGTTCGAATAGAATGTAGATACTAACTTATTTTTAGTGCGTAAGTAGGCCAATCACCAAGTAGCGAGAGCCCAGGATAAAATCTGGGTCTGCCCACAACGAAGTCAAACAACCACGAGCAAGCACCTTGATATTTGCGTATATGTATTTGTATAATTATCTGTATTTACAGCCATCACTCGAAGTATTACATCTAGTACAACTAAATATTGTCACTATATTTGATAAAGAATTCACACTTAATGATTAAGATTAATAAATTCCTCTGTTAATAAAAAAAAACAACAATAATAAAACAATTACTAGTGTAAACGTAAATATCGAAACCACGAACTACGTACTAAATACGCTAATGGTAAAAACAATGTGTGTTTGTATTTAAAATAAAGTTCGTATTTAAAGAAGAGTAAAACTAAACTAATTGTAACGAAATATGTACATTTGATGAATTTCAAAGTAATCTGAAGCTAAAAACTTTACTGAATTAGAAGAAAGTATGTAGAAAAATGTTTTGTAAAGATCTAAAAAAAAATTGTTAACCAATAAAAAGCAAGATATAGTGCAGCATGTTCTTAACTTCCAAACAATTAATTCAAGAATTATGTACATAAATCTAGAACTAAAAAATACCAATAATTCAAATATATGCACCTACCAAAGATATAGATACGAGAGAGAAAGAGGAATATCCCCACATGAGAAAAATAGACGCATTACAGTAATACGAAAACAAGAGGTAGGATACTGTCCTATAGCAAAATATGGAGAAGAACAAACCAGAAATAACAAAGGTGAGAGTATAACAGACTAATTATTAATATAAGAACACATTTTAGAAATATAAATATATAAACCAAATTGCATAAGAAGCAAAAGAACGAGAACAGAAGAGTAATATAACATATAATAACATAGAAAAAATGCTAATATATGCAATACAAGATGTTAAAGTTATAAGGGGAGCAGAATTAAATACAAACCATGGACTGGGGGTAACAGATATAAAGATACAAAATGAGTAAATAAAAAGTATGTGAAGATCAAAAGTAGAAGCACTAGAAGATAATGAAATAAATGGAAAGTATGAAAAACAATTATAGATAAAATTAATGGAATTAGAACACGAACAAATGTCAAGTCAAGAATAGGATCGAAATAAAATATGAAATAGTTAAGAAAACGACATTATAAAAGCCAAAAGTCAATGTGTAACAAAATTATAAAGCAGCAGTCTTAATTAGAAAAGAATGAAATGGTGGGACAAAGACATAAAAAGAACGAAAAAAGCGTAGAATGAAAATGACAGAACTAATAAAAATAAATAAACAAAGCAAAAACAAGATAAAAGAAGCTAAAAGAAACCCTTACAGAGAACTTGGAAAAAATAGAAGATAACTATATACAAAATAAAAACAATTTTGGAACGTGATTAAAAGACCTAAATGTGCAAAAATAAAATCGATAAGAAACATAAGAAAAAAAAGAAGGCAAACTAACCACAAACACAAAAGAGATACTACAAACCTGGAAAAACATTATCATTTAAAGAGTAACAAGACAGAATGAACCCTAAGAACCAGAAACAACAGAAGAGGATTGACATTAATTAGTGGAGGGAGAAGATAAAGCAAAAAGAAAACAAATAAAGTGATAAGAAAGTTAAAATGGTCCCAAAACTCATAAAAAACAAAGGAATTACACTACACCAATAGCTACAGAAAATGCTTCAAAAAACATGGGTTACAGAAAAGATACCAAATGACTGGAAACAAATTGTAACAATACCTATTCACAAAACAGAACATGTAAAAAAATGTGATAACCACCATAAGCTGTAAAACTCCTAGCCAAAGAACATATGTATCGTAAACCTAGTATCCAAGGAAGAAATATGTAGAGCATTAGAAGATCTGAATATAAATATAAAACTACAGGACGTTATAGAAAGCCTACGTACAACTATGTGAGGAGCTGTCATTAAATGGAGAGATCTCTGAAGAGTTTAGGATGGAAATAGGAGTCAAACAGTGAAAAAACATTGAGCCATTAAACTCGAAAATTACCTTTTAAGTTAGTTGTGCAGATATGCAGATGACATCGTACTAATATCAGGAAATAAAGAGAAACTACAAAGAAATATAAACATTTGGGTGAAAATTTGTAGAGAAGAGGGATAAAGGTAAATGAAAATAAAAATAAAATCATGTACATTATAGAAGAAGAACAGAACGAAAATACAGATACCACGAAAAACGACAAAATACTAGAAGTAACCGACAGACAATAGTAATGCTTAGAATTAGATTGGAAAAATAGATCAATAGATAAGTAGTAGAATAGTAAAATCAAATAAAATATATAATATAATAAGCTATACATTTCCGGAGAAACTGTAGCTGCTTCTTAGCTCTGTTGGTCCATTTGCCGTGGTAGATAAGACGACATTTTCTGTTTGTGTTCTTTCTTTTCCTACAGGTTCTGTGTTTTAAGCTTAATTTACTATCTTCTTCCATTCTTTTCTATCCTTAATCATAATTTTCCAGTTGTAAATCTTCATTCATCTTATATCCCCTTCAGTTTGTTCTTTCTTGCCTTTGGTTTTCCTCTCGGTCTTCATTCTGCTGGGCTCCATTCTGTTAATATCCGTACCGGTTCTTCTTTGTTTTTTCTATGTACATGACCGTACCATCGTATTCTTAGTGATTTAAAAATCCTAATTATATTTTCTTGTTTTAGCAGTATATCTATTTCATAATTCATCAGCTGTCTTATTTCATCTTCTGACTTTTTCGGACTCATTATTATTCTTACAATCTTTCTTTCGAATATTTTAAGTTGTTCTTCTTCTTTCTGCTTCAGGTTTGCCGTTTCGCTGCATATGTTATAATTGGTTGAATGATGGTTTTGTAGATGTTCAGTTTTGTGTTCTTACCCAGTGTCTTATCTTTCAGCAGTTGTTTATTGGCATAAAAGCTTTGTATCCTGCATGTATTCTCTCTTTAATATTTATTCTTTCGCTTCTTCTATGTATTGATATTTCTAGATACTTAAATGTCTTCACTTCTTCAAAGTTTTGCTGCCTAGTTCTTAGTCCCACAAACATTACTTTTTTTGTCTACTACAATGCATGTATTTTTTTTCATTGATTGCCAATCCATTTTATTTTGCTTCTTCTTCTATTATTATAAATACGTCTTCTAGGTCCCTTCGGCTACTTGCTACAATTGCTACATCATCCGCGTATGCAATGATCTGAACAGATTTCACGTTAATTGTTCCACTATTTTCATTTTTTTGAGCATGTCATCTAAAGATGTTATAAATAGTAGCGCTGATAGAGCCTCCCCATGTTGTACTCCTTTGTTTACGTCAAAGCTGTCTGAGTTATTCTGCCCTATGATGACTGTTGCTCTTGACTTGTACATTGTCATTCTAATCAGTTTTATTGGTTTTTGGGGTGTTTTTAGTAGTTCTAGATCTTGCATTATTTTTACTCTTCTCAGTTGGTCAAATGCCTGTTTGAAGTCTATAAACAATATATGATAATTTGTTTCATTATATGTAATGTGTCAATTGTGAATTTGCCTTTCCTGGAGCCAAACTGATAATCTCCGATTTCAGTGTGTTACGTTAATATTTATTTTAACAGTGAAGTTAAAATTTTATATGTAATATTTAACAGTGTTATCCCTCTATAATTTATACATTTTGTTAAATCTCCTTGATTGGGAATGGGCGTTATCATTCCAACTGTCCAATCCTCTGACTTCCAAATTTTGACTATAAATTGTGTATTTTCTTATGTAGTTCTATTCCCCCTTTTTGATCAACTCTGCACTTATTCGATCTGTGTCTATCGCTTTGTTATTTTTAAGTTTATTTATAATTTATACTACTTATTCATGACTCGGTATTTGTTCCAGATTTTCTAATCAATATTCCGTTTCTACCTCTTGCTGGACATCTTTGTATAATTTTCCAAAATGCTTTATCCATTGCTCTTCCTCCAATATTAAGATATTACACGATTTCTTTTTTTGTTTTAAGTGTCTATAGAGTGGCCCTGTGTTATTTCTTCTGGGCTCTATCTCAATTTCAGCCAACGTGTTCTCTGTCCATTCTTTTTTCTTCTTCTTACATAGTTTGTTTATTTTCTCTCTTTTTTCTTTATAAATATCCATATCTTCCTGTTTTTAACCATTATAGTCTTGCATTCTTTTTGCATTGTAAGATCCTGTTCGCACTCTTCATCAAATCAATTATTCTTCCTTCTATTTTCTTTGTATCTTATCGTGCATTCAGCTGCTTTCACCACAGTTTCTTTTATTAGCCTCCATTCATCCTCTACACTAGTTTCCTCTTGCCTCTTTTTAATCTATTTTCTATTTCATCATTGTACTGCTTTCTACTTCCTTCAATTTCTAATCCTTCTTTATTCCAGTTTTTGTGTATCCTTACCTTTTTTGCTATTTTGCTCTTCTTTAATTTCATTTAGAAATGACAAGGTGGTGATCCGTATCCACGCTGATCTCTCTGTAGGATATTACGTCATTAATTCCTTTACTGTTTACTTTCTTCACCAACACATGGTCAATTTGATTACTATCTGTTGTTTCAAGTACCATTCAAGTAATTTTGTGATTCTTTTTGTGTTACAATTTTGTACTCATTATGAACATATTTGTTGCTCCGCAAAAATTGCACATCATATCTCCAATTAATATATATATATATATATATATATATATATATATATATATATATATATATATAGAAAAGCAGGAATCAAGCAGAAAAGCCAAAATTCACCTATACAAAACCACATATGCACTAACATTAACTTATGTAGCTGAATCGTAAACAGTATTGGACAGAAATAAAATAACAGCAGCAAAAATAAAATACCTGAGAAAAACAATAGGTACAACGAGAAGAAACAGGATTCTAAATAAAAGTTAGAACACTGATGACCAAAATGATAGAGAAGATGGACTAGATAATGGATCTCCTGACTGCTTTGATAACAAAAATGATATAATTCCAAACACCAAATTTAAAATATCCATCTGGAACGCCAATGGCTTAGCTAACCATATTCAAGAAACCAAAACTTTAATCGCAAATATAAGCATAGACATTATGATGGTATCATGACAGAAAAAAGTTATATCAAAATCTCCCACTACACAGTCTACCACACTCAGCACCCAGAAGGCAGAGCCCGAGGAAGAACGGTAATCATATCAAAGATACTATCAAATATCACGAAATACCCAGATATAGCCAAAGAAACCTACAAGCTACAACAGTATCAATAGAAGATTGGCAAGGATAACTCACCCTCTCAACAGTATACTGTCCTCCTAACCTCCCCATCAACAAAGAACAATACAAAACTTTCTTCAATTCTCTTGGACATCGATTCATGGCTGGTAGAGACTTCAATGCAAAACATCCCCATTGGGGTTCCAGACTAACAACACCACGTGGCAGACAACTATATAAGCTATGGATAGAACAACTCAATTCCACTTTCATCTGGATAACCTACGCATTGGCTTACAGATCGACAGAAAATTCCGGATGTGATCGATTTTTGCATCACCCCATTTCTATTAAACCTAGAGTCGCAAATCTGCTACAAAACCAAACCTCTCAAATTAAGCAATAAAAACACTGACTGGTATGCCCTCCGTAACAACGTGACCAAGAAACTAAATTTAAACTGAAAACCGATCAAGAAATTGACGAAGCAGTTGAGCACCTTACAAAAGCGATACAACAAGCCGCATGGGAAACCACCCCTCACACACAAAAACTGATAAACCCGGACGCTGCCCTGAATTCATTAGAAAAGAGTTTAATGAAAAAAGAAAATTAAAAAAAGATGCCATATCACACGACCCCCTATCGACAAAACATTCATTAACCGAGCTATGAGACAATTAAAGGAATTGCTCAACGAACTAAAGAAACTCTCAGCGACTGAAGCTACCGACTATTTCTTGTGGGAAGTAACTAAAAAAATTAAAAATCCCCAAAGAACAAATCCACCAATCATAAAAGCCGATGGTAATTGGGCCAGAACTGAACATGACAAAGCCAATACAACTGTAGAACACCTTATTCCAAGCCATGCCAAGGGAGATATTGCTAGAAGAAAAAACTCCTATCCATCAACTATTAGATGCCCCATAGCAAATGGATACTCCTATAACCAAATTCACGATTTCTAAAGTAAAAAATGTCATCATCACCAACCTCAATACCAACAAAGCACCGGGCTACGACTTGGTAACAGGTAAAATCCTAAAAGAGCTTCCACAAAAAGGCTACAGAATAATTATCTACATGTTCAATGCGATAATAAGAACTGGACACTTCCCATCTTAGTGGAAAATTGCGCAGATCATAATGATACAGAAACCTAGCAAAAACGTAGCTGAGATAACATCTTATCGCACCATCAGCTTTCTACCTATAATACCTAGTGTCCGAGAAACTCTTCTTAAAGAAATTAAAACCTATTATTGAAGAAAGAAGCCTGATACCCTGCTTTCAATTTGGATTTCGTCAACAGCACGCGACAATCGAACAGGTGCACCGAGTAAAAAAAAAGATGATCTAGAAAGCAAGAGATACTGCTCTGCAGCGTTTCTGGATATATCACAAGAATTTGACAAGGTGTGGCATGGAGGTCTAAACTACAAGATGCAGATCAATTTACCCCATCCATTCTGTAAAGTGCTCAAATCCTATTTAACAGAACACCACTTCCTAGTAAAGTACGGGAAATGTACAGCTCACTGTTCCCAATTTCATCAGGGGTTCCACAAGGGAGTGTCCTTGGCCCTCTGCTCTATTTAATATACACAGCCGATCTGGCAACTACCACCAATACTCAAATTGTCACCTTTGCAGATGACACTGCAGTAATGTAATCACACCAAGACCCCAGTATAGCAATCATCTCAACAAGATTGAGTGTTAAAAAAGGAGCATATCAAAGTGAACAACACGAAGTCAAGACACCCACCTTTACCCTTCACAGAGAGATATGTCCAACCGTGTACCTGTGCAACACTCCACTCCCACAAAAGGACGAGGTGAGATATCTCGGCATCTATCTGGACAAACGATTAGACTAGTCAAAACGCGTATGAAATAAACGTCTCCAGCTAATCCTCAACTATCGGAAGACAGCAAATTCCTCCTCTATAAGGCGATATTAAAGCCCACTTGGACTTACGGAATCCAAATATGTGGCTCTACCAGTAACTCAAACGTCCTGAAACTGGAACGCTTTCAGTCCAAAACACTACGAGCTATCTGCAACGCACCATGGTACGTACCAAAACACGTTATCTATCGAGATCGTTAAACCAAAACTGCCAAAAAAGAAAAAAGAGATCATTCGAACACCTTGGCCAAGGACCTATTTATCGTTCCCAGAGTGAAGAGACTCAAGCGACACGACTCACTAGAACTTCCGCAAAGAATTTAAGTACTATTATTATCATTAAGTAATTTAATCTAATCTAATAAAAACCATGTAATAATAAAACTCACAAAATGTGAAATACACTTAAATGTCAACTACTCACTGTCAACACTTTTACTTATTGTCTATATAGACAGATTGTAATTAGATCATGGATGTAATAATAAAAAAAGAAGAGTTAGAATTAGACCCCATAGTGAACGAAATTAAAATAAACCATTTAAAAAAACCAGACTGGACAACACAAAGACCCCCCAAAAGATAATAAACCTAAAACGGAAGGAACGAGACCACGCGGAGTACCAAGAAAGTTATGGAAGGAACACGTAAAAAAGTTGGTTAGAAAAGAAAAAACAATTGTAGAAATACATAAAATGGCAGCATATCAATGAGTACCGAAAAAAGCCCAGCACCGACAAGTACAACTGAGCAAAGAGAAAAAAGAACAATAGCCCTTATACCATAAACTTACAAGACCTACCAATCTAAGAAGCTGTTTTATTTATAATGTGATATTAACGTATTACTAAACTGTTTCTAGAAATAAGAATAAAATTATGACATAAAAGTAATAATTAGGAACTCTTAACAACACGGGCTATGCCTTCCAAGAGAATTCGTCACCATCTCATACAGCGCCCTTTACAATGTTAATACAATAATCATAAAATAAAAAGTACTAAATCTACAATAGAAAAATATAAAGAAATTATTGTTATGCCAAGTGAAGGAAGAAAACAAATTGTAATCTTAAATACATTTAAAAATTATGAGAATTTTTATTAGGGCATTATTGCAGGCTTACTTAATTTCCCAATTGGAAAACAAACAGTTAAAAAGGCAAAAATGTTGCGAAAACCATAAGGGCATTAAAGTAATTTATTTTTTACTGCAAGTTACATGATTTTATGAGCCACTACTTTTTTGGTTAAGAGGTATTAGTCTTTAGAATCCCACTTTGTATTATAAATGGTAACTATATTCTTGAACTATCGGAACTGTTACAAATAGATAGCTTTAGTCAACTTTTTGAATGATTTCTGATAATGATATGATTTATTTCTTTTGGTATTTGTTAGTTCTCTTTATTTTGCTTTAGAAGCAAAACTCGCGTAATTTCATTTACAGCTGCAATTTGCTGTTTATTTTAACACAGAGTGCAAAAACCAGCATTAATGCTGTAACAGAATGCACTTGTCGTAATTGGATTACCAAATTGTGTCCTGGTGATTCTTCATTCAAAGGCGACCAACGTTTCGGTCGATCAACTAAAGTTAATGATGGCCAAATCAAAGCCACAATCAAATCGAATTGTCATATTTCAGGTGAGATTGATGAAATATTTCACCGACAGACGCTTGGCTTTATTAAAAAACTTGATATTGGAGTTCTACATGTAAGAAATTCACTTAACACAACGCATCAACATCTGCGATTTGCACCTCAAACGTGCTGGAAAATTAGATTACCATTTACTTTGATCATAAAACCGTTTGAATGGCAAAAATTTCAGTAATTATGCTGTAAAATTGCACTCGGTTTAATTTTTTGCTGATAAGGACCAGAAGTTCTATAAGTTACCAGACATATGGCAAAAGGTTATCAAACAAAATGGAAAACATCACAGATTAAAGTTCATTCATTCTACAAAAAATCGTGGGTTATTTCACACAAATAAATCAAAATTACTTTTGCAACAATCTATTACATAAATTAGAATTTATCTCAATCTTATTTACGACAATAAGATAGCTCTAGAAGTCCGTATTTAGTTCATTTAATGACAGGAACCTAAAATATAATATAATAGACGAAAATTGAATCGACATTTTAATCGTCAAAAATAAAATCAACCACCTAAGGCATTTGCAAAACTTACAAATTTTCAGAAAAATTTCAAACTAATAAAAAAACGTATTCTATAAAAATAACTTTTTATGTTACTTAAGATTAGTCTTCTTACAAATTGTAATCCAGTAAATATGTCCTCAAATGATTTAGTCAAAACAATTTTTATCAATTCCTCAAAAATTAAAACAAACGATTAAACTGCCAGTAGGTACTATTAAAACTAATTTTTACAAATTTCAAATTCTGTTTATAAAATTACAACTTTTAAATACTCTTAAATTTTAATTACAATTTCTTCCCACCAACAATTATCTTTATAGACTAATAATATAATAAAGTTTAATTTAATACTTGAGTTTTAGTTGCTCAATTAGGGCAAACAATGGTTTGATATCTGTAGTTTAGTCTATACAAATGTTGTTAAAATTTAAGTAGCACAAATTATTCAAAACATAAATCAGGTATTATTACTAAAATAAAACAGGATAAGCTACAAGCAATTATTACAAATTGAGAATTAAAGAAGCTTTATAAATGCAATATTTAAAAGACAATTTGAAGCAAACAAACATGTTGAGGAAATATTATGAAAGTCGCAATTAAATAAAACATTCCAAATTTTACAACTCTGTAATATAACACAAACAAGGAATTATCGCACAAAGTGTCTAGTATACAGAAATGAGTTTGCGTAAAAAACAATAATGCAAAAAGTACCGTAAAAAATAGTGTAGAGATTTTTTTTTCTAGAAAAATTTATATTAATATTTAAATATTGTGGGATATAAGTTAAAAAAATTATATAAAAAACATAATTAATATCGCCACAAAATTGACAGAACATATAAAAGAGCAAAGTACTCTTCATAATCGAATTAAACAGGTATTTCAAAATTTCAATTTGCATACTATATTTTAAAGGCCCAGTGTATACAATTTATTCACCGTAAACAGCTCACACTCAATGCAGTTACATTTGTATAACAAAAAATAAAATAATTAAATGGCAGAGGAAATTTTAGATTTCAATTAGTAAACCAAAAATATAGAAAGAATCATTCCATTAGTTTCGCAGTCCCTTACGTAAAGTAACAGTAAGCAAAAGTCTCTTGACTTTTGACATTGTTAATCATACAGTATTAATTTATTTGCTTATAACCAGTACATAGTGTCGTTAAAACTGGTGTTAAATAGCATCAGCAAAATACTTTAATCTTAATATAAATACACATGATACTCTATGTTATCTATAAAGATTAAAATAAAATATATCATAGTTGACATGTTAGCAAAATAAGCAGTAAAATGTGTTCTTCGATACCTAATTGGATCAAATCTATAAAAGTGATTCAAATTCATACATAGCAAAGAATTATTTAAAAAGAACTATTTTTTATATACATAAAAAGCATGCCGATCTTTGGTTAAAGTCTTTGCGTAGGTGATAGTCTGATAAAGCCTTCTGTTGACTAAGTTGTATTGGGGAGAATAAATTCTTTCGTGGATAAGCATTATCTAGGATCAATGACATGGCCAAATTCCAACCTTGAAAAAAGCTTTTCATGTAAATTACTTGTTTTTACTGTTTTATTCATTAGCTTTCTATCACTCCGTTATTAATATTTTCCCATTTTACACTAGATAATTATTTTATTGTACTACCAAATAAAGAAACAATATTTTCAAAGTAAATATTGCAAATAAAAAACACATGCAACAAAAATTGATCAAACTCAACAACAATGCTAGGAAAGTAGGATTACAAATAAACTCAAACAAAACTAAACTATTAATCAAAAACAACATGGGGAATACAAGAATACAATTAGAGGGAAGAGAGATAGAGGAAATAGACGAATTCTGCTACCTAGGAAGCATAATAAGCATTAAAGGAGGCACAGAGAGGGATATAGAAAGACGCATAGGACAAGCACAGAAAGCCTTCAATTCACTATTTAAAATTTGGACGTCAAACAATATCAGCAGAAAAACAAAACTCCGACTCTTCCACAGTAATGTAAAAAGTACACTACTATATGGAGCAGAAACCTGGAAAGAAGACAGAAAACACTAGAAGAAACTGCAAACATTTATAAATAAATGCCTCAGAACTATTTGCGGAATCTTCTGGCCAGAAGTAATCAGTAATGAGGACCTTTGGGAAATGACAAAAGAGGAAAGAATAGAGATAACCATAAAAAAGCGCAAGTGGAGATGGATTGGTCACACCCTTAGAAAACCGATAGGAAATATAACCAGGCAAGCCTTGGAGTACAATAGGACAGGGAAAAGAAGGAGAGGAAGACCAACTAATACTTGGAAAAAAACAATTACAGAAGAACTAAAACAAGTAGACCTAAATTGGAACCAAGCAAAAAGAATAGCAAAAGATAGAAAAAAATGGAAGAAACTAATGGAAAGAATTGTGACACACACAAGAAGTCTAAAGCTAAAGCAAATGAAACGCCCCAACAAGGGCGCCCTTTGCTCCAACAAAGGAGCTATATGATATGTGATGATGAAATATTGCGCTTTAAAATGCAACAAATTTGGATCGATAGACAAATATATTTTTGTTATCTATAAGTATTTTCCTTAACTAATATGATACATAATTGAACTATAAGGTACATCTCTTAGGTGAGCAATTACATCATTTCATTTGTTTCTTCACTTCATAAGAATGATCAAAATATAATGACTTGCTCATTCTACTAAATTAGTTTCAGGGCATCAAGAACCTCTCACAAGGTTAATGTAGCATTCGAAAAAGGCAAACTAAAAAATTGCTTTGTACAACGAGGACTATGTGAGTGCAATCCAAACTTTACAAATAAAATCGAAACAAATTCGAATTTGGCCTGCCTAAAATTTGCTGCTAAATTTAATATAAAAGAACTGTAAGATTGCAACCACATCACCTAAAAAAGTTAAAAATTAACCAAATTGTTGTCAGATATCTACTTCACATAACAAACTGCAACTACCATATGATATTTCATCTTACTAATTCGAATATTAAACATAAAAGGCTTTATCATTACCTTTAGGTGGCCACCATAAGCACCAAAGATGCAACTGACCCCGCAAAAAATTGGCAACAGTTTTAAAAGTGAAACAAACACCACTTCTGCAACTAACCAAAATAATTTTAAAAGGAACTACTTAAAAATAACAAAACAAACAAAATAATTTGTTTCTTCAAAACAACATTACACCACTTGTGACTCGTGACAAAATAGTAGAATGAAGAAGTTTTGAGAAATGCGAAATAAAGGAGAATCTTACGAATGCAAATCAAAAAGAAAAAAGCTACACCAATAAGACACATTTTCTCCGATGAAGTGATATTAAAAATTATTAGAAAAAAAAGTAACATACATACATAAATCAAAGCATAAAAGATACATATATCGCTAAATCAGCTGGACAGATTGAATCGATATTAAAAGAGACTAAGAAAAAAAACTATAAACATCAAAACGTGGAATGTGCAATGCATAAGTAAAACAATAAAGAAAATTACGATGAAAACAGAAAAAAGAAACGTGGGCATATTATTATTAACGGAATCAAAAAAGAAAGAAGGTCCTATATATAATTACAGAGCGAAGTGTTTAAAAAAGTAACAATAACGAAAAGAGTATCCATTATGATAAGAAAATTAGTAAAATATGTGACGAATTGGGAAGGAATAACATGAAAGCTAATATAAAATTACTGGATATTAAACGACTATTGTTGGAGTATATAAACCAAGTGATAATCCAAATTTTACGAAAACATTAATTAAATAGTAAAAGATAAAGGAGAGAAAAGAGTTTTAATCTTATTAGAAACTGAAATGCCAAGACAGGTAGAAAAATATATGACAAAATAGCAGGACTAAAGAGAAGTAAACAGTAATGGGCACAGACTTGTAGATCTGTACAAAAACTTAAAACTAAAAATTAACAATAGCTTTTATAAACATAAAGACATACACACTCACACTTGGCATAAACCCAGCAGGCACCTAAATTTATAGTGGACTATAGGTATATAAAATAACTCGATAGTAAGCTAAATTGAGACTTTAGGAGGTACGACCTTATACAGGATTAGCAAACTACAGTTATCAAGACTCAAAATTATGTTTCCACCGAAAGCTGCAAATAAAAATAGAGGATGCACAAAATATCAAAATGAAAATGGACAACCAAGTAGAGATTTGAAAGGTAAAAGTATATGTTACTTATAGAAACAGAAGTTAAATACAAAACTAAGAGAAGATATAATAAATAACAAACATATAAAAAGTTATATATGAAAAAGCAAAAAAACAGTAGAGTATAGGACGAATAAAACATGAATAAAATAAAAATAGAATCAAGGAACAACAAAAATGAAAAATATGGTTTGAGAAAAATTAAAACACGGAGAAAAATGTAGGCAACTGGAAAGTCGTATAGGACAAAAAACATACGGAGAAGTATAGTGATTTATAAAAAATATAATTCATGAAATAAATTGATATAACTTGTCATTAATATATATAAAACAATGGGAAGAGTGCTAACAAAGAGTTCTCGAAAAAATAGGTCGCACTTCCACATAGAGAAAGACACAGAAATATAAGACCAGTATGTAGATACAACAAGAGAAAAAAATAATATTGGTAGTAAGAACATTAAAAAAAGATAAAGCTGGTCAAGAGAATATTCCTACAGAGTTAATAAAACAAGGTACGAATAAACATTTTAAAATAATAAAAAGTCTAATACCTAAACTACTAAATGAAGATCCATGACCAATCGAATAGAAAGAAGCACACACTATAGCTACACAAATAGAGAAAAAGGCAAATAATTATAGAGAAATATCAGTAAAAAGAAAAATCTATAAAATAAAATGGAGAAAAGTGGATTTAGATGAAATAGAAAAACAAAACTATAATTTATACTTATCGACTTCACAAAAGCGTATGATACGGTACCACAACAAAAACCCTGAGAAGCGTTAAAAGTTGCGAATATCGAAACCTATACACAAATTTAAAGTCAAGGGTTAAGATAGGAAACAAGCTATCAGATGGCTTCAAAATAACTAAAGGCTTACGACAGCGGTGTACAATATCTTTAAAATATATATGAACAGAACAGTAGAAGTATGGAAAACTAAATGTAGAGGGATGTGGACGACCAAGTTCTTGCAGTATAGGAGTACGACGACATTACGAAAATTAGTTGAAGAGTACGACAAGTGGGAGCTCAAAATAAAAGGTTGCAATCATTATATATATACCTGGAGGACCACTTAAATAAGCATACAATAATAAGAGAAAAACAAGCCATAAGGGTATTTAATTCTACATTCTGGAATAGAAACATAAATTCAGAAAGGCAAAAGTAAATATATAATATTGTAGTGGAACGTATAACATATAAGGCGATGTTACAGCAAGTAACGGAAAAAAAGGTTAAGAACATTAGAAATAGATTATTGGAGGCGCTCAGCAAGTACCTCAAGTTTAGATAGGGTTTAAAACGAAACAATAAATAACTTAATGGGAGTAGAGAAAGATATAAAAAATACAATCAATGTAGTTTGGGCGAGTTTGAAAGATGGGCGAGACGCACATTCCGAAGAAAGCAATAAAATAAAACTTCCGATGACATAGAAAGCCAATAAAAAGCTGGACAACAGGGATATGAAAAGTAGAAGGCAGAGAAGGTAATAAAAGCATGAGCGTGGAGAATTATTGAGAACCGGAAAGCAATAGATGCTGGAAAGAAGAAAAAGATAATTGAAGATACGGGCTACAGCAACTAGGCAGAATTAAAACATCTAGCCTATTGAATCGATTGAAATGAATAGAAGTATGCAACCAACCAGCAGTCCACCGACGAATGACTAACGAAGGAACAAAATTTATTTAATTTTTTAGGATCTCTCGCAACAGCTCTCGCTCCTTTTATATATTATATGAAAAATAAACAATTTTGACGTGTCAGCATTTCTTCTTAATTGAATTTTTAATTCTTCATATAAAAAAGGCAAACATATTTGAGGTAACCTGGACGCACTTTTAATAAGTTCGGCGTTTCATTTTCACTCGATCATAACACATAAACTTTATATTTTCCTTTTAATTAAAACCATTATAAAGCAAATATTTTTAAATAATTATCTGTATACAAAAAACATGTATTTTTACTTTATGTGAAATTATCTTTTGTACACTATTTTAAAGTTCATGGAACAAGTTTTTTCAGTTAGCAACTAAATAATTTATAAATAACTTCAGTTCTGCTATTTTACTATAGGGATGACACTAAAAATAGTTTAACAGTTCCATATCATAACTGGATACCTCACAATAGTCACCTTAACATGCGAGTGGTAATTACGTCACATAAATCAGTATTAATTAAAATTAGTAAGCCCAGAATGGTAATATTACCTTGCTACCTTTAACAGCCACGAAGCCCTTTTCGTACGTACAGACCATGAATGGTTTATTGCAATGGACCACATTTCCGATATAAATGAGCACCACGGGCCCGTTCATTTTCCGCAGTTCTGCGACCTGAAAACCCACTATCAGTTTAAGCGGCCGAACACATCACTCCTACACCGCACAGCTGTCGCATTTATGTTTACCGCGCAGACATCCAACTACCACTTATCTGCGTGCTTATCACGCACGAAGGCGGTTAGCAATAATAAATTATTAGTACGTACCGTGCTTATGGACACTCACTATTGACTAAACAACATTGGAACGACTTTCTGCGGGAGTGAATCTCGACCTTTGTCCTCGCTGCGCTTCCTAGAAAAAAATTACGATGGTGTATTCCCAGTTTCTTGTTAAGCGGACAGTGAGCATCTACGACACTACACGCGTTTTAAACCAAATTTAAGTTCATTTATATAAATAGCGAACAATATCAGAACAGATAAGTTGTGTACTTCGATAATGTATATTAAACATTTGGCGATAACAAGTCATCGAGATTCTTTTTAATTTGTAATTCATTAATTATGGTATTTTTGTACTGTTGTAGAAACCCCCCCATTTCAAATTATTCTAAAAAAATATTTAGAAATTTTTTATAAATAAGCCATAAAAGGCAAGTTTTTACGTGAAATACTATCATTTTAAATTCTCTGAACAAGTACGTCAAATGAATCGAATAAACTGAAAACAAATTAATATAATTAAAATAATAAATTTATAGATAAGGCCAAGACCAAAATCATAAATACCATAATCATTAACACTGTTAACACTTTGCTGTGATAAATCATGATTGTGATATAACATAATAAAATAAGAACTGTTAGGTGCAGTAAAACTTCCTTCTCTTTTTCAAACTGAACAGGACGGATATAAAATCCGAAAAGGCAACTTTCAAAAACAAAGCAAGTCATGCAATTGACCTTGTGGCCTCCATATCTCGGATCAACTAAGAGCTACAGGTCAATACTGAGGAGGATAGTGACCTAAGGTATCTACTGGCCAAATATGAGTCGGTCAAGTGGTTTCGGAGATTCGTGTCGACAGACACACACAGACAGACAGACAGAATCGTGGTCACATTAACATTCGCCTACGCCTTACGGGCGTTCAAAGAGCTAAATAAACTACCTTACCTGGTAAAACTATAGAATAAAAAATTTTATTTCAATGCGTTTTCAAAAGAAAATACGGTTGCTTTCTTGACATATTGCATTTAGTAGGACTTGGAGCCTCTAGCGCGATGTTTGTAAACCTCAGTTTTGGGAGGGAGGTATATCGAGTTGACTAAGCAACCAGGAAATATCTCATGCAGTATTTGGAGTAGTTTTATGGGCTGTAGCTCCATCCTGTTTGATCTAATAGTTTTGCAATTGGAGTGCATCGAGATTCGGTATGAAAAATTATCAAATCATTTCCACATATAGATTCGAGGTAGCACTAGCGTCATTGTTCCAAATCTTTTCGACAACAAAAATTCTGTGTTTGTCTACGATGTGCGAGGTCTGATTAAGGTTTTTCGTGCCCTAGGCTAACAATTTCTCACCCGCTTTCCTTCCAATGTTTCCGTGTTTGAAATGTTGTCAAAAAATTGATTGTTTAGACAAATCCCAATTTTTTCAATTTTCAATAAGAAAAAATAAAAAATTTCCATTTCATCAAAAAACTTTTATTTAAAAAACATTTCTGTTTCTAGCTTTAGAATTAGCAAAAATTGCAAGGCCCGCCCTTTTTTCTTGTTTTAACGTTAATATCAAAAAGTGGTCGTTATTTTTTTTTGTGTTCTTATCTTCTTTATTAATACCTTTAATAATTCCTAAAAATTCTGGTAAATGCATATATTCCTCAAGAAAAGTTTTACCCGAATCAGAAACATACTTTTCCAATGACTTATTTGCCTTCTCTGCATTCCGTCATTTTCTGTACGAATAATTTCCCATAGTAATTCGCAATACTTGTGTATTTCTATATAAACTGTTCTTTTTCGCACTAAGTTGAACTTCAGAGAATCAGTTTCTATCACAAAACACTATCATCTAGGAAACTCATCATTTTCATCTTTTTTATATCACATTTGCTTCATATTATCTAATCTAACATCAGTCTAATCACTATGATCGCTAATGTGTGTCATAATATCAAGAATCTCTTAGTACAATTTGTGTAATGGTTGGCATTAACACGGGCACTCACTCTATTGCGTTGCCGTCAAAGTTTTTAAAGCTAAGATGTCCTTTCTAAGGCGAGACTGCATCTCTTCTTTTGAGAGATCTAAAAAAACTTTTGTTAAAGAAAAAAATTCAACAAAGTATTTGCTGCACTCCACAACCGTAGAGCCAACTAATTATAAAGAATGGCCCGCGCAAAGAATGTATGTAATCAGAGAATTTCCATCTTTTAGCCTGAAGATCTTTGTAGCACCCTGATATGTTGCTGGCATTGTCATACCTTTGTCGTCTGCAATTGTAGAGGATATATAATAATATCAGACCAAGACCTACAAGATATACGGTTGACATTACAGCATTCGCTATTTCTTCACATTTATGGTCATAGTTAAGAATAAATATTAAAAATTGTTCAAGAGAAGTGCCCGAGGTGGCAAATAGCGTACTACAAAAATTAGTTGCTCTATGTGCGACATTTGGTGTTGAGTCCAAAATTATAGGATAATACTTGACCCTTACAATCTGTTGAACGATCTCTGTCTTAACTTGGTCCACTAACTATATAATAAATGAATTGACGGTCGTGCTTGATAAATACGAAGGAACTTTCCTCCTTTATTTCCAAATTTTGCTACATGTTCGGTCATAAAAAGAATTTGGGTATTACTTCCATGCAACCAAGAAAGTTTTTTTTTTTACAGAGCATAATATGTCATTATCGCTATTAAATGGTAATCCATGGAAAACTAAAAACTTCAATAATTCTTAAAAGACTATTTCGCTCATACAATGGTTCATTCTTGTAATGTTCTGCTATTTTACAATCAACTCATGTAATACTCGACTTCTAATAAATGCACACTTTGTATTCAGAGTTGTTGTCATAATGGTTTATTGTATGACTATTTTTCAAATTATCAAACCCCTTAGTTGCTAGGGACGTGAGTGCTCCATAAAGTTTACACGGCTCTCAAAATACTCGTCCGATGACGATGACTTTGAATAAACCAATAAGTTTCGCTTGATCCGTTCCCCATTCATTAACTTTTAATAAAACAACTGATTGACTAGCACACTCGCTTTCAGATTTGCCGGGTCATAGAGTGATATAAGTATTTTTAGAGTTCTGTGAGCCTCTTGCAGTTGTAAATTTGATACACTACATTTTGGACTTGAAGTCACTGAAGTCGATGACGGCAGTTGTGGTTGTTACACACTATGTGAGAACAAATATTTAGTTTTAATATTATCCTGTCGTTCAAGGCACTTTTTGGAACTTGGTGTTTTTAATAAATCTGGATCATATTTACATCATGTTTGAATTAAACGACGATTTAATTCAAAATTCAACTCTATTTACAAAGGCTGCACAAAATTACAACTTATAATATTATTAACACAACGGTTAATAATTACTATAACAACACTAATTTGTTTGTGCTATTGTTGTTTGCTGTATGACTTCGCTTATTCGATTATTGCATTATTGCTCCGCCTTATATTCAAACGCACAGTTCTAGAACGAATCAGAAGATTCCGGCACGGACGGTGATCGATTATTCTGGAAAGTTTATAAATAATTTTTTGTGGTATGTTATTTCTGTTAAAATATAAATGTTTTTAAAAATTAGTTATACGTCGATTAGCAATTAACGTACGATTTCAAGTTTTAATAGTTATATCCTATTCAAAGTTTTTCTAATTGAGTTTACTTTTTCATTTACTCAAATCAAAATTTTGCACTCCCAAATTCTAGCGCCCAAGGCTATAGCTTACTTTGCTTGTGGGTTAATCAGGCTCTGGCATCATATTGGCTACTAAGAGATACTCTAGACAAAATTTCTCAACTACCTGCGTCTAATAAAATCACTTTCCTTGCTCATTGCTTCAAAATGTCCCTTTGAAATTAGACAGGGAGTTTTGTCGCATTCTGCGCCTTAACAAATAGCAAAGAAATATTTTCTGTTCACAGATTGTCGCCAATGACTGATAATTTATTATTGATATTTTAATATAAAAATTTTGGATACAAACTTCGAAGAGTAATCTAAAATATGGATCTTCCATTTGAAAGCACATAATCTTCCTAATCAATCAATTCCAACATATAAACTAAACACAAACGTACTTTCGCTGCATGAAAATGTATTGAGTTTAATCACCATATGTACAGTTTACCTTACCTACTTAATTAATAGTTTTCCCTATATAGTATTGCTGCTTGAGCTCTAAGCCTTTTAACTCATAATAGTTTCATATAAAATGACAGCTTTTTATCAGTCGTGTTTTGAGTGTTCATAGTTGGATAGGTATTCGACATTTTGCTGACCTTCACCTACTTACAGTCCCCATATCTCTGTCATATTCTTCCTATCAGAAATTCTTTCAACAAATGGTATTCAAGTATCTTTTCAATTAAAAAAAATTAAATACATTAACAACGTTAAGAGAAAATAATTAAATATTGGGTGAGAATACCATTGGCGAACTTACAGCAGTTAAAAAAAAGCGGGTGGACAACCAATTCTCTTTGTTAATTCAGAAAAGTTACAGACAAAAGTTAAATGAAATGCATCGATTACTGTGAGATTACTTCTGAGAAGTTTAAATGTATTCAAAGAGATTATAAATTGTCAAAATAGAGTAGAAGTAGCTTCTTTCTTATTTAGAAAAAACAGAATATTTTTGGAGGATGATTGTAACTTGCAACGAAAAGTGGATTATCTATGTCAGTCATATACAGTCAGCTAAGAGCGCATTTGGCATAATTAGCAATTGGTAAAAGGCATCGTTCTAATTATTTTGTGAGTAGATAGAGAAAAGATTTGTCCTTGATGCTTTGTCTTTTATGACAGTTTGCATTGAAATCTTGCTAGAGAAACGCGTAAAGCACCATGTGTGGCGCGCACGCGTCGCGCTGCGATTGTGGACTTATTTGCGCGAAATCCGGGCATAACATTGGGTCAAGGAGCAGCAAAATTTTAACACAAAAGTGATATCGTAGTTCAACGAAGAAATCATTGTTAGGTGAAAATCATGTGACGAAGCGGCTCGCTTGGGCAAAGAACAATATCGACCGAGATTAGAACAATGCAATTTTGAGAACAAAGCTTTTGTTTGGGGATATGTTGTCATCCCACAAGTCAAGTCAACTTCAACTGACAGGTAGGTATAGCGGACCGTTAAACGCCCAGTAAAAGTACATCTTTGGGGCTGCATCTCAAAACTGGGTTTCGGAACGTCGCATCTGTTTACGTACAACCTAAATACTCCGAAAATGCTCGAGGTTTATAAGAAATATTTGTTACCGACTGCCAAATATTGATTCATTAAGAAAAACAAAAAATGGGTCTTGCAGGAGGACGATGACCGCAAACACCGCAGCAAGGAGCAGCAAGAAATTCCTGACAGATATGCCATCAATATGGCCAAAAGCATGCCTCGGAGACTGGATACAATAGTATTTTTGTTCTGGCAAAGTACAACCTATCCATTTAATATCTTTAAATATTTTTTTCTCCACCTTAAGCCAAATACGTTCTTACTTAACTGTACAATTTGGACAGCAGCCAAACCGTGCAAAAGCTAACACACAGAATACAAGAGCAAATTTTCATCCTATGAAAACTGTAGTAACTATATGGTGCTCTAAAAAGGCATCATCTACATACTTTGTCTTGTCACCCGATGAAACAATCACAGCAGGGTCTTTTTCAGATCAACGCAAGTCCACAAGTAGCGCAACCGCCATTTCGTTAATTAATAGATTTTGGGTATAAAGTTCATTTCCGGGGCATAGATAATTATATATAATACTAGGATGCATTTAAGTTATAATATCTCCAACTTTTTTCTCAGAACTGGCAACAGATAAAAACATGCGGTTTATTTCAAAATACATGTACGGCACACGGGACTCTAGCGGCAGTAGCGAGAATAAAAACTGTTTTTTATACTTAAAATGGCGACATTTTCATTGCAAGAACAGCGTGTAATCATTCATTTTCTCTATTTACGTAGTGTGACACCGATTGAAATACATCGCCAGTCGAATTATACAGTGGTGATGGTATAATGGATGTGTTTAATGTGCGTTTGTGGGTGCGACAGTTCAAAGAAGGTGACAACAAACCAAGACAATCTCGGTCTTGCACCAGCCGGTCTGACGACATGATCAAGCGAGTGGAGAAACTTGTTTTAGAGGATCGCCAAATGAGTGTGGAACACATCGCCTCCAAAGTTGGCATTTCCGTGGAATCTGTACACACAATCCTGCACGAAGACCCGATAATGCAAAAAGTATCCTCCAAGTGGCTGCCACGAATGCTGACAATTTTGAAATGATTTTTCATTCTCAATACTCACCTGACCTGGCTTCTGGCTTCTGGCTTTGGCTGTTTCCAACGATGAAAGACACTGCCCGTGGTCGCAAATTCACTAGTCGTGCCTCTATTTTATCAACGATTTTCCAGTGGTCAAAGAAGACTCCTAAAGAAGCTTTCGCAGCGGCCATGGAATCATGACGTCGACGTTGTAAAAAATGTGTACGGCTGTAGGAAGATTACGTCAAAAGTGACAACAGTTTCACAGTTTTCGTGTAATTAACTTGTGAGAAAAAATAGGAGGTGCTAGAACTTGAATGTACCTTGTATATACGCAAAACCAGAACTATAATAACGGAGAGACAACCATTTTGGCCTTCAAAGACTTTAAATTTCATTGACATTGACATTTAGTACTACTTTAACATAGTAAGTTTGAATTCGAATTAATCTTTGTATTTAATTCGTATTGCATTACAATTATCACAAAATAAAAAAGGAAAACCCAGAAAAAACTAAAATTAAATATAAAAATACCTCTAAATCATCACTAAATATCAATTAACTGTCTCTTAGAGAAAAAACATATAATGACGATTTAATTACAATCAAGAATTAGAAGCAGAAATTACTCGAAATTGAGACTGGTTCAACTAAAAGCAAATTAATCAGAAACAATAAATGTGCTTCAAAGGAATTATGACAAGAATGAAATGAAATTAAATATAAATCATTAATATAAAATTCTTAGCAGAATTGAACATATAAATAGAATAAGACAAAAGAATAAAGCAGAAAGAGATCAAAATTGAGACTGGTTCTGTAAAATTTGCAAAAAAAAAACAATAAATGTGCTTCAAAATTATGCAGAATGGGATAAATCTATATCGGAATATTTATAGCATGCTTGCAGGGATTGCATTTCAAAATTCAAAGTAGAATAAGAACAATACAGTCTAAAAACATTTGCCCTAAACATTACTTCTTTCAACAGTTGTGGAAAAGTTAATTATTATTTATTTCTTAGATTATATTATAGTACAGGGTGTTTGGAAATTGCACAATACTATTTTAGGGACAAAATAAACATAAAAGTTAATATAAACATATGTTTCAAATTAATATATTACCGAGATATTAAACAAGTACAAACGTGGAACTCCTTTTCCACCAATGTCCGGAACTTCTACATAAACAAAAATGTTTGGCCACTTTCGATCACATCAATCTCGAGATTTTCCGATCAGGCTGATTTTTGGCGTCTCGACTTGACTTATGGTCTCTACCTATCACAAATCAAAAATTATAAGGCACGACAGATGTCAGAAATGACAGATATAGAAGCTGGTCTCCAGCTTGGAAGCTGCCTTGATCAAAGTTATAAGGAATGACATATTGGAAGCTGAGTCCAATAAAAACCTTTATTGCATTGTTGTATAGACATCCCACGTATACCAGCTCGCGGATGTGAACCCGGTAGGTCATAGTCTTTCAAATTATACCCCCTTATGTCTTTAAATTCAGTAGTTTTCGAATTGAAAGCCGCGACCGATAGACAGACGTCCGCACCGATTTCATTAGACTTCCCTTTTAGGTATAGAAAGCCTAAAATAAGAGATAATTATTTAAAACTACGAAAGTTAATCAAATCGCCGTAGATAACAATTGTATATCGTTTATTTGTTTGACAACTGGTTAAATGTCTCTTATTATATGTGTTGATTACCATTAAACACTGTTTGTAAGAGACGTGTTTTATTAGTTCTATGCGTTCCTGTGCGAATTAAGGTATTAACACAGAATTCTTCAAATTTTTATTATCATGGGAAACGCCACAAATCTGTTCACTTTTGCAGAACAAACAGGCCATTCTTTTAATTTATGACAAGGTACATATAAATAGTACTGTTGCTATTTGAAGATGTCATAAAACATTTCCCACTAGAAAGATACAAAATTATAAAACGTTTGAAAACATTCGAAGACATTTTAAGAAAACAGGCACGTTTACACCTCGACGATTAAATGCTGGTCGACAAAGATTTCAACAAACTGTTAACGTTGAGGAAGAGATACCCGTGCTGCTCAGTTATCTCCTAGTATTAGTACAAGAAGATTGTCACTTCGTTTGGATGTTTCATGTACAAGCACATGGTGAAGATTGCGCGAGCAACAATTAATCATTTCACGATACGCGTGTGTGCAAAATTTGCTAATCTGTATGAGCTTCTAGAAGACATTCCGATTGCCAAAGGGCAGGCGATGTGGTTTATGTATGACGGTGTTTCTGCTCACTTATCTCATATCGTCACTGATAATTGAAATAATGCAGCGGGGTCACCTCAACAAGACAATCAAAAAATACGTCAATACATGTAAAACGCGTCGAGGAGAATAAAAAATAGAAAATACGTTGATTTTGTATGCTTATTAAAAAATCCCTATCAACAGCACTTGTTTCTTCGAGCAATCAATAAGCAACAACTTACTACTGATGACACTTCTTCGGTTAAAAAACATTAAATGTTTTGTCTGCACGATAAATCTGGTAGTCGAAAACGCATCAAAATCCAAATTTGAAAAAAGATCATTGATAAGCTAAGGTCAATGGTTTTGCGGATTAAAAACACAAAGGTTGCAGACGCGCAAACATTTTAAGGATTAAAGTGCCTTTAAAGAAAATATTACAAAACTTATTTAACATTTTAACATCCCTTAAATTTCACCAATTACATTAAGTGTAACATTTTGAAATTATTGGAATCATTTACAAATACAAAGCTTTCGTTGGTGATTTGCACCGATGTGATAGTAGTTGCTCACATCAAATTTAGTTTTTCTAAGATAAGATTCAACATTAAATATTAGTTTTTTAAGTTTTTACTAAAACATTTATGTGCAACATTCCAATCCCAAAAAAACAAAATTCGCAGAGTAACTTTGGTTGCCTAACTTCCGCAGTCACATGGAATAATAAAGGCTCTGTACAATAAATGAAATAAAAAAGTAACAGGTTCACAAGAATCGGAATAAATATCTCACTTGCTGTACCCATTCTGGTGTAACCTACATTTATAAATGTGCACTTAAAAGATTTAGTTAAAAGTGAAAGTAAGATATTTAGTAATCTATTCTACCATCCACCGACAGAAAGACAAAGTAAAACTAGTTTAAAGTCATGTTTTGTTTAACAAAAGTTAAAGTGATAAAACAACTTTAAATGTTTTGTGCAAGGTGTTTTCCTCTTGCATTGCTTCCTACCCCTTTGCAGTGTCTTTAATTCCGTCTATGTTGTTGCTTTCTTCTCCTGTATCCTTTCGATCATCTTGTCACAAGTTTGTCAGGGTCTTCTCTCTTATTCATTTTCTAAATTTTTCTTACTATAACCTTATTCTTATTCTTTTTAATTTATACAAGTTTCCCCACAAACTCAATTATTTTATTCCAATTGAATCAAGCGTGGGTTGTACTTCTAGCTCTTCTAATTTCTGGTTCTCTTATTCTATCTCTCTTTGTAGATTTTTTCACTCTTCTATAGCAGGTCATTTCAACAGCCTGTATCTTACTTTTTTGTTTTTCATTAAGTATCCGGGAATGGCACCCAAACATTAGGGCATATACGGCTTTAAACACATCTAACTTTGTCTTCCTTTCCCTCTTATTTATAAATACGCTGTTCATTGTATGATATAATATTAAGGTTTTCTTATTCTTTTGTTAATTTCTTTTTTTGTCTTCCCTTTCTTCCTATTTCTACCCCTGGATATTGGAAAGGTTTTACTTGTTCTATTTTGACTCCATCTATCGTTAAGTTCAACTCTTCTTAGTCTTATCCCTCAATCATCACTTTTATTTTATTTTTATTTAATTTCATCCCATTTTCTTCTAAAACTTTATTCCAAATTTGTAAGTTCTTTTGCAATTCCTTCTCTGTAAGCTATTGTAATCTATATTTATTTTTTATTTGTCTTAGCATTTCTTAACAATCTGATCCAAAAATATTATAAATAACAATGTACTCAGCTCTTCTCATTGTCTTAAGATCATTTTGTTAACGTTGTTTTCGTATATTATATGTGTTATATTAATAATTTTACTACTAATTCTTTTTTCCTTTAAAATGTTCTATAGTTCTTCTCATGGATTTTATAGAATTATTTTTCTATGCCAACAAAGACTTATAGCACTCTCTTTTTCTGCTGTAACACTTTCTGAAATATCTGCTTTAACATAAATATGGTATATAGGTCTTGTGTGCTGCCCCTTTCTTGAAACCATATTGTGATTCTTTCAGGGTATTCTTCGCTGCTAGTTTAACTCTTCTATGATGTTTTCAAATATCTTCATGGCCGTACTGAATATAGTTATACTTATTGCAATTTTTATTATTTTCTGCTTTGTGTATGGGGACTAACGCTAACGCTGTCTGCCAATTCCTTGGTATTTGCTCTTCTTTCCGTACCTTATTATATATCTTCAGTAATATTTCTATTCCTTCATTGCCTATATTGGTTTTCACTTCTGTCATTATTTTGTCTTCCCTGGAGCTTTCCCATTTTCAGATTTTTTATTATATCTTGAAGCTCCTTATCTGGTTTTTAGATCTTTATATCTCCTTCTGCTTTTTGATATTGTATTCTTCTTTCTGCCTTGCTTCGATAATAACTAATAACGCTTCAAAATATTCCTTCCCCCTAGCCATATCTCTTTTCTTACAGTTAGTATTTCGTTATTTTTATTTTTAATGCATTTAGTGTCCTGTGTTCATCCTTTCTTTAATAATTCAAATACTTGCTAAAACAGTTTCTGATTTTATTATTTTCCTTTTTTTTATGTAGCTTCCTTTGTTGTTATGACCAACTCTTCAACTTTTTCCGTTCTTTTTTATAAATGCCGTTTTTTTTGTTACATCTGTCCACCAAGCTATTTTTGTTTTATTTTATTGATTGTTTTGGTTACTCTACGCAAATTTTTAGCTATTCCAATAAACGAATTTATATTTTAATTTATATATTTTTATTGATTCATGCTCAATTCTCTTTTGTTTTATTGTATATCATTTTCCTTGTATTTCTTCTCTGTGTTTGATTTTACTTACTACTACATATTGGTTACTACCAACTTTAGGTCGCCTTTTTACTATCGTGTCCATTATCGCTTTTCTGTTGTCTTTTTCTACTAATATGTAATCTACAATTAATTTTTCTCTCACTTCTATTGCGTATTTGTTTATGTCTGTATGTCCAAAAAAGATATTAGTTACTATTATATTTTGCATTGTACAAAAATCAAACAGTTTCTTCGTATTATTGGTTCTTATATATTCTCCAGTTATTTTAATCGTTGTGCTGTATAATTCGCCCTTCTTATCCACTCTACCGTTGAGGTCTTCTGCTGTATATATTGTCATCTTCATTTGGTCCGTACACTTCTATGATTATTTTTTGAGACTCATTTTGATTTCTCATTTGCACTATAATTATTCAATACAACCAACCTTTTCAATTTTAGATATATTCTTCCAGTTTTTTGTTTATAATATGGCTAATTTCGACTGTTGCATGTTCGTTGTCTTTTACTCCGTTATATATTAGTACGTGGTCTTACTCCGTCTTCTACATCCCTTGTCCCTTTTTTGTTTCTATTATGGTTAATATATCCAAACTATTTTCTTAAAAATCATCCTCTAATTCACTTTCTTTTCCTTGTAAGCTTCTAATATTTCACGTTCCTAATGCCCATATTTTCTTTTTACTTTCATTAATTTTCCTTGTTTTACCTCTTGTTTCTTCTCGTAATCCATTTTGCCTCGCCTTGTCGTCGCCTGCCCCTTATAATAGCTATCTTGTATATTTAGTTTCTTGTTGGAGACTTCTCTAATGCGCCTTTATCTGCGTTTCATTGAAACACCTAATTTTTTAATACTAAGATTCTATGGCCAATTTTGACTTGCTTTCCTTTCTTTTTTTTCTTTTTGTGTAATAATTCTAATTCTCCCCTATATTTCTCTGTCCTTAGACATATCTTCATTAATATATCTGTACATTCTTTCAATTTATTTTTATTTTTCATTATCTTGTTCTTTACTTTTGTATTATCCAATTCCAGTAAGCACGCCCCCTCCCACATTTCTTGAAGTTTTGATTTTCACTTCTGTTTTCAAGTTTTTTCCAAGAAAATTCGCATTTTCGCTTTTAGTACAAGCTTTTCCCTGTTTTTCACTAAATTATTTTTTAAATTCTCTTTCTGTTCATTAAATCTGTCTCTAATCTCATTTTTTAGTTTGGCGTTTCCTTCCTTTATTTTTTCATTTTCCCGCTTGAGTATCTTTATTTCTTCTTTGTATTCCTGATTTACTTTAATTTGTTTTACCAATCATGTCTACTATTTTCTCTAATTGATCTTGATTTTGTTTATTCTTTTTAGAGAGTGCATCATCTTCTAGCTTCTTTTGAATGTTTCCTCATATTCTTCATCGCTACTCTCCTTTCCTTCGTCTGTGGAATATACTTCGTAATTCATTTTGCGTTTTTGTTTTTAGTCGCCTATGGTTTTTTTTTTATATTTGTGTCTTCCAATTGCGAATTTATGTTACTCACCACACCGATGGCTCTGTATGGCGGGTTACCTATCATACTGCCGACGTATTGGATGGTGCGTTGCTGTTAAATTTTCATTTTCGTCCTTAATGTTCTATTTCCATAATCTCAGTCCTTTTAACTACCTATCCTCTTCTAGATAAAATCAACTTAACATTTTAGTTTAATCAGAAAAGGCATAAACCTTTTAATTAATTAAAAAAAAACATACTTAAGGCCTAATGCCACTGATTTTTTTAAAAAAAAATTTTTCGCTTAGTCGATGCTTTAACTGTCTAAGAATATGATAGAAATAATTTTATACCCAAAAACTTTTATTAATATGCTTAAACAATATAATTCAATGAAATCACGACGTTTCAGGAGCTCCGAAAATACGTATTTCGCGATTTTTTTTCTTTTCACCTAACATGATATCACTTACAATGTGTATTTGAAACATGATAATCTTCTAATTATTCTACAGTCAAAACTTTCTCTATAGTGTAGGTACAATCGTTGGAACCACATGGTGCGCAGTATTTCAATTTTCAATTTTAAGACATAGAATTCAGTAGTTAAAACTTCAAACGCGATTTCCAAATTGGCTTGCAACATAAATCAAACAATTTTTATCCGATTAACTTTTAACTGTAGCTTCTGCATTGTATTTTGAAGAGAATGTCGTATGGATTTTGCAAAATATTAAAAATTGTAAAAGTTATTAACAAATTACTGTCATTTTTCGCAAAAATTAATTTTTTTTCAAAAATCAATATTTTTAAATTCCGTACGACATTCTCTTACAATTTTCATGTAGATTAAGCAGAATTCTTTTTGTAGGATCAAATTTACTCAAGATATGCTGCAAGCCCCGAAGTCACTTTTTAAAAACATGTATTTTTAAAAGCGGCCGTGAGCCGCTGTTTTGTAATATTTTTGTCAATAAAAAATACGTACTTGTACCTTAATATATGTGTGAATATGAGGTAAATTTTATTTTATTAATAATAACTTTTTCCCATCCAAATAAATTCACAAAAATGTAGCTACTTTTGAGCTTTAAAACATTTTTTAGATTAAGATACAAAAATAACTACATTAAAACGATGTCAACATTACTACTCGAGAAAACATCGTTACTAGTGCCTGAGAAAGTAAAGTGTGATAAAGTGCGGCCGCGGGGCTTAACGAAGCGGTAACTGCGATAAGAGATATCGATCTATAAATATTAAAATAACTTTAACCAAATCAGCTAAATTTCAAATAAAGCCAGCAATCACAAAAGTACCAGCAACCAATTCAACCTACGGCAATATTCTCACAGATGCCGTACCAGCAGTTTCAAACTCTACTCAACCACCAGTGTCTCAACAATTCACAAATCAAGTCCCTGCTTATACCCAATACCTAGTAATAATCAATATTATAATAACTCATTTTCTCCGCTACCCCAAACCGTCATGCAATCAGTTACATACGAAAACACCGACGCAATAGGAGAATCCAACGATTACGAATCCCAAGTCGCTACTTATAAGTAGCAATTAATCAAAAAACAAAAAAGATCATAGAAAGAAAAAATACAAGAACATTTCAAATAACTACAACAAATAAATTTGTTTCACTAACAAACAACGAATCAAATCAAAATAGTAATAAAGAGCAAATAACCCACAGACCACCACCGATATTCATATACGGAGTTGTCGACATCACTAAAATGAACGAAAACTTACTCAATGTAATAGAATATGAAATCTTCCAGTGTAAAGCACTTCAAAATGATACAATAAAAATCAAGACACAAAATCCGGAAACCTACAGAATACTTCATCAACACCTTAACGGCAAAAAAATTGTTCATCATACCTATCAGCTAAAAGAAAATAGAGCCTATAAAGCAGTAATCCGAAACCTTCACTATTCAACTCCGACTGCAGATATGAAACAAGAATTAGAAAAGAACGGTCACGCTGTTAGGAACATCCTAAACATCAGGCATAGATAAAGAAAACATTCTCCAATGTTCCATGTCGATCTAGAATCTTCATTGAACAATAAGGAGATGTACAATATTGAATACATAGGCCACATGAAAATAACTATTGAACCTCCGCACCAAAAAGAATCAGTCAAACTACTATATGTACCTCAAGGTAAGATCAATAAAAATACACCAGCCACATGCGCGCTATGCGGTGGCAGACATACAGCAAATTATATAGGCTACACCGTATATAGGAACTTCCAGAGCCTTAAAGGTAAACAAAGTAACACAACCCCAACAACTCAAAACAACGCGCAAACGCGTATATTCAGACCAAGCACACAGCAAGATGTAACCAGCAATATCTCCTACACTAGCAACGTTTCCGGATCATGTACAGTAAACCAACCCACCGACATTTCAGTCCAATTAAATTCCTTTCTAAACGAATTTAAAGCAATATTCACCCAACTCATTAATCAAAACGGCATGATACTGAATATTCTGAATACTGTCATCACCACTAAGTTCAACAATGGACATTAAATCAATTCGCATTGCCGAATGGAACGCAAATGGTCTTACAAACCATAAGACTGAACTAATCAACTTCCTACATGCTCAGAAAATAGATGTTATGCTTGTATCCGAAACCCACTTCACGAAGAGAACCTTTTTTCAAATCATCCGCAATTCCCTACCACATTACGAACAACCGCAATACCAGATAAACAAAATACAAGCTACAACAATTCAAGTTAACGCAATACCATGGTACTTTGATATAACTGCTATATACTCTCCACCAAGACACAGAATAAATAAAATTGATTATGAAACTTTCTTTCAACAACTAGGCGAAAAATTCCTAATCACCACGAAAGGTGCAACAGGTGATCGTATTTCCTATTTATCTACTGGCCTACGAATACACACAAGATACCAGACCTATTAGACTTCTTCGTCCTAAAAATATAGCCTCAAACTATACTACCATTGAAGCAAACTGAAACGTCTCACCCGACCATACACCTATAATAGTAACCTTAAGTACACATATAATTAGTCGAAGCAAACCCCTAAATTAAGCTCGCCACAAACGGATTGGGACTCGTTTCGTAGTTTAATCGAAGATCACATTAACCTCACCATAAACTACAAGAACCTGATGATATTGACACCTCAGTCGACTATTTTACCAAGGTAATACAAGAAGCAGCATGGAAATCTACACCACCCGAACCCTCAGGAGTGGAATCTAGCAGTAACACCCCGTTATTCATCAAAGAACTGGTTGCAGAAAAAGTAGAGCCAAATGCAGATGGCAAAGGAGCCGAAACGGAATTGATAAAATCGAGTACAATAGCCTCACAAGACAACTGAAAGCAGCTCTACAAAACATTCGCAACAATGAATTCGAGGCATATATCACCAACCTATCTAAGGAAAACCACTCTATTTGGAAATCAACCAAGAGGTTCAAGAACCTATCACTCACATTCCCCCTATAAGGAAAGAAGACGATAGTTGGGCAAAAATCGATAAAGAGAATGCATCTTTGCGATGCATTATGCCGAAGTTTTCAGCACACCAACACCACAAGGAAATAATAACAATGATGCTATGATTACACGCTACCTCCATAGTTCATGCCCAATCAATCCCTACTCCTCATCAGAAGTTAAACAGGAGATCACAAGATGCAGTAATTATAAGACTTGATCACAGGTCAAATACTCAAAGAGTTACCTAGTTACGTTAACCACAATATTAAATAGTATGTTAAGATTAGCTTACTTCCCAATGACCTGGAAATTCGCCCAAATCATTTTAATTCCCAAACCAGGCAAGCCGCCAAATAATGTAACATCATACCGGCCTATAAGTCTCCTACCCACTATGTCCAAAATATTTGAAAGACTGTTGCTAAAAAGGCTAATTAAAGACGTAAATCTGGATGAAATAATACCTTCACATTAGTTTGACTTTCGCAAACATCATTCTACCATTCAGCAAAGCCATAAAATTGTTAACACCATTCTCACTAGTCTAGAAGAAAGGAAACTATGTACAACTGCCTTCTTCGATATTCAACAGGCATTAGATCGGGTTTGGCATGACGGCATCCTATACCAAATTAAGCGCAATCTTCCAACCCCCTATTACATTCTACTTAAATCTTAAATAAGCGATCGATACTTCCAAACTAAATGTAACCTCGAAACTTTCTCTTACCATCCAATTAAATCAGGTGTTCCCCAAGGAAGTGTTCATCTTTACGGCCGATATTTCCATCACAAATAACACAAACATCGCCACATTTGCTGATGATACAGCAATCATCGCTGTAGACAAGGACCCACAAATTGCTACCGAAAAGCTACAAATCCACCTTAACCAGCTGCAAAACTGGATTCACTCCTGGCGAGTACAAGTAAATCAAGCCAAATCGACCCAAATTACCTTTACATATAAACAAACGAACTGCCCACCAGTATCAATAAACAATAAATAAATATAATAAACAATTGCCAGTCGAAAACTAGGTAAAATACCTAGGACTGACAATGGCTGGAAGGCTAACCTGCAAGCAACACATGGAGCAGCTTGTAAATTTGCAATAAATAATAATAATAAAATAAAATAACATTACTACTCATTAAATCCTCGATTTACTGCACCATTAAACAGTAAAGTGTTGGATGACTACAACAGTTTGTGCTCGATTTCCATAGATGGCAAAAACTTTGCTGCGTGGGAGCACTAGTTTTTGCTTTATGGCCATATTAGACATCGAAGTACAGATGGTAGCATCATCAATCAGTGTAACATCCAACGACATTACGGTAAGTCGATTTGAGCATGGGAAAAACTTTTCAAAATAGAGAACAAAACGTTACATTTGCGCTATTACGTGTCGTACTAATATCAAAAAGAAACGAGTGCTTTAACCTCAACAAAAACATTTAAAACTTTTATTTTTACCATTCTCATGTATAATAAACAGTAAAACAAACTCGACGTAAAAATAGGAAAAAACATCATGGACCTCCACTACACGTCATACTACGTCCCACACCCAACATCCTAAAAACTAACCACAAATTTTAAATTTTATTTACCTGTTACATATTTCAATTATCTCTACATTATTTTACCTACTTTAGAGGTAACCGTAATTTTCAAGAATAAAAATAAACACTTGCTCTAAACGAAATTAATCATGTAAGAAAAGATGTCTTCCTTAATGACAGTGTTCCTTTATTGACGACAAAATCGAAAAAAGTAACACAAATAAAACGAAAATCAACAAAGAGATTTCAAAAAGTGCAGGTACTTTGTAGAAAGTATCTCATAAAGATTTGCAGATACATTTCAGCACTGTGTACTACTAAATTTGCTAAAATAGACTGTATTTTCCAGAAAATATCAGCTTCTGACTCCAAAGCAAAACAACATGGGAGTAGCTGCTACGGCAAAGCCTCGACTTTTATTGTTATTAAAGACCAGCCATCAAGAATAAAAAGCGAAATTTCTCAAGAAAACATCAAACTAATAAAAAGTTTAAAGGTTTGTGCCTAATGATATTTTAATTGCAAAAAAAGTAACATTATTTATTTAGTAAATATTTAAAATAAAATATCTTGCACATTACGTAAAAATGTACATATATTAAATTTTAATTTGAAACATCTAAAACGTATCTAGATTTTCCTTACTCATATTAATTAAATGAATGTTCAAAAACATTCTATAGTTACATAAATTCAGCTTTCTCGATTATTCAATGCACATCAGAAAATTTAAGGGCAAATAAAATATATTAACAAATGAGATAATAAACAAGTCAATCATAGCATAACAATATTTAATATTCACCCAAAAAACTACTTTAGAAACTACGCAACTCTTAAAAAGTAAATGAAGTTGTAAATATCAACGTGAGTGACGTTTAGTAATTTTTGACTACCATGCCATCGAGACTCATGAGTATATTATGGGCAACTTAAATTACTCGCAGAATTAGTCAGGAATTAAACCCGAAACAACCGCTCAAATATTTATACTTCGCCATCTCTACATTACCTCACTGTATATATTCTAACACTCAAATGAAATATTACTTACTCTGAAGAATCAACTCTATAAGTCCCTACTAAAACACCAACTGATGGCACTCAACCTTTTAATTGAAATCTAAATGAAACTAAATAATTCGCAGAAAAATGTTTTTTAAAATTACATTTGGCTGCAACAGAATAGACAAGACAATTATTAATTTCAATGCATCTTACCTTTAACGTGTTAAATGGAACATAAAACATTATATAAGAAACCGTTTAAAAAATTATTTTGCTTTATTTTTTATCATTAAATTAACAATTCTGTTATTTCTAAAAGAAGTAATATCACTAAGCAGTAAATATTATTTAATTAAAACAAATAAAACTGCATACGCAATAATAACAATGGGACAACAGTCATAACATAACAACATTATAATAATAACGTTTAAGAAAATAGAAATATCTGAAGGAACTGTGTGACTAAACAGAAATTATAAAGGCAAATGTTGAATAACAAAGGAATTAATTTTGTTATAAATGCAAATGAATAAGAGGTAAAGTAAAAATGATATTATTCATACTACAAAGTTCCACAACGTTATGATGCAAAATTTATATTATTACTATTTACGAACACTTGAGTAAATGAGTTTCCATAAACAATCATTTCTGAAAGACTTTTGTTTTAATACCTACAAAACCCATACTTGTGTATAACATAAAGTGTAGCTCAAGTTTTTTAATAAAAGGAAAAGAAAGCCTTTGGTAATGACTCCTTATAAATTATAAGATTTTTGTACTTTTATATTATAATGAAACCATTACAAATATAACTTTTATAACACTTTACAAAATTATAAATCACCAGGTAAAATATTTAACGATGCGATATATTCAGTTGTTCTCCTTATATTTCAAATATCAGTTTTAAAAATTAATGATCATGCTAAAATAAACCATCTGTGAAAGGGTTTTATGCCAACGCGGGCGCTAAGGAGGTTAAAATTGGGGTCAGATATTGAACATTATTAGTAAGTTTAATTAGTGCTGCATTTAAGAGAGGGCGTTCGTCAAGTCGTCAGTCGCTCAGTGGTAGATAGTAGTAGTAAGTTCGATACTGTTTGTAGTATTTATTTTTTATATTTTAATTTTAATTAGTTTTAAACATAATTTATTAATATATTTTTAGTTTTGTAAACAAATAAAAGTAAAACTGAATACATTTAATATTTTTAATGTAATTAATCATGTAAGTCAAAGTTTAAAAATTAATATATTATTAAAAAATCAATGATTAATAAAGAAAAAATATTTAATTTTATAATTTTAGTACAAATAGATTTAAATTTAAAAGATAGAAACAATATTTGTAAAATATGGAGTTTAACATTTAATCAATTTAATAGTGACTAGGAAAAAGTTCACATGCATTGCGTAACACTTGATACATGAAACCTTACAAACGAATTAAAAACGTTTAAAGACAATGAGCTTCGATTGTGACAGATATGTATGAACACAAACACTCGTCCTAAATCTTTAATACTATAATGCAAATAAAATGTGTATCACAATATGGCGAACTAAGCATAAACTAGCGTTATTATGGCAACAACAAACATAAACATAAACAAACATATGCGAAATTGCAAACAATACTTTATTATTGTGCGCAATAATATTTATTACTACAGTTAAGCAAATAAGTAACTCTTTTAAGCATTTTAATAAATAAAAACATAATTTTTGGGAAAATTTTCAAAAATTAAAATAAAAACAGCCATTATATAGCCATTAATATTTGTTACTACAAATGATAATTTAGAAGAACTTGAATGCCAAAGAGCTGCAAATAGAGAGCGACAAAGACGTAGACGAGAACAATTAAGTCAAGAAAAAAGAGATATACAAAGAGAAAGAAATTGAACAATAAAACACAAGAAATAATCCCACTACTTATAAAAATGCAAGACAACAAACTAATGTGAGTCCGCATTATTTAGGCGTAATGAACTTCAAATGTAACATTTGTAATGCTTTATTTTTAAAGCAAGAAAAGCCAACTAATTCAACACCTTCAAATCCACAATTTTCTCGGTGTTGTCAAAAAAGGAAAGTAAAATTTCCACCACTTGAAAAACTACCAGAACTGCTTAAAAATTTGCTGATTTCGCAAGATAATCAAGGCAATTCATTTAGTAAAACATTAGAGCATACTACTCAGTTATAGCTTTTGCTTCTTTAGGAGCTAAAGAAAAAGAATTTAATCGTGGAATTGCAAATTATAAGATTCAAGTATCTATTTTTCATGCAATCCCTTCTTTATTGTCCGCTGATGATAAACCAAAATATGGTCAGATTTACTTTTATGACACTGGTCATGAAAATGACAATCGATTAAGTGTCTTCAATAATTTGGTCAAAAATATAATTAATTTTTACAAACAATTACGCACAATCATAATTCTTATTACTCCTTTTTCAAAACACAATTAGATCGAATTAATTCAATGGGAATTACCGATTTTCAAAATGTAAATATGAAAATTGTTTTAAAAGGAAATGTTAACAATGTAAATTTGCGGACATACTTTTTGCCAATATCTTCTTATGTAGCAATATTATTACCAGGCGATGGAAGCGAAACCAATCAAAGAAATATTGCAATTACATTAAATAATAGAACTGTTAAACACATTAGTGAATTGCATGCAATGTATGCTCCATTGCATTATGTTTTGTTTTTTCCTCTCGGTGATAAAGGATGGCACCAAAATATTCCTGTTCACACAATAACTGACAACAATGATGGTAATAACAATGAAGAACAAAATGAACAAAATTACTTTAAATAAGAAAACAGAGATACTGTTACACCAATGAAATATTATTCATATTTGCACTTTTCCTGCAAATTGTTATAACAATACATTGTTGATATGTATGTTAAAATTGAACATTTGCAATTGTTATGTATGCAACAGCACCAACATTAAATAAGAGTTTATTTGAACAATAGAGTACAAGATTTTTGAACACTGATGATTTAAACTTGAACAATCTTGGAAAACGCATTTTAAGCAGTTCATTTGTCGGTGGTCCAAGATATACAGGTGAATACTATCAAAATTGTTAGAAAATTTAAAAAACTAAATTTATTTATATATAAATATATGACAGAAAATCTCAAACATAATCAACCTGGAAATGAAAGAGCAGAAATGAAAAAACTGAATTTCAAAAGCGTGAATTACCTCACGCACATATCATGTTAATATTAGATTCCAATGATCACATTGAAGTGAATGATATTGATTCAGTAATTTCTGCAGAAATATCAGATCAAGCTGATGCTGATCTATATGAAATAGTTAAACGAAATAATCCATGGTCCACGTGGTGTTGGATTTTTGAACGCGCCAGGTATGGACCAAGAAACCACATTATGTAAAAAGCACTTCCCTAAAGAATTTCATAAAAGTACATCTTTTACACTTGATGGATTTCCGTTATATCGAAGAGGAAATGATGGAAAAAAAGTGGAAATTGGTATAAGGTTAGACAATCGTTATGTTGTACAATATAATCCGTATTTGTGCAAAAAATATAATGCTCATATTAACGTATATTTTTGCAGCACAATAACATCTGTAAAGTATCTTTACCAGTATGTCTACAAAGGATCTGACAGAGCAGTTATGCAAATAACTACTTCAGATTACTCTAACATGAACGAAATCAAGTCATATGTTGATGGTAGATTTATATTAACTTCATAGGCTTTGTGGCGAATATTTGGCTATTCCAGGACATCTGCAACATCAACAAATGGTTTACTTAAAAAAATCGAAGAAAATCCTCAACAAATTTTTGAAAGAAATTCTGAAACCAAATTAAATGCTTGGTTTAAATTAAATCAAAATAATCCAACAGCAAAGCGTTATACTATTTTAATATTCCGCAAGATTATACCTGGAATCAACCAACTAAAAAGTGGAATAAAAGAAGAAGAAATGCTGCCACAATTGGTAGAATGTATACTGTTCTCATTAGAAATAAGGAGTTGTTTTACCTCAGATTACTTTTGTATCACGTTCCAGGAGCAAAATGCTTTGCAAATCTAAGAACTATAGATAGTCAGGTTTATGAAACGTTTCAAGATGCAGCCTTTTTCAGAGATTTAATTGAAAATGATGATGAATGGAGATTTACACTTGATGAGGCTCGAAATTCATAAAACCCACAACAATTAAGAGGGTTATTTGTAACAGTTTTTGCTCTTTTGCGATCCCTTGAACCCCGCAGAATTGTGGGAACAGTTTACAAATGATTTTTCTGAAGATATCTATAGAGCCTGTGTTCAACGACGTGGACAAAATGTGTCCCAAGAGTTTGCTTATGAAAAAACATTAAAAGAAATTAAAAGACTTTGGCAACAAAATACTAAATCTTAAACATGATTTTCTACATCCGCCAACAATTGATGATTTATCATCACAACCTTTAATGATTCAAGATGAGCTACATGTTAACGATGAAAACTTAAGGCAACAAGTTTTGGAAATAGAAAACAGATTAAATGCTGAACAAAAAGTTATTTATAACGAAACAACAACAATTTTTACAAATCAGTCTAAAATTTACTTCTTTGATTCACCAGGAAGAACTGAAAAACCCTTATTATTTAGTGCAATTTCAAAACGGTGCGCTCAAGTAATATAATTGCATTAGCAGTCGCTTCATCTGGAATATCTTCTTTGTTATTAGATCAAAGTAGAACAGCGCATTCCAGATCTAAAATTCTTTTGAATCCTAATAAAACATCAACATGTCCAATTAGCAGACAATCGAATTTAGCGAAGTTGATTAAGCAAACAGTTATGATTGTCTGGGATGAAGCAACAGTTATGAAAAAATTGGTGTGTGAATGTGTGGATCGAACATTTAAAGATATAATGCAAAATAACTTGCCTTTTGGGGAAAGGTTGTTTTTTCAGACAAATATTGCCTGTCCGAAAACATGGACATAGAGCAGATATTGTCTTATCTACTATCAAATATGATAATTTTTGATAGTTTGTTAACATAAGACGATTAAGAGTTAATATGCGAATTCAGCAAAGAGAAGGCAATTTTCCAGAATATTTCAAATTGGAATTTATTATTCAGCCAAATGATTTAAATACATTGATTCAACATATTTATCCATTTGATCAACCTGAACATTTTAATTTAACAAAACGGTGTATTTTAACACCTTTGAATGATGACTTTGATAAAATAAACGATTTGATAATTGATAGATTTGAAGAACATCAACGCACTTATTATAGCACAGATTCTGTTGTTAATGAAAAGCAAGCAATAGCTGTTCCAACCGAATATTTAAATACTTTTAAGTCTAGCGGGTTGCCACCACATGTCCTTCGACTACAAATTGGAGTGCCTATAATGCTTATGAGACATATTAATCCTTCTTTGAGCTTATGTAATGGAACCCGACTAACCGTAAAAGCTTTAAATGATAGATCAATTGAAGCTGAAATATTTACTGAAACTCATACTGGCAATCGTGTATTTATTCCGGTATCTTCCCGTTTCGTGCGTTTTGGGGTTCCTCCCTGTTTTAGCGCCGTTTTGTGGGCCGAGATTTTACACTCCGATTAAATCGTGTCAGTTTGTGAGTTGTCCCCCAATATGTTGAAAATTGGTTTTGAAACAGCAGCTATACAAAGTATTTAGAACATATTCCAAAATGCGACGCAGAAAGGGTGCAATTTCCACTTCAACCAATGTTTATGGCGGAAAATTCAACAATTGGGTATGGACTGTTTATACCGGGACGACGAAGAGATTCGCAAACACGTGCAAAAATGTGCTTCATTAGCGCATATGCCTTCGGAAGCAAAAGATGAAGGCTGGCTCTTGAAGGGTGGCATAATCGACTAAATCGTGCAGTTGGAAACATTTTTGAGCTGTTATCGGTATTAAAAAATGATGCGGAATACTACGCGGTAGTAAAAACCCAAGTGAAACTTCATATGGCTCCACACAAAAGCGCTAAGAAGTACGAAGACTTAGACCAACGTATTCAACAAACTGTAGTGGATTATGAAGAGAAAAAGAAATCTATAGGTCAGTGTTTGAATCATCTTGCATATATTGTCAAATTGTAATATTTGTTTTCTATTACAGTTAAGTATTTTAGTAATGTTTGTGCAAATAATATGTCAATAAATTATTATTGTCTGTGAAATTGTCTTCTCCTTTCAAACGTGTTGATTTAGAAATATTTCTGTTGCGGTAATGTTTAGTTACAATGTAATATTAAATAAGCATCTGCAGTTTAAAAATTTGCAATGCCTATAGTAAGAAAACGCGGAACTAAACAATTAAATTGCTGGTAGGTGTGTAGGACCGGATTAGTGGTCTCCTGCAGGTCTGCGCACGAAACGGCACTCGAACCAGGTAGACGTTTTGGGCGATACACGAAACGGGAACATTTTAATCGACGCACGAAACGGCACTAAACCATTTATTCCACGAATCAAATTAAAGCCTTCTGATACAGATTATCTATTTGAATTTCAAAAAAGGCAATTTCCAGTATGACTGTCATTTGCAATGACAATTAATAAAGAGCAAGGACAAACTTTATTTGCCAAATTGTGTTTTTACTCATGGACAACTTTATGTTGCTTTGTCGAGAGTTAGATCAAAAGAAAAGATTTCAAATTTGACCTCTCTTAAATGCAACACTAATTAAACTACTAATCTTCAATATTTGGCCCCAATTTTAACCTCCTCAACCCCCATGTTGGCAAAAAAACCCTTTCACAGATGATTTATTTTAGCATGATAACTAATTTCTTCTTCTTTTTCATAACCCCTTGTACCATTAAGGTGTCGGGTAGTGTTCTAGGACCCACTTTTTCCATTGAGTTCGATTTCTTGCAATTTTTTGTAGTTCCTCAAGTGTAGTGTCATGTTTTTTTTGCTATATCTTGGACTATGTTAGTTAACGTTTTCCGTGGTCTTCCCGGTGTCTTCTTGTATGTTGTTTTTGATTGTAGATATTTTTTTCGTTGTTCTTTCGGGCTCCATTCTTATAATATGTGCTTGCCAATTTAATTGTTTCTTTTCTATTTTGTTTGTTATCTTTTCTTGTTTGAGTTCGTTATATATCGTTTCGTTTTTTATTCTGTCTAGTCAAGTAACTCCTTGTATTTTTCTGAGGAATTTCATTTCTACAGTAGTTAATTTTCTTTTATGTTCTGGTAAAGTTGTTAGCGCCTCTATTGAGTATAGTAATGTTGGTGCTACTACTGTGTTGTATACCATTTGTTTTGTGCTTATTCCTACTTCACTTTTCCTAATATTGTTTGGTTTATTGTATAATACATGTTGGCGCTTTTCTAGCTTTGTTACTACTTCCATTCTATTTTGCCATCGTTACTGATTATTGATCCTAGATATTCGATACCGTTACTTCTTCTAGTTGATTTCCTTTACATGTTAGGTGGATGTTTTCTTCTTTTTCCTTGTGACTTGCATTACTTTTGTTTTGTTTTCGTTAATCTTCATTTCATTTTCTCCAGTTCTGATGTCCATATGTCTATTGATTTTGCATTTGTGGGTGTATCTGTTATCAGAACGATATCATCTGCATATATGAGTGCTTCTATTTTTATTGGATTCATGTCTTTATATCCTATTATAGTTTTTGGGTTTTTTTCTAGACAGTTTTTCATTATTCGATCTATGTATATAATAAAGAGTAACGGGCTTAGCGAATCACCTTGTTTTAATACTAATTTCTAAAACTAATATTTGAAATACAAGGAGAACAACTGAACATATCTTATCGTAAGATGCATATGTATCATACTATACAGTACTAAATTGTAAATTAGCGATTCAGTTAGCTACAATCACGCACATTAAAAATTGTGCTAATAACGGACCCAGCGTTCTACATGGGCTGCACGATATCTATTGCGAATTGACAACTCTGCGTGTGCTAGGCGCGATCTGAAATTTGCATCATACAAGTTGACATTTTTGACGACTCAGAACGTTTTGTTATACAGGCGCTATTTGTTTTGTTTTCATTAAATTCAAAATTTCTTCTCGGAAAAAATGGAATTCATGAACATTTTCGTGCGATAATTTTTTACTTTTGACGTGGATTACCTTAACAGTGTGTCGATCAACACACGTCGACTTTTGCTGATGAAGCCCCACACAGTGCCAATGTATATTGTATGTATGCGTTGGCGCATGAATTTAACTAGGAAAAAATCCGTATGCATTACATAACACGATATATAAAACCTTAAATTCAAATTAAAAACGTTTAAAGTCAATGACCTTTGATTGTGACAGTTATATATGAATACAAATAGTCGTCTTAAATATATGTAATGATAATTATTGCAGTCGTAGTTCATTAACGGATGAATTCAAAGAAGGCCGTCCATCGGCTGTAATGCCGACATCGATGTCGTGATCCAACTGACAAAGCAAGATCGTCTCGTAAATTATCGTGAAATTCAAGGATCCTTAGGTATTATTAAGACTAAAATACATTTAATATTGCATAAACATTTCACCGCGAAGAAACTATCTATACTTTGGATCCCGCAAAGTTAACGATTGTTCATAAACAGGCTGGTATTGATTGGTAGAAAGAAATGCTAAAAGTACGATCGCGGTGCTTCAAATATCGTTTACAACATCGTCGCAGGTGACGAATCTTGGATTTATATGTATGAGCCCGAAAGCAAACAACGGTCAACTGTATGGGCTTTCCAAGATGGGCGAAACCCAACAAAAGCCGTTCAGGCTTGAAGCAAATAGTTTTTTTTTTGGAAAAACTGGGCATATCGCAACCGTGACACTGCGAGTTCACATAGATCGACGCAAACCATTGAAAACTTTGAATATATCGGTATATACCCGTATAGTCCTGATTTTACCCCTAATAATTTCTTTTTGTCCCCACACGTGAAGAATAAACTGCGAGGACAACGATTTTCAACGCTGAAAGTGGCAGTTGATGGGTTCAAAGCCCATGTTTCACAGATACGTGATTTCTTATGGAAAAAATGTTATGAAAATTGGTTCCAGCGTACACAACAATGTATTGACTATCCGGAAGAATATTTTAAAAAACTATAAAGAAGTTTCCAACATTAAACAGTTGTTGTTGTTAGTTTTTCGCAATAGATATCGTGCAACCCACGTATGTAGATATGCATAGGCAACGTACCATACATACTTGCATATGTACAGCAAAAGACATTAATCTGACACTAAACGATTAAAAGCAACCTGTATAATAATTTTTCGTTGAAGCGTTTGTTGAGCACGTATAGTACGGGAAGTAACCAAAAATTCTGTTCACAAATGAAAATCTACCATCTTTACAAATACGAGAGCAACACCATAAATTTCATCAATTAATAAAACTAAAACTTTGGAACTAAGATTTTTTATTATTGTTTTTCAAAATATTAGCCTTTAAACTAGGTGTATTTACTCATTTAATAACTCCAGTCTTAAAAGTATAATTTTTTTAAACTTTCTACTGCGTCGTTACGAATCGTACACTATATATTTTATCTCTTAATCTCGTAACTTAATTCTCGGCCTTTTTTACTGAATTGTAATATTACTTTATACAAAGTGGACTACCCACCTAATTTCTAAAGTAACCCTTCCCGTTTTTTAAGTTTTTCATTAAACTGCAGAGTTTTACTTAGTAAAAATAGAATGAGGCAGCTATCAGCCAGGTTATGTCGTAAAGATCTGAAGAAGTACAAATTTCTAACCCAGGTTAGTGATCGTGAACAATATCATAGCACCTCTTCTTGCTCTCAGTTTTCAAGTTTGACGTGTTACTCCAGCTGTAACTGTGTGTTACAATTCTCTTCTAAAAGTTGCTCTAGTTCCTCGCATACGACTTTCTTTAGCTGCACAAGACATTCGGCAATGTGCACTTAAATATTTTCATTTTTCTCTACTTCCTGCACCTATTGTAGAAAACAGTCTTCTCCCCTAAATCTCCACATATCATTTCTCAAGCTTCATCGGCACATGGTTTCAATTGAAACGCGAAAGGGTTTGAATTTCACAGCGTAAACATCGTTGACAATAGGCATGCAGTGATTTCACGTACAAGTTCCATCGAGCTTCTAAAGCGCAGGTATTTTCCTATTATATTATCAAAATGTTTCCGACAGGAAAAGAGCCGGGCTTCAAAGCCACATTTGCCCAAACACTAATTCAAGATTCTGCAGAGTGAATTCCAACCCAATATACAAATGTTACCAAATTCAAACCCCTTTCATAATCAATCCTTCACAAACAGTCAAATCTCAGTAAACACATAAAAATGATCAACTTATGCTAAAACCTAGCAATTATTTCCCTCCAAATTACCAACAATATGTCGTACCTCAACCTTTGGAGGCCCACCCATCTCATAACCCTCATCAACGTCTTAGAATGGTTTCTACTAACGACGACGAACTACAAAATACGATTCCATCTCAAGAGCAAAACAGATAAAAATAAGAAAAAACGTTCGAGGAAACCCAGATTTCAGTGCAATACCACTTTCTAACAATACGATGCACTAAACAATTCGCATGAACACAACTTCAATAATGCCACCACTGATTTACAGCCAAACTCCCTTTAATATTTGTTTACGGAGTTACAAACTTACCGAAAATGAAGGAAAAACTTGCTGAAGTAGCAGCCGATGGACAATACTTCACCAAAAGTTTAATAAATAACAGTAAAAAATTTCATAAAATACTCCATATAAAATCAGAAAATTGGAACAATTTCTACGCGACAACTAAATAATTCACCATACTTATCAACCGAAAGAGGAACGGGCGTATATGGTGGTCATTAAACATCTACAAGGTACATCTTCGGTAAAGAACGCCCGGCTCAGTTGTCTCCGAGCCTTGAGAGACTAAGGATCGCGCTTCCCGCAAACCGTGTTTTGGTGACCCGTCACCACAGATTACATATAATAGATATTTCACTTAAATGGCAGGATTAGCAATAAACTATTTAGTGAGAAACTTGGCTAACTTTTCCCTGCGGAATTTGTAGAGCGTTGTACTTGAAAAATTAATTGAATGTTGATTACCTACTATGCGAACACACCTGCTTAAACAAGGAAAGATATATTCTTATCCAATGTGAGCATAATTGTTACAGCGTTAGCTGTTCGCCATTGTGATTATAATTTTGTGCCAGTTACTTTTGTGCGTGTAATTTCGGTGTTTTTGTGTCGTATAGGTTAAATAGTATAATATATAGAATTCGTAGACAATTTAGTATTATAATATCTGCGTTTGATTGCTTGAGTTATTTATTCCTGACTTCGATTGATTTCTCGTGGTCGGCCGGCTCCTTTCTGGTGACTAAGGTCTTCGTTGAAAGCTCTGCACTCTTCAAAGAGATCCCGAACCGTTATCTCTCCAACTGTACTTGCACTCCAAGTCCCATTCATTCGGTGACAAGCTTCAGCCGCACTTGAACCTAACTTGTACTCATGTAACATCAACAATAGTTTTTGCTCACTGGAAAGTTCCATCTGGAACAAATCTATAAGTGTTATATATCCAAATGTGCGAGAGAAAGCAAGCTTTCAAACGATACCAAAAACTTACAATAATATTGCAAAATTATATCAAAATATATATTAAAATTGCCAAACAGCGGATAATTCCCGAACAACCTAATACTAAGTTATTCATATAATACATTGTTCCTTGCTTTCAACACAAAATTATTCTCTGTAAGTTAACTTGTGATCTGTAACATTTGGCAATTCATTTAGTGTTATGTGTAAAAGGTGGTGCTCGATAAGATTGCATAGGATATGTTAAAAGAATAAACGTGCTGCCATGCAAATAAGTTTTACGGTTTAAAATGAATTTTAAATTTCCTGGGAGAGATATTAAGCGCGCGGTAAAAGTTTATGCAGCAAATATCAGTAAGTTTGTTCAACAATAATGTTAGAGTTCGATACGATGGTAGACAAAATATAGACAACAGTTTGTACCCTTTAAGACTTACTTCATATAATGATAAAAAATTTCATTTACAGTAAAACGGCGAGCAGATGGGCTCTTTTTTTGTGTTGCAGAATAAACTTATACATGGTACAATTGACAGAGTCCTTAAATTCATTAAATTTCTTGCACATTGTTACCTTTTCTGCTTTTCTCAATCAACTTTGTAGATCTTTAATAGAATGTTGTAAAGTATTGTTTATTGATTATCGATACACTATTTCTTCAATACGTATTATCCCTTCAATCTGTTTTTGCAATGCCCTAAAAATTACAAATAATAACTAGTAATTTTAAATAAGTCAACACTGCATATGAACATAATACCTTGCATTCTATATTTGAGCAGGCTTATATACATAATACATATGGTATTTTTGATATTTTCCATGTAAACATTTGCCAACCATAAGTGGTTATATTAACAGAGTTTATTAAGTACTTTGCACATTGTAAGCTTTTTTTGGAATCCTCAATTGACTTTGTAAATTTTTTTATGTAATTTTTTTTGTCAGCCTTTTTGGCGCCCAGTATTGAGCATAGGCCTCCCTTTTTGGGGGGGATTTGGCAATTAAACGCCACGCTTGCCGGGCGGGTTGGCGAGTGGATAGGGCAGAATGTACTTTTACGACCGTCAAAGGTGTTTGTATGGCGGCCAGAGAGCATTAGATGTTTGTTATTGCCGGGGTTCGAACCCGGGGTCGCTGCGCGCCAGTTTGGCAGGTCGAGGCCTTTACCTCGCGGCTGTCGTGCTCTCTTTTTATGTAATACTATAGAGTAATTGTGTAACCATTGCTAACCTTCATGCCATTTACTTACAAGTGACTCAACACTTTTTTGCTATTATTAATGCATAAATAGTTAAACCACTAATGTAAAATGAACATTTTATTATAGTACTTGTGTGTTAGATTAGTGTATTGTTTTATTATGTTTATTTAGTCAGGTTACAAATATCACATCTATTATGTGGCGCATTTTTAAGCAATAATTTTGTAATAACTATGTATATGAAAATTCTGTAACCTGGCATATATAGTAATGGTAACGATCTAATACTCTGTGTAAAAGCAGCTCATGGCTCCCACATGATGGTTCTCACTACCCCATCATCATACATCTATCTTTGATATAGGATGGTGTGGCAAGCACCACGCCTTAGACAACCATCGTTATTACCCCTTGTTCGAAGTGAACGCAGGTACTTAATTATTTTTAGTGATTGAGTAGGCCACCCGCCAATAACTAAGCCCAGAATTGACTCATGTCCATTTGCACCCCAGCCAAGAGTCTTAACTACTCAGCTACACTGTCGCATAATCTACCATATATGTATAGATATTGCTTGCAGTAAATGTCCGAGAAACTTCTTACATTTGTAGACAACACCATAAAGTTGTGTGGTACTTTTACTTTGCCACATTTGGGTTTTTGTAATGGTACAAACACATTTCAAACCTAATATTGACAACCATTACAAGATATATAATAACAGAGGGGTTAACTGATTGAAACCAGGATCATCTAATATAGTTTTAAGAGTTGAAATTCTTTGCATAAAATTTGCTATAGGTGCAACAGAATTTTGACATTCCTCTGTGATACACTATTAATGCCAAATAATTACAATGTGGTTCTTGTTGATAAGTGCATGTCACGGAAGTGCACCTTCCATCATGCAACAACTCATTTGGATAACATGCTTCTATGAACGTTGGGTTGAATGATATAGACCTATAGCATGATTTAGGGGCCCCATATTTGACATTTTCAGATTTGTTTTGTTGCGGCTGCTTAACATCCCAGTGGCAGACTAGGAAGATTTACATGTTGGAATCCTAGTTACTTCTGAATTTGTGATTGTAAATATACCAAGAAAGAAATGCACATAAAAAATTATTTATATAACAAACAATTGAACGGTGGTTACATAACTTTATATTTATAGTTTTTTTTCCAAGTACCCCATATTTGTAACAAACTTTTGTTATATTCATATGAGTATCTTTATTCGTAAACTGCATTTAACTAAGTCCTACTTAGAATAACTATTTTTAACTAGTAACGTTTTCACACATTTGCTGGTCAGGGGTTATTCATTATAATTATCTTTACCCGTTAATGTTAAATTATCCACATCTTTTATGCATTATGTGATAATTTATCAATAACTGACTTATTATAAATAATGCTTAATAATTATAATAAAATATTTATTTTTTACATATTGTATATTCTTGTAATAATTTTCTGTACTTTAAGAAAAAATGTAATAATTTTTGCTTTAATAGTAACAATTATTTACACTTTCTCTTAAATTAATAAATATTAAAACATTTGAAAATAATTATAGCATAAGAATTAGTTTTTCCTAACGCTACTATCGGTGTTGGTATAGCAGTTTTCTATTTAAAACGGACCGACTGGTATATTTTTGCTAAAACTTGCCCCTGTGGTCGTTGGGATCGCTGCCGGATTCTACATACATGCTGACATATCAGTTTCCTATCTATAGTATATGTAATCTGTGCCCAACACGAGCGCGACATGCAACAACGTACGTTAGAGCAACGTTATGCGGTGACGTTTTGTGTCAAACTCAAAAAATTCAGCATCAAGACTCTGATAAGGAAAGCTTGCGGAGAGAAAGCCATGCCAAAAACGAGGATTTTTAAATGGCACAAGAAGGAAGAGAAGACGTGGAAGACGAAGAACGCAAAGGACGTCCGCCAACGAGCTGTAGTAATAAAAATTTGATGAAAATGGAACAATTTTCGGACTCTGATAGGCGTTTAAGTGTTCGGTTGATAGCACAGGAACCAAACCAAAAACCATAGTGCATAAAATTGTGTCTAAAGAATTTTTAGCTAAGCACAATATGGCAACGTTGCTCCAACCGCCGCACAACCCAAACTTGACCCCACCCGACTTCTTCTGTCCCCAAAACTTTTGCTTTTATTGAATTATTCCCGATAATTTCCAGATAAACCTTGTATAATCAAAAATGAGTCTCTGTGGTGCATTTTCTTGTGCAAAACAATATTAATACCCACCCTCAATCCAGAATTTCATTTTCAATCTCGAGACCAAACTCACAAGATCCAAATCATGAAATATTATTTAATTTACATTTACTTGTCATCAGTAAAAAGGTGCTTTAGATATTTATAAATTTAATATATAATTTTATCATGTCATATAAAAGCCGTTTCGCAGACTGAATTTGGTACTTCAATTTTCATATAACAAAATCGCATTTTTTTAATAAAACAGTAATTATTTTTTTTACTTTACACAAAATAAATATAACTCACTAATTCTATCTAATTTGAAATAACATAAAAAGTATGTAAAAAATAATTACACTTTATCATTTTTTGAACATTAAGTTGTATGCTTAAAAAATGTAAGTTTTTCCAGTCTCATGAACTATTGGTTAGATAACATTATTGATAATTTACCATTACTAAGAAAAAATTAAAAATAATAGTTTATAAAAAAAGAAGAATCTAAGGTTAATATTATATGAATGCAAAAATTATCATAAAGGTTAGTCGATCATTTCATTTGAAACGCAAAAGGTTAGAATAATCCTTGCACGTGTTTGATACCACTGATTATTATTGTTTAATAATAAGACATGCAGAACGTACCTTATTTATTAAAATATGATTGGTCACTAAAATACACTGCTTATTAAAATTGTGATAATGTAAAATGCTTAAAAAATAATGGTTATAAACACAAATATCAGGACAAAAAAAGTAAAAGAGCGTAAAGGTTAGATTGTAATATAGAACAGATAATGTAGGTCTCTGTAGCAGAATTTGACAGCGGTTCTCAAACGTAACAAGGTGAATTAAGTCGATATAGTAAATTTAAATCAACTTACGTTAATTATATTTGTGATGATTTTTTATCAACGTGTTTTTTAGATTGTTTTTTATTATTAAAATTTTAACTACAATAATACTTCTCTCATTACAATAAATATAAAAAATGTTCTATTCTTCATTTACCTATTATTTGTTAATCCTATTTTTTAAGGACACTTTATTTAGTTCTCGTGTTTTTAAACGATTTTTCAATATGTTTATAGTGTACGAGGATGCCCCCAAAAAGATATTTTTGGCGTCCAACACTGACAATTTTTCACCCACCTTCCTTCAAATTTTTGCAAGATGGGAACGTGGAATAATTTATTTAGCAATGATAAGTCGATGTGATAACTTTACAAAAATAAAATATGCCAAACGCTCTTGAAGATAAGCAACCAAATGTACAATAAGAGCGCAGCCAGGCCACACTTTATATCAGATGTCTTTATTTACTTTATCTTCAAATATATAGACTGCCTGTGTTTACTTTCTGTTCTTTGTGTTAAATGTGGAGGATCACATAACACAACGAACAGCCAAATGCGCTTTGTGCGAATGCAGTAAAAAGTAATAGAACAAGTGAACACAATTTAAACTCAAATGAACGCATACCCGGCAGCGAACAAAATGAAGTCAATGTTTCTTCAATAGTGAGAAAATTTTTAGATGAATTTAAGGCTATGTTTCAGCAGCCAATGCAAGAAAATAGCATGGTGTTGAACATGCTCTCAACCCTGCTCAACAAAATTCATTAAATTTGTAAAAATAGCCCAGTGGAATGCCAATGGCCTTCCACGGCATAAACAGGAGGTTGAAGTATTCCTGCATAACAACTCTATTCATATACTATTAATAGCAGAAACTCACTTCACAGACAGATCCTACTTTAATATACATAACTACTTAACTTATTTCACCAACCATCCAGATAATACTGCCCATGCTGGTGCAGCCATAATAATTAAGAAATCTATCAGCCACTTTGAATTACCTAAATACGAAACAGTACACCTACACCTACCAAGAAAATGACTAGTGTTACTTACTTATATATTTAATGCTATCATTAAGTTAAATTACTGGCCCAAGCAACTGAAAGCCGCAGAAATAATATTAATATCTAAACCGAGCAAAGACTTAAACAAGGTTTCATCATATCGTCCAATAAGCTTGTTGTCTATAACCTCAAAAATACTGGAAAGACTTATATTGCAAAGAATAGTTGCTGATCCTAACAGCGAAGAATGGATACCTCAACATTAATTTGGCTTTCGTCAAAATTACACTACGATACAAAAAATTCATAGAATCTGTCACAAAATTAATGAAGCATTCGAAAATAAGAAATACTGTACATCGGTTTTCTTAGATGTAAGTAGAGCCTTCGACAAAGTTTGGCACTCTGGTTTGTTATACAAGATTAGAAAATTCTTGCCCGTAACATACTATAATCTCCTAAAATCCTACTTAAGCGACAGAGAATTTAGAACAAGAGTCAATGAAGATGTGTCTGGCATGAAACCGATCAAGTCCGGTGTACCACAGGGCAGTGTCCTGGGTCCTTTTTTATACGCGCTGTACACTTCGAATTTACCAGTAAATGATTATACTACAATGAGCACCTTCGCTGACGACACTGTTGTCCTTTCTACCAACGATGACACACAACTAGCAACCATTACCCTACAAAATCATCTAAATCAAATACAAGAGTGGACACATAAATGAAAAATGAAGATCAACGAAGATAAATCTGTACAAGTTAATTTTACCTTAAGAAAAGACCTGTGCCCCTCTGTTTATCTAAATAACATACAAATACCTACTTCATCTTGTACAAAATACTTGGGGATACATTTAGATAATAAACTATCATGGAAACAACACGTGGTTAAAAAACGTAAACAGATCGATCTAAAACTTAATGAAATGCAATGGTTACTTAGTAGAAAGTCAAAATTACTACTTGAAAATAAGCTCCTTATTTATAAAACGATCCTAAAGCCAATATGGGTTTATGGAATTGAGCTCTGGGGTTGTACCAGTCGTTCGAATATGGCAATTATACAGAGAAGTCAGTCTAAAATATTACGTATGATCTCCAATGCCCCATGGTATGTTACTAATGACACACTTCATTCAGACCTGAAAATTCCATATGTTAAATATGTCATAACCGAAAAAAGTATTAAATACCACATAAAGCTAGAACACCACATCAACGCACTCCTTAATCCTCTTCTGGAAATACAAAATACGAGAAGGCTTAAACGGAAATGGCCTAATGATCTAAAAAATGTCTAAGGAGGACTTGTCACTGGAGAAGACCTCACCACGTCAATGAAGAGCTTCTTAGTTCTTAGATCAACATAGCTCATAGAATTCTATTGTAAATTCTGATTGCTAATAAAATAAATTAATAAAAAAAAAAAACACTTTCTGTTCAAATGTATAGATTGATTGGTTTACGGGTTCCATTTATTTATCTGTATAGATACTACTTATCTAGATTATAAGCCATTAATTAGTGGCTAATGCACTAATATCAATTATTTATTTCCACTGGCTAATCTATTCCCTAGTGTGAATTGCACTTCACCGCAACTGTTTTCCTGACTATTTCTCGTACACGTTTAAATATCATCATATGTTTTCTAGAATCCTCGATTTGGCGCACGATGCAGTTTATTTAATTATTTCTTAGTTATCGCTCAGAGAATTTTACACATTATTTTACCAATGCGAATTAATTTTCTAGGGGCAGTTGCTACACTACTGCTTCCTTAAGGTTATTCTGTTCTAACTACATAAAGAGTTGTAAAGAAATCAAAAGGTTTTTCTATAGGAGCATGTATTTTTGCTATAGAATTAGCAGTAGTTTGTGTTTTCTGAGCCTCATATGCCGTACGTAATCACTAGTCTATCCGTCCCCAAATACTATCAATTGAATAATATCCTATTTTAAACCAAATAGAACTTTCCGCATATTGAGAACATTAGGGTTATAAAAAGAAAGTTATTTGGCTACCAAGTACTGTATATGGAACGTTTTTGTCTGGTAGCCACAGAAGAAAACCTATTCACTTATTCATTTAAAAATTCTGTTATACAGTGAGTCACGAATAGACGTATTGGTCAGGACATCAAACAGTACTTGCAGTATCTGACACGCCACTCCAAATCGGACTTTCTTACCACTAATATACTGGTTCACAAAGTCTTCAAAGCCTAAATGAGTTTCCAGCTTTTCGGATCATTCGACGACAACTCTCACGCTTCATTCGTTTAGAGACACACTATTGGTTGAAAGACGATTGCTGAGCACCAATTTCAGCTAACTATTGAGGTACTTTCGAGTACCTTATATCACGGCGTTTATTTTATTAACAGTTTCATATGGGTTATCCTATTATTTTTGAAGGTGAGAGGTCAAGGTGCTTTTGCGTATAGTAGAGCTAAATTAAACTTCCCAGCATCAAATCTCATTTCTTAGATCCTTATTGATTATTAATTCTATCTATAGCTAACTGCATGTTCTATAGACGAGATAATGTGTTACATTCCAGCTTTGTTCTTAGTTGTGTCACATAATCATCTCCGGTAACTTGATCTTTCGACGGCCGCCTTCAAAATTGTATGTTATATGGCAGCCAAAGTTCTATTCTAAGCATAACATAGGCTAGGATTTGTCCAGTATCTTTATGAATAGCAGATTGGTAAGCTATCTTAAATAAGTAAATATGTTGGTCCTAGTCTTGTTTATATCCATATATAAACTTTACGATATATTTTCTCGTTTGGTACATACTTTCCACCATACTGTCAAATCGAACATGTAGAGTGATTATTCCAGTTTTATTATGCCCAGTAATCCTACTAAAAAAGGCTAAATTAAAATTACGCTCTTTATCAAAGTGGACATAGTTTTCTCAACAGAGCGTCTGTGTTGCGGTGACATGTTCCATCTCGGTGCTCTGTGATTCTCGTATTTTCGTAACTGTTCAATCCATCTTGCCAATTGATCTTCTGGATTCCGAAATAGCACTAGGAATTTTAATTCAGCAAGGTCTGTTCTTAGTAAAAATTTTCTGCTATAGAAATGTTTGCAAATATATGATACTTTTCACATTTGCTAACAATTCTCTTCTAGTTACATAGTAGCTTTGCTCATTTTTTATAAAACTTTACTAAAGCATAATTTCTATTATTCATCCTGCATCTCAAAAAGTACATCTTTTATGGCATTGTTGCTTGAGTCAGAGCGCAGTATAAATTTTCTGTCTATTTAGGGATATTTCAGCGATGTATGTAATCACAGCTTGGTTAAATGCTCTTTCTTCTTCTTCAAGTGCCATCTCCGCTTCGGAGGTTGGCAATCATATTGGCTATTCTAATTTTTGATATTGCTACTCGAAACAGTTGACCAGAGCTGCAGCCAAACCATTCTCGTAGATTGCGCAGCCATGACATTCGTCTTCTAACAACGCTTCTTTTTCCCATGATCTTGCCCTGTATTATAAGTCGTAGTATGTTGTACCGTTCTCCACGCATGATATGTCCCAGATATTGGAGTTTTCTTTCTTTGACTGTATTTGTAATTTCCTTCTCCTTTCTCATTCTTCTCAGTACCTCCAGATTTGTCATTCTATCCGTCCACGATACTCTTAAAATCCTCCGGTAAGTCCACATCTCGAAGGAGTCAAGTTTGTTTAATGCGGCTTGATTTAACGTCCACGCTTCCATACCATACAAAAGTACACTAAACACATAGCATCTGAGCAGTCGTATTTTTAATGGTAACGACAGATCCTTACTACAGAAGACGTCTCTCATTTTTAGAAAATTAGCTCTTGCCTTTTCTACTCTTGATCTTATTTCTGCCGTGTAGTCGTTGTTTTCTGTAATTAGACTTCCTAAATAAGTGTATTTCTTGACTCTTTCTATTTGTTCTCCTCTAATTCTTAAGCTGTCGTTGTTGTTATTGTTTTTACTGATCTTCATAAACTTCGTCTTTTTGGTATTGAGTGATAAGCCGTATTCCTCACTATAGTCAATTACTTTATTCATTACCCTTTCTAGATCTTCTAAGTTTTCAGTAATAATTACGGTATCATCTGCATATCTTAGGTTGTTGATTGGTCTTCCATTTACCTTTATTCCCGCAGTTTCAGATTCCAGGGCTTTTTTCATTATTTCCTCTGAGTAGGCGTTAAATAGACTGGGCGACAGAACACAATCCTGCCTGACACCTCTTTGAATTTCAGTTGCTTCTGATGTTTCGTTTCCTATTCGTACTGTAGCCTTCTGGCTGTAATATAAGTTTGATATTAGTCTTATATCTTGATAATCTAATTTCTTATTTTTGAGAATTTCTATGAGTGCGTCGTGTCTAACTCTATCAAAGGCTTTATTATAGTCTATAAAGCATAGATATACACTTTGGTTAACATCCAAGCATCTCTGAATAAGTACGTTGAATGCAAATAATGCTTCTCTTGTCCCCACTCCATTTTGGAAACCAAACTGTGTTTCACTGATATCTGCTTCTAGTTTCCGGTGTATCCTAGAATGAATGATTTTTAAGAAAATTTTTAGTGTGTTAGACATAAGACTTATAGTGCGGTAATCACAGCATTCTTTGGCATTAGCTTTCTTTGGTATACATACAAACGTTGAGATTAACATTTCTTGAGGTATAATTCCGGTTTTATATATTATGTTGAATAGATTTACCAGTATATCTAGATTCTCTTCGTCAATTAGTTGTAGGAGTTCACTTGGTATTTCATCTGGGCCTGGGGCTTTACGATTTTTCATTGTTTTCATTGCATGTATTATTTCGCTTTTTGTTATGTCTGGTCCTATATCTTGGTTGGGTGTGTGTATGTTCGGGTTTTCTTCTCTCTGATCTCTGAATAATTCTTCTATATATTCTTTCCACCTACACAATTTCATAGCATTTTCTGTTATTATATTTCCCTCCTTGTTTAATAGTATGTTGGCATTCTTTTTACGTGTTGTACCAGTTATTTCCTTTACTTTTTTATGTAGGTTAAACATGTCATGCTTAATTTGAAGGTTTTCTATTTCATTACATTTTTAGCGTAATACTGTTCTTTTGCTGCTCTTATTTTGCTTCGTATTTCCCTCTGTAGATTTTGGTACATTTTTTTATTTCGATTTTTTTATCTTCTTCTTTGTTCCATTAAGTTCAAAATCTCGTCTGTTATCCACTCTTCCCTTTTATACCTTGTTTCTTTCAGTAGCTCTTTGCTAGGTTTTAGGATTGATTCTTTGAAGGATACCCATCGTTGTTCTACTTTGTTTCCTGCTTCAAGTTCAGTATTAATTTTGATAGATTTTTGTTGATCTTTTGTTTTAACACTTGTTGTAGGTCTGTTGCCTTGAGGATTTCTACATTAAGTTTATTTTCGTTATTCCTTATATTAACCTTTTTAAGGTGAGATGAAATTTGGCAACTAGGGGTTATGATCGGAAGATACGTCCACTCCCGGTATGTTTTCACAGATCTAACTGCGTTTCTGTATCGTTCATTTATTAATATGTAGTCGATCTGATTTCGAACAATATTGTCTTCGTTGTCTGCAGGAGATTTCCATGTGTATAGCCGTCGTTTAGGCAGTTTGTAAAATGTGTTTAGTACTATGAATTTGTTTTCTTGGCAAAACTCGACTAGACGATCTCCTCTTTCATTGCGAGTACCAAGTCCATAGGGTCCAACAATTGTTTCAACTTTCCCTTCCTCAATTTTGGCGTTTATATCACCCATGACCATTGTTATATCTCGTGTTGTTGTACTTTTAAGTACTTTTGTATTTCAACATAAAAGTTTTCAATTTCATCGTCTTGTTTATCTGCCGTGAGTGCATAAATTTGTATTATATTAAGTTTCCATGACAAGTTAGTAGCTGTAGCAAAATAATTATTTCTGAAACAGGTGTAAAACCGATAACTGATTTATTTGTTTCTTTATCGACCATTATTGCAACTCCGTGTCTATGCTGCCTATCGTTGCTTCCTGAGTAGTAGATCTTCCCTTTTCTGATTTCATTTTCTCCTGTGTTGGGCCACCTAGATTCCGAAATTCCCAAAATGTTTATCTTCATCCTACTCATTTCTTGTTCGACATTTTGTGTTTTACCAGGTTTACACATGCTGTTAACGTTCCAAGTAGCGATCTTTATTTCTGTCTTGTATATATTGATAGGTGTAGTCGTAGTCGTCGTCGTCGCGTGGAGGTTTTGCTGGATGATGACCTGGGAAGCCCCACTATTTCTTCCACTATTTCTTCCCCTGCCGGATCTTGGCATCCGAAAACCATGATCAGTAATCTTTACTCTTCCGCCGTCCATAGCCATATAGATTAACTAGGAAGAATAATGTGGTGGTCATTCCAAGGCCTTGCACATCGCAGTTTCCCAACCACACCGCTGTTCCAGCTCTGCTTGTGAATATCTAATTCTAAGCCCAGCCAACATCATTTGTCTTCGGCCTTAGATTAATTTTGGTAAAGCTGCTGCCCTTTACCAGTTTTATCCAATCAGCCGCCCACTATGGATCAGACGCTGTGATCTAGTTTTGGTCCACCCCGGGTATTTTATTTCCCCGGTACCCGCTATATCTAGCGAGCATCCCCCTATCCGCCAACTGGGGAGGCGCCCAGTAGGGGACCTAGCAACCCCCCTGCTCTTTAATGATTATCTATCCAGATGCACTTGGTAATATTAGCAAATCTCAAGACAAGTATTTCACGTCTTTCTTAAAGAGGTGGTACTTTTTGGAACTAATCTGAAAATTAGTATTTTGCAATGCAAAATTATTTAAATTTTCTCTCAAAAGATCTGTACACCAAGCACGTCTCACAAGTTAGTCCCCATAATACTGTTTTCACAAGTCGCTGAAAGATATCTAGAGCATTGAGTAATCCAAACGACATGACAAACTGCCACAGTTCTAACCCTATTGCAAATACAGTTTTCTCTTACTTTAGGTTTCATTCCGAATTACCGCTCTTAAGTTTTAGTCATTTAAGATGTCAATGATCCTTGGAAAGAAATAGTTATCCTTTTTAGTTATCTCGTTTAGCTGCTGATAGTCAACTCAGGATCATGTTGTTCCGTTTTTCTCTTTAACCAACACAACTGATAATGTCCATAAACAGCATGATGGTTAATCGATTCCTAGTCGGCTTTTTTTATTTTTCTAGAGGAAGATAACTTGAAAGTAATTTTTTGGTCTAGCATTTGTTGTATTAATTTTATAGGTTCTATATTGTTTGCGTTATTAAACACATAGAAATCTTAATATTTAATAATCAACTTCTTTACCTTTTTCAATTCAGACTTGTCGATGGCTTTCCAAAATTTCAAAATTATACTAAATAGGTCCTTACAATATGGTTCTCGTTTAAAGTACATGCAAAACTAACGACAAAAGATGTGAGCGTGCATTGGCCATAGGTTTTGAATTAATATTGACTATTATGATAAGCACATTTCCGAAGTTAACAAGAGGTCTTCCTCACAGGATTTTCGGGTTGAAATGTCTATAATTTTTTTACCAGTTCTAGTCTTCCATTCATGTTGTATACTTTCAGATGTGCCGGTATTATTGTCTCACTCTGAGCACTCTGATAACACGAAGTCTTTAGTTATAAGTTCTTATTGTCAATTGCCAGTACACCGTTCTTCAAGTTCATTGGAATTTTAAGAATTTGTTAGAGTTGTCAGCCAATATCTCTAAGTTTATTTGTCGATCTTGATGGTCAATCCAGCTTTTTCATATGTAGTTATAACGTCGCCTGTAACCGTATGAAACCTATTGTTGTTGACAATGTGTGGATATTGTTCTATATTACCTCCAGATGTACAATAGTTTTTGAGGCGCTCCTGTAGGTAAGTAATGGAACGATCAATCTATTAAGCATGTACGTCGGCTGCACAATATCTATTTCAAAAAACTAATAAACACAAATGTTTAATATTAGAAACTTTTTTATTGTTTTTTATGTTTTCTCTGACGGTCAACATATTCTATCTAATTTTCATATCTTTTCCATAGCAAATCAGGTATCTCCAAAACATGGATTTTGAACGCTTGAAAAAAAGAAATTATTGATGACTCAACAATTCGTTTTAAGTGCTCAAGCAGCCAGTTGTTTGCGTTGATGTGTGTGAGCTTATGCTGGAGAATAATCTGATAACGCGCGTTATTTGTTTTTATTTCTTCGAAAATTTCTAGCAAACAAATGGTTTTGTATCATTCAGAAGTAACCGTTTTCCAATGTTCTAAAACCAAGGTTGCGACATGTTTATTTTTCAACAAAAAAAAAAAACAGGCAACCGTTTGCTTCGAAGTGTTTGGAGCGCAAACTACTTTTATTGGATTCGGCTCATATCGGAAGACCCATACAGACGACTGCTGTATACTTTTGGGCTCATACACATAAATCCAAGAGTCGTCATCTGTGACAATGTTGTAAATGGGGTTTAAAGCGTATTTTTGCAGAAGCGAGCGAAGCTCTTATACACTGGTAAACTGGGCGAATGCGGCAATCTCCGTCAGTCTGTTGCATCTGTAGCGCTTTTACTACGAAATCGATCACTATGAAATTTTTCACAATGATAGAGCTCGAAGCGAGTGAGGTAACCTGATAAATTGTTTCGAAATCGGACAACAATACGTTCGCAATTTTAACAACTCGCTCCTGCAACTTCTCAAACAGCGTGCGAGAACATTACTAGTCAACGAACTTAAAAAGTTCGTTGCTGAATTCTATGTCTGTCTGTCGGTCTGTCGGTCCGTCACAAAATTTGATATTTTTAGAAATTTAAAATGGATTCTTGTAGGAAATTTTACGCTGTTTCGAAGTCGAAATTAAAAAATTTCTATCTCGAATAATTTTCGAGATACTCGCCTTCGAATTTCGGGAAAATTTTCGACACTACGTTTTTAAATGTGGTTCTTATAGGAAATCTTACGCTGAATTCGAAAATGAAGTCGAAAAAATTCTATGTCGAATAATTTTCGAGATATTCGATATCGGAAGGTCTTTTTAAGTTCGTTCTGGGATTGCTTACAGAGCAATCTCTTCGCCGGCCCCATGTTTTTATCATTTACTTCGAACAATCGACACGAGTCTGTTTTTGAGCGATCGTTAACTTAAGCAGGATCCAACGTGTCTACAGCTTTTTCGTGGTTAAATATTCATACAATATTGAATGTATGCTAATCATACTAATGCCCAAAAATGCTTGAATTTTACAATAAGTCACATGACGATCTTGCTTTATATTAATTTATTGAACTAGCGATATACAGTGACTCTGTATGGGGTTTCATCATCAAAAATTGAAGTGAGTTGATAGACGCGCTATTGAGATAATCCATGTGAAAAGTCATGCAAAAGTTTATTCCATTTTTGGCCTAGGGGAAACTTTCAACTTAATGAAAACAAAGCAAATAAAGTCCGTATAACACATACCGCCACAAATGTCAAACTGTATGATGCAAACTTCAGATCATATCTAATACACGCAGGGTTGCCAATTTGCAATAGATATCGTGCAGCCCTCGAAACATTGACAGTGATTACTGGGGTCGTCGTTTCATTTCTATTTTAAGATTTTCGGTTACTCTCTGTTTCATTGCTCTAATGTAATCTTCAAATTTTTTCTACGCCCTCAATTCGGGCAGTTCCTCTCTCAAATTTTCGAATTATTCTTTTGTACTCACTTTTAATTATTTTAATTCTTCTCATAAACTTTTGGACTGTTCTGATTTTTCAAAACTTTGGATTGACACATCTGGATCAGACACTATATGTTTCTATTGGCCACTTTGTTCACCACATCTGTCTTCCTGACTATTCTTCATACAAGCTTAAATATTCGTCGACAACTTCCAGAACTCGAGACTCCGCAAAGGCGCACCGTGCAAACTACTGAAATCCTCCTTCGCGATCTCGTTGAAAATGTTCCAGATATTTATGCGTTGTTCTGTCACCTTGACTTTATTTGCTGAAATTGGTTGCTATAATACCATACATACAACTTTTAATTATAATTCAGAAGAAAACATGGGGCCGGCGAAGAGATTGCTCTGTAAGCAATCCCAGAACGAACTTAAAAAGACCTTCCGATATCGAATATCTCGAAAATTATTCGACATAGAATTTTTTCGACTTCATTTTCGAATTCAGCGTAAAATTTCCTATAATTTAAAATCGCAATGTCGAAAATTTTCCCGAAATTCGAAGTCAAATATCTCGAAAATTATTCGAGATAGAAATTTTTTAATTTCGAATTCGAAATCAGCGTATAATTTCCTATAAGAATCCATTTCAAATTTTAAAAAATCTCAAATTTTGTGACGGACCAACAGACCGACAGACAGACCGACCGACAGACATATAAAATTCAGTAACGAACTTCGTAAGTTCGTTGAAAATTTGCGTAACGGCGAAGTACCTACATATTGATTAATTAGATATTGATAACCTTTAGTAAAAAAAAATAAAATCTTAGTTTTCACTACAAGAACATCGATATTTTACTTGTTTCACTTGGCGTATTTTGGTAGGGAGATTCTACTAGCTCTATTTTGTCGTTTTGGCCATATAAAAGGTTTTATTGAATCTATTAAACATATGTGTACTCCTCTTCTTTTGCTCATGGCTTTCTGGTTTATTTGTTTTTTTGTAAATATAAGGTCTTGTGTTCTTCCATTCTGTTAGAAGCCACACTGTGTATTACTAATTGTATTTTTTATTTTTTTTACTTATTTTTACTTCCAAAATTGACGCAAATACTTTTCCTGAGATATCTGACAGCGTAATCCCTCTACAATTTTGCACTATACCCAATTTTCAATTTTGAACAGCAGAATTATAATGTCTATTTACCCATCTTTAGTTATTTTCATTGTCTTCCCCATATACTACAGCGTTTCTGCCGTTATATTGTTTTTACCAGATGCTGTCTTTTTCTTTGTCTTTTAGTAGTTTTTAAAAGTAATGTTTTTAATATTCCATTATATCCTGTTCTGTTAATAGATGTCCTTATTTATTTTTTGTTTTTTTTAAATATTTTTAAAGTAACATAAAGCAATTTTTATTTTTTGTCTAATTTTCTTTAATTTTGAGTCCAGACACTCCATAAAATTTGTCTTGCAATTTATTCGTTTTTAACTTCTATTTTTCTTAAATTAAAATAAATTTAATTTGTCTTTTTTTCTTTTACTTTTTTCTTGATTTTTATTAATCACAATGTAGTTTTTTTATTGCCACTTCCTATTTTTGCTATTCTACAACTCTAGTAACCGTATTCTAGCATATTCTATTTTAAATGTTTTCAGTTCTCTTCTATCGTTCTTTTATGATTTCGTTTTGGTTTTTTCTCTAATTATTTTCCGGTATATTTTCCTGATGTCTCTATTTATTTCTCTCTCTTATTTTATTTTATATTTTACGTCTTATTATGAAATAGTTTGTTGTTGATTTTCCTTGTTTACTATGTTCTACTCTTATATATTTGTGAATATATTTACTTTGTGTTTTTGCTATTAGAAGATCATTTTCTATGCATAGTTTTATTATTCTGTCTCCGTTGTTATTTATTGTCTGTTCTCCTTGCGTGTCCATAATTATTTCTATATTTGTGTTTACATTTCCTACTTTTCTATCATTATCATACAACTTCTTCTATTACCTATATTCTTTTATAGTTTCTCAAAAAAAAAATACTTTTGGTACATTTCTACTTGATACAAACATTTTCTTTCGTTTAGAGAAATTTTATTAGTGACCGTTTCTTATATTTTTTTAATTTTACCAAATCTGTGCCTTCGCCCCCCTCTTTCTCTGTTTCCTTACTTTTGAGCAATACATTCAGTAATCCGTTTTTAATTTTATTAATTTTTTCTCTTCTTTTTCGCTTCTGTAATACCTAAATAATTTAATTCCAGTTTTTTCAAGTGCCAAATTTAAGTTTTGTATAAATATTTCTGTTCTTTTCCTTAATTTTAACGCTTCTTTTGTCCCTTACTTTTGTTATGTTCTATTTGATGTGTGCTTTGCTAGTTTCGACTTTCTTATTGGTAATGAATTTCTTGGTTTATTAGTTTCTTGTTTGCGTCAATTTTTTTCTACCGTTTTTTCGCCCCAAACATATTTTTCTTTGCCAAAGTTATCTTTTTGTACCTCACTTTCACTTTGTTTCTTTTTTGTTCTTCTTTTGCTATTTTCTAATTTCCATCCTTTCAAATCATATCATTTTCGATATAAATTTTAGTTTCTTTTAACTGGTATTTGTTAATGTTTTAATTTTACTTAATTACTTAATGTTTCCCTGTCCAGTTTTCTATTTCTAACATATTTATTACCATTGTCCCAGTTTTGTTTCCAAATAATGCCACTCTGTTTATTCCTACGTCTACTTCCAACTTTACGTTTAAAATTTGGTTTGTCGTTTATTCTTTATTTTGTTCAACAAAGTTTACTCCTTTTTCTGCAAATTACGTCTCTTTTTGTGTTTTTCAGTTTAACTTTCAATTTTTCTATTCTACTTATTTACTTTTCTCAGAACATTACTAATTTCCTCCCCTTCGCATTTCCTGTTATTTTTATGTTAATGGGTGCTTTTTTATTTCCTTCATTATTTTCCCATCTTTCCTATCTATTATCTTTAGGTTCTTTGTTTCGCCATTTTTTTCTTATCGATCTCATTAACTAGTGACCTAATTATTTTTCAATTTTTCTGGAATGCTTTCTTTTTACTGTTGTTTGAGCTCCTACCACCTTTATATCCTTGGTATATTTAGTATACTGTGGCTTTGATAAGTAATCACTTTCGTTTTTTACATTCACTTAATTTATTCCTTCTGTTCTTATAATTTTAAAACATTTCCTGTCCAAAATTTTCTTACCTTATCTTCAGATCAATTTTCCACAAAAATGTTTTTAAATCTAATTGTTATAAAACTCACACACAGGTAATCTACCTCCCTGCGCTAAAATAGCTTATAAACACTTAATATTTCTGGTCCATTATTGGAAGACCATAGGAAATAATGTATTAAAATTTAAAAAAAAATCGTTTAAGTAGCTTTAAATTTGTTTGCTCTTGTCTCTTTGATTTAAATTCTGCTGTCTTTCTATTTCAAAATTTTGTTTAACAACTTAAAAGCCGTCGAGAGAATGATTCGACATTTTATACATTGGTTATCGTTGAATATTATTAATTTTAAATGTAGCAAACATTTCCATTCAATGTTTGTTAACGCAAGTTAGTTGTACTACAATGAATAAAATGTTAAATTTGTATTTTCCCTACTGTTTGTTTATAGCAGCTGTATTATTTTAAATTGTTTATCACATTTCTGCAATAATTAATGTTTGATATGAAAAATAAAAAGATCATTTATGTTCCAAATTTAATAAGTATTTATAAGTTTAATGAATAAATCGCTGCATGTTCATATATAGGTAAGCCGCTTCAAATTGCATTACAATATCTGCATTTGCATTAAAATTACTTACAGGTACCAGTATTTCTTGTCAAAATCTATTAGTTGCACTACAAATTTTAATTTTATATTTTTTCTTAGATTTATTAATTCAATAGATTAATGGTAGCTATAGCTGGTATATAATGTTAGGGCGTCCCGACGAAGTGACAAACACCTGGACAAGAACACATGTTTGCAGGATAAGCTAAGACTAACTACTTGGAACTTGGAATCCTTGACAGGTAGAGGTCAGGAGCTTAGTAACATCCTTAAGCTGTGTCCAAGAAACAAAATGGCGAAGCTCCAAGTCCAAAGACTTGGGCAACGGATACCAGCTAATATATCACGGAACGACCACTAAGCGCAATGAGGTGGGCATAATCTTATACAGCAGCTACAAAACCAGAGTTATAAACATCACTAGAACCAGTAATCGCCTCGTGGCTGTTAAGCTCGCAATGGACAAGCAAAATATCCTAAATGTAATAATTGCTTATGTTCCTCAAACCGGATGCTCAAGTGAGGAAAAGGAGAAGTTTTGGGATGATTTTAATAATATTCTACTTACAATATTACCTGGTGAGACTAAAATTACTGCAGGAAACCTTAACGGGCATGTAAGTAAGACAAATACAACATAAACAAATGCCCACAGTGGATATGGATATGGTGAAATAAACAGACAAGGAAAAGAAATCCATGAATTTGCAAACCATCATACTTTGTCTGTCATAAATACAAATTTCAAAAAGAAACACGATCATCTGGCTACCTATAGTAGTGCGGGCAATAAATCCTAAATAGATTTGGTGCCTCTAGATCAAGCAATTAAAGGCATATTTAAGGACTGCAAAGTTATACCCGGAGAAGCTCTCACGTCACAGCATAGACTTCTCGTTTCTGTTTACAAATTTCCCAAACTATCAAAATTGCTGTGAAACGGGTAACGGCTATTAAATGGAATATATTGGGTGGTCCAAATGCTACACAGAAAACAACCTAGATAAAACATGGTATAACGCAAATGATATGAACATTTTGGGTAGACATTAAAATGACAAATACTCTTCATGGCGGAGTGATAAAGTTAAGGACTTCATAGGCATTAAAAGAACTTTCTTCAAAATATGGCAGCAAACTCAAAACGACGAAGATGATGTTAAATACAAAGAGGTCAAAAACGCGGCAAAAAAGGCAGTAGACAAACAGCGAGCCAAATCTAATGAATGTTTTTATGATAAACTTAAAAAAGCCACAACGGATTCTGACATTTTCAAGATTGCAAAACAAAGAAATTGGTCCACGACTTGACATTAAAGTCAATAAATACATCAAGTATAAAAATAATACCTTATTAATATCTGATCAACAAATATATACGCGATGGTGCAAGTACTATAAGGAGCTTTTGAATGAAAAATTTACACACCAGGCATTTACATCGTTATTAGCACCCGTCGCTGGTCCTATTCTCAAAGTAAGTCACAAAAAAGTAAAAGTCGCCCTATCAAAGACAAAGAACCATAAAACAATGGGTGCTGATAAGATCTCAATTTACCTATGGAAAGCTTTAGGCTCTGTGGCAGTGGAATGGTGTTTAGTACGGAATAGTTATTAATTTATTATTAAGAATAGTTGTAAGGATTATCTTATTTCAAGAATTAAGATTCTCTAGGCAAGTTGAGTAACAGATTTATAAGTCTAAGTGATCGGTGGGTTCCCTTCAGGTAGATGACCGCTGTCGTCTCTTTTGTGTTAAATACAAGTTTTATGACCCTATTCAAAAATATAATTATGAGTTTAAGATTTTTCAGCAGGTTTGTAACTCACTTTGTAATAGTTAGTCAATCGTTAACAAGCAACCTCATCGAAAGCCTCGACTAATGCACTCGAGCACATTCGCAACTTTGTATTTTTGTTTAACTTCAGTCAACATTAAATTGTAGTATCGAAATTGCAGTGTTTGATTGAAGAAAACATCATCGCAAATAAGGGGATTTATTATTGCAATTTTTCCCCTATTAACTATCGCGACAAACTAGCCGCGGTAACAAACAAATGGCTTATACGACTTTTTAACACTGTTCTTGAAACAAAAAGAATTCCAAATTTATGAAGAGAAAGCATTTTAGTGCCGTTTTACAAAAACAAGGAATGTTACTCAATGCGGGAACTACAGAGGCAGAAAACTGATCTCTCATACACTCAAACTTTGGAGAGCGAATTATTAACAAGCGACTGACGGCTCTTTAGGATATATCCCCAAATCAGTTTGGATTTACAGCATTGTGCTCTGCCACCGATACTATCCAAGCTATTAGAATCTTAATGGAAAAACTCCGCATAAACCAGCGAGATTTTCACATGGCTTTTATAGATCTCGAAAAAGCATGCTAAATTTATTCCAGAACATTATGTCAGCCTAATACAAGATATGTACAGAGACACTTGTACTAGAGTCAAGAGTCTGGCCGGTATAAGTGATAACATTTGAAGCGAAGGTGGGAGTTCACCAGGGCTCGGCTCTTACCAGAGATTTTCAGGGTCCACTCCCATGGTGCATTTATATGCTGATGACATAGTAATATCTGCCAAAAGTACCAAATATTTGCAAAGTACGCTGAATACCTGGGTGGCTGCGCTTGAAAAATTTGGCTTACGGGTAAGCAGAAATAAAACCGAATATCAGGTTTTTATAATCAATGTATTATCTATAGACCGAATATCTCTGCCAAAAGTCAAATACCTAGGCTCCATATTGGCTGAAGATGCTAACGTAGATGAAGATGTGGCCCATAGAGTAAATGTGGTCTAATTGCAATAAAGAACCCTCACTGGAGTCTTGTGTGGCCTACGAATGCCTATAAAACTGAAGAGGAAGGTATATAAAACGGCAGTTAGACCTGCAATGTTGTATAGTAGCGAGATAGCAGTTAAGAAATCTCATGAACAGCAGTTACATACTAACGAAATGAGGATATTAAGATGGGCGGGAGGCGTGAGAATGGATAAAATCCGTAACGACCATATTAGAGGCACTTTTATTGTCAAAAAATTGATTGAATCCCATTTTCTTTGGTATGAACATGTGATGAGACGCAAAAATGTCCACGTACTTTGAGTTACCCTAACATACCGAGAAAAATAAGAAAAGAGGCCGCCCACCCATAACTTGGTAGTCAAAAATCACTAAAGACCTATAAAAAGCCCAAGTACCAAAAAAGACAACCCAGGATAGAGCGCCTTGGCGTAGACGTTTGAGAAGACCCGACCCCACTTGACATGGTATAAGGGAACGAAGAAGAAGACAGCTAGAGTATATAATCTACATTGGCAAATGTAGTTGCCACTGAGTAGATGTTAGCTAATTTTAGATCATTTGAAAAGTGCACCAATGGGTATAGTTGTAAAAGTAATGTCACAAATTCTTGTTACAGAAACTTCTATAAAATACTATTATAATATGTTCAGTATAAGAACCTCAAAATGAGGTGATGCTGATCGTCTTCTGTTCGCATTCTACGTCCTATAATTATTGCGACTTTTGACGAAATCGTGCTCGGTAGTCACAAAAAATTCTATTTATGGCTTTACTGATTTTGAACTTCGCACGTTATCAGGTTTTAAAACTCGAGTTTATAAGCGTAAACCTTTAACTCTATTCAAGCGAAACACTTATATTATCATGTCAAAAAAGAAGACGTCAAGAACTGTATATATGCGTTTAAATACTATTTTACTCCAGAAATTCTGCGCCTTGTTGTAGTGAAATAAACACGACTTAAGACCGAATACAATTTCAGTAGTACACCGAATAAATAGTTACCGAAGTGTTGCTACAATCTGCAGACTTCACTGGAAATTACATCTTGATGAGCGTGTACGACTAATTGCATTCGTCGCAACTGCTTTGATAAAATCGTGCGTTTTCTTTATCTTGTATTTAATTTTTTCTTCAAAGAAATAATATCTAACCTTACCATTAGTATATAGGAGAGAATGATAACTAACTACGTAAGACACTAAATAAAGCAATTTATGCGTAAAACACCGATACCGGTACATCTATTAGTTTATTGCAAAAATTGAGTTCCATTGATTTGGTGCTAGAGAAAAACATTTCAAAAAATCTAGAGGAAACATTTTTACTTCTTCTATCTGCGGGCAAGACTAACAACATTAACGGATTAACGCAAAACCATTAACAAAAATCCAATTTTATTAACCAATCTCATTAACGGAAAACCATTAACAGATTCCAATTAACACACATTTATTAACAATCGACTATTTTTTAACAAAAATCCATTAACATAAAACTATTAACAAATCTATTAACCGGAATCGGTTACTAATTGGCTATTTCCATTAATAAAAATCCGGTGAACATCACACCACTTTCCTTATCCTATTATTATTATATAGTATACCGGGTCCATCGTCTCGGCCCTGCGCTGCTCTCGTCCCGGAACTTGTTACTTTAAAAAAGGGCGAGGCGCGAGTCCAACACTCGAAAGCTGATTAAAATAAACAGTACAAGACAATAATTGACTCGTACTTAAAATTTTGCTACGTTACTGAAGGTAACCGTGCGAGCTCGGCCGCACGGCCTTTCCCATTATCGACTGCGTGCTCCCTCCTAGCGGCTAAGCGCTCCTCCCCGTCCTCCCGCAGTCGGCCATGAAGCTCACCGATCGCGCTGTGATTGGTCCGTTTAATTAATTTTTAATCTGCTATAACTTATTTATTTGACCTCGGATCAAAACATTTCATTGTAATTTTTTGTTCGTCTCGGTCTGACCTATCCGGTAATATAAATTTCCCGAAACATTTTATGAACATCCGGTGTATTAAAAATCCTGAGCTTCAATTTTTTTCGAATTCTTATTTTATTAACTTTTATTTTAAATTCATGTTTATCTCATGATAACAAATCATTTTTATTGTCATAAATTATTTGTATCTTCAACCGTTTAGATTCGCGACCGCCTTCCAGCCAATTTTGCGACCTTGCACCCAACCGACTCGGCCGATTTTTACCAAAAGCTTCGCACTGCGTCCCCTACCTACAAGTAACTTGCATACCAAATTTCAAGTCTCTAGCTCTTACGGTTCTTGAGATATCCTGTTTACTGACAGACCGACACACACACACACACACACACACACACACACACGCACGCAAACACGCACGCACGCATGCACGCAAACACGCACGCACGCATGCACGCACGCACGCACGCACGCATGCACGCTGAGGCTATAATTCGTCCAGAAATGTGAAAAACTGGGTAGGTCAAATTTCCGCCGATTACATTACTTTTCTTATTATAGGATAAGGAAAGTAAAAAAAAAACATTAACAACTCTATTAACCGAAATCGGTTAACAATCGACAATTTCCATTGACAAAAAAAACATTAACAACTGTATTAACTAAAATCGCTTAATATAGTTGTTAAACAATGATTTTAAACACAGAGAGCCCATTCTAAAATTTATTAATAAAAGTTGACAAATACAAAATATTCAGCTAATCAAGTTGTTAATCATTTTTGGTTAATGGAAATAGTCGATCATTAACAGATTCCGGTTAATAGAGTTGTTAATAGTCTTCTGTTAATTGTTTTTTGTAAATAAAAATAGTCGATTATTAACCGATTTTGGTTAATAGAGTTGTTAATAGTTTTCTGTTAAGAGTTTTTTGTTAATAAAAATAGTCGATTAACCGATTTCGGTTAATAGAGTTGTTTATAGTTTGATGTTAATGATTTTTTGTTAATGAAATAAGTCGATTATTAACCGATTCCAGTTAACAGAGTTTTTAATAGTTTTGTGTTAATGGTTTTTTTTAATAAAAATAGTCGATTGTTAATAGATGTGTGTTAATTGGAATCTGTTAATGAAATTAGACTTTTGTTAATGGTTTTTTCGTTAATCTGTTAATTGTTTTTTGTCTTGCCCTCGACCCGCAATCTTTTTATTTTTAACGTGATAGTACTAATAAACTAGTACAATGTGAGGCCTATAATGCAGTCCAATTGTGTAGAAGATATAAATAAATATTCCACTATAATAGTAGTATCAGAAATACAGACATTGCAGACCAGTTTATCCTATCTGTAAAAAGTGAAATCAAAAGAGTTGTAATCGCCGTTTTTTGCTTTTTTGCTAAGTATTGATAAAATTACCTCACTGTATTAAACTATTGAAGAAGTAAATTTGGAACCATGTCTTGTAAATTACAATGTTATTATTCTAGTACATTGTTCGTTTTCATACCTTTTTGTTGTGGGGAATATTCTGTAATTACTAAATATTTAATATTAGCTCATCTTGATTTAAAAACCTTATCTAAGCAGATTTCTATCTTGTTAGTTGATTTATTTACCATTGCGAACAAAGTAATACTAACTTACTGAAAATTAAAACTGTTACTTTTAGAATGTTTACTTATTAAACGTTCAAATAATCTCGTAGCACAAATATTCCTTTTAAATTTTACCCTTTTCGCAACAACTGCTAGGTTCATGAGACTAAAGGAATGTACGTTTCTGCTTACATAGGCAACACGTATAGCAACAACAGGAAATGTTTACGGAAAGTTCATAAAAACTATAGTCGCTACCGGTGTGCATCTTCTATTGGTTGCATTTCATGATTATCTTTTTAATGTAAGTACCTCACGCAACTTTAGACACACCAAACAATAATTTTAGTTTTTACTTATGTCAGTTATTTCTATTAGTGGACTATATATAGCACTGCCCTAGTTTTTACTGTTGCAAGGTTAAACGGGCCTTGAAAATTTCGAGATCATAAACTACAGTTTTTCCGTTATGTAACTCTTGCGCCAGTTTTGTTAAATACATTATATTTTTAATTATTCAATTTCGTATGCTACAGTATAGAGTTTGAATCAAATGTCCCGATTTAGCGATTAGTCGCAAGAGAAAGGAGTGGTTTCGCAACGGAGGTGGGCAAGTAATTCTGCAATAGCTGCTTTATCAATAGTACACACTGAGCAAACAATTGGCTTTTTCAATTCCGCCCACCTTGTTTCCAAGTGCAGGGTCAAATTCACGGATTTAACCTACTGCTAGTTCGGGTTACAATGATATAATCAACGTAAAAATATCCGTTACCAGTTGCAAGTTAAAATTTTTTTAGTACTGCTCAAAATAACTAAAAGGCCGCTATTTCAGCGAAACCCCCAGCGTAGACCAAAGGTAAAATATTTGTGTTTAAATGTATAACAGTACTCATAGGTATGGTATATTACATATCAATCAAATATTTTAGTGCTAATGTACTTTTTACTACATGTTTTTGATCAACTGATTTCCTACCTCAGTTTTCGTCGAAGTATTTTCACTTACGCCTTTTACAACCTTAACTAAAACCGTAGAAACGTTTTCTTCCTCCTAAATTAATAGTACATTATGTAACATGATTCGATTGAATACCTTTCTTACATCTATAAACCACATGAAATCTAGTGTGTTGAACTTCAACCACCTAATGTTACAAATAAAGGATTTTCCAATAAGAACAATATTATTTTAAAATGAAATAAAATAAAAATAATTTCTAATACAATTAAAATTTTTATATTATTTTGAAGCATAGTCTACTATATTATGTTTTGAATAACATATAATCTAAGTGTCCACTTTGACTTCGTGCACATGAGCATATTCGATGAATCCAATTTTCAATGACTTTGCGCAATAACTCGGATCTAATATCATGAATACAACCTTCAATGTTCAATCATAATGCATCAAGGGTAAATAAAATCCATAAAAGTAATATAAACAGTTAAATCACATCTTCTTGAAGACCAACTAACAGTTGCATTTCTTGAAATTATTGTTTTACTAAATTTTCTTGCAATACGTCAATAGAAGCATTAGCACAGTCTTGGAACCACATGTTCTCCAAATCGAGTTCATCTGAATTTGGCCACGAAAAATTTGTTATCACTAGAACTGCATCTTCTACTTCGTTTTGGAAAAATAATGGTTGTTTGATGATGCCACCATACTATAAACCACACCATACAGTGAGTTTTTCACACCAAAAACGACAATTTTGTTTGTTATCATATCCACTTAACCGGAAATTAGTTCCATCTGAGAAAATAATTTTTTGTTCAAAATTATGATCCGCTTTAATTTTGTTCTAAAGCCCAAACAGCAAAGTCAGGGTGCTTACTAAAATCTTTTCTCAAAATACGCCAAGTTATCGTTCTTCTCAGCTCTAATTCTTTAACATGACGAGAAATTGATAAATTTGGAGCCTCTGCAACGCTATCTCTTAAAGCCGCAATGTTCTCCACACTTCTTGCATTTCGACATCTTGTTGGTATTTTGGCATCATAAAGAGTAAAGTTCTTTTTAAATTTTAGGAAGCGCAGAAGGGCGATTATGTGGACCACCAGTCTATTTTCATAAAATGTTTGGAAAATAACTAAACATTTTTGAAATGTGTATTTAGTCATGATAAATTGTCAGAGTGTACTAAACGCAAGTGACATCTAGTGGCAGTTATAACATTTTAACCATGATTGACATTTTATTTCAAATCCACATCATTGTTATTGAATGGTGGATTAATTAGGGAGAAACCCTACTATTTTTTACTTATGTGTTGCTGCAACTGCATTTTGTCCAATATTAGTTTAGCCAGTAGCTTCTGCGTTGTAGTCATAATTATTCAGGTTACTCTTTTCCTCCTTTTAAATATTGAAATAGTTTACTTTCTATGCTGTTGGTATTTTTCCTTCTCTAAGAATAATGTTAAATCAGGAGCTCCCAATTTAATTCATTCGCTCCAGATATTATCAGCTCGTTCTTATTCCGTCCTGATTGAGTACTTTGTTATTTTTAGTGTTTTGAATCGTTTTTTAATATCTTCTACTGATAGATCGACAGATGCATCTTTATTTTCTTCATTTGGTTTTATACGAATTTCTATTATTTCTTCATTGTACAAATTCCTAAAGTATACTATCCGCAGTATTTATTTTTATGCCATCTTCAATACTCCTATTTCTTAACATACGCATTATCTTTTTCTGCGATCAGTGTAGATCCTTTTCCATGTCCTTTATTGAAATATTCCAATATTCTCTTTTTAGTTGCCTTATTCTTAGATTTGTTGGATTATTTTTTTTTTGTAAATGTAACTGATAATTCTTCAAAAGTTTATTTCTTCTTTTTTGCTCTTTTTTTTTATTGACGTTTTTTTCTGTGTAGTGCTTTCTTGTTCTACATTGTCTTCATTAATTAGTTAATTAACTTTTATTTTTAAACGATTAGCAAACAGTTGTTTGGTGCTTTCATTCTTTAACAACCCTATATTGAACTTTTCTATCCGTTTGAAGTTAGGTAGTTGTTGTATGATGTATGTCATTCGAACCTGAATAAAACGGGTAAATATTCGTTAACTATTTTTGCCGAATAAGTGTTTCTACATCTAGTCGTTAACGATTTTGTACGAATAAGTATTTTCACATATAAAATGGCCTCGGCCTGCCACTCTAGCATATGGCGTACCCTTGGTTCGACTTTCATGTCAAAAGCAACGGCAAAACATCAAATGCTCCCCGGCCGTCATATAAACTCCTTTGGCGATCGTAAAGTACATTTTCCTTCTTCTAACGAGTTAGACTATCCACCTGCCCGGGGTACGTCCAACATGGCTCATAGTACTACACAAAATGTGTAGTTAGAAACAGTCAAATTGTCTATATATAAAAGTAGTAGAAGAAAAATATTTTAGTTAGTAACAAGTGTCTGTTCGTTATTATATAGTCTATTATAAACTGGTTTCCTTGTTCACTTGTGTATGTATATTTGTACTTCGTATTATGGTCGAAGAACGTACTATTTATACCTAGACTGTTTCAAGTACAGAAATCGGTTAATAAATTTTCGTTGCAGTCTCTTGCTCATTGAATCTTTATTTAACACCTTATAAAAGCATATTGCCTACTCATACGTTAAGATCGTCAATTATTTTGACTTAGTGGTTATGGAGCATCTTGTTCATAATTTTTTATAGTTTTTCTCTCGTACAATCTCCGCATTTCTTCGCTTTATTTAGTCATATCAGATATAATTCCCTATTTTTTTTCTTATTTGAGAGATATTACATATATCTATTTTCTTTTTAGCAATCTCCAATACCCATTGGGTCTGATTGTACTACGACTTACTAGTCCATGCTCCCACTCTTACAATGTTCTTCCTCTTCATTCATTTCCTATTTGTTATCATAGTCTTCATACATATCCAAAACTTCTTCTGTTGTCATCCACCGTTGTTCAACTTTTTATAGTTAATACTGTTATTCCTTAATCATTTCTTAATCTTGTGCTTTGCTGTCATATGCGTGGCGCTATGAGCAAGGTTCATTTTATGTGAGTAGGTTGCTAGCTTGGCCCATTAACTCTCCTCCTTTTCCGGATTTGGCGCCGATTGCAAGCACAAGAACTACTCAGTAATTTAAGATTCGTCTAAAGTAAGATTTTAAATAATGTACTAGATACTTAAATTATCGTTTAAAAAAAATTATTGTCCACAATAGCATAGTTTTCAGCCGCAATAGATAAAATATTTTTTAATTCAGAACTTCGTTATCAGCTCACCTTTCAACATTATTCATTTTAGTATTAAAATCATATTTATAAAAAGCTATCATTATTTCTATGGACAATACTTTATTTTGGGCAATTTTCATCTAACTAATTGAAAGTAAAACAATTTTACAGTTCACTCACATATTTTGAAACCTCCGTATTATAAATAAATTCTTAATCACAAATTTCCGCAGCTTAATTTAATTTTCTACTATACTCTGATCTACTGGTTGTAAAATTTTAAATTAAGGTTTTGTGGATGAGATGTTACGTTTTCTAAACGTGAACAAAATCATTTTTCTAAACAACTCTCGTATCATTTTATATTTTTGTTACCATACGGTTCAACTGATAGACTATTTATATCAATTCATTTAAAACTTGTAGCTTTTTCAATTTTTTTGTAATACAGAATTTTTTTATCTGCCAAGTGCAAGAGCAAAATATTTTAAACGTTGTTTAACGCGGATTTTTTAATCTCATGTTTGTGAGAAGCTCTTTACAGTAAACTCAGTGTTATCAATGTTAAATATATTTTCTAGGCTTTTTTTATTAAGTTTATTGCCAGTTCAACAATTGTACATTGTTATTCATAGCATTGATAAAGTAAGGTATGCATGTCATTCAGGATACATAACATAAGATACACAATTATCGTATCAGGTAGTCCTAAAGGATTATCAATGGGTCTTGGGTGTTGTCGGGTTAATTAGTCAATTTTTGTGATATCCATTGTTATACATACAGATCCTGTGGGAGTTTACGCTTTAATCTTCTATGCAGATTCTTGCGTCCTAGTTTATAGTGCACAGCTCCTTCGCAGTTGGTGATAGTAAGTTGAACTTTTTGGTGGTTTTCCTCAAATATTCCTCTATGGTTGGAATTTTTAGCTCATGATGGAGTTGGATGTTTCGTACATACCAAGCGGCATCAACTGATATTCTTAGGATTTTGTTCCGGAGCACTTGTATTCTGTTGATGTTAGATTTAGAGGCATTGCTCCATATAGCACAAGCATATGTTGCTAGCAGTCGAATTAGGGATTTATATAAAATTAGAGAGCAGTTGGTTTTTAGTGATGATTTCCTGTTAATTAATGGGTATAGTTTTATTAGTCTAGCGTAGCATAAGTTAAGCTTCTTATTAATATGAAATTTCCACGATAAGCGTGTGTCTAGATAAACGCCCAAGTATTTCACCGCTTCAGTGTTGAGATTCCATTCAATGTGTGCACCGTTTATTACTAAACTATCGGGATCCTTAATTTTCCTGAGGGTGGATATTTTGGCTTCACATTTTGCTGTGTTAAGGGTTATGTTCCATTTGATTAGCCAGTTGTTTACTTCATCGATTGCTGATTGAAGCTGAGGGATTGAGTGGTTTAGCTTTGCGATATGATCACTGTATCGTCAGCGTACATAGCAAGATTTTCTCGTGTGAGCGGGATATCTCTAACAAATATGTTAAATAGTAGCGGTCCCAGCACGCTCCCCTGAGGGACTCCGGCTTTGATTGACTTACTGTCAGATACAGTTGAATTGATTCGTACGGCAAAGGTTCTATTGTCTAGGAAAGAGTAAAGTATCACTTTAACACAGCCTGGTATTGGTAGGTAGAGTATTTTATATTTAAGGCCTTCTATCCAGACTTTATCAAAAGCTTTCGCGATGTCCAAAAGATGGCTGTGGTATATTGTTTGTTCTCATATCCAGTCTCGATTATTTCTACAATTCGTTGAAGCTGATGGCAGGTTGAGTGCCGCTTTTGAATCCAAATTGGAATGGTGGGAGGGTATTTAGTTCTTGCAGTTGGGTATTTAGTCTGGAGTAGATTATTCGTTCAAGTATTTTTGATAGAGTATTTAGAAGACTTATTGGTCGATAGTTGTTGGAGTTACTGCTGTTTTTCCCCGGTTTAGGAAAGACAGCGACTATAGCATGTCTCCATGCTATTGGGAAATATCTCTGTCTGAGGCAAGCATTAAACAATGTTGCCAGGAATGCAAGTACCTTCTTGGTGAGCCTTTTCAGAATTTCATTGGTGATGAGATCGTATTCCGGAGACTTCCTATTTGGTAGGGCGTCTATGATTTTTTTTATTTCGCTAGGAGAAGTAGGTTGTATGCGATCAGGAATTGGAAGGTGTGTCTCAACATGGTTTTGGATTGCGTTGGTGAAATTACGGTTATTGCCGATTGCGGGAGTAAACATTTGTTCTAGGTGATTGGCGAATAATTCAGACTTTTCCTTATCTGTGCTGTTGGCTGTCATAGGAGGTATTTGCTGAGGTTCTTTTAAGATTCTTCTCGTGGCTTTCCACATACCTGGCTCTCCAGGTTCTAAATTTCAATATGTTTTTGATACGTTAGAATTTTATATTTATCAAGTTCTCTTTTTATTTGGTGAATTAGATTGTTTAAGGTATTTTTAATTATAGGATTTCGTATTCTCTGCCATTCACATCGTACTTTGCTTTTTCGTTTGATGAGCTCGATGATGTAGTTTGGCGGTATGTTGTACTTTGTTGGTTTGATTCTGTACTTGGCTTGGGTAGCCTGTTGGATGCTGCTTTGAATACTGTTAGTGTAATCGTCCACTGCCTGGTCGGTATCTTTAATGGTTTCAAGATTAGGGGGGTGTTTGATAGTTTGGTCAATAATAGTTTGAAAGCTATCCCAGTTAATAGGGCTGTTTATTAATTTGGGATTAGGAGGGTTGTAATGTGGTGCACTTAGGAATGTTATCACTACGGGTAGGTGATCGGAATCAAGTTCTTGAATTGGTGTTTGATAGATTTATTTGGCAAAGCATTTTTGCAGGATTATATCAAGGATGTCCGGTTGGTGATCAGCTCGGTAGGGATAATATGTATGTTCTGGAGGGGATGATACTTGAAAATTGTACGAGGCCGAGTAGTTAAGGAGTTGTATTCCCGCAGGGTTGGTAGCTCTGCAGCCCCATGCAGTATTTTTGCTGTTGAGGTCTCCAATCACGAGGGTGGGCTCGTTGGTGTTTAGAAGAATTCGCATGTCATTGTCTATAAGCTTTTTATTTGGTTGTTTGTATGCGCTAATTATGGTAACCTGATTATTATTACAAAGTGTGACTTTTACTGCAGTCGTTTCTATTATGGTCTTCTCCATTATTATCGGGTGATGAGTGATTGATTTTTTGACTGGTACTGCAACTCCCCCGGAAGCAACTCTAGTATCTCTGTCTTCTGTAAATTGTGTATCCTGGAATTTTGAAAATTTCATTTTCAGTGAGGTAAGTTTCTGATATGCAGGCAAGATCAATGTTGTATCTGGCTAGGAACGCGATAAAAATTGAGCGTTGTCTTACTATTCCGTTTGAATTCCAGTTTAGGATTGTTAAGTTTTGAAGTATTTTATGGCCCATTGAAAATATTGGGGAGGATTGTGTTAACTAGGTATGCTTTGATTTGTGGAAGAAGGGGGGTTATAAAATCAAGGAGGATTTTTATTAGATTGTTTATTATAGGTGAATCGGTAGCGTTTGTTGTTGAGTCTGGTTGTTGGTTTATTGTTGGTTCTCTTGGAATATGTTTAAATTTGGAAGCATAGCTTTGATTAGGGTTTATTGAACTGGATGTGGTCCCGTTAGTATATTTGTTACTGGGAACTTGACTTCGTGCTAGGATATTTCGCTGCTGGTTGTAGTTTTTGCATCCCCTGTAATTGGCAGGATGGTGCTCGTTGCAGTTTACACAGATTGGAGGATCGTTGGGTTTTTCTGACATTCGCTTGTGAGATAATTACTAGGTGCTAGATGGCAGTAAGTTTTGGTATGACCAAAACGCTCGCATCGGTGACATTGGGGGAGATCTGTTGTTTTCCTGCGCGTTTCTACTTTTACAATAGAGTAGAAGAGGTTATTTAATTTGAAGATTTCTTTTGCTTCATCGTTGTTGATAAGTTCAACTGCGCAGATGGAAGAAGGAGTTTTATCCTTTTTTAAGAGACGAGTTACTTTACTTATAGGATAATGCTTGAGCTCGCTTTGAATTTCTTCAGTTGTCAGTGATAGAGGTATATTTTTGATTACTACTGAGAGCGGTTTATTATTTGGGTTTTGAAAGGTGTGATAGCCAATATTATTAACTGTATAGAATTTGGTAATATTTCGATAGTCATCTTCGTTGGTGAGGTTTATGCGAATGCTTCCGTTAAATGAGATTGTGAAGCTATTAGTAACTATCTTTTTTATGTCGTTAGTTACTTCCGAGTATTTGAGTTTGCCACCATTATGTAGAAAGATTGGTTGAATTTTTATTTTTGGTGCACTTGTTGATTGTGAAACGTTATCTTGTTCGATTTGTCCTTTGGTTGAATTAGGGAGATAATACCTATTTTGTGTTAGCAAATAATTTGTGTCCCACAAATACCTTTTTTTTTGTACGCTGTTATCACTTGCTGGGGATATTTGATCCGATTTCCGCTTGGCATCCGAATCTGATGATTGATTTGTGCTTGTGTCCATTTTTGTTTCAGTTGTGTGTTGGTTATTATTTTCTGAAGGAATAAGACTTCCTTTATATATTAGTTTTGGTTGTTTTATCGTGGAATTAGACATGTCTTTCGTGATAATTTTTGCCTGCAGTTATTGGGCGGGCCGCGGTCGGTGACTGGCCGCGGCGACTGGTTTGATAATGCACCCGCTTGCTAGAGGTAACAATATATTCACTGTGTAGGTGTTAATTTAACTATTTGTTAAAAATAATTATTATTCGTTACAATACGAGGCACTAGACGGTACTTTTGCGACCATTCACGTGCGCGGTTCGACGTAGACTCGTTTTCTAGGCTGTAATAAGCTAAAATGAATGCATTCCCTCTTATTACTTGTCTGAAAAATGTTTCAAAAATAATTCATAGTCCATATTCTTAAAACTAATAAAACGCATTTTTATAAGAAAAAGTTCCTTGTAATATATTGATTTGTGTCATTTTTTGTAATCTTTTGAAGATAGGAGAAAATAAAGCGCATTTTAGGCACTTAATGCTTTCCTATTACCAAAAAAAAACAATAATGGCACACAAATAACAAAAAAAAATACGTGCTGCTTACAAAGAAAGTTGTTTAATTAAAGAACTGTTCAAAAGTAGTTCGCCAAGTTTAGAGCTAGTGATTTCGACCTTCAAGACCATTAACATAAGGGTAGACCCTCCACTGCTGAGTAAATGAGCAAATCAAGACACTGAACGGAAATAACCCACGACAATAAATATAGCAGATACTAAAAATATAAAAAGTTTGAAAGTGAAGGTTCGTCACATAAAGCGCTACCATGTTTGGGTTTTGCACAATTTGCTCGAGTAAAATTCAACTAAAATGCACCATTTTTGAAACAGTTATGGAAAATTGATCTTTCACAACAACGTTAAGCGAAGAAGATCCTGGGGTAAGCGAAATGAACGGTCATTAACTACTTTCAAATTGGCCTCCAACCGAAGAAAGATATGCTCTGTATTTGTTGGATTCCCATATTATGTAAGATCGCCATTCCGAAACAACGTCCAGAATTAACTAATAGGAAGATCGACGTGTTCCATCAGAATAACACCAGAGATTTTGTCTCTTCGACTATTTGACAAAACGATTGGAGCTGGGCTGGGATGTGCTGCCCTACCCGCCATATTCGCTAGAATACTACCTTCAGATTTTTATTTATTTAGATCTTTGCAAAATTCCCTTAATAGCAAGAACTTTAACCCTTGATAAGTTTTTCACCAGAAACCTCAGAAGTTCTAGTATAATAAAATCTTTGAGTTGCATGAAAGATGGATAAAGTAGTTGAAAAAAATGGTGAATACATAATTGAATAAATAAACATCGTCACATAAAAGTTTTGCCTTTGAATATTGCTTAATAATCGAAACGAACTTTCCGGATAACCCAGATATGACATTCTTTATGTTTCGCAAATTCTCATTAACTATCTGTTAAAATTTATTTTCAAATTTTTTCTCACTGACTTTTAAAACCTTTTCTTATAAAATTGGGTGGCACAGTAACATATTTTTATACTCCCATTTATTATAAATAAGTATGTTTTTAACAATATTAGTGCAGTGTGTTTTACCAACGTTAAATGCAGCGGTTAGCTAAAGCACACCCAATCTTACTTTTTGAAGTTAATTGATTATTTTAATTATTTCGCGCTAACGTTAGCCTATTTCTCTTTTTGACACGTTTAAGTTTACTTCTTCTTAAATAGAACTTAAACCGTCTGATAAAATTGTATTTAATAAAATTACAATACCATAAAAGTAAATATTAGTGAACAATTTTTAAGAACTACGCATTTCCACTTTTAACGAAAATATAGTTGTTACTTGCTTCTTAGAAATGATTTAAATAACCTTACCAGTTTTCCAAGATCCCTTCACCCGCAACAATGTCTTAAAAAAATAAATTCTTGTTATCCTTGTCCGTATTTATGAGTATCCGCGTTTTAAATGTTTTTATCGCAATTATTAAAGAGATGAAACTTAGTTATGTCGGTATTTGAAGTGTTTACATTTTAAAAACCAAAATTTTTGCATTTTAAAAATATCAGACATATTTTTGCATTTTTCTGAAAGAATTGCCAATTTTAAGAAATAAATTAATAAGTGACGTGATAGCATTAAAAACTATGAGCCCCATTAAGTGGAAAATGTAGAGCAATACTAATAAAAAGATAGAAAGACAGTTCTATTTGTAAACTTGAATTAAATAAAGAACATTATTTTTTGTGCTAATTCATTCAAGTCACCTATGCATTTTTAAAAGTTGTTATTTCCAAAAACATTTTTATTTTTTGTGGAATATTACACTACAGAATTTTCCATACTTATATAAAGATATGTTTTCTTATATCATAATATTAACGGGCAAAACATTCCTTTATACTCTAATTGAAACTTCTACCATACAATCTTTAATTATTCTACTAATAAGAGAGTTAAATACCTGAGTCTTCAAGTACATTTATAAGAAATCGATAACCATATTAGCTAAAAAATGTAGTTAGAAATAAGGTGTGGTATCAAAACCCTAACAATGGTCACTCACAATTATAAGTAACTTTATGGAAATACGAGCTCATAATAGCAAATAATGCAATATAAATTTATTATAGATCCATTTTTCTTAAAGCTGATTCATCTCTGGTGACCACCACTAGAAATTAACTTAGTTATGTTTTTGAGCTATTTCCAAATAAACTTTATGAGAAGGTTGTACAAAATTTGTACACGCTTGCCGAAAATCATTTGAATAATCTGTCCTTATACTGGTCCAGCATATTGCAACTGCAGAAAGGTCTACTGTATTTTTGAACTAAACGATTTATTTTTACAGCATGTTGACAATTGGTATTATAGTATTTGCAATTTTAGAATTTTTATGTATTAAATGTAAATGAAATCTATGATAAAGGTATTACGTAATTTAGAATTCTAAAATAATCCAAAAACAAATACTACACTTTTAGAACACGAAAGAATCTGATCAGTTTTCAATGTCCATATATAAAAATAAATTCTATTCCTATTCTATAAGTAAGCTACAATTTAAAATTTGTATTACTTAAATATTTAAGAGCATAATTTATAATAATAGTTAAATATACATTTAAATCGAGTTCTATAATTGAAAATAAAACAAATAAGACTCGAAAAAACATCTATTTCCGGTAAAACATATATCAGTCACTTTTTTATGTTATCGGCAGTAAGAAGAGGGCATTTCGAAGTGGTAACATTATTTAACTTACGCACATATATACAGGTATGGGACAAAACAATGGAAACATTCTTAGAAGGCGGAACATATTGTATCAGCACCGTGTTGGTCCACCTTTAGCACGCTTGAATTCTGGACGGAATAAACCGATAAAGTCCTGAATAGTGATGAACAGAACTTGAAGCCCTTCTTCATGCAACACTCCAACTCGGGTAAAAATAAAAAAGATGGAAATCGACACCGAACCTTGTTTTCCAAAACAGTCTGCAGAGGCTCGATAATATTCAGGTCTGGGACTGGACGGATCAAGGAAGATGTTAAACCTAATCAGCATGCTCTTGAAATCAAAAAGAACATTATCATTAAGAATAAGGCATTCTTGTTTGAAAATAAACTACTGTTGTGACTCGACCGTATAATGTGACAAGGGAGGCTGCCGAATACCATGATATAGCGCCCCAGACTATAATAGAGCCACCACCATGTTTAACAGTCTGGGGAAAACAGCACATATTGCGTGCTTCAGAGGGTGTTCGTCAGACAAACACATCCAGTGGTGGGAAAGAGGGTAAATAGTGACTCGTCCAACCAACGTCCAGTGTTTGTAGGCATTGCACTATACAGGTCGCTTTTGAGCATTCGTGTCTGTTATTAGGTCAATTGGCAATAGCAACACGTCCGTAAATACCCATTTTATGTAGTTCCCACCTCAATGTTTTGTATGGCATTGAGGTACTGATTAAGTATAGTCACTTTCTCGGCGCTTGTTTTTTTTTGCGACATTACAATAGATTTCAAGGCCCGATTTTTCGACAACTATTATGCTTCGCCGATTCTATTTTACCGTACACTGTACCCTGCGTATGCGGTCAAAACTATTGCGACAGTACCTTGTGTCGCTATTTTGCTTACAGATGTTCCAGCTAGACGGGCACCAAAAATTGAGACCTCTTTGAAACCCAAAACCGCTGGTGGTTCCGAGTCCTCCTTAACATTTACAACTCTACTCTAAGTAATAGACTAATCTACCTTAACCTATGCCGCACTTAGTGTCTGTTGACCGTTGTCCAGAGTTCGCATTGCGCACCAGCCCTAATTCACCGAACCTCCGCGCGCCCATTACATATTCACATAATCTCACGCACTATTCCGCGAAAACCGCAAGAGCCGTCCACCATTCGCGCACTCCCAAAAGCTCCTCGGATCTCCTCCCGCGTTCACGGCCGTCTCCAACCGCTTGTAATCAGGATCCTTTCCGCCCTGCCTGGTCTCCTCCTCTCGTTGCAGATTAGCAGTAGGTGCGTAGCGTCGTTGACCTCCCCAGATGCACATCTGTCTTGGTCCTTTGTTAGCTTCCGAATTCTTATCAGGTAGGACCTAAAGCTGCCATGTTCAATGATAAGCTGAACAGCCTGTCGCGTTGTGTCGACTATAGGGATAAATATCCGCGCATATTGTCCCGTCTTTACTGCTTGTCATTTTTGCTCCCATTCTGCTCTCGTTCTACATGATCGTAGTTGATTCTTTACAAGCCCCATTGGAATTGCTCGAAAACTGGCGGTCCTGGTTTCGCTTTGGCCAATTGGCCCGCGAGTCGTCTGCGTCTCAGCACAGTTGTCGCGCCTCCGGTTTCCTTCACGCTGAATGGGATGCTATCTCGCTTGTCCGAGTGTCTCGTTTCCTCCACGAACCGCTTCCGCTTGATGACTCTCTGCCGCAGCCCCAGCTCCTCTCGAAGTTGCTGCTCCGGCCGGTCGTCAGCCTCCTACGATCTGCCGCTCTTGCAAAATAAAATGCAAAGGCGGTAACTGGCTCAATACTAGGACAGCCTCCGTGGCTACAGTGCGGTAAGCGCTTGCAATCTTAACTGTGAGTATCCTCTGTACACAAACAAGTCCTTACATTCCCTGACTTTGCACCCTTTCGCACATATCTCGGCAGAGTACAGTATAGTTGGCTGTACTGCTCCTTCAAAGATTTGCGCCGCCGCTTTGCCGCGAAAACCCCATGCCAGTCGCGCTGCCACTCAATACGATAATTTATTTCCCCTTGTCACAAACTGCGCGTATCTGACTTTTCATACTGGTCACAACTACACTACCACGCTCTACTATTAGTCCATACTACCTGTAACAAACAAAAAACGGTTGATTTACACAGTGTCCAATGTTACCAAGCACAGTGAAAATGTGTTCCAGTTTTGACAAAATTTTTATTATTTTGTTCAATACCTATATATTACTAGTTACCTACTAAGTGACAATAAGATATTAGATGTAAGAAGCAATTAAAATTTGTTTTTATAAACCTAACAAAGAAATAAAACAATTTTCTATTGGTAATATAACCAATAAACAAATAAATTTAAACGTAAATTAAGAATTATAACTATTTACCTGGGAAACTTTTTGTATTTCTATGTATCCAAAGATTTTGACAATATTCAAATAAATGATGCCCACAACAACAAAAAACTTTGCAATTTTAGGTCGACAAAAAGCAAAATAACAGCCAGTGGAAGCCATTATAATAGGGAAGCAAAAATTAAAAATAAAATGGCCTTTTTTTTAACTTATATCAAACAATAATTGATTAAAGAATTTTTAAAATTTAATTTTTCTAGAAAATTTGCGTAATTACCAGAAATTAAAAGAAATTTTTAAAATATTCTCGAAAAACGTTAAAAAAGAACTCCCTGTTTTACAAAAAACAGTGTATTCCAAAAAAGTGCTTAATAAACTTAAAAATACTATACATATACATTTTCTAACAAAGTGAGGTCGCGAATGTAATATCACCGATTTTGCTGAGACCTTTATCGTATAATCTACCCATCGCAAACATATTATATAATGTTTATTAATATGTGTACAGAGTTTCCAATATTAACAAGTGATTAAAAAATCAAATATTAAAGTAAATCGGAATAATTTGGCTCCACCTATTTATACACCTCTACGATAAGGTCACTATCTAAACAAAACCTGATACTTTTGTCAAACATATAGATTGTTTGCTCTTTTTGGATCTCTAGCCCATTGTTGAATGTTTTCTGAATAATTTCAAAAAAATTTGCATGTAGAAAGGATCTTGCAGTTTGGGATTGTCACCTTATAATGAATAACTGATTTAATTCGCTTTTGTAACAAGTTAACAACGTTAATTTTATTGAACATCTTGATTATTTTTATTTCCACTATTTTTCGCTAGTCAAGTAAAAATCTGAACGTCAGATAAAGCCATAATTCACGCATTCTAACCCTCAGCCTCTAATATCCATCGTTTCGTTAACATCACATGGACTGTGGTTGGCCTGCTTCACAGATCGCCCTCGCATCGTTTTACGAGAGAATTAAGATCTTCGGGCGCTTGTGGCGGACGCCTCTGTCAATTTCGTAGTTATAGAGGCTACAAACTGTTAGATTTGCATAGCCTTGGACGCTATCCAAAAGTTGGTGAGTGCCTTGGGAAATATACTCCTAGATGGTTAGCACGCTGTGTAGGGTGATATTGCGAACATACCACGGAGTGCCAAAGATGATCCAAAAAGTCCAGTTCTAGACGACCTGGAGTTTGTTCACGTGAATCTTTGCTGCCCCAAACAGTACAAGCGTACATCGTGGTGGGTCGAATAACTGTTTTTTACAGAAGTAGCTTGTTGGACTGCCACATCCTGCTGCCAGCTGCCCAAGATTTGTTAGGCTGCCTTGGCTTGCGCTACCATGCTCTCTACGTGAATTCTCCAGATGAGCTTCTTATCGAGGGTCGCTCCCAGTTATCGTGTCTGTTCTCTCCAGGGTAGATCTCGCCCAAAGATTTTGATATTTTAAATGTCCGCCGCACTCTTCTCAAGGTTGATCCTAATCCTCCACTGGTCACACCAGTCTTCCACCAGATCGAGCTCTTCCTGGACATGCCGTACTGTCAGGAAGAGGCTTAGCGAGCTTGACAGGACTGCTGTGTCGTATGCGAACTAAGCTATCGCCGTGGAGAGCGTCATTTGTAATGTCCCGCACGTACAAATTGAAGAGTTCGAGAGACAGCACCGAGCCTTGGGGGACGCTAGCTCGAAGATGGCTCTCCGATGACTTTACGCTGCCGAATTTGATCTACCTCTGACCGAACAGGAGGAACCGGACCAATTGGATCATCGATAACGGGATGTTGTAGGAAGCCATCTTAAGGACGATGGCGCGATGCCACATCTTGTCGAGTGCCTTGGACACATAAATGAAGGCCGCAGTTGTGTGCTGATTCTTGATAAAGCTTTCTGTGATATTTTCTGCTATCCGAAGGAGTTGGTGGGTGGTGGAGTGGTCGTGGGAAAACCCAAACTGGTTGTCCGGGAGGAGTTCGAGTTTCTCAACCACTGTCCTCAGGCGATGGTGGATAATGCGCTTCACCAGATTCCCCAGGTTTGGCAGAAGGCTAATCGGACAGTAATCTTAAGGGAACGTGCCTGACTTCTCGGACTTGGGAACCATTACAACGTCTGCTACCTTCCACGGGCTTGGGAAGTAGTGCAGGCTTAGAACAGCGTTGGTGATGGCAAGAACACAGGAGACTGCCATCTTTGAATAGTTTTCGGCGCGCGGTTGAGAATACCACCCGGTCCGAGGGACTTACGGGGGCAACGCACTAATTAGCTGCTGGAGTTTTTCGGGAGACGCAGCGCTGGTCTCAAGGTGTCTCACCATGCGGTTGACAGTGGCAAGATGGTCAAGGTCGGCATCTGCAGAGTCTATGTCGCATTGCCGCTCAAGACAATCGGCAAAAGTCTTGAGTGGTGTGCGCCACATCGTTTTCCTCGTGGATGTGCAGTATGGGGAGTCTTCTATACAAAAAATCTTGACCATTCGCCACAGCGAGTAATCGGTCGCATCCAGGGCTTCCAGCTTGCTGTACCAAGCGGCGTTGCGGTGTTCCGTAACGGCGGTTTTCACTTGCGCAAGTAGCCGCTTGTACTTCTGCCGGTCATTGGGGTGCAAGGACCGCTGCGCGCAGAATATCTCTCCCGTCTTCGGTGCGGACGGGGTTGGTGGCGAAGCGGATGGCGATGAGATGGCATACCGCCTCCTCCAGATCTTTGCCTGAGCGGATGATGGGGATTTGTCCTATGGTCTCCTTCAAGTAGACTGTGAAGGCAGGCCACAAGACACAGGAACGGAACGTAACATCGTCTGCTCCGTCGGGAATCCCCAGGGTGAGGAGAATTGGGTTGTGACTCTGTCAAGCTCGCTGACATTCTCGAAAGTAAAATGAAGCCATCCGGAAAATCTGCCTTTATAGAGACTTTCGAGTCTATGAAGACTACGTAATGAAACCGACAAAACAACGCTCTAAAATTATTCAACTCGTTCATATTCTATTTTAGTTTCTTGTTCAGAGAAATAAGATATGGTAGACGAGGCGAAGTAAACGGGACTAAATTATCTCGATTTACTCTAATCTCTAATTGTTAATTACTTGCTCATATTAGAAACTCTCTTTGTATATTAGTGATTATTATACAATATGTTGTCCTATATTAAGGCTACGGGCTAATTGGTAACTTTAAAGGGCGATATTTTAAAAACGAGGAATTTTCGACGATCTTTGCAATGTGTAGATTATACGAAAGGGTTTCAGCCAAACTGGTGATGTCGCATCAGCGGCCTTCCTTTGTAAAGTGTGTTAGTATCAGTAAAAATTCAGAACACTTCCTTTCTATCGATATACAAAGCAAATAGAATACAAATATCAAGACAATTGTATAGTTGTGTTGGAAGTGTACTTACAAGAGATAAATTTCAAAAGATTAAAAGCTTTAATAATAATGTTGCGATCTAATCCTATCAGCTGTTCTTACATAATTATAGTTGATTGTAAAATAAATTTAGAACAATTCTTGCAATAAAAACAAGTCCAAAGACGCATCAAATGGTGATGCCAATTGGACATATAATTAGAGATGAACTGAGTTGAGCGTGGGCGAAACAAAGCCTTTTTAATTCAATGCTACACAAATGTTTTGTAACAAGTCAACGCAGTAATAAACAATACCAAATTTTCCATCTGATTTATAAAGACAAAATATTTGAAAATGCCCAAAGAACGCATTTTTCCGGAATTAAGTGAACAAAAACACATTTTTAAAACAATTTTGTAATTGGGACACTCTCATTTGCTTTTATTCAAACGTATCACATGTTTGTATTTCAAACATGTATTCCCCATTAGATTAAATTGCTGACAATAATATCTATTTAAAGTGTAATTCATACTAGAGGACATAAAAGCTTTGCAGTAAATTTTAAACATCACTAGCATCAGAATCTTTTCTGTTTTACCGCAATACCAGGTGAAAGTTATTATGGCTTTCACTTGGCTCTGCTAATTACGCTTTTGATGATCTTACTGCCCATTATTATATACACTCTACATTTTACTGTAAGCTATATGGAAAAGCGTTATATAAAATCTTAATATATCCGAATCAAAATTCTAATTAGATATAAGTCTTAATCACCAAAAAATCTTAAATCTCTAAAAATTCTAACTGAGAACTTTCTTAATTCAAGTCCAACGCTTTTACTAGACCGTGCAACTTAAATTTTCAGCAAAAAATTAATGAGTTTTTCCAATCAAGTTGTTTTAATTTTGATTGTGAAAGTTTGCATGATATTCGATTTAATTTGACTGTTTGGTATTACCACAAATTCCAATTCATCAAGTAAATCACAATGATAATTATAATTTGGGCTCAAGATTATAATAACCAAATCCTGATTTATGCAATTGCCTTTTGATTTGTTGATCAGTTCAATAAGAACGATTTAAATAACAAACATAGTATAGAAACTACAAAATAAATATTACTATACATCAAAACAATTTTGTTCATGTTCGACTTTACGTAAAAATATATAAATCTATCTAAATGACTAAATAAATTTTAAAAAAGAATTATATGTACAGAATTGTTTATAAAATAGATTTATTATTTCTTTTAGCTCTTTTCTAAAGTACCCGTAAAAATCAAATATGGATGGAAAGTATCTCATAGCTAATAAAGGTAAAGGTAAAATGAAACGCCTGATTTAAACTTCAAGTCATTTCCTTGATTTAAGGTCGGAAATTCTGATAATTTGACAGGTGTCGCTTACAATTCTTCCGATTATTATATATTAAATTCTTGTCAGAACGTATTGCGAATTCGGTGAAAATTCCATAAGAACGACATCTACGGAATTGTTGATCAAAATAGTGCACGTAATGGATAAACGGTCTGAAGATTGATAAAACCATATCCATAATGGATCCAACGTGAGGTAATATCCGTGAGAGTCAAAATTACTCAAAAGCGCCGCTGAAAATTTGAAAACATCGACTCGGCATCACCCACGACAATTCGAGAAGCTCCCTCAAAGAATACTCACCCCCTTCGTGTGTGCAAAATTCAACTGATGCAAGAATTTCAGTTTTCTGACTATTCTCACAGTCCACAATTCGATAATTGGTCTTCAAAACATTATGAAGTGGAGTTTTAATTTAGTCGCAAAATTATTATGAAAAAGGTGCATTTTCAGCACGACGGATCCGTAAACACATAAAATTGTCACATTTCAAAAACCCTCACGTAACTCATAAAAATCAATTTAATTTTGTGGTTGATAGACCCCTACTTCTTCAAAAATCTTGCTGGAAACGCTGTAATTGCTAATGGCGACCGTCGTCGTTACATAATAACTTTTGGCACTAACTGGGCAACATCGAATTGAAACAAATATGCTTTAACAGAATGGCACCACTTTCTATACAGCTTAAGTAACAGTCGATTTAACAGTAGTCTTAATACCAATCAGTAATAATAAAGATATGTAAGAAAAATGTTGATAGTCGATTTGGAAAAATAAAATATAAAGTCTTTCTTCGGGAAAAGAGTATAAAAACTACATCTGTTTCGAAAACATTTGCTTACAAAAGGCCTTTTATGGGACTTGAACGAACCTTCTTTACCACATTTTTAATTATTTTGATTATATATTTTGCTTGAGCCTTCCAGTTCTAAATTTGTACTCATTCTTAAAAACTACTTTTTAAGATTCTATACTGCAGAAATATAGTAATGAACTAAGTGACATTTCAAAACGGAATTACTATTTTGCAATTTATATAAAAAAAAATCTGGTGTGAACATCACACGACTTTCCTTATCATATATATATATATATATAGTATATATATATATATATATATATATATATATATATATATATATCGGCCCTGCGCTGCAATCGTCCCAGAACTTGTTATTTTAAAAAAGGACGAGGCGCGAGTCCAACACTCTAAAGCTGATTAAAATAAACAGTACAAGACAATAATTGACTCGTACTTACAATTTTGCTACGTCACTGAAGGTGACCGTGACTCGGTCGCACAGCCTACGTGCTCCTTCTGCGGCCAAGCGCTCCCCGTCCTCCCCAGTCGGCCGGTAGCTCGCCGAGCGCGCTGTGATTGGTCCGTTTAATTAATTTTTAATCGGCTATAACTTATTTATTTGACCTCGGATCAAAAAATTTCATTTTAATTTTTGTTCGTCTCGGTTTGATCTATCCGGTAATAAAATTTCCCGAAACATTTTATGAACACCGGTATATTAAAATCCTGAGTTCAATTTTTTCGAGTTCCTATTTTACCAACTTTTATTTTAAATTCATGTTTATCTCATGATAATAAATCATTTTTATTCTCATAAATTTTTTGTATCTTCAACCGTTTAGATTCGCGACCGCTTTGCGACCGATTTTGCGACCTTGTGACCAAACGCCTCTGTCGATTTTTACCAAAAGTCGCACTACGTCCCCGACCTACAAGTAACTTGCATACCAAATTTCAAGTCTCTAGCTCTTACGGTTCTCGAGATATCTTGTTTACTGACAGACCGACACATACACACACACACACACACACACGAACCAATGACTCAAACCAACTTTTTTGGTGTCATGAGGCTATATTTCGTCCAGAAATGTGAAAAACTGGGTAGGTCAAATTTCCGCCGATTACATTATTTTCCTTATTATAGGATAAGGAAAGTAATAATAAACCAGAATTTAGTGTTAACCCACATTATATACTCTATCATTAAATATAGGCAATGAAACTAATTTATTGATTACCTGTACTACACAGATAGAAATTTTGAGGTATTTGGAGAAACTGTCTAATTTTACATTATAAAAAACAAGGTAGAAACATTAGCCAAACATCCCCGGCTTTTATACAAATCACTTTTTAACTGGATCGGCTTTTTTCCTAGATCGACTTATGCCCTTGATCTGAAATGTAAAACTATGTAAATCGTTATTAAATAATTGTAAATTTATTCATATCAATTGCTAGCAATTAAACAATAATATAGGTGCGTGTTATTAAAAAGCTGAAAAAAATTAAAAAACAGCGGACACACCGTACGCAATAGACTTTTTACTTTCCTTATCCTATAATAAGGAAAGTAATGTAATCGGCGGAAATTTGACCTACTCAGTTTTTCATATTTCTGGACGAATTATAGCCTCAGGACACCAAAAAAGTTGGTTTGAGCAATTGGTTCGTGTGTGTGTGTGTGTCTGTCGGTCTGTCAGTAAACAAGAGATCTTGAGAACCGTAAGAGCTAGAGACTTGAAATTTGGTATGAAAGTTACTTGTAGGTAGGGGATGCAGTGCGAAGCTTTTGGTAAAAATCGGCAGAACCGTTTGGTCACAAGGTTGCAAAATCGGTCGCGAATCTAAACGGTTGAAGATACAAAAAATTTATGAGAATAAAAATGATTTATTACAATGAGATAAATATGAATTTAAAATAAAAGTTGGTAAAATAGGAACTCGAAAAAAAGTTGAAGCTCAGGATTTTTAATATACCGGGTGTTCAGAAAATATTTTGGGAAATTTATATTACCGGATAGATCAAACCGAGACGAACAAAAAATTACAATGAAATTTTTTGATCCGAGGTCAAATAAATAAGTTATAGCCGATTAAAAATTAATTAAACGGACCAATCACAGCGCGCTCGGCGAGCTACCGGGCCGACTGGGGGAGGACGGGGGGGAGCGCTTGGCCGCTAGAAGGGAGCACGTAGGCTGTGCGACAGAGCTCGCACGGTTATCTTCAGTGACGTAGCAAAATTTTAAGTACGAGACAATTATTGTCTTGCACTGTTTATTTTAATCAGCTTTCGAGTGTTGGACTCGCACCTCGTCCTTTTTAAAATAACAAGTTCGGGACAGAGCAGCGCAGCCGATATATATATATATATATATATATATATATATATATATATATATATATATATATATATATTTATAATAGGATAAGGAAAGTCGTGTGATGTTCACACCAGATTTTTATATGTGTAACAGCCTAAAGCAGTTAAAATCTTCACCAACCTACCACCATACAAGTAAATCACTTTTTCAAATGTTTTATAAATATATCTAAGCACCTGTAGAGAATGCAAAATCTATAGTTGTGATTAATATTGTTTTGACTTTTGGGAAATTGAGTTTGAGATGTAACAATCAATAAAATGCTTTTTTTAACCTGAAAACTTGGTAAAAATCAATTTGGCTCTTTAATCATTGATTCTATAAATTTTTAAGTCTGGATATAAACAAAGTATTTCTTTTTAGCACGAGAAACCTTAATGCTATATTTAATAAAAATGAGTTAGAGTGCATACAAATATTATTCTAACAATCGGACGAATAGAAAAACAACAAAATCTATTCCTTTAGTACTCAGAAATTACGGTAGTATTGTTTCATTGTGAAATAAAGTTTATTTCTAATGCAAACCAAACTTTTCTCATTTTCTCAGGACAAATCATTTTTCTTAATAACGTTGGTTAATAATTTAAATTATCTGGAGATCTAAATCTATTACTGAAATGCATTAATGCAAAAAGAACGATTAAGTCTTCTGGCCATTTTAATTTTTAATTTTTATTTTCCAACGGTTGATTGCGTATTCCGGCAATTAGCTGGTTAGTGTCCAATATTGCGGTATCTCTATTTAATAGCATTATATACATATGGTACTTTCAAATCAATATGTACTGTGAGGTTCGATACATACCACGAGAAGTTCGTTATCATAAAGAGGATTTTGATTGTACCGTCTGTAATATTTTTGTGTTAGACGGCTTACTACAACCCGATAGCTCTACTCCATATGTCCATATGCGCTTCAGTATGGTTTTGTATATTCTTAGTTTGTTTTTTAAACTCATTTGGACCTATCTACCAATCAGCCAGTACATTTGTTTAGCCTTTAAGTTTATTGGTTGTTTTTTGATTTTGATATGTGGCTTCCATGTTAATTTTCATCTAGGTAGAGTGTTAAGTATTTTACTTCTTTTTGTATTGGCATAGTCGCTTGTGGGCAAATAGTGAACATAATTTGAACAGGTTTATCAGTACTAACTGCAATTCTCCAACATTTTAGACATTCTTGCAATACATTTAGGTGGATTTGTAGGTTTTCCGATGTTTTTTCTGGCTTCAAGTCAGCTAATAGGATTGCTGCATCATCAGCGAATGTAGCTGCCATAGTGTGCTCCGGGACTGATAAGTCTGCAGTGTAGATTAGATATAAACATGGTCCTAATACACTGTCCTGCGATACTCCGGATTGTATTAAGTGGTGGTCAGACAAAGTATTGTTATATTTTACTTTAAAATATCTGTCTTGGATATATATAATTTTAGAAAGATATACAGCTGACTAGGTAAATTTCTTTTCAGCTTGAATAAGGGTTACTGAATGCCTAGAAAAATTGCTGCGCACATTTTCTTTCCTTCTAAACTTTCTTTGATCTTATTAACTAATCTGTGGAATTGTACTGTGGAACGCTTTTTTCTGAAGCCAAACCTCTAATATTAAATGTTCTGTGGGTATGGTATCTTCAATTCTGTTAAGGAGTACCTTTCAAATATTTTTGCCATTATAGGTAAGAGACTTATTGGTCTGTAGGATTCAGTTCGTGGCTCCCCTTGTTTGGAGATCATAATAATTTGCGCAAATTTTCACTATATTGGGAAGTAACACAGTTGTAGAATGCTTTTATAAATTGTTGTTAAGAGGACAATAGCTATCATGGGAAGGTGTTTTAAAATTTCTCTTACTATTGAGTCGTATCCAGAAGCCTTGTGGGAGTTAGTGATATTTATTTTGTAAAGAACTTTCTTCGGTGAGAATGGTTTTACTGGTAGACATAGAATATCAAGATAGATTTGTACTTTCCTGTCATCTACTTTCGATAAAAGTGGAGTAAATATATTAGCAAGAGGTTCCGCGAAATCTTTAACTTTTTCTTAAGCAAAGCGTGCCCAATTACGGCCTGGTTTTCTTATAGGCGAGACGGTTTTTGAATTTATTTATCGCCTTCCATAATGAATGATCTTCTGGTGTTAGTTTAACGACATAGTGTAAGCCAATTCAACATCGTTTTATCTTCAAGGTATCACTTTCTTTATCACTTACTATGGGCCTTACGTTTTTCCTGGATAAGTCTTTTAGGTACAATGGTATTATGTGTTGTTCCGGTAGAGTTTTACTTCTTTTTGACATGACGCTTCCCGTAGTAGTTTGGTAAAATACTGTGCCACTTCAATTTCATTATATACAAAAACATAACTTAATGTTATCATCAATAAATTGCTCAAATAGTTTCCAGTTAATTTACTTAGAGCACAGGTACAACGATGGATCTCTCCAGATAACTTCAGTACTTAACGTTATTATAATAGCAATGTGATCAGAGTTTAGATCAAGGTTTGACTCTATTTTACTGTATATATTGGATATTCTTTTCGTAATGACGAAATCCAGAAGATTTGGGATCTTATTATAGTCAGTAAGCCATGTACGTTGGCTCTCTAGTAGATAAAAAGTTAAGATTGTGTTGTTGCATAATTCGTACTAGGTTCCGAGCTTTAGTTAAAGTTAGTTTTGATCATCACATTATATTTTTAGAATTCCAATCACCAGCGACTATAAAGAAGAGTAAACAATTGTTGGTATCCATTAGCCAAAATTTGGTGCCTTGGTAGATTGCTAGTCTGGGAAAAGGTTTGTATTTTTATTACTCCACTTTGTATTTTATCTGTAATATATAACTACAGAGGGTAATGTTTCAAAGCATTACATATACTAACAAAAGATCTTGCATGACCTCCTTCGTCAGTATGATTGGCATAATATACATTATAGTTTGGTATCTTGACGACTGTTCTGTAAGTTGCATAACTTTTTATATTAAGAGGATGTCTATTTTGTTGATATAAAAAAGAAGGTACGTAATTTGATAGCGCATTTGCGTTCCAGGTCATTATTCTTAGTGTGGCAGCCACTATTAGGCGAATTTATTAAGTGCCGAAGCGAAGCGGAGTCACTTACTAACTTCATATTGTCCGTCCGTCCATCTCTCCGAGCAATAACTCGAGAACGGCTGGGAACTTTCAAATTCTGTTTTCACCAATCGACAGGTGACCAAAAAGGCTTGTTTGCTAGGGGCCTTGAAACTGATTGGTCAAAGGTCAGCGTTAGTGACCTTTACGATTTCAAATTTTCGAAATAGCAACATAGGACATGTAGCATATCATTCAACTCGTCTTTGAACACTGATTAATTTAAACATAAAACTTTAAAATACTACGTGACCTTTAACCCGGAAACGCATTTTCTCAAATTTGGGAGACTGCTTCGCCACTTCGCTATGCGTTGCAAGCTTTGCAGGTTTATTAATTACTGTTGTTAGCATAAATAAAATCATGCTGTTCTGGTTGAACAGTTGTGAAAACATATTTTTAAACTCATTTAGAAATTCTATCAATTTCTCTGTTATATCTCCGTTTGGTCTTCTACTTGTGACTTGCGATTTGCTGAGTTTGTATTGAATTTATATTGGTTTGCATCTAATAAATAGTTTATTTGTCTGTATGGATTGTTCTTATATTTTATTTTTATTAGGCCCTGATAAACAGTGCAGACTTTATAGTTTGCTGGGTGGCTCCTATTACATAGACAACATGTTGCTGTCGTATCCTTAGCCTTTGTACATGTTATTGAGTCACTTTACTCAATTAAACAGTTTTATGCAATAAGTTTTTAAGCGACCATAATCTTGACACCTGATACATTGTATTACCACTTTTTTGACTCCAGGTGGTTCTATCTTAATTTTTGTATGTTGTAGAAATTGAAGATCGAAAATTTTTTTATTGTTTCCTTTCGCCTCTAAATCCACGAAAAATAAAAGTAAGGGATCTTTTTCTTCTCTGCATCGGACATTAATAATATTTCTGACTAAGTGTCGTTTTCCTCTAACTCATTTTTTTCTTATAACTACCCTGTAGGTTCTCTCCTGTTTAAGTTGGTACATATGATAAATAATGTTTTCTTAGCGAAGGTGCTTAGTTAGCTTTCTCTAAGTCTCTACAGTCGTTGGATTTATCTTTACTATGTTGTCTGCTAAAGATTTGCTAATATATGTTTCGTTTTCTGCTACCAGAGCAAATTTGTTCGTCATCGCCTGATAAATAAATATTGGGGAACGTTTTAGGTTCCTTGGTTGAGAGATTGTATTTTTATTTCGTGATGTAATTGGTCCACTTTAACTTTGATTTAAGTTTGTTTCTATTAACAGTTGATATCTATTAGTTGTTTGGATTTGTAGGTTATTTTCGTTTATTATTTTGCGTTCGTTTCCTTTTTTAACAACTTGCCAGTCATGTTTCTTTGTTCTTTTACTTGTTTTGGTGGACATTTCTTCATCTTCACTAATTACTCTATGATCTGTGGTTTCTTCGTTTATACATGTTTTTAAGTTTACAGTAAAACAAAACTACGTACGCGCGTTTGTATCTGGGGGAGAGGGTATTCTACTACTGTTTTTTTATGGAATTTATTGATATAAAGCCTTCATAATGTTTAAAGAAAAATATAAAATTCGTGCCTTAATGCAGTATTATTGGAAAACAGACTGGAATCCAAAAACCCCAGATAGAAAAATGTCTGTAGCTAAAGGTGTGAAATTAAGAAATTGACAGTTTGATTCATAAGCGCCTCTGACGGGGAGATGTACTTAAAAGATAATCGACTATATCCATCTTGACTGAAAAAATTGGTACTACACACAGAACTGAATAAACAATCTCACGCTAGCAGTCGTAAATTATCAAGGACGTTGGGGCCTTCAAAAGACAATCTTGTTTGACATTTGCATGGTTCTGGTTTTTGCATCAATCGTCCTAGAAATGATCCTGATGAGTTAAACGGAAATCAAGCCCAATAGCGAATCACGTTTTACTCAACAAAAATCCAAGGTTTGGATGGAGTGAAATGGATTACTCATATGATTTATTACATTCAATCGAACACGATTTACGTGATTAGTGTACGTAATATTAAATCAGTCGAAACAACGTGTCGGATACTTTTTGCGGTTATGCGGATCGTTTGCGTCAGTGACTTTGCTGAAATTTTACAGGAATAAAGTATTGGCATAAAAGTACAAAATGTTATACAGAAATAATACACTTTTCAATCAGTTTCGAGAAACCTCAAGTTAAAATTAAACACGCCATATTAGTAACATTGCAGTAAGATATTTATCAAATAGATCCGTGGGTTCAGTGGAATAGATATCGCCCTGCAGATCAAGAAATTACTTTTTCGTATTTTACTGCACCCTTTCATTGCTTTTTTTTTTGTATGTTGCTATTATAAATAAAAATTTGTAAAGTGTATAACTATACGCAAATAGATGTATGTAAATGTACCTATATGTAAGTGTAATGTTTTTAGATCTCGAACATCATTAAGTAGGTTGAAGGAAAAACCATGTGGTAGTCGTTTTTAATCTTGTATAAATAATATTTCTCTTACATAATTATTAAGTGGCGAAGCAAAGCGGAGTCACTTACTAACTTCATTTTGTCCGTCCGTCCGTCCATCCGTCCGTCTGTCCGAGCAAAAACTCGAGAACGGCTGGGAATTTCCAAATTCTGTTTTCACCAATCGACAGGTGACCAAAAAGGCTTGTTTGCTAGTGATTTTAAAATTGATTGGTCAAAGGTCAGCGTGGTCAGACTGCTTCGCCACTTCGCTATGCGTTGCAAGCTTTGCAGGTTTATTAAATAACAATATTATTGCTGTTGTGCAATTTATTTAAAAAATTTCTTGTTATTATTTTCATAAATTGCGCGATCGTGTTCATTCTTAGCTCATAATATAATTAGCTGTTGCAAATAAATCACGGAGTTTTTATTTTGAAATGCTTGCAGTTCTTAAAATATTTGTTTTCGAATTTAGTTCCACAATCGTGTTGCAGTGGCGTACTCCGACTTATCAGTGAAGAGGGTCATCATAATTTGGCATAACGTTGATTGAGTCGTGTGTCGAGGTGTACTCCGATATATTTTACTGCTTCATTTCATCACTCAATAAGTTCGTAGGATGACTAATAAAGCAACAACTGTTATGCAAAATTTGACTCTATTCGTTAAGATGGTCTCCTTCAAGAGTGATACATTCATTCTGACGCTTTATTAACATTTCGATGCCTTTTTTGTAGAACGATTTATCTTTAGTCTCAAAACGGGCTTCAGTATCGGCAATCACTTCTTCATATCAGACAATTCTCTTTCCCTGGTGCATTCTTTTTAGGTTTGTAAACAGATAGTAATCGCTAAGAGCCAGATTCGGAGAATGCGGAGGATGAGGAAGCAATTCAAAGAGCGATTCGTGCAATTTTGCCATTGTTGCGATCGACTTGAGACAGGGTGGGTTGGTTTTGTGAAAGAGTACTTTTTTCTTCGTCATTTGAGGTCGTTTTTTCCACAATGACTTCCTTCAAATGCAGCAATAACGCCATATAATATTTGCTATTGATAGTTCTTCTTTTCTTAAGGTAATTGATGAATAAAATACCATGCGCATCCCAAAATACGGAGGCCAAAACCTTACCAGCTGACATTTGCGTTTTCGGGAGCTTTGGGCGGTTTTCGCCCTTTGCTGTCCATTCAGCTGACTGCCGATTTGACTCTGGAGTGTAGTTATGTTTCATCCACTGTGACATACCGCATAAAAAAATTCTTTTTATTTGGCTGAAATAGCTCTAAACAGCGCTCTGAATTATCGACGCGTTGTTGTTTTTAATCGACTGTGAGCAAACGCGGCACCCACTTCGAACAGAGCTTTCTCATGGACAAATATTAATGCAAAATGGTCAATATACAGCCTTCTGATATCTTTAAGGTATCAGCTATCTCACGCAACTTCAATTTACGATAGGACAAAACTATTTTGTAGACTTTTATGTTTTCTAGAACAACTGCCGAATTTGGGCGACCAGAGCGTTCAACATCATCGGTGTTTGTACAGTCGCGTTTATAATCAACAAACCACTTCTACCATTTGCCTCGATAGAGCAAGGTCAAAATAACACTTGTCAATTTGTTTGCTTGAATTGTATTTTTTCCCATTAATAAGCAATGCTTTATCAACACACAAAATTCAGATATTTCCGTTGTTTTGAAAATTACAAAGTAACATCACTAAAACCACTGTAACTTGTGAACTAAACGTAAGATAGTCATTAAATTTTGACACATATCATTTGAAGGTTAGTACTTCCCAAAAATCATATGGATTTGTCAATAATGTCGCCATCTAACAGTCATCCTACAAGCATATTGAGTGATGTATTATTTTGGTGTTCTCTACTAAGTTAAGTATAAAATTCTTTGTTACGCATTTATTCAAATTAAGAGATATGTACTACTTGCTAAGCCATTTGCTTAATAAATTAGTATCCAACTAGTGCTGAGAGATTTTAGTGTTGTCGACTTCATACCATACAGGGATGACCATGTCATTGACAAAAAGTAAAACATTGCTTATGGTTGGTAGGCGGTTATTATAAATGAACAAAATGAATAATGTTAGCCCAAGTACGCTACCTCGAGAGATTCCTGCGTATATCCTCTTTATAATAGATACACAAGCATCGATCCGGACAAAAAATGTTCGGTTATCCAAAGGTATTGGTGTGTAACAGCTTGTACTTAAGTCCTTCAGCTAATACTTAATTCATATTTGTCTTATCGATATTAACTTACTGCAGTTTACTTAAATTCAAATTGTATTGATAGTATTAGTTGTTTTCTTCAATTGACGGAAGTAAACAACAAGACATTATTATTCCGAGTATTTTGTTAGAGAAAGATTCAAATTCATTTAATATTGGTAAATATGTTTCAATATAGTCGTTGATCATTTGAGGAAATAAATTGTTTTTATCTAAAATCAATGATATAAAATTTTTCAAGATGGTCTGCAAAAAAATTGTATGCGGTATTTTAGCTAATTAATATTGATGCATTTTCTACTTGGTGTGTAATACATTTGGTCGCTTTCCGCAATTTGGTACTGCTTAGTTCGACACTTTCTGCATATTTACCCTAGTTATAACAACTTCGATTTTTTTTCTCGCAAAATAATTACGCGAAAACTGTGAAACTTGTGTCACTTCACCATGATTTCATGACCGTTGCGAACGCTTCTTTAGGAGTATTCTTTGATCACTGGAAAATTTCTGATGCAATAGCGGAACGATTAGTGAATTTGCGACCACGAACAGTGTCTTTCATAATTGAAAACAGCCAAAAGTCACTAGGAATCAGGTCAGGTGATTGGTAAGCACGAGAAATCACTTCAAAATTGACAGAATTCGTGACACCCATCTGGAGGACACTTTTCGCATTTTCAGGTCTTTATGCAGGATTGTGTGCACAGATCCCACGGAAATGCCAACTTTAGAGGTGATCTGTTCCACACTCATTCGGCAATCCCCCAAAACAAGTTTTTCGCTTGATCACGTCGTCAGACCGGCTGGTACAAAGCCGAGATTGTCTTGGTTTGTTGTCACATGACGTTTTGCCTTCTTTAAACTGCCGCACCTAAAACGCACATTGGACACATCCATAACACCATCACCACATGTCTCACTCAACTGGTGATGCATTTTAATCAGTGTCACACCACGCAAATGGATAAAACGAATGATTCCACACTGTTCTTGTAATGAAAATGCCGCCATTTTAAGTATAAAAAACAGTCCTCACTCTCGCCCCTGTCGCTTAAGTCCCGTGTGCCGTGGAGTGTTGCCATCTGTGTCACGCATTCACAAAGAGTACGCGTGTATTTTTAAACAAACCGCATGTTTATCTGTTCGAAGTTCCAAAAAAAAAATTCGAAGATGTTATAACTTGAGTGCATCTCGCATATCAAATTATTTAAAGGGTATTTTTTAGTAATATTGAACTTACTAATTTTACTTTTATGAGCCCTTGAAAGTCGTATGAATCAGGTTCATTAAATAGGTTTTGGTAAACTGGTAAATGAAAATTTTAGGCAATTATACAATCTAATATATTCCGTCGATAATCTGCTATGTAAGGGTAGTTTGTATATTCGGTAGATGCATCAATGTTCAACTGATAAATTGTTGCTGAATTATTTAACTGCGGCCGTTATCAGTTTGACATTCTAGGTAGGTATTCCTATTACAACACCTATTGGAAGTATTGGGGACGTTGTGTTCACTAATTCAATAATCGATTGCGTGGAGGATTTTGTTAGGTTAGTTATAAGCAGTTGCGATTTTTAGTTGTTTGTTATTCATGGTGTTACAGTTCCTGAAATGCTGGCGGTAATGTCATTTAGTGTATTATACTGAATTTCTTTTTTTACTATAACTGCTATGCCATCCCAACAATTTTGATACGTCCATCGCTGAAAAATTTGATATCCACTGAGCTCTTCAATAGTTCTCAGTTACGTATGGTATGTAGATATACTGTTTAGCTAAAAATGATATAAATGTTCGTCTTTGAATCTTAATTTAATTGGCATTCCAATTCAGAAAAGTGATATTTCGAAAAGTTCTAGTCAAATTAGATGAGGAATTAATTGCTTTATAATATATAAAATGCTGCCTGTTAATAAAAACGGCAATGACCAAATAGTTTGAGTAACTGATTGAGTGGTTTTGGTTTCAGGCACGCTATTGGGTGTGTTTGAATACGATCCGATGTATCTGGTTCTATTGTGTAGGTGTCTATGGAGATAACGTTGTTTTAAGAATTTTTATAATGTAGGCATCCTTTGTAGCTTGCCAGATAAGATCCTCCACAATAAATACAATAAATTTTCATTTATCCACGTGTTCAGTTATGAGATTATAGTAGGTTGCTTATTTTTTCGATGCTTCATTATGTATTGAATCAGCCTTTAAATTGAATATATTTATTTTGCTGTTAATTTTACTGACCTTGTTTTGTAATCGTAACATATTAGTTATTAGTAGATGTTTGACTAAGAGCTCTGTCTTAATTTCATCGCTGTAAGAGATATTGGTTCGTTTTTTATTACCACAGATAAAAAGTTTTTATTTTAGTTTTAGGATAGTGATGTTCCACTTGATTATCAATATAAAATTTATTAAGATTATAGTAGCCGTGAGTAGGTAAAACTGTAAATTTATGCTTCCCTATATTTTTTTAATATCACTTATAATTTCTTGATAACTAATAGCATTGTGAATATAAATTTATTTTGTTGTTACTGGCTATTTGACTTATGATTGAGAGACGTCGTCAAGCACAGCTTGCTTGTTTAATAATGGATAATAACGATTGCGTTTAATTGGTTCGTCTTGATTTTAAATATATCGTTTAACTACATCACTTTATATTGGTGGAAGCAGATGATAAAATTTACGTTTTTGTGGCTATTTTCATTTATTATTTAGATTATTAAGTACTCGCTAACTTTCCATTGCCCCAATTTAAATAGTTTTGGTTTTAATTAAAAATATTTTACATTAATTCGACTGGATAGATAACCACAATTGGGTTAATGTTCGCTGAGATGTCGTGACTCCACCGCATGAAAGCGACTCACGTATATATTTAAGAACAAGAAATTTTACAGCAGTAGAAAGACATATTACTCTGACCCTATTGTACTACTTATAATCTTCTTCTTAAAGTGCCTTATTCATTATTGAATGTTGGCAACAATCGAGGCAAAATTTTGTCTATCTTTAGTGTCTCTTATCAACGCATGTGTACTCATGTGGATCCAATCTCTAATGTTCTTAAGCCAGGAGCATCTCCTGCAACCTCGCCCTCTTTTGCCTTCAACTTTTCCTTCCATAATGAACTGCAATGTATTGTATTTGTCATTCCGATATAAATGTCCAAGATAAGCTGTTTTTCTTTTTTTAATAGTTAATAGGAGTTCATTTCTTCTATTCATGCGTCTCAGGACCTCTTCGTTTGTGATATGCTCTGTCTAAGGTATACGTAGCATTCTTCTAAACACCCTGTACTCAAAAGCTTGTCTTCTCTTTTCTGTATTAGCCTTGAGGGTCCACGCTTCAGTACCATATAATAGTATTGAGTATATGTAGCACTCCACAAATTTGCATCTGGTTGTAAGACGAAGACTGCGGTTGGTAAGTAGTTTCTTGAGTTTTTGGAATGCTGATCTTGCTGTTTCTATTCTTATTTTTATTTCCGTTTCTGGGTCTCCATTTTCTGTCAGCCAGCTTCCCAGGTATTTTAATTTTTGTACTTTCTGTATTTATCGATTATATATTATAAGTTGTGTTTGTGCTATTGGCATTTTGCTGAAAATCATGTATTTTGTCTTTTTAGTATTTATCTTTAACCCTATTGCGTCTCCTTCACGGCTTACTGCATCCATCAGCCGTTGTAGTCCTTCTAGGCTATCCGAGATTATTGCGCTGTCGTCAGCGTACCTTATATTATTAAAAAGTTTACAGTTTAATTTTATTCCGTCTTCGGAGTTTTCTAGGGCTTTGGCGAAAACTGAATAAATATTAAATAATAGTGGTGAGAGGATGCAACCTTGCCTCACTCCTCTTTTAAATGAGATAGCTTCCGTATTTTCATTATCTGTTCTTACTGTGGCGTTTTGGTTCCAGTATAGGTTTCTAATAGTTATTATGTCTTCTTGATCAAGTCCTTTCTCGGTAAATACTGTCAATAGTTTGTCGTGCTTTTTGTCGAAGGCTTTTTCATAGTCGATGAAGCACACGTAGATATCTTTTTGTTGCATTTTTGTAGCAGAACTGACAGCGCTTCTCTGGTACCAAATCCTTTTCTAAATCCAAATTGGAAGTCGCTCAGATCTATTTCACATTTCTGATATATCCTATGGTGTAAAATTTTTAGAAATAACTTGAAAACATGGCTCATCAGGCTTATGACTCGAAAATCATAGCATTTATTTGCGTTGGGTTTTTTGGGTATAGTGATAAACTCCGATGTCATCCAATCAGAAGGCATTTTCCCAGTTTGATAGATTGCATTAAAAAGATTAGTAAGTAATGTTGTTTTCTTCATTTAGAAGTTTCAAAAATTCGTTATGAATCTGGTCTGGTCCAGCTGCTTTGCCGTTTTTAGAATTTCATATTACGCTTGTTGTTTCACTTTGTAATATATTTGGTGCATGCTCCGTTGTTGTCATATGTTGTTCAGTTCTCAGATCTTCAAAGGTCTGTTTTATATATTCTTCCCATACTTGTTTTAGATCTTCTTTGTTTGTGATTAGTTGGTTGTCGTTATTTAATATTTTGTTGTAGTTATATTTCTTAGTCCGTCCTAGAGTTTCTTTGATCTTTTTGTGTAGGTTAAAAGTATCGTGTCTCTTTTCTAATTCTTCTATTTCATTGCATTTCTCATTTAGCCATAGTTCCTTCGCTTGCCTTATTTTCTTTTGTATTAGTTTATTTAGTTGTTTATATTGTTGTTGATTTTTGTTTTTGTATGTTCTTTTGTTGTCTATTAACGTTAATATTTCTGATGTCATCCATGGTTTCTTATTTTTGTTACGATTTTGTCCGGTTATGGTATTTTGTATGTTTGTGATGGCTAGCTTTATTTTGTTCCAGATAGACTCGATAATCTCTGTGCGGTCTGTATCGTCTACATCAGTAATTACATTATTTATTAACTCGTGTATTCCACTTTTTTTATATTTTCGTTTAGAGTCTGAGCATGGACTGGTTCTTTCAGTTTCTGTAAATCTATATTCTTGTTATATCGCTTTCGTAGTTTTTTGAGACGTATGTTAATGTTTCCTACAACAGGATTATGGTCTGAGCCCACATCACTTCCGGGATATGTTTTAACGCCTGTTAGTCCATTTCTATATCTCTTGTTAATTCGAAAATAATCTATTTGATTTCGTATAATGTGTTCCGGGGTGTGTTGTGGAGACGTCCATGTATAGAGGCGCCTAGGTGGTAACTTGAACCACGTGTTCATGACGACCATGTTTTCTTCTTGGCAAAATTGTATTAGTCGTTCTGCTCTATCTTTTTGTTCGCCCAAGCCAAATTTTCCCACAATGTCTTTTACTTTGCCTTGGCCCACTTTGGCATTTAAGTCGCCCATAATAATAGTTACTTCGTCTGTTTTAATGTTTTTTCTTAGTTCATTTATGTATACGTACAGTTGTTCTACTTCTGCATCTGGTTTTTCCATTGTCGGGGCATATATTTGGAAGATGTTAATATTCTTTGGTGACGCTTTTAGTTGTAGTAATATTACACGATCTGAAAAGGGTATGCAGTTGATTATAGATTTGTTTATGTCCTTGTTGACTATAATCGCAACACCATTCGGATGATTTGTGTCATTGTTACCTGTATAGTATATGACATGGTCATCAATTTCACTTTTTCCACATCCCGGCCATCTTGTTTCTGATATTCCTAGAATTTCTATGTTTAATCTAGTCATTTCTTGGATTACGTTGTGTGTCTTCCCAGCCATATAAAGGCTTCTTACGTTCCATGTTCCGATTTTAGTGTATTTTTTCTGTTTTTTATCCACACACGGGTGGTGCCTATCTTGTTTTAACGTGGGGATTCTTAGCACCCCTTGGTTATTTAAAACCTGCCACGGACTAGGGGCCAAATTCGGGTTTTGCGTTGCCATGATTGTTGGAAATTGAGAAAGTAGCGCAGTAGTTTCTCCTTGCTTTCTGCGCCGCGGTGCTATGACCGAATAGCATTTGCATAAAGCTTCGCCCATAGGTTTCCGATAATAAGCCTTTAAGGAAGATAATCTTGCAGTAGCCCTATTTCGGTACTAACAACACCGCTGCCTGTTGTCAGCCAGTTTTGGTCCCCCCAGGTATTTGATTTCCCTGGTACCCACCATATCTAGTGGGCATTCCTCTATCCGCCACCTGGGGAGGCGCCCGAGGGAGGACTGGAAACCCCACACGGGACTACTTATAATACCAATATCAATAAAATTGGAGAATCAATAAACAATGAATAAATGTAAACGGGAAGAAAATATATATGATACGATACGCTGATGATATAGCAATTAAACTGAAAGCAAACAAGGTTTATAACAATCATTAAATGTAATAGACTTAGTTATGAAAGAATGATGTGTAGAGGCATGAAACACGACATCGCACAAGTACCATTAAATGAAAAAAGAATAGAGGAGATTGAATACTTTTGTTATTTAGGTAGCGTCATAACTAAAGACGGAAAAAGCTAAAGAGAAATCGTGCATAGATAGTAACAAGCATTGCGTCTTAAGAAAAAGCAATTACTAACATCCAGTAAAATATCTGTGGACAGGAGAAAACAACTTCTACGCACCTTTGTATGGAGTGTCGCACTATATGGGGCTGAAATATGCAAAGAGCGAAGAAAGAAAAATACATGCGTTTGAGTTATGGCGCCATAGAAGAAAGTTAAAGGCAAGATGGGTTGACGGAATATCAAATAACGAGATATTAAAAAGAATAAAAGGAGATAGAAAGCTAATAAAAAGATAACAATAAGAAGAAACATATGAATAGGACATATTACGGCATTCGGGTCTACTACAAATGATAATAGAAGGTATGACAAATAAGAAGAACACGTAAGGCAAACTTATATTACATTATAAACCTACAAAGCTTGCAACACATAGCGAAGTGGCGAAGCAGTATCCCAAATTTGAGAAATCGCGTTTCCGGGTTAAAGGTCACGTAGTATTTCAAAGTTTTATGTTTAAATTAATCAGTGTTCAAAGACGAGTTGAATGATATGCTACATGTCCTATGTTGCTATTTCGAAAATTTGATATGGTAAAGGTCACTAACGCTGACCTTTGACCAATCAGTTTCCAAATCACTAGCCAACAAGCCTTTGTGGTCACCTGTCGATTGGTGAAAACAGAATTTGAAAATTCCCAGCCGTTCTCGAGTTATTGCTCGGAAGGACGGACGGACGAACGGACGGACAACATGAAGTTAGTAAGTGACTCCGCTTCGCTTCGCCACTTAATAATAAATGACCTCTATTGTTTCAATTATCGAAATACAAAAAGACTTGCCGAAGACAGGGAACAAGAGAAAAATAGTATTGAAACAAACCAATTCAAAAGATTGGCCACATAGAAGAAGAAGAATTCCCCTGCAAATGTTACATGACTGTCAATATTTCTAGGGGTTCTGGTACGGTATTAATGTGCTTCTCATTTCGATGGCTGCCTTATAAATATTGACAGGGTTTTTTATGCTATTCCTTTTTGCAATTTTATGTGTAAAAATAAGAAAAAGTGTAAAATGTAAAATATGGTCATTATCTTTTAGTTTTCGTCATGATTTTGTGTTTTAATATAGAAAACGATTCTTTAGTTCAGTTTTTTTCCGTAAGTGACAGACTAATCTGTATCAAGTTTTGTGAAAGAACATGCGTACAATGACGCAAGCCCTGTCTCTAGTGTAAACTGCAATGCACCTTTATATTTTGTTAGATATCTTTTAACCAAGAGTTCTTCGGTCTCCCTGCTGACCTCTTTCCCTGCATTTTTCCTTCGATAACACGGCCCAACAAAAAAAATTGTATAATGTTTCTTTCACTTCATGACTCGGTTCTTACTAATTTTGGGTCGAGAAAAACGAATATGACAAAGAAAAATTTTTATTAGCTCTAATTTCTGTGATATACAATAGGTAAAAGTTTTCATTTTAAAGGATTAAGAGAAAACGGTAAATATTAATTACATATGCTAACAACATTAGAAGTGTGATTGTTCTTTTTTTTAACGACAATTACATCCTAAATTGATGAAAGAACAAACTATCAGGTGGTTGGATCTACAAAGAATCAATTGGTGGCTTCATGAGACTGACGTTGTCTGTATTTGGAGACCCTAACATCATCTTGAAGAAGATTATATTGCTGTAACTTTAACACTAGAAGTCCCGCGGTCTCCTGTAACAAGTCAAGGTCTCGAATAAGATCACTCAACTCCGATTGGCTCAATCTGTGCGGTTGTTCATTTTTACTTCAAAATCAGGGTCATGGGATGTTAAAGGCTTGTTGGGTTCTTCTTCTTCCACACTGTCTGCATTTTCTACTTCAAACTCATAATTTTGGGGTGGAGTAGGAACTGGTAAACTGTCTGAATGTAGAATAGGTCTAATACCAGATGAAAGATTCGGATATTAAACTGTTCAACTTTTTTCATTGACAATCCTGTCTTTATAGGCGGAGTCAAGCAAAAATAGCAGTCATCTGTATGGTTTGTAGGCTCCCGCCAAACCGTAGGCACAGCAAAAGCCATTGATCGTTTTTTATTTTTTAGCCATTCTCGTAATAAAACTGAACATGAGTTGCAACATATATGTGAAGCCCATGACTTATCCTGGTTCTCTACCTTCATACTACAATAATGCTGGGACAAGAAAGAACATTAGATGATATCTTCGGTAAACCACCGTTGTCATTGGCCATTCCTAATCTGCCAGTTCATGAAGAACCCACTATTATTTTTTAAATTTTTTAAAACAGTAAAACTCCACGTAATAGCCAGAAGATTTAATTGTAAGTAGACGGAATAGATAATACAAGTTTATTGATCTGAAGTATATCTTAACATTTTTCTTATAAATTAACTTCATTTAGAAACAGCACTTAAACAGTTACTAAAGAAGTTATTTAAGTTCGTTAGCATGTAAATTATTAATAGTATTTATTATTACCTAAATATAAACTGTCACCAGAAGAAGTACCGATAAATTGTCTTATCACTCTTATTGCTTTTTATCTTGTGAATACCTAATCAACCGTTCAATCTTCTTCCCTACACTCTTGTTTTTGAACTGTTGACTGATTTTCTGTTAGTTCCTCTAATATTGAAATATTTAATGTCACAATGCTATCATCTGTAGATATAAAATCTTCCAAATTGATGTCTTTCTAATTTTTGCGTACAACAATATAATCCTTATCTGCCACAGAAAAAGAATTATCCTCAAAAAACGAATTACTGAAAACAGATAAAAGAAAAATATGCCTGAGACAATTCTAACAAAATTTCTAGAATTAACGGGCGGTTATCTATAAACAGTAATTTTTTTCGTGCTGCTTTTAGCATTTTACTGTCCAAATAAAAATGTTTATTTACCGGATTAACACAATTTTTCCATTATACATGGCACACAAGTGGCTAATCTAACTGATGGAAGTATCTTAATTCTTCGGACACCGTAGTGCGACTATTCGTCTTCGTCTGATAAATATTGGTCTTGGGGAAGTCTTTGTTTTAGCCGGGTGTGAATGTTCCGCTTGCCAAGGTTATAGTGAGCTGCTCTATCGCATGCCAAGATATTAAAAAAAAATTTTGTGCTTGTTTTTATGTACTCTTCTATTGTTGGAACTCCTAGTTCGTAATGTAACTGAGTATTTCTGATGAACCATGGCGTGTCTACTGCGATTTTTAGAACTTTATTCTGTAGCTTTTGCAGTTTGATTATGTTTGTTGTTAATGTGGTACTCCAGATTGGTACTGCATAAAGTGCTAATGGTCTTATGAGGGAAGTGTACATCATGATTGCGCATTTGGCTTTTAGTTTTGATTTCCGATTTAATAATGGGTACAATTGTGCTAGTCTTACATAACTCTGGTTAAATTTATGGTTGATATGCTGCTTCCATAAAAATTTTGTGTCTAGAAGTACTCCTAGATATTTCGCTCATCGTTTCATCAGGGGTATATCATTCGGTCACATACAAATAGAATTTGTTTTGTGATAATTGTGGTGGTGTCCACATATACCATTTCTGAACTGCATTTAACGGTGGTGATAAGACATCTGATTTGCGTCTATTTAACGTTTGAATTTCCATTGGTAAGTCATTGCCGACTGTAATATTATTACTTATTTTAATATTATATGTAACTTACTGGTTTAACTGCAGACCGCGTGTTAATTTAATTAAGGAGATCGTGGACACTAACTTGTTTTCACTTCCAGCCGTGATATACACGTCTTTGCGCTAACAAAGTCAAATACAAACTCCCCAAATAATTTAACTATTAAAGAATTCGAACAAGATAAAAGAGTCGCCGGTCGTTTATGCACGTACTTGTTTTTTACATATCTATGGGGCATCGTGGTTTTGTTGATTTTTTTACTACCACTAGAGGCAGCTTTTCAGATTCATCATAATTGGCAGAAATGAACACTGTTATCCTGCCTTGTTTTCTGTAACACTTTTTCCCTTTAAAAATGTATTTGTCTAGCATAAACTGAAAGAATAAAGCGCAGTATACGACATTTAACGACGACAGGTACAGAAATTATCTGTAATTCCATGTAATTGCATAAGTTTGTCCAATTAATCATTGGAAGCAGAAAAGCCTAAGTTTAAATTGCATCCCATTAAATAATTAGACCGCTTTATAGATATCATTTCATTACCAGATTGATGGATCGAATCGAGTTTTCATATTAGTACATTTCACTTTTGTTCGCTTACATCTTTCTGAAGTTGCAACTTTATTAATTGAATTGGGATTCTGTATTATCGTTCTTAATGTAGAAGATGAGATTCCTAATGAATCAGAAAATTGCTTCTAATTAAAAATACAGTTCTCATCACACTTCTGTAAAATTTCCAATCTTTTTGGTACGGATAGCGCCTTATGTTTAATGTTGATTATAAGCACATACACATTCATCAATATTCTATAAATAGCATACTATTTCTGGTTAGTATATATATTTTTTCAGAATTAGCAACCGAATAAAGAATGTTGTACAATAGGGGGAGTAGTTAACAAAGTGTCTAATTTCTTTCATTAATTGAAAGACAAAATGTTTCAGCTTTTTTAATTCGTTTCAAAATATTTTATGTAAAAAAGGGCGTATTATGCTAAACTTATGGTGTACGTTATATTGACTTTGTATATACCATGTAAGTGGGATCGCTTTGAATACGTTGACAATATCTGTGAGCCCCTGAATTTCTTTCAACTTCTGCCTTTAAGTCCCCTTCACCAATTCTAACAGTCGGTCGTCCACGGACCCTAAATATTAACTTAGAATTTTGATGCCAATACTATACCATCGTTCGTCAAAAGTGTCCTCGTCCATTACTCGATTAATTTAATCTTTTTATGAATTGGAAAAAAACAGACAAATATTCCTTGTTAATAACATTTCTATAAGAAGGACAAATATATAGGCCTCAATGAACTAATTATATAAAGAAGATTCTTGTTAGTGAGTATAAAACAATTTAAGAACTGCATGCAGTATTTATTTAAATATAAATTATTAATTTAGCACTTTTACGAGATTACAACCGCTCCATTGCGACCAATTTTCAGTACTATATTAAAGATACTAAAACTATTTATAAACAAAGACGTAACTACAAACGTTTTTTGTCATGTTACTTCGTAACCCAATTTAGGCCAAAGCTCTCATTTACAAAAAGTAAACATTAAGAAAATTATTGGTAAGGTCCTTTACTTTTTAATCATCACCGGTACATTGCAAAATGAACTTCGGTAGTAAACTTTAATGTCTATGTATCACACTATAGAAAACTAGCTATGCTCCAACGCTTTAGTGTTACCCGTTAGTGTGCATCCTAAAACTAATCAAACAAAAACAGTTTGCGCTTCAACTACGTACAACAAAGCTAGGCCGTGGGTGTTAACCTTATCATGGCACTAAACTAGCTGCGTTGCGTTTCACATGTCGCCTAAAATTCCCTTTGTTAATCATTTATTGAAATCCTTGAATCTGTGATTGCAACCAACACAGAAGTGCACATTAAATTGATGCCAATACATTACAATTGTTTATTAGAATTTAAGCAAATAGGTAATAATATTGTTCGAATAAGTTCTAAATTCGGATTACTTTCTCATTTGTAATACAAATATTTATGCAAAAGTAGATGTTACAACTTTAAAGATGCATAATTTATCATGCTTTGCATTAAATAATTTTTATATCCAGAGTAAATATTTGTTTTTTGCTAATTTAATAAGTTCCAACATAAATTTCTAATATTTTAAGCACTAGCATCAGTCGTATGAAATGTACAGCTGTATTTAGTATCGCAAGTATAGTGACATTGCTATATCTTCGTCTACGTTGAAGAAAACTATAAGAATATTTCTTTGATGTATATATTTAATCTTTATGCATTTTTTTGTTTTTTTTCTTATTTAACAATTAGTTTTAATGCAAGTGAATAGTTTGCACTTTTGTCTCATTAACATTGTACGCTGTGTAAGAAAGTAGTTATTTTTTTAAATTATGTTGTTTGACATATCCTTACAACCGATATTAATTCTTGTTTTATTTATACATTTCTAGGAAAGACATTTTTACAAAAAACTTTTGGTCAATCATTACTAGTTTTACCTGTTTTTTATATTAATTTAATGTTTGAACTTATTTGGCTTAGTAAATTGGAAAGTTAACTAGCATATATCCTTCTTTGTTAGTCCAAAGGATCCGACTTCCACATCCGTACATATTCCTGGTATTATCTGGTGTCTGTTGCTTTCACATGCCCTCGTCTTTTTTAAAAATCGATATATCAATATTTTACAGTTTTCTTTATTGCCTGAACATATCTCTTCGGGGTAGGCCTGTCTTATTCTTTTGCTCCATAAATTTTCAACCCAAAAAAATATTAAACATTTCAAGATAAACGCAATTCTGTCCATTTGGGTTACGTAGTTAACAAGCCCAATCAGTTATAAGAGTCAGTTTAGCAAATGATCTTTTTATGTGGTGGAGTACGTGTAACTCAAAGATTTATGTAAAAAAGCAACGTCCAAAATCTAAAAATATTGTAACGACAATTTTTACGTTTTCTTTATGTTGGGGAGCATTTACTGACAGAAGTCTCAAGGGTTTATTGTATCTACTAACATGCAAAGGAGGTCATATAAGCCTATGGGTTGAGCGAGACTCGAACTCGCTTGCGTCGGGCCCGCGAAAAACAAGCAAACTCTTATCTGCAAAACCACGAATATCTCAATGTTTACATTACAAATACAAAAATATGTTTTTTATTTATTAAAATACCCCTCTAGGGATATTTATAATATTACAATCTGGTCTAAGACCAATGAGTAATTTTATTCTGTCTTAAATTAACTACGTAAAATCTTAAACTAAGATCTTACTCACTAGTGCACCTTATCGTCTGGTAATCTAATTACACTTTGGAATGTACACTATTGCACAATACTCTGCTTTTCACTAATATAATCACTGAACAACTCAAATGACTTAGTCCTCTTAAGTCTTTTTATTATGTTGGTGTTTTCAAGGAGCTAGATCGCCTCAATATTCACGTGGTAAAGGAGCCGTTGTTCGTGGCTTCTGGCAAATTTGAGAATAATCTGATCAACTGTGTTTATTCTAAGGTCTCGGTGGAGGTTACTGTTGCGGATGTACCAAGGTGCATCAACAATGTTTCTTAGTACCTTATTTTGAAATAGTTGAATTATCTGAGTGTTGCTTTTACTAGCACAGCCCCAAAGCTGGATGCTGTATGTCCAAACAGGTTTTAAAATTTGCTTTTAAAGGAGCAGTTTATTGTACGTAGATAACTTGGAGGTTCTCCCAAGCAAGCAGTACATTTTTTCAATCCAAGCTCTTCCCTTTATTTTCACATGGACTTTCCAGCGTAGTCTTGAGTCAAGATTCATGCCTAGATATTTAGCTGACTTCGCATGTAGAATCTGGATATCGTTAATTCTGATGGGTAGGTATTGTTTCTTTTTGTTAGTGAAATTTGTATGCATAGACTTACTTTTATTTAACTTGATACGTCAGGTTTTAGTCCAGTTATTAATTCTATCAATGGAGGATTGAAGCTTATCGGCCGCCTCTTCGTGGTTTCTAAAACGGCAATAACTGCTGTATCGTCAGCAAGCGTGTCTATTTTTTCGTATTCAATGTCGGAGATGTCACTAGTGTACAGCAAATAAACCACCAGACCTAGCACACTACCTTGTGGCTCTCCTGCCTTAATCTCTTTTATTTTAGGATAGTCCTCGTTCTATTTAATTCTAAAAGTATTTTCTGACAAATAGAATTTTAATAGTTGAGCAAATTTTTTGGAGCTGTAAAGTGAAGTTGATCGGGGCGTTAGAAGACCAGAAAACAGAAAAAGTGCGACAGGTTGTAGAGGCCAACCTTCTCCGTTCAGCGGTACAATGCGCTGACGCTTTACGCATATCAGAGAAGTTTATTCTCCGACTTTTGCACTTTAACTTCCACTTTAATCCTCACAAAATCATAGTGAAAGAAAATGACCACGTACAGTGGTTTACGTTTACAAAAATGATGCAGGAAGCCTTGAAAAAGGACCGTATTCTGATAACGGGTGACGAGGTTCATTTTCAGTTACCGGTGCTGTAAAGAAACAGAATTGACGGTAGTCTACGGGAAGTCCATCAAAGTGTATGGACAATTGTTTCGGCACTTAGATGTCATTTTTCGCATCTAAATTGCATTATTTTTATTTGTGTTTTATTTTTCTTAAATTTGCATTATATACCTAATATTTAAAATAATAAAAATTTAAATTTGTTCAAAAACATTATATATGCATCTGTATATTGTTACACAATTTAATAGCATTGCAATTTTGAAACACAAAAATCCAAATTGTTTTTTCAACATGCAAAGATAAAACCCGACGCGGTGCTGTACAAACACACAATCAAAATTTTATTAGCAAACAAACTCAACTAATAGACAAAATATAAAAATACTCATCATTAAACTGATCTTATCTATACACTTAACTCTTTGTGAAAATAAAAACATTTCAACATTTGTGTTGTCTTTAAAAGTAAACCAAATTAGAAAGCGAACAGAAAACTAAACTAAGAGTTTCGTAACATCCGCAACAATTTTAATTGAAAATCTAAGCATATCAAATGAATAACATGCTATTAAATAATAAACGTAATTTAGATGTCCAATTAAAAAAAAGTTAAATAACATGACATCCAGGATTAATACAAAATATAAAAAAAATAATTTAAAACTTGTTAAACAATCTTTATAATAGGTGTACAACTTTTCTTATGCTTTATTGTAAAAAAAAAAAACTGGCTATACATTTACAAATTCAAAGTATTGTCCATCGCTGACCACTACTTTCTCCCATCTTTCGAAAAGCGTACGAATCCCGCGTCAAAAAACTGCTCATCTTTTGAGGCGATCCACGTATCAATCCAATTTTTGACTTCTTCATAAGAACCTAAGTGCTAGTCAGTCAGGCCATGTGCCATGGATCGAAACGAGTGATACTCATAGGGAGCAATGTCTGGTGAATACAAATTCGAGTAAGGTAGGACCTCCCATTTCAACGTTTCCAAGTATGTTTTGACCGACTTTGCGACATAAGGCCGAACATTGTCATGCTGCAAAATCACTTTGTCTGTCGTTGTATTGCCGCCGTTTGTCTTTCAATGCTCGGCTTAAATGCATTAATTGCCTTCAATATAGATCGCCTGTGATTGTTTCAGACGGTTTTAGTAGCTCATAATACACTACGCCAAGCTGGTCCCACCAAATACAGGGCATGACCTTGGAGCTGTGAATACTTATTCGGTTTGGCCGTCGACGTGGAAGCATGACCGGAAAGTCTTCATGATTTTCTGCGGTTGGGGTTATCGTAACAAACCCATTTTTCGTCCCCAGTCACAATGCAATGCGGAAATCTCTTCCGTCTTTGCCTTTCAAGCGGCTGTTCACAAGCAAACAAACGCCGTTCAACATCTCTCGGTTCAATTTATGTGGCACCCAATTTCCTTGTTTCTGAATCATTCCCATGGTTTTGAAGCGTTTTGAAATAGCTTATTGAGTCACCCCTAATAATACTACCAATGGTTCTTGCGTTTGACACAAGGTTTCATGAAGTAATGCCTCCAATTCTGCCTCTTTGAAAACCTTCTCTCTTCCATCGCCATGCTGGTCTTCGATGTAAAAATCACCATTCTTGAAGCGTTGACAATTTGTTACTAATTTGATTAAAGTTTTATATGAAATGTCATTAAATAGTACTTAAGTCTTCCAAAGATTATCAACATGGTAAAAAGTTTTTAAATTGTCTATAAACGTAAAATCTACAAAAAGAAAAAAATGTCTTAGACAAAAGACATTTAAATAAGCAAGTGTTTTTTTGCTTACACTTATGTCCAATAGAGTAAACTACTATGAACTTCAAGAGGGATATGCAATTGAATTTTTTCAGATAACATATACGTTAATAAACAAGAACAGTCTATATGACAAGAAAGTAACTGTCGTCATATGGTAACGAGGTATCGCAACGCCATTTGTATTACTTCGTATACATCAATATTTCGTGCTTTTTTGGGCAGTATGTAGTGTACTGGTTTACATCGTGTTGTCAGACAATTCGTTTAGATTCCAATGAGGGTAACATTATTGAAACGATACGAATTAGTTTTTTTTAGTGAATTATGTAAATGGGCCGAAACTGACGTATAAAGTAGCTAAAAAATGTATGCGAAAGTCGGAGGCATTCGTGGGTAAAGCGATATTTGGAGGTTGGGAATATAGACGATCCACCGTCACAACAACGAAGATAAGCCAGTTCTTTTTTTTACTATGTTCAAATAAAACTCCACAAGAAGGAAATTTAGATCCCTCTAAATACGATTTGAAGTCGCCTACGTGAAAAAAAAACGTTTCTTTTCAAACAACTTTGATAAAACCTTTATTATTAAAAAAACTGATATAAGCAAAGAAAAATTTAGATCGAGATTGAGACAACACGTTATCTTCACGGGGGAGTTTTATTTCAACGCGTGGTCTTTCTTATCGAAAGCGTGGTTAGAGAAGGGTAATAGAATTTTTCTGGGCACGGTAGAACACCCTCTAAAAAGGCACGTTTGAGAATGATTATGTAAACAGGGTTTTGAACTGACGCTTTGGCTCATACGGACACGACCATGAGTGTATGTGACGTCCTATTTTAACTCCTAGTATAAATGTATGTTAGTAGGCACAATAAGCTCTTAAGGCTGCAGTGCCAGTAAGTGCGCTAAAAAAATCAGGGTTTTGGTTACCTCTTTTTGCTTGCGAACCAACTAAACGCTGAGAAAATGTGCACCATCTACTAGAAATGCTTGCTGAAGTCTCCTAAAAAGTCTTTTGGTTCTGACAAAACAAGTTGGGTGCTGCAGGATGACAATGACCCTAAACATTGCATCAAATTGTGCAATGCGTGGAAACAATAAAATAACCTTACTACGATGAAATGGACGGCAACGTCCCCAGATATTAATTCAATTGCAAATATGTGGTTGTACTAAAAATATAGCTCAAAGGAAAGCCAGTGTACATAGTGAAGCACGTCGAAAGCATGGAAAAGAGATATGAAGCTATAATCAGCAATGTAAGTGATCGTTGGACCAGATTTTAGATGATTGTGCAATTGCTCATAATGTAAAAAAAAACTGCCTACATTTCTATGTTATGAAAGTTACAGGAGTCACTTTATTATTGAGCAGACTATAGAGGCATTTTTGTAATTACTGTAAACGTTATGTTTACTAAGGTTACTCAGAAAACAAGATGTCATGGTCTGAATTCTAAAGTGAATGATGATTTCCTTCAATTATTACATTGTCTCTATAAGATTCTTACATAAGAAACTAAAAAGTGAAATTAGACCTGTTTTTGTGGGCTGTTCACAAAGAATTGAAGGAATATTTGAAAGTATACGATCACAAACGGTAAGTTATATAAAAGGTTAATTTTTTTACTAAAAATAAAACAAAATAAGAAAAAGCAACTTAAGGATATCCATTACAGAATAAAATGCACAAACAACCAGATCAAGTATCTATATAGTTCTAATAGAAATTATTCCTTCTAAAATCTCCGCAAATGTTCACTTTTTATCTAAAAAAATCTAGACAGAATTATGAATCACCGATTCTTGAAATCATTAACCTGAAGTAGGATTGAAATATAGGCATTTCTCCATCAGTTATACGCAAAAACATTCAACTTATGCAAATTATAGAGTAAAGATGCACACACCAACACTCCAATAATGTCCGTGACTCATCCCTAGTTTTATTATGATACTGATACTCAACAATTTTTAATCGAGTAGTTAATTTTATGGTTTTTTGCATTATGACTCGGCTTATACTTTTGCAACACAGTCATTAATCTTAACTATATCGCAGAACGCATTTACGATTACCATTGCATTTTTGTTTTGGATTTTTTATGTAGTTTTCAATTATTTATTACCTATCATTAAATAAGTAAACGCAAATTAATCTCAATTAGCACTGATAAAGATTTTTACATGCGTTGTGTGTTGACTAATTTTTTAAATTATTTAAAAAATAAGACTTTTTATCACTTTATTGCAGTCTTGCAAGGCACCGAACTTTATTCTAATAAAGTTACCGACAATTTCAAGTGAAAGTCCAAGAAAATTACCAAATTATTATTTTCACGCGATGTAATAACGACATAATAAGCTAATTGTAAATAACTTGTAACAGAAATTTATAACCCACATTAACACTCATATAAGTTAATCACATAGTATTTTTTTAGTCATTTCACTCTATTTATCTATATTACAAAATAAATATGTTGTTACAACAAATTAGAAAGTTGTTTAACATATTCCTAGCCCAAGACTGAAAAAATTAATTATTTTAAAACAAGAAGATGGATCCTATTTAAAATTATCAGTAGCTTGTCCAGGATACCTCCTTATTGAAATGTCACATATATATTATATTTTATGTGAAAATTAAAAACGTAAAATATATAAAACAGGTGGTATTCTTTAGGAGATTTATATTATTACTCATCCATTTTAGAAATGTCTTTTTGTTCTTCGTGTTTCGTTTTTCTTTTTTCACCTTTCTTTAACCATGCAACAAAGTGCGCTGACGAACACAATGTATTGTGCTCTCCATTGATACTAGCTAAAGCACTAGACTTATCCTCGTTGTCTTTACAAAGGGTTCGAAAAATCTCTAGGATCAATCAGATTATCAAAAAACAAAACGATAATCAAGTATGACTTTGGATATTGCCATTAACGATATAAATTATGTAGCTACTAAAAAAACGGCCAGGTAATTAAAGAAACAATTAGCCAATGACAAACGGGACGTACTGAATTTATAAAAAAAATTAAAGGAAGGGGCTTGATATTACCCTCGTACTACATGTTGTTCCATAAGGAGACAGAACTTCTCTCTTAAAAAAAATTCTAGTGGCAAGCCCACTACAACGCAAATAAACTTTACATCACTTTAAAAAATAAAAAAAATTACATATATAAAGAAATTCTAAATAATTTGTGATCAATTGTTTTTTTTTTTGTAATGCAGATAGTTAATCACAATAATTTTGTAATAAAAGCACAGCGAAAATTTTGATTAAAAGAGAAATATAATTGATAGGCAATTACAAGATTGTATATTACTTAACTCTAAACTAATATAAATACATAAATGGCCAGCCTTTGTTTTTAGTAACCGATCGTTTGGGCGTAGAGTTTTTGTAACTGTAACTTTTTCAAAATAAAATGATACCGAATTTGAATTAAACATAATTATGTTCTATTATGGATTTCTTTTTAGATATGATGTTTGCTATTCTCTGCATAAGTTTACGTTAGAATAGAAATTCAAGGATTGCTCTGGTCAGTTCATTCTGTCAATTTTGTTGGTCATCCTAGAGTAAATTAGTTTTGCTCCAAACAAGATATGTTATCGTTCTGAAAACTAAAATATTCATGCCCAGACAAGTTCTTCCCACTAAGCAACATGTTATTTTGCAATACTTCAAGATAATCTGTAGCCTTCATTATCGCAAATATGATATATAGTCTACCAACTACTCCGTTAGATATGCATTCTCATAATGTAACAGCAGATGGATGTTTAATTGTAGGGAGTATATATTTTGGTAAATATTTTTCGTCAGAAACATTATAAAATACTATTCGTCACTACTTTTGCTTTGTGGTCCAGTTTCCATATATTATAAGTCACTGAAATGAAAACTTTTTTGTTTTTCAGAAAGTGGTTTCTTTCGTGGCCTACATTATCTTATTCCATATGAAAACAATATTTGCGTTACAATAAATATACGCACTAACCTTGGCAGCTTCGCACTACAATTTAATCAATTCAATGGGTTTAAAACTTCTATCGACCACACTTGTTCCTCCTAGAACAGCATCATTTTGGATTCCCTTGGTTGCCCAGTACATGGATTATCAGCACCTCTTTTAAAAAGATAATTACCAAAAACAATACTAATATATTAATAACTGTAAAATATAAGAAATGTGTATTATAACTAAAAACGGGCGTAGTTTTGAGGCCCAGAACCATGAAACAAAAAACTAAAATAAAATTTTTTAAAAATTTTAACATGAAGACGTATATAATATGTAGTATTCCTACAAAATTTAACTAAAAATACTAAGAAAATAAAAAAACATTACTACTCTAGAAATGTCCGAGAAAGCCTTACTGCATATTATTCAGGGTGTCCAGAAACGGTAGGGAGTATTTGTATCTGCTACACCCATGTAACGGTGCTGTTTGGAAGGGCGCGGTAAGAATAGGTTGTTGCACTGCTCTTTGGAGATATAGTAGCCATGGAAGTGTACCCGGGAGACCATAGCGCTTTTTGCGTACGCGCATATTATCGCAACGGTGATTCGATAGTCACGGCTTAACATTTATATCGTGCAGAATTTCACGTACGGAATGCACCGAGGGACGATACCATCAGAAAATGGATTCGAATGCTTGAAAATACCGGTTCGACTGTAAATGACTGAAGAAGTGGGAGTTTCAGTGCGTGAAAATCCGTCTCAATCAGTTCGCAAACGCAGTCAAAAACTTAACATTAAAAAAATCGTCGTTGCACAAGATTCTGAAGCAAGATTTACAACTTATAGCCTACAAAATTCAGTTTGTTCAAAACCTGAACGTCACCGACTATCCTCTCTGGCTAAATTTTGCAAATAAAATGCTTCAACGTTTCCTAGCGTTCCAAAACATTTTGTTTAGTGACGAAGCGAACTTTCACTTAAATGGTTACGTAAACAACCACAACTGCCGCTACTGGGCCAACGAAAATCCTAGAGAGATACATGAACGACGATTACATAGTCCAAAAGTTATTGTGTGGGCTGCCATGTCTGGTGAAGGTATCATTGGGCCTTATTTTTTTGAAGACTGGCTAGGGCGAGCACTTACGATAAACAGTGAACGGTATTGCGACGTGTTAAGAAACTTTTTGGTTTCACAACTGCAGGAGTTTGAAAGTTTTAATGTGGAAACATGGTTTCAACAAAATGAAGCCACTTGCCACACCTCAAACCAATCACTTGAGGTTGTCAATCATCTTTTTCCGAGAAGCCCCGATCTTACACCCCTTGATTATTTCTTTTGGGGATACCTTAAAGAGAAAGTGTATGCAAACAAACCACAAAATCTACTGCAATTGAAGGACAATATGCGCACTAAAATGGCCCCCGTCTCCAGAGAGATGTGTAGCGTAGCGGCTAATTTCCATGTTTAGTTAGAGGAGTGTCAGCAGCATTTGGAAAACTTAATATGTTGGTTATTGTGACAATATTTTAGTAATTAACATTGACAGCAAGTTCAACATGATGTTATTCTAGTTCACTAAATGTGTAAAGATATTTCTAAATTTATTAAAAAAGGTTGTTAACACTTCTTCCATATTAGTGGGTTACTGAATATTATTGTTTATGGCAATATTTGTTTCAAAGTATTGATGCTTGCGATTTAATGACTTAGCATTATTAATCGGAAATAGGAATTGAAGTTTCAAACCCAATATAAAAACGGTTTGTTAAAAGACTTATTTCTTAATAAACAGAGCATTCCCTTTAATTTTCTAGGTGATTTCCTTCACATAAAATACACTTTACTGCTGCAGTTTTTGGTTTTTCGCAAAGTTGTTGTGTCACGTTGTTTACCATATTTAACGCACACACATTGCCTAGTACAATAACTTCTAGGTGTCTATTGTTCTGGCATTTGGTGCATTGAATAATCCTTGCCTTTTTATAAGATGGCTTCACCTTTATTCTGTTATTCAAATATTCTCTTGTTGTTTTCATCGGGCTCCAAATCGATATAAAAGAAAGGCAAAGCATCTTTCGTTACCTTATCTTACTTATTCATAATAATTTGTATACAATTTTCTGCTTTTTCTAACTCGCCCTTAATATTATCGGTAGGTATTGATCATTCCTCTGTAAATTGATAAATATGATGAACCACTTTTTCATCTCTTAAGTATTCAATGGTTTTTCCGTATGTCTGGCGTGAATGCATTAAGTTTAATTGTATTGCATCGTAGTATTTTAGTTTAGTATTGTTCATTTTCCGTAACATTTTTAACATTTTTACTATTTTATTGTGGTTTAGCAGGCCGTGTATATGTTTGTATGTATGTGGATGTGTATATATATATATATATATATATATATATATATATATATATATATATATAATATATAGTATATCAGAATCAGTAGTTTCATCAATTGTCATTGGCGTCAATTTGCATTTTAATTATTAAAATTTGCTGTGTCTGGTTGATCTAATACTAAGTTGACTTGCTAAGACTTTTCTTGACACTTTCCCAAGGGTGGTGATTATTTGATAATTTTTTCAAATACTTTTGTTCTGTAGGTTGTCATAGAAAGAATTTCTGTTTAAAACGGATCAAGTAAATATTTGATTAGGAAATGGAATTACTAATGAAAGATGTATGACTACCGAATAATGCTTTATATTGATAAAGAATTTAAATTTATGTTACATTAGCAATTTATCTAGAATTTTAGATAAGTATTAAATATTTTAAATTTATAAACTTGACCTCAGGTCACCTCGCTCATGCACTGGTTGATATCTCAGAGAATTAGACCGCCGCACGTCTTTATTCACGGATAGTCAAACGTGTACTGCATAATTAAATAAAAAACTAAAATTTTCTACTTAGTTCAAGACACAAGATTATTTATATATATATTGACTTTGAAATGCACTAGATTTTATAGAACACCTACTTTCAAACTACATAATTCAAAAAGGAATGTTGGACAATAAAATAAGTACACAAAATAGTAAAGAAAAACAAATTATATGCTTTATTAACATTAAATTGATATTAAATTCTTGTTTCGTACGATATCCCTGCTGTTAATTTATAGTTCTCATACATTTTAATGTTTAGAGGACTTTTTGTTAATGATGAAACGTTTAGAATAATTTTTGTTGGAAGTAAAATGCAATTTTTGCACTTTAAACAGAGGACAATATATTGCTCACTTCTAGACAAACGGCAATAACCTTTTTAGATAAAAGGTACCGTACTTGACTCTTCCTTAAACCTTTTAATAAGCGCTGAACTACTGGCGCATCGATTCATTCCCTTTCGCTTACTGATTAAACTGCTTTTTAGACAACCACTACGCTACGGCCATTTTAAAATATTTTAGTTGTTGATCTACCTTCTTCCGCACAGCACTTGAAATATGTATCTACAAAATATCAATCCCTTATTTATTCCAATATTAAGCATCTGCGAAAAAATGTGCAGGTACCTTTTATTTGTTTTGGTATCTACATATGTGTTTATTGTATCGCTTTACCAATTGAGGATAGAAAATACTAATTTAAGCATTTGTCTTTTGTTTCAAAGTGAAACTGTCTCATCCGACTTCAAATCCACAAAGTTGGTTACTAAATAAATGTTTTTATTATTGATTCACTCACGAAGTACCAGTTTTGTTCTAACGAACTTATGGGACAAGTGAGTTTAACAATTCCCAAAACCAAGGCACCCATTTCTTCTCTAAAATAGAGTAGCAGTTTTATCAAACAAAAAAGCACTCAAAGTACACAAAACACCTTTTTGCTAGATCTAATTCTTCATTTTTCTAGAGGCCTCTGCTTTTCTAAAAATTTCGTAAATTTATTTTTTAAGTACAGAATTTATATAGTGTTTTTCCCCCAGCTCTCGACTTCTTATATGAAATCATTATCTGGTTTTGAGTAGCACTATATTTACTGTTTTATGTAAATTTTCATAAAAAAAATTTTTTCCTTTTATGCCCCAGCTCATATATAATAATAATTGTAAGGCTCTAACGCCCCGCGTAAGAGCACGGCCTGCAAACTGAAAGGTAAAGCTCTTGTATGTTCGCTCTATCTTCCCGATCGTCGCACGCCATCTCTGATGCGGTGCGATGTGGCAAGCACCGCGCCTTAGACGCCCGCCATTATTACTCCTTATTCGAGTGAACGCAAGCACTCAATTATTTTTCAATAACTGAGTGGGCCACCCGCCAGGCATCAGAGAGCTCCGGGAATTAAACCCGGGTCCTTCCGCACCGCAATCCGCGCCTCACCACTTGGACCACACTGGTGATACCCAGCTCATATATAATAGTGTTTAATGTTGCTACTTTGTTTCATTTTGATTAAAATCAAACTTGATTTTATTTTGAGAAATCTTATTGTGATAATTAAGTCTCCAACAGTTAGCCTAATTCTTACGAAAAACTTCATATATTCTAAAGCAAAACATTGTTTTTTCCTGTGATTTGAAAGATTATTTTATAAATGCATTTTGCTTAATAATGCTAATAAGAATCAATAAACTATATCCATGAATCAATTAGTTCGTATAACTTCAACCAAATAAATTAATAATTATCTTACTGTAACATCAGATATCTATAAACTAAAATAATCAAGAAGAGAGCATTTAAACAAACATATATACGAGTACGTTTCTAAGGTCTCCAATTTTTTTTTCTCAGCAGTGAGAATAAATAAAAAGATGCGTTTAATTTTAAAAGAACAATATTTCTGAATTTATAATATAGATGGCAGCACCATACAATGTCCACAGGTCAAATTACCGCCATTACAGTGAGTGTTGTTTTGTATACTTCAAATGGCAAAGTTTAGTGTTCAAGAACAACGTGTAATCATCCGTTTTCTCCTCTTGTGTGGTGAAGCGCCCATCGAAATTTATTGTCAAATAAGTGAGCTATGCGGTAAAGGCGTTATGGTTGTTAAAAATGTGTGTTTGTCAGTGCAACTGTTTAAAGAAGGTCAGGAGTTGTGGGACAATAAATCAAAGCAGCCTCGTCCACGAATCAGCCGGACTGAAACCATGATTGCGCGAATGGATCAAGTTGTTATGAAAGATCGTCGATTAAGTTTGCGTGACTTCAAACTTGACTTAAGTACTATAGATACTCGTACCATAATTCCCTTAGAAACGTCATATTCTTAACCAGATGAGTGAAACATTATTTTTCAATTTTTTATGCTTTGCAGTATTTTTATTCCGTTATTTTTCTATTTGTATGTTTGCACTTTTGATAAATAATACGAAAAACTTACAGAATTCACTTAAAATAGATGACTACAAGAAATTGTGTTATCAAAAAATTATTTTGAAGGTATATTTATTATCTTTCGTGTTGACGATAATTTAATCTTTTCAATATTTTTTACTGCATTTAAAAATAAATATTATATTATGATTGGTGTAAGTTTAACAGTTATAATATGTAATTTTTTAAATTGTAATGTTTTTAAAGAAAACAAAAACAATAAAACAATTAGAAATATTATTGTTATAAAGGTACTAAACGATGATAAAGATGATTTCCTTTAATGGAAGCATCAGTGGTAAACAATAGCCTAAATTGAAACAAAAAAGTTGTAGTTGTTTATTTGTCGCATCGGAAATGCTAACAGAGTACCTAATTTCATTGGTAGATTACCTTGTTTATGTTAAAAGCTACTCATACTCATAATGTTCTCTTTACCCTGTACCATTTCCTACTAAATCTTAACAATTGTTTCCGAGTTATTTACTTTCTTGTTGGTAAACAAACTTCAAATAGTTCTGTCCCGACATAGCAACAAAGGATTGTGAGTCTACTCTCTCAAATTTCGAATATCAGATATAACACAAAATAGATAATTTTAAATTACTTAAATTATTTCATATCTAGAAGATAGTTACCAAAAAAAATGTGCATCCCATTTCTTCAGGATTACAATTATATGATCTTTATAAAAATTATAAGATGGACACTTTAAGCTTATAGACAAGCATTTTTTCACATGCATTTTCGATTTAATCCGTTTGATTGTGCTATCATTTAAATTTCTAAAAATACACTTTTCCACGAAACAGCTCTAAAAACTCCTTGCGTGAATGTCTAAAATCTTACCTTCCATCAATTAATTTAATAATAATAAACTCTACCTTTTTAGTCTAATTATATTAGCAAGAGTTATTAAAGTAATTAAACAAGTAAGATAAATTAAACAGTAACTGTCAATACAAAAAAATAATTATATTATTTCAGAAACTAAAAATAAAAATTTCTATGTTCTAAAAATATTTTAGCATTAAAAAATTATGACTGTTTGCCTCTAAAATAAACAGATTGGACCAACAATGTACCTACTATAATGTAATTTGACTATATGCAGTCGTCATAGAACATAAACAAGTTTCGATTAAAACATACACCCACATAATACATACATAATTTGCAGTATTTTTATATTACAGGATTTTAGCATCTGATGTAAAACTATTTTAATCAAATTTCATTACATGCTAAATAAATTAGTCTACATATGCGTAAACGTCGCTTTAAAACTAGTACAAGTTTGCAAAAAACTTTTAGTATCCAACGCACGTTATTATTTAAATTTAAAAAATGTACAAATACCAAAAGACACTAACATAATATAGCGATATGTTAAGAAACAAAGAAATATCTTTTCCCGATCTTTCTTTTTGGACAGAGCTATATATTATTTATTCACCTTGTAAGATCCACTTTGAATATGTTAATGTCTCTGCATCACTTTCTTTACTTTTGACTCAAATCTTTTTCCTTCTGCATTATTTTTAAGTCAGAGACCAGTTTTTTTTTTATTTATATATAAACAAATAAAATTTAAGGAACTTTTTGTTTTGCCATTAATATGCCAATATTTTGACGTTACAGTTAGATGGAGTATCAGCGCCCATAATAATTTTTAACAATGGCAAAATATTTCGGGGTCTGTAGAAATAATAATGGTAAACCCTTTTTAGAAGTTATCAAACATAACGATACTGCCCTAACTCTAAATAAATTATAGCCATAGTTTTATTACATAAACTACTGTCTTTTTTAGCGCACTTGTCGGCATTGTAACTTGCCTACTAACATGCACTTAAAGTTAAGACATCACACACACCCATGGGTTGAGCGAGACTCGCACTCGCCCGCGCCGGCTCGAGGACAGAGGAACAATGATCTTGTCCACCGAGCCAACGCAGCTCCAACTACTTACTGTTTTACTTCAGGCAAAACAAGATATACTCGTTTTTCATCTTACATGATTAACGGAAAGAACCTGTTTTTGTTGTGCCAAAACACTGCAAACTCGCCACAGACAAGATGACGGGCACATGTGCACCATCTTCTGATATGATGTCAAATTACGTGCCGTTTTCTCATTATGCAATTTTTTGCAGATGAAGTCTCAACACGACGTTTTTGCAAATGAATTTTGTAGACTGCAGCAATTCCTTTCTCTACTGTTTCGGCCCGAAATCGTCCTTAACTTTAAATATACCACTCTGAAGTTTAACAATCATCTAAATATTCTGATAAATGTCCCAGAGTTATTTTTCCAAAACTCGTACAACGAACAACAGCTCTGTGCTTCAATTTTAACATATACAAAAATCGTCATACTAATCACGAAAACTGTGAAACGTGTGTCACTTCTCGATGTAATCTCCCTGCAGCCGTACACATTTTTCACAATGTCGACGCCATGATTCCATGGCCACTGCAAACGCTTCTTTAGGAGTTTTCTTTGACCACTGGAAAATCGCTGATGCAATAGCGGCACGATTAGTAAATTTGCGACCACGGACAGTGTCTTTCATCGTTGGAAACAGCAAAAAGTCGCTAGCAGCTAGGTCAGGTGATTAGGGAGCATGAGAAATCACTTCAAAGTTGTCAGAATTCGTGGCACCTACCTGAAGGACACTTTTCGCATTTTCAGGTCTTCATGCAGGATTGTGCACACAGATCGCACGAAAATGCCAATTTTGGGGGCGATGTGTTCAACACTCATTCGGCAATCCCCCATAACAAGTTTCTTCACTCGCTTGATCATGTTGTCAGATCGGCTGGTGCGAGGCCGAGATTGTCTTGGTTTGTTGTGCCTTTTTTGAAATGTCGCGCCCGCAAACGCACATTAGACACATCCATAATACCATCACCACACGCCTCACTCAACCGGCGATGAATTTCAATCGGTGTCACACTACACAAATGGAGAAAACGAAAGATTACACGCTGTTCTTGTAATGAAAACGTCGCCATTTTAAGTATCACAACCAGTCCTCACTCTCGCCGCTGCCGCTATCCTGTGTGCTATGCAGTACTGATATCTCTGTCACGCTTTCACAAAGAGTGCAGGCGTATTTGCAAACCGCATGTTTCTGTTTCCAGTCCTGATAAAAATTCGAAGGTGTTATAACTTAAATGCACCTCGTAGGTATTTCGGTTACACAACAAATTTAAAACATGCATAATTTGCACTTCCTGATTCCTGATATGTTTTAGGCAAACTTTGTATAAATGCAGTTAAGTGATTGGTTCCCATAGTTAAACTATAACAATAACTGTTGCATGATTAATTAATCATCTTAATTCTGCTAAATCTTCTAAGAACTTCACTTTTAAATCAGATTCGAGCTCATCCATTTCATGACCTGTAGTGGGTGTAACTGCGATAATTCTTATTGAATTTGCATAAAATTTTCCACGCATGTTTATTGAGTCAATATCTCGGCTAAATTTGCTAATGGGCAAATTCAAACAAAAATGGGAAGAAAATAACTTTCAAATATTTTAAAATATTCTTCAATTTACACAGATATTACTAGTTTATACCAAAATTAGCACATATATTTCAAGGTACCGTTTAAATATGGAAGAATTAGGATAGGGCAGCGGAGAGATACGGCTAGGAATTTTTTATTCCTCCTCTTACTAATTTTAATTAGGTTTATTATAAATCACTATATTACTAAATCTACGTGCCTCGTGGGGATATGGCACAAGAAAAATAGTGTTATATACTGGAATAAATGTGTTAAGACTCCATAGTGTCTGATTACAGCAGTATAAAATTTCTATCTACAAAGCCACTCCAGTTTTATAGTACACCATAACGCTACTTTTTTTCTCAATATTTCGTTTATCCATTTTCTATGCTTATCCAGTTTTCCTAACATTATAGTATATTTGTTATCATATTTACCATTCCAATTATTTTATTCTGTACGATATTTTCTTCTTCTTCTACTCTTATATATAGGCTTATTAGTCTGTTTCTGATCATACGTTTCGTGTAGTACTATGAACTATGTTGGGCGTAGTCTAACCCGTTAGGAAAATATACTTTACGACCGCCAAAGGTATTTGAATGACAGACGGAGAGTATTTAATGTTTGCCACTACTTTTTTTGACCTGGAAGTCAAACCCAGTACTCGCCGGGCACTAGTGTGGTAGGCCGAGGCCTTTACCTCGCGGCTGTCGTGCTCTCATACGATATATTCTTGCCGTTCTTACTCTTTCTGTATATTTGGGTATTCGTGATAAACCTACATAGAGAAACAAACATGTGCCACCTAGAGCATAAATTATTTTATTTCCTCGTCTACATCCAAACTATGACGTCTGGGATAAATCTTTAAAGACGCTGCACTGCATTTTTTATTCCAATTCTTTCCAGAATTCCTTGATTTTGTCTCTAATTGAATTCTATTTCTTTGTTTTATTGTGTTCATCCTTATTGTGTATTTTTTCAGCAAGCACGTATAATTGGTGTCACTACCTAAATAAATTTTATTGACAAAATTTACTTGTTTCTGTTATCCTCATTGACATCTTGCTTTGTATCATCTTTCCATACTTTTTTATCTGTATCTACTTCACATTATGTTGTTTGTTGTGCTACTCATAACCTTTCCCTTATTTGTTCTACAACCTCTTACATTTAAGCATTGATTTTCAGAATGTTCTGGCAATTCTCCTATAGTTATCTTTGTGCGCTCACGCGTACGCACACACACATCATTCATGGTTTCCTAAATTTCTGTAGTAGACATTAAGTGTTTGTTGCCTTATATTACAAAATCGGAAATTCATTTTGAATCTTTTCAACATCCTTTTTTTTGTAGTTTTTATTCAACTAAAATATTATAACGATAATGATATGAAACCAAATATATATTGCATACTTTATACATCACGATCACGATGAGCCTTTTTCCATTCATTGTTGGGCGTAGGCCTTCCCAAAAGTTTTCATCTTTCTCTGTCCACAGCTAACGTCATCCACTGTATTCCTAAAATGTCTTGTATGTCATCTCGCCATATTCTACTTGGTCCTCCTTTTCCTCTTTTATAACTTTACTGTCTCCACTGTAATGTAGTTTTAGCCCATCTTATTAACTTGTCTACGTACCAAACGGCCAACCCATTGTCATTTTAACTGTGCAATTCTTTCTATAATATCGTTAACTTCTGTTTGTTGGCGTATCCAAGCGTTTTGCTTTATTCCGAGCATTTGCCTTTCATGTGCCCTTTGTAATCTTGCCAACAACTGAGAGTTCTTTTTTGTGAGTCTCCAGGTTTCATGGCCATACGTGATTATTGAGATTACACATTGGCTGTAAACCTTTGTCTTTAAATAATTTATCAACAATTTTCAATGGTCTATCTTTTAAAATGATATTTATATTTTTGCTTGCGTTTGTCATCATCTTAGTCTTCATCTTGTTTATTTTCAGTCTAACTTCTCTTGGGCGGTTGTTAAGTTCGTTAATGATATCCTGTAGTTCTCTATGGGTTTTACTAAGTATAACGATGTCGTTAGCGAACTTATAGTGGCTCAAGTTCACTCCGTCAATATTTATACCTTTATTCGACCAAACCATTTTACGAAAGACATCTTTTAGCGTGCTGGTAGATAGATTTGAGGAAATCACATCCCCTTGTCTTACTCCTCTCCGTACAGGTATGTTATTGGTAATTATAGTTGGATTTGTTTTTATATATATATTCGCATTATTGTAGATGTTTTCTAATAATTGGTTGTATCTGCTATCTATTCTGCAGCTGACCAACGAATTGAGCATTGCCCAGATCAAATCCCCCCTCATAGTCTATAAAGGCTATTGTTTGAAGGTGGTAGTATGTGTCGAGTCTACATATAAATCCCGCTTGCCCTATTAACTGATTAGCATCAGATTTGGTCGTTAGTCGGTTGGTAATTATTTTTATGAATAGCTTTTTAGGTCCGTAGTTATTTAAGTCTGCAATATTTCCTTTCTTGTAGACGATTATGGCTTTCACTATTTACCATGATTTAGAGATTTCTTGCGTTTCCAGGCATTTATGATATATTTTTACAAGTTGTTGGTATAGCTTCTCTCCCGATTTTTCAGAATTTCAACAATAAAACGGTCCGGCCCTAGAGATCTAGTTTTCTTCATCTTTCTTAAGGCTTTTTAATTTCGTCTGTTGCTCTGTCTGATATTTTCTCCGAACCTTCTTCTGGGTTTATTTTTGATTCATGGAGTTCAGTGCAATACTTTTCGATTTTGTTTTTTATGATAGCTCTCTTTGGTGGTGTTTTTTCTTTTCTTTGTTTTTGATCTTTACAATTTCTGTTTGGCCTATTCTAAGGCGCTGCTTTAAAGTTTTAGGTCCTTTATTTTTTTAATTTCCTTATCCTATAATAAGGAAAGTAATGTAATCGGCGGAAATTTGACCTACCCAGTTTTTCACATTTCTGGACGAATTATAGCCTCAGGACACCAAAAAAGTTGGTTTTAGCCATTGGTTCGTGTGTGTGTGTGTGTGTGTGTCTGTCAGTAAACAAGATATCTCGAGAACCGTAAGAGCTAGAGACTTGAAATTTGGTATGCAAGTTACTTGTAGGTAGGGGACGCAGTGCGAAGCTTTTGATAAAAATCGGCCGTGCCGTTTGGTCACAAGGTCGCAAAATCGGTCTCAAAGCGGTCGCGTATCTAAACGGTTGAAGATACAAAAAATTTATGAGGATAAAAATGATTTATTATCATGAGATAAACATGAATTTAAAATAAAAGTTGGTAAAATAGGAACTCGAAAAAAAATTGAAACAGGATTTTTTCATAAAATATTTCGGGAAATTTATATTACTGGATAGATCAAACCGAGACGAACAAAAAATTAAAATGAAATCTTTTGATCCGAGGTCAAATAAATAAGTTGTAGCCGATTAAAAATTAATTAAACGGACCAATCACAGCGCGCTCGAGCTACCGGGCCGACTTCTGGTGGACGGGGGCGCTTGGCCGCTAGGAGGAGCACGCAGGCCGTGCGACCGAGCTCCACGTTACCTTCAGTGACGTAGCAAAATTGTAAGTACAGGTCAATTATTGTCTTGTACTGTTTATTTTAATCAGCTTTCAGTGTTGGACTCGCGCCTCGTCCTTTTTAAAATAACAAGTTCTGGGACGATTGCAGCGCAGGGCCGTATATATATATATATATATATATATATATATATATATATATATATATATATATATAAGGAAAGTCGTGTAATGTTCACACCAGATTTTTTCCAATGTTTCTAGTATAGTCTTCACTTTAAACTTCCTTATGTCTTGTTGTATTTCTTTTCTAATCAATTTATTCAATTCTGCTAATTCTATCTTATTCAAATCATTTTCTGTTTTGAAGCTTCGTCTCTTTATCAGATTTTATTTCCTAGCTAATTTTTGTGTTTTATGCTCTGGGAGCTGCTTTTTGTGCTGCTTCTATTATTGCCGACGAGATGTGCTCATTAAATTTATTTATATATTGTGCATCATCTGTTTTATCTAGTATCAACCTCTTTGTTGATTTCTTTCTATTTTTGTATTTCTTAATTCTAAGTGGTTGGAAATTTATGTACAATTTTGCTCGGATCATTCTCTGGTCACTACCAACTATTCATTTGCTTATGACTGATACGTTTTGTATTACATTTTTCTGGGTGGATATTATAAAGTCTACCTCATTTTTCACCGTACGATCAGGGCTTTGCCATGTCTATTTGAACTGTTTTCTTTTTTGAAAAATGTGTTCATTATGTAAAAGTTGCTTGACTCTGCAAAATTTACTAACATAACTCCTCTATGGTTTCCATTTGGGTCCGTACTGTTTTCAGTTTCTTCCAGATTTTTTCCTACCTTCACATTAAAGTTTCCAATTATTAGCGAATAACTGATTTGGTTCTGTTGGAGACAATCGATTAGTCTTCTTATTCCGATATAATGGTAAGTACGTACACCTGTATAACTAAGTAAGTCCTTATGTACTAAAAATCCAATCCCGTTAGTTTTTGTTTTAGCTTTCCTTTACTGTATAGTAAGTGTTTTTGAATTTAAATTTATAAGATATTCTCCAGTATGTCTGACTTTAACCAGACCGATTATGTCGGATTTTATATTCTGTATTTCGTTTTGTAACACTTTTGTGTATAATGTTCTCACGTTATATGTCGCTATATACATGGTCGGTTTCTTTGCATCGTTCGTTTATAGCAACCAGGTCCAACGCAGCACCCTTTGTCTCTCTATTTGTCCGGCCGTCGTCGTAATCGGGAGATGTAAGACTTCTGCGAACTGAGGGCCGTTGCTTTCAAACTTCTTTTATTTTGAGGAGCTTTAGGCGTAATGCACCACATTGGCTATGGTCCATGGGTTTAGAAAACAGAAAGGATGGGGTGGGTGGGATAAGACTATTTGAGTTAGAATACAGCTCTTCCTCAGTATATATATATATATATATATATATATATATATATATATATATATATATACCAATCGACAAGTGACCTCAATAAAAGTTGTTGGGTTCGAAGGGGGCCATCTAACTATGTAGTCTGGTACCGAGTCCGTCACTCTGATAAGGCCCTGTGACACCTAACTTTGTTTTTTTAAATAGGAATTTGATTCTAAGGGAAAAAACGTCCGAAAATGTTATTCTTAGTGACACGTAAATTTGAAGGATCCCATTTTTAAAGCATGACTAAAAAAATTGCTTTTTGAATGACTGTGATCGAGAAAGCAGTACAGATTCGAGTCCTTCGCATTTGTCAAATCATGGTGCTGGTTATTTTTTTACAGAATTCAAAAGAAACCTGTCTGGTCGCTATTTTAAACGGATAATGCTGTCTAATAAAATAATGCAGTAGTGTGAGTCACAAACAATTTTATTTCCATAAATAAAAATAATTTTGAATAAATGCGCACAGAAAATTTCAAATGAAACAAATTGAAACTTAGTACTAACTAGACCATAGAAAATAAAATGAGGATGACTGCAAGTACAGGCCACATTTTGTCAGTTTCGTAAAAAGACGCGGCCTGATTCCAGGCTGCGCACAAATTTCCCTCCTTAATTGTTGTTTTAAAACTGCTGCATTTTTGAAGCGTCCTTCAGGAATCTAAACGAATGATACTCGTAAAGACTCGCGTCGGAACTGCAACGAAAATGGTGCACCGTTCTTTAATGTATTTGTCTTTTAAAAAAATATTTGTGATTGGAATGTCGTGTCTTTTTTGCACTGTGACAAAAATTTTAGTTGCAGAAACCTTTTTGACTATCACGTAGCCTTTATTTAAAATTAAGAAGTCGGAGAATCTACTTTATTATCACCTTTCAAGATTTCAACTCATTTTTAAGCACTACTATGATTAATACCCACTTTAGCTCATATTTCGTCAATTGCTAAATACTGGTTTCAACAAACTCGCATACTAAAACATCCTTCATCTCGCTGTTGCACATACAAGCATGACGGGCATGCGTTACGTTTTCGACTTTGCTTTGTCCCATAGCAATTCTTTTATGCATATTATTTAAATACCTAATTTCTAGATAACGTGTCCTTAACGAATTATCGATGTAATGAATACAAAATATTAGTTAGATTTAACATTTGTCCTCATTAAAAAATATTATAATACACAATGGCACTAGTTATTGCTTGTTGACTACACACATAAAATTAACCTACACATATACTATATATGCGACAAATCTCCACCCAACTGCAACGTTTCACTATTGACGTCTGGAAGGTGAGACAAAAAGTTTTTGATTAAACTGAATTCACGTACGTGTAAATAAAAAAGTTCGGTGACAAACTGAGAACAGAAAGAATGAAAAGTCAAGAAGTTCAAAGTATGTGCGCGTGCGCAAGTGGTTATGCGTTTCCTAATTATTACAGTTACTTTTTTTGTTTTATTTCTTATACTTACACACGTGTTTGCATTAAAACTTTTTCCATATTCGTGTATTATTTCAAATATTACATATACATTGTTTTATTTATCAAATATATTGGGTCTTTTGAATATGATTTAATATAATATAGATTCTTTCTATTAGCTAGAATTCTATCTTTCTTTTCTCAAAAATTCTTCCCGACAAAATCCCATTTCTTTTATTTTTGACACCTTTTCTAAATTACGACAAATATATGCCAAAGTTCTTCTACTTTTTTCTACAATGGGGACACATAACAAGCATAGATCAACATCTCTTCTGCTTCTTGTTATATCAAACTTCGATCTTATATTCTTTATTTTCTTTTATTCACTATCACTATCAGCCCATTAGCATCCACTATTGAATGTATACCTTCTTTCTTTTTTCCATTCATTTTTTCTGCTGCTATTTTCACTCACGCTGTTCCGGCAATTTTCTGTATATAATCTCACCACCAAGTAATAAGTCTACCAACGCTTATTTTGGTGTCACGAGGTCTCCAATCTAATATATGTTTCATTGTTTGTTCAGGCCATATGTATGTCCTGCCCATTGCTATTTAAATTGTTCAATTCTTTAAATGACATCTGTTAATTTTGTATCTGTATTTCCTTGTATTTTTTACTGTCGCTTCATCTAATTCCTAATATGCATCTTTCGTGTGCTCTTTATGTACGTGTTGGGAGTACGCCTTAATTGTATACTTTAACTTTTAACGTATTTAGAATATCAGACCTTCAAATAAAGTGATGAACAGTTTTAGAGATATAGTATCTCCCTGTCGCACTCCTTTCTTTATGGAAATTGGATTTGTGTTGTTGTATACTTTTATTTTATGTACATTCCTGCATCGGTATGAATGTTTTGAATAAAGTTTATATCGATTCCACATTTCGCTAGGGCATTTAAAACTACTCATATTTTAATGGAATCGAAGGTTTTTTAAAGGTCTGTGAAAGTCATATATAATTTAAAACTATATTCGTTACTCTTGTCTATCAAAGTTCTTAATGTTTGGGTATGGTCGCAACGGGTTGTATCCTGACCTGACACCCGCCTGTTCGCATGGTTAGTAGTAGTTATTTGCTACTTGCAACATATTCGGAATTGTGTTTACCTTTATACATCTATTACATAATTTTGCTAATTCACACTGTAATTCATTGCCTCCTTCTTGTAGCCCTTCAGCCAGTATATTATCTGGCCCTCAGCTACAATTACTGCTGATATATCCTCCGATTCGATATTTTGTATTTTTCTCTTCCTGTCTTCTTGCTGTTACATATTCGCTTGTACTTTAGTATCATATACTTAGCTCTGTATAGTAAAGTATTATTTCTTTTAGTATTTCACCTCTGGTTGTTATAATTATTCCGTCTTTGTTTTGTATTTCCAATATTTCCTTATTTTATATGTTTAATTGCTTTCTGACTCCTTTTGGTCCTTTTATGCTTCGATAGCATCTATTATAACTTGTGTATTATGTTTCCTCTTATCTTTTCGTATTAGCTTGTTTAGTTTAGTCAACTTAGCAGTATTACTCTCTCATTTTGAGATCATATCTCCTCTTTTCTCTATGAGTGCTTTATTTAAAGAATTTTTGCTTTTTGCTACTATTTTATTTGACACTATCAATATCAATGCCATGAGACTTTCGGCATGTTCATTTAATGCTTCTTTCTGGATAAGACCACATTTTTTAAGCTTTTCTTCTAACACTTTTTGGTATTCATATTTATTTTAAGAGAGTTTAGTTGTATCAATTGGTTTTGATTTGTTGCAGTGTATTTTAACTCTTTCTGAGTTTAAACTAATATACAGACTAGCTCCTACGATTTTATGTTCACTGCATATTGAGACCTTATTTAGAGGTAATATATACAATTGAGTATAGTGATCAACTGTACAATTGGGTCGAAACTTCTGACCACCTTTTTTGAACTCCTCATTAAAAAGTAGAATAGGAATGTCTCATAAACCCTACCCATTGAGAGTGCTGAGACCTTCATAGTTGATTGGTTGGTCTAAGTTTGAGTTTCCAAGGTGTTTATGAGTTTCAACATTTGTATATATTACCGTTTCGCCCCCTGATCTTGTTAAAACATATAAATCTTGTACTATTTGCTTGTTGTTCAATATAATAAAGACAATTTTGTTCTTTGTCCATCCATGTTCACTTTTGTTCCGCTCTTTTCTTAAAAGAGAAGTTCATAATATACACATCGTTCATGTCTGTGAAGTTTATCAGTATGTTGCCTCTCATATTCCGTTTTGGTATTAAAATTACCAACTGATAATGTATACTTCGTAGAACTCTCTTGTAAGCTTGCTGTTAGTTCCTCATAAAACAGTTCTATATCCTTTTCGTGATCGCTTGTTGGTGCATATGCTTGCATGATCTTCAAATACTTTTTGTTTCTTAATTTTACTATGATGTAAAGAATTCTATGGGAGATCCTATGTAGTATGTTACACTGTGAACGTGTTTTAATGTCATAGATCTCCATCAACCAATTTTTCTTTTTCTTTTTTTTTATTTTTCAACTTTACATTATTTAAAATATCATAGTGGAATCTCTGATTATCTAACGGCGTCGCCTTTTTTATTTTAATTTTTTATTATGTTATCTACATTTAGCATAACCGCCAGAGTAGTTCAGTGGTTGAGGCGGACTGTGATACGGACGGACCCGGGTTCCATTCCCGGAGCTCTCTGATGCCTGGCGAGTGGCCTACCCACTCACTAAAAATAATTGAGTACCTGCGTTCACTCGAACATTCATTTGGATTCGTACTATTCGGTGTCTTAGTTTCTATTATTCTATTTTCAAATTACGGTAAAATTTATACATTGTAACCATTGCTATAACATATTAGAACAACAGTCGAACGTTCATCTTACAACAATTTAAAACTTCTATTGAGGCTCATCTTGAACAAAGAGCAAATATTCAATTTTTTTGAATATGAGCGGATCTAACAGAGAAGGTAAGCGATGCCGCTCGCTCCTTGAAGTTATCAATAGATTCGACATACTAGAGTTCTATAAAAATTATAACAACTATTACATTATTTTTTTGGCTAATTTTAATAACAAATTAATCTAACAAATCACCGAATTGTGTTTGCAACAAATAATTTTGAATTTTTCTTCTCTGGTGGGCCCCAAACGCAAATCATCCTGATGAATGTAGGAAGCAGAGCATAAATCTACTTTTTTTAACCGAAATATCGATGTTTTATGACTGACTGTCATTATCTTTTTTATGAAAGTTTAGCAAATGCAGGTTACTGTTAAATGTGAAGAATTACCGTATAATTGTTGCGGTTTAGTTCTGACCAAAGACGGTTTTTTGTTGTCTTTAATTATGCTTTTCTATAGTTAACGCGTACACAATTACATCACACTATTTAAATGTAACGAAAACAAACTAATCTTTTACTTTTTATTATTTTTGCGCCTCATACATATATTCGATTGAAAAGACGCAGCCAAATCCTGGAATACTCCGCTCTACTAAAATTTAATTGCCAGTGACGTGTTCTAGAACGTTACGAGCAACTGCAATCAAGTCTTTTCATGGTAGATTGCAAGCATCGTGGCCCAATTGAAGTGCGCGATTACCGCGGACTTGTTTTCGTGCCCGCAATCGCACACGCCCGCGTAAGTGACAACTGCAAGAAGAATTTGTTTTCTCGATAATTCGACGGTGTGGGAGTACAATAAAAGGCCGGCGATCCATTAGAGGACCGCGGCAAAACAGTAAATAAAAGCTGCACTCGCGAAGGCTGTTGTTAGTTATCAGGTGCAAGCAAGTGGATATTGCGGTGTTGGAAGTGCAACGTAATCGCAGCTCTACGTGAATAGATAAAAGTAAGTTGGCTGTTCATTATCGTAGGACAACTCAAAAAAATCTTGTAAACAAGTTTAAATTTAAAATAACGTTGCTTTAACCTTGACTTGCAAAAGTTGCTCAAGAGCCGCCGGTCGGGACATGATAATAGGCTTTCTCAAGGACCGATATGTAACATCTTGAATGTTATTAAGTTATGACTATACAAATGCAAATAAGTTGACTGAGACAACAATATTTTATTGAATCATAACCAATTGGTGATATTGCAAAGGTAATTCTAAACTTTTTTTTTTTCGTTAACTTGTAAAATATTAATTTATTATGCATTTACTGAAAAATAATTCAGCTCTTTTGTATTCACCTTTAAGGTTCTTTACAAGTCCTATTTAATGGATAGTTGTTTATTGCAACAATTGATTTTGATATCCCAATGTTTTTTGAAGTCTTTTTGTAGTTCCTAATCAGGTAGTTCATTATTTTTTTCGATTAATAAGCTTGACAATGCAGCAACGTTAAACAGAGTAACAAAAGTGTAAATGACGTGTATTATGCGAAAACTTAAAAAGGAAAAGCATATATTAAAATTTTCTGGTTAATTAATAAGCATGCAGCGTCAATTTAAATACTTGATTACTATAATTAGTGACCCAGCAGTTCCATAGGCACTTTATCGTCTAGGATATTTTATTGTAACATTTTGTTGACACTAACCGGTGAATTTCTGAGAAATAGTACGCATGAACCAAGAAATGTACACACAAACAACTGAAAGTAACTTTTACTGCAATAGAAAATGCTACTAAAATACTTTCCAGCATTAAAAAAACTTCAATTATATTGCAATAAAATATAACAGAAAAATGGTAATATATAAAAGGAAATTACTAATCGCAAAAAAATTTTAAAAACAGGTTTAGTGTCTTTGTAAACTCTTAAAGGCAAAATTCAACGTTTTTAATCAAAATGTTGGTTCCCACTTACATATTCCCAAATAGAGAAAGAGTTTATAAAAAATTAACATCTTACAATCTTGTCAGAACAATTTCCAGGAATTCATTATGAATAAAATTAAACTGAAGTCAGAAAATAGAAAAATAAAATTTTAATTTTATTAAACTTCTTTTCTTTTGATACTACTTTAATGTATTTATTGTAAATTTTATTTTAATTTTAATAAAGCATTAACGATTTAACTTAAATATAATAGTTCCTCGTAATAGACCACGAAGGCCCTTTGGAGTTGTAACAGGATAGGTCTGCTACAATCTAGAGCCTATAGTACACAAGGGTAGTAACGTGGCTAGCGCTACGTACCAACCGCTTATTATTAACCCAGAGTTTGACCTCCAGATACTCATTCATTGCAGCCTGAGTCGAACTGGGCCGTACAAATGCCAGCGTTAGAATTAGCGAGAGCGGGATTCGAACCCGCATCTGTAGGTTTCATAGTCTAGCGACGTATCCACTAGATCACTACTGCTCTTTTAGTCAGAATTAGATGTTTTTTAGTAATGCTATAAAAATTTGAATTCTAATATACATAAAAAAATACCGTAAATTTATAACATCAAAAAAAAATTAATATTATTTAGAATTTTTAACTAACGTCTTATTCTTATTCTTATTCTTTATTGTATAAAAATCAGATCGAGTAGGCGCCTTGTGGTTATATTTCATTTGTATGAATTTTAAATGTAGTCTGCATTAAGTAATTAATTTCTTTATAAAAAGTGTTAACATCGTGGATAACTTTTTCATTTTATTCTATTTAAAAAAATGTAACATGTGATATTTTTTTAAATTGTTACTGCAGTTTACTATCTATATATTCTAGAGAGTATTAAATAAATGTGAGTTAGGTGCCATGCGTGCACAGTTTACTAATATTCAACTGATTCATTAGGTCTTCTGGTGATATACTTTTAAGTCATCTTCCTACTATAAATTGATTGTAGAGCTTACTTACTAACTTATTGTTGTTAAACAGGGCGATTCCATCCTTTATGAAGGGAATTCTGAGGTCCGTATGAAGAATTTGGTTAGACACACGCAAAAGTGCTTCTGTAATTATTCGGAATTTTGTGGATTAAAATGGAATATTTTGGTGTTTGGTCCGTTTGCTATAACCCCAAAATGTAATTCCATCCAAATCACTTTGAAGATGACTTTATATTAACTTATTTTCTAGAGATAATTTAACTTTCTACTAAGTAACCAGGACATTTGTTTCACTTTAAGTTTAGCTGGGTCTTGCAAAGAAGCTTTTGATCTAGGTAAAAGCCGACGTTCTTTCCAAGATCAGTTTATTCCCATTAGGACAGCTACATCATCTACATTGTGAAGTAAATTTTTGCCGTTTTATCATTATTTACTGCAGTGGCTAGTTCTACAACACATCTACATGATTTTGCAGATGTTCAGAGGCTATGTTAAGGTTGGTAGCTGATGATAGAATTGCTTAGTCGTCGTCAAACGTAGCCATAGTTATCCTTTCTGTAGTAAGTATATCGGCTGTAAAGATTAAGTATGACAAGATAATACTGCCTTAACGTACGCCAGATTTGATAAGTTGGTATCTGAATAATGCATTGTTGACCTTAACTTAGAAGCATCGTTCACCAAGACAAGATTTTAGGGTTTGGTGTATTTGGCTGAGCAGATTCATCTTTAATTTTAAATAATGTTACCTCTAGTCAAGCGTCTGCTGTATATGAAGGACGACTGTAGCACAGACTTTCATTTCTTCAAGACTCTCTTTGACTTTATTTACGATTCGACAAGAGTATTATACTCGGAAGCCGAATTTGTGTTCTGAGATTAGGTCATTTATAAATATAATTTTCCTTATTCGGGTAGAAGTCATGCTGTTAAAAGCTGTTGTTAATAACATAACTGCTTTTTTGTGAAAACGTTTTAACATTTCTCCAAACACTTAATCACAGTCATGAGACTTGAATAAATTTGTCCTATTGCTTTATTTGAGAACTTCAGTTCGCAGGCCATGTTCCCACGCGGGGCGTTAGAGCCTTACCATTATTATATTGCTTTTTATTATGGAAACTTTTTGTTCATTTTCTACGTATTCATATTTTTGTTGTTATTAGTTCTGTTATACTCAAAGGTATATCAGTAGATTTCTCTGTATTATGATTGTGCTTATTATTAATATTCTAGTATGAACAGACTTAAAACCTAAATCTAGGTTTATGCTCTGATGGATTAGACGGTATTTTATTTCGATCCACGGGCTACAAGGTAAGTTCACCATTGGATAAAACATTCAAATTATTGCGTTGTATTGATTGAATTAGTTAAATTCCCTTTTGCATGGTGAATCTAGAGCCTTACTTAATATGTTTGGCACTCCAATTGGCGGGATAGCCAAAATTAAACACCGATTCTAAATTTTGAGCCATTCCTGTTGTTTTGGGACCGAAAATTCTAATCCTTTGACAAATGTTATCTACAATTCTTCTGATTAATAAATATAAAACATTAGATGAAATAACAGTAAATTATTAAAAGCGCATTGCAAATTCGATGACAACTGTAGAATGTTTGATTGAATGTAAAAAACAGTTGTCCAAAGATTAATTACAAAATTTGATAAAATCAGATCGGCAGTGGATGCAAAAGGTCCTATGAGTATATTCCCACAGTTAATCAAAGTGTGCAAATTCAAAAATATCAACTCAGAATCGCGTACAACAACTGTATATTTCAAAAAGCTCCTCTCAGAAGATAATTACTAAAAAACTGCACCATTATGTATACAAACATTCAACCGACGCAAGAGGTTCAGCTTGCTGGCCATTCTCATCATCCACAATTTGTCAATTGATTTTTAAAATATTATGTCGTCAAAAAATTATCTTTAGCAATAAGACGTATTTCCAACTGAACGGGTTCATAAACGAACAAAATTGTTGCATTTGCAGTTAGAAAAATTCTCGCGTAACTCATAAAAAGCAAATGTATTCTCAATGAGTCACTATTTCGTGTGAATGGCGATTATTACCATTACATGATGATCCAGCTTTTTGGCATCAACTGAGCCACATGAATTTAAAATAAATGTAATTCTAGCAGAATGACTCCACATGCAATGCAGCTCGAGCAACAACTGATTTAGTACACCAACAATTTTCTGGTCATACTTTATCATTGTGCAACTTATTTTTTTGAGATTACCAGAAACCAAAGTATACCAAAGCAATCCACAAACAGTTGACGATATGGGCTTGAGTACCGCATTGTAAAGTAGTAGGTAGTCTAGACTTTCTTCCCAGTAGCCAATACCTTTTGAACTTTTCGCCTAAGTAGTATTCGCTTCTTCCAAATGCGGATTTTTATAATATGCCCTTATCTGTCCAATACAGAACTCTATTATAAGTTATAGGCCGGGTTACTATGAGTCACCATGATAAATTTGTCATATATATATATATATATATATATATATATATATATATATATATATATATATATATATATAGTATCACAAGGATAGTACTCTGGAAATTTATTGCTCAAAGATTGTTACATATTGTCCAAATTTTCCTTGAAAATATCTTTCCGGCAGATAAGGCCCTAAGATGACTAACACAGAGTGCGAGAAGCAGATCCATATGCCACACCTTGTCGAACGCCTGATCATTGTTAAGAAAAATAGCTATACAGTAATTTTTTTTCTTTGAAGGCTTGCTTTATAGAGTCTACAACTTTATAAACTTATTGAATAGTTGAATGACTTTCCTAAAGCCAAATTGGTGGGTTAAATCCACAATTTTTTCTTCTATAATTCACATAATTATTTTAATTAATAACTTTTCAAATAGTTTGCCTAAGATGGGTCAATAAACTAATTGGCTTGTAGGAGTTGATTTCGTATGGGGATTTTTAAGTTTGAGAGTGGTCTTTCATTGTACTGAAAAATAATTTAGCCCAAAAATAGCATTACATGATAGAACTATCGTGACAAGACTTTTACATGTTAGTTCTTTAATTAGATGGCCTGTGATTAAGTCATATCCAGGAGCTTCTTTTGAATTTAAATTATACCTGATTACACTTTTAACTTATTTTATAGTGAACAGTTCTATATGTTGGTAATATGCTAGAAGTTTTAAATTTTATGATTCTTCGTTTATACTAATCTCTGCTGGTATTGATCGGAAGACATTTTTAGGTGTTGTGCGAAGAGTTCACTTTTCAAATTCTAAGCGCATGAACCGTCTTCTTTTTTAAAGGGAAGGATTGGTTGTTGTTGACATTTTATATTTTTGGTCCACAATCCATAGTTTGTGGCACTCATGTCGGCAACGTTGTCATTAAAGCTATTGTTTTTTTAACTTTTTGATCAGTTCTTTCAATTCAAATGTAGTCTGATTATATCGTCATTTGTATTTTCCAGATTTTTCTAAGTCACCTTTTTGCCGTGATTTTTCGTTTTACTGTTAATAGATAAAGTTCTTACTTTCTCTCCCTTTCCCTCCCTCTCTCTCTCCCTCCCCCTCTCTCTCTCCCTACCTCTCTCCCTCACCCTCTCTACCTCTTCACCCCTCTCTCACCCTCTCTCCCGCTTCCCCTCCTCACTTATTTGAAATTTTAAATGTTGTTTTCCAGGTTGAGTCTTGTACTGTTTTAGTAAATTTTTGAATGAAGATTTCAGTTGTTCCAGATGTAGATATATTTGCATTTCGAGTTGGTGGTGAATGATGTACTTATAATAGTACCAGTTCGTATTTCTGTTAGATAGTCTTAACGGTCTTTCTTTTTCTATTACAGTTGCGCTCAGTTACAATCACCAATGTATGATTAGAGGATAAGTCTCGACATAAAAATTTAAAATAATTGGCAACAATTCCTTTTGTCTCAATTGAAAGCAGTAGACCCATAACTGGGTTCACAGATTGATAGATGTCCTAAATGTAATTGTTGCATTACAATAAATACAAGAACCCCAAAGAGTACTTTTCGCCACCTACTCAGAATAGGTTTCCTAATTACTTGAAGTAGACAATAAATTATTGCTTATTTGTTGCATAATGCAGAGAACAGTATGCTGCTGATAGAATCCATACCAGTCTTCTATTTCTGCTTTCACTTGTAGGTTGTAGATAATTTTTTTTTTGAATGCAGAAAGTTTGTATTATTTAAAATGTTATCCAAAGGGTTTTTATCTGCATCTGAATGATTTGTCGAATATATCTGACATTTGTGTCTTAAAATTCATTCTATTGCAAAAATGATTTCCAGATATAAGTAATGCGTAAATTTTAACGTTTAACTTAATTTTTATAATTTAGGAGACAATTTTATACATTTTAACCATTTTGGTTGCTTAATTTAATTTAATTTATGTGGTTCATTTTTTAATGATTTGTTGTTGTGTTAAGATCGTTTGTCGTAAAGAGATTATAGGTGCCAAAGCAATAGGTTGTTGACAAACTATTTAACAACACAGCTTTTGCTGAAGGTGAAAATCTAGTATTCGATTTGCCAGTGCATTTGATTTAAGATTGTTATGGAAGAAGGTGCTGCATTTGGTTTGGGGATTGAAGTAACTGTTGTTTTTGTTAGTTAAGCTGGTGGCTCTGTTTCTACTATTGTTCGTAATGGTGGTTGTGTTGGTATACAACAATACTAGTGTTTACTTGATTTGGTGATCGCCTGGTGAAAATATCTAGACATACTTTGCAGACAGAATATTCGCCTTGAGATAAAATATATTTGAGTGTTATTCGTCATTGCATTTTCTTTGTGCAAGTTCGGCAATAATTAGACACATTGAGCTAGTCTCTTACAGTTGTTTCATCTACGACTGGGATTAGCAGATTTTACATTGGCGTATCTGTATTTTTCCCGGGTTCCTCAAATTCTATTACTGCATTTCTGATATCCTTTTGTTGAAAATAATTCTTTGTCATTTAAGGTCAATGAAAAAAGATTTTTTTCTGAATAATCTCCTTGTTCAACAAGTTTATGACAAGAAATTCACGACTTTCATATTTAGAGCTTCCTGTGTTTTCTTGTGTGGTGCTATGCATATTTCTTGAGACAACTAAAGGTATAGCTAGCTGCTTTATTGGTGTCTAGGACAACCCGTAGCTTTTTATAGTCTTCTATGTTGTAAATTTGAAGTTTTAGCTTGTGTCTTTGCATGATGGTAATAGTTCTTAGAAATGTTTTTCTACTAGATAAATGAATGTTATGTAATATTTTTTAATAATATGACCGAACACTTATTTTATTGTCAAGCAATTGAGGCTTTAGTAACTGTTCTGGAAACTCAAATTTCTACAACATAATATTTAACAAAGGACGATAAAGCTGAAGCTAAGTTTTAATTCGTATTCAGGGTAGCACTTTGAAATGGTATTTAAAATATTAGGACATTAATTAAAATAAACAAAAAGAATATTCATATTTTGAAAAGCACATTCAACTAAAAAAAATTAATTTTATTATCTATCTATCCCCTAACTAGTTATTTTTTAAACAAAGTTGCATAATTAGCTAATATATACCAACAGAAAGGTGTAACTGTAAATATGTTAAAACTTGTTAAGCAAAAGATTAATGGTAATTATAAACAATTCTAAATTACCTTTATAATTTTAATTTAATGTTTGCTGTTATAATTTAGGACTACCAATCAAATTAAATAACTTTAGTTGATCATATAAATTGCACACACTGAGCATTTACCTTGTACTTCTTGGCTTGGAAGGTAAATAATTAACTCACCCCTTTCATTTTCATCCTATATAATCGACTCAATTATGACCTAATTAATCAACTATTTTCAATATCTATTATTAATCAATCTTAAGAAATATCAGACTAGCTTTTTGCCTTTTTCGTGCATTAACATACTTTGTTGAAAATAATATATATAATCTTTACCAGGTTGCAATCATTTTCAATCATTACCGGAATGTTACCAGTAAACCGTGCCCTTATTCCTCAATTTCTCTTTAACCTTAACTATATCAGAAAATGAAAAAGCAAACGGCCTTGCAGTTCTTTATATGATAAATGTTTACTTACATTTTTTATACTATGTAAAGAATATAAAGCATTTAGTAAACATGGAAACATTCTAAAAAGCTACAATTTAAAAACTACTAAAACTGTAGCTTTATCCTTCTAAAACAATTTTTATTTAACAATTGGATGAAGTCCAAACCAAATTTGTGTATGAGACATTATATCAACCTTTAAAACCAGATAAGTAAGGACATTTATATCGCAAATACTGAGAAAACATCCACCAATCCATTCATGGCGAAGACGATGGAGTAAAAATATGTTCAGTAAGTTTTATTTAACACTACTTGTAAATGAAGATTCTGGAGAATTTTATTTACAACTTTAATTGAAAATATTTATCTCGCATTACCGAAGACTAGTGAGACAAAACATTGACCATAAAAAAGAGTTAGTGAAAATGTATAAATTCTTGAAAAAAAAACGAAAGAGAGAAAAGGCTTTAATAAACCAAATAGAAATACATGAAAATAAGCTGGGAAAAGGCCTGTACTTTACCCCAAGCCTTGATATATACTACTGTGCTTTCAATGGTTTTAGTACTTAAAGAGTTAACCCAGCAAGTGTTAAATTTCTAAATATAAAATTTTAAATAAAAATCTAAATAATTATCAAAATCTTATGATATCCTATTATAATTATTACATTCAAGACATCTATTAGTGTTACTATGTTCCCAATAATTACAAAAAATTTTCCAATACTTATATAACCTTTTCTCAGTGCATTTAGGTTATTTTATTAGGAATAACTTTCTCTATACATCTACCAGAAGCTTAAATAACTTCAGTTTACGTCCTTGACATACGATACCTTCACTAAATAAATATAAAGTTTTTATATAAAAATTAGACTCAATGTTTAATACATTAGGTTAAACGACCAAGCTTCAGATATTGCTAATTAATTATTAAAACAAATCCGTTACATCACTATGTTGTTTACTAAAAGTACTCAATTATTCAATTTCACACATTCCTTATTCAAATCTAGTCCGTAAGCAACTTAATTAATATTCTTTACTATATTCCTCTCAAAAACGCAAAACATGATTTTTGAAGTTCTACTTTCCAAATATAATTTCGACTTCATCTTTTGCATACCCTTGAATGTACGGCTTGTCATGTGCAGTAAACGAGTTATAGCATAACACCGTAAATAATAATCACGTGATATTTGTTATTGTAATATTTAATTGGTTATTGAATAAACACAATAGTAAACAAAAACGTATTAAAAATTTATTTCCCTTCCTGTTATAAACTATTCTTGATCAACGAGGATAATTTCAATAAATATACGAACAACAATATTATAATTCAAATTTTATTTTAATTTTTAACATTAATTCCCCCACAATACTCTTAATTGTTTCTAAAGATTACTACACAGAAATTTCCAAACAAACATTTACAGTTTTAATTGCCGTAATTATAAGTTCTTTTTATTTTCAGCTTTTACATTTTTTTAGTTACTTGTATTATAATTTTTTTATTATTTGAATATATTTTTGCTTATCCAGTTTCTTATATTAAATTTCTTTGTTTTTTTAAACTTTTACATTTGTTTGTCCCAGTTTTTATTTATTATTTCCCCTTAAAGTTTCTTTTATTCTTTTTATATATCCAAGTTTCAATTTCAAAAATAGCCTTAGCTCGAAACATTATTAGCCTGCTTATCCTCCCCATTCAGGCGTTCTTATATTTATATTTTCCTAATGACCTTCTCAACATCCTATGTTTCACATGGACATTGGCTTTATTAAGGTAGTAGATTATAAGCATTGTTCAATTTGTCTATCCAACAATTACCTTTATAATTTCAAAACTATTTCGAATGATCGATCTCTTTTTCTTTTGTAACAAATTTCATATTCTCTGTTCATTCTTCTGCGCACATACGGCATTGCCCAAAATAAACGAAGAACTGAACGGAAAAGAATTATCGGGAAACTAGAAGCAGGGAAAACCTAAACACAGGTGACCACAGTACTCAATGTGCCATAACGCTTAATCGCTTATGCTTTAGCACCTGCATAAATAACAATAAAAATAATAGGTCGTCTAAAATTTATAACCTGCCATTGTAACTGATATTGGCATTAAAACAAAATTAAATTAAATGATTTAGAGTACTTGCTACACAAATATCATCTAAATTTGGTCGCACCTAAAACCATATGCATTCAATTTAAGTGTAAACGGCTAATCTCTATGTTACCATTCAGTTCACTTACCACATGAATGATATCAAGATGGATAGCCATCCTGTTCAATGTTCATATAGAGCTGTACATTTTCGTTGAAAAACTTTCAAATATTTCCCGAAGTACAAATTCATAGTTGATAATGCACAAGTTTATTTAGCAAAACCAGGGAATGCATTTATTTAAAATAAAGATATCCAACGTACATTGTATTGAGCATAAATTCCAGATATAAACTCGTTGAATAATAAATAAATAACTTCAGATCACTATAGCGTCTTTCCTGTTGCCAATAAAATTCTTGTATAGCCTCATAACCAACATTCCACATTAGTGGGAGAATTACACAACCACCCACCATACTACTTATTTTGAGTCAATGTCTCTGTATAATATTCGAACCATGAAATATAAATTTTGTTGACTGCATTTATATATTTACTCCAAAGAGTCACAATAGCTACACGATTTTTGTAGCCGCCCCATTTCAAAAAACGTTTTCTTCCTTATTTTTACATTGAAAATATATTGTCACAGCATAGAATCAAATAGATTATATGTAATAAAATGTGGATGATAACCAAATTTAAAAATTACTAATTTTGATTCAATTGTGATATAATTATTAAATTAATCATTATCTAATACCATTAAAAATAGCAAAGTACTAATTATTAAAACTAAAGTTAATATAGGAAGTGTTTGTAGTAGATTTATAGAAAAATATTCCCTTAAATAACGGAAATGAAGAGAAACTGTTTGAAAACGGTTTTCTACTATCAAAAATAGTAAAACACTTTGTAATTAAATTTACACACATTAATGGAGAATTATGCTACTTGAGATATCAATATACACGCGTCCACAGAAGGAAAATAAGAGAAAGAAAAATATGTTGTATGAAAAGTTAATACAATTCTGGAACATTTAAATGCAAAAGTAGTCAGAGTAGAAATTTATGAGTCAGTAATAAACGAGCATAGCAAACACGAAACCACAAACGGGTTTAAACTGGTTGGTTTAGCAGTAGCTCAAAATTTTAAAATTGTGAGTACCGATTTCTAACATAAAATCACAGATAAGAGGACATGGATTTCACCTGATGGCAAAGCAATAAACTAAATAGATCACATAACAAGAACGGTTTAATACCGTAAAGGAAACTCTACAGCGGTGCGATGAAATTAGGATAAAAACTTTTAAAAGGAATTAAGACGTTTGATTAATGTCTCTATAATGATCAGCGTCAAAAATGCTGTCGAATAATATGCTGCATGACATATGTGAGTATAATAAATTTTAGAAATCGTAACGGTAACTTCCAGTTACCGTTAACCGATGGCTGAAAATCAATCCCGTGAAAGGTACTGACCTAAGATGTGTGCGTGCCAAGTTTCAAGTGAATCAGTTGGATAGAACGGAACAGGATGATAATCTCATTATCTTTCTATAAGCTCCGCTGTAGAAAGTTAATAATAGGAAATAAATTTAAAAAAGCTATTAAAGACGTAAGAACTTACATAGGGGCAGAAATAGGCTCCGACCTCGTACGGGTGAGAATAAAAACAATTTTAATATAATAAAAAAAGAGAGTACAGACAATATTAAAGGCTTTTAACTTAGAAAAACTATTGCAAGAGAAGACCAATCAAAAATATCAGAAGAAAATAAAAGAATGGCAAGAAAACATAGAAAGAATTTATAAACGAGCAGTAAAAATATATAAAAACCAGTATTAAAAATTAGCAGAACAGACGCTACGAAAAAAAATAAGGATAGAGGAAAAGAAGAGGATGTCTTAATAATAATGTAAGAAGAATAGAGACAAAACACAAGAAGTTAAATTAAAAATGCTATAAGCGAATAGTCCTGAAGATTTAGAATTCTACAGAAATCTGAATAAAAAAAATTAAAGAGAGCATATTATAAGAGTAAATTGTAGAATTTGAAAAAACATTACTAAAGAAACGACATCCTATCAAGAAAGCTATCCAAAGCTCTGTCAAAAAGAAACACTCGTTGGAGATGATACAAATGCGATAAACATATGGAGAGATTGCTTTAAAGGAATTTTAAATCCAAAACAAGCTATAAATAAAGAGAAAAATAAAACAAAGAAAATTATAACGGAGATGAAGTAAAGGTACCAACGACGACGAATCAGGAAACAGAAGAATTTGTCTCACAAATGAAAAATAAGAAAAGTCGTCAGAAAAATTAAATAGTGATAGAGTTAATAAAAAAAATGAAAGTAGCCAGCTAAAAAACACATAAATGACTTATGCCAAAAGGAAGAAACAGCAAAATCGTGGATTGAAGCAATAATAATACAGCTGCATAAGAAGGGCGATAAATCAGATTGCAAACATTGTAGATGAATAGCCTTATCAGATACGGAGTGTAAAATACTAGCTACAGCAGTACGTAATGGAATGCAAGCATATTCAGAAAAACATATTGGAGGGTACCAATATAATTTCCGTAATTGATAAGTGTTTTACGGTAAAACAATTATAAACTTTATGTGGAAAATATAATATGTGTGTGTACATATATGCTATTTTCGTTGATTTTCAAAAGCTTATGATTCAATAATAACAGCAAAATTGTATCAAACAATAAAACATGGAAATACCGAATAAAACATTAAGATTTGTAAAAACGACACTAGAAGCTCTGCAAGTAAAGTAAAAGTTGGCAACTTAATTTCGCAACAACAAAACTAAGACAAGATGACCCATTATCAAAAACACTTTTTAGTGTAGTAATTCTTGAATTAAAAATGGAGTAAATCGTATAGGAACATTAAAAAGTAAGAGCCATCAATGTTTAACATACGCTGATGATATTGTTATTCTGGCAATAACAAAAAAGGTTCTAAAGTTATTGTTCGATCAACTGCTACAAATAGCTTTTGAATAAAAAACATCATTTTTCATGATTCTCCAAAACAAAAAATCACATGATGAGAAGTCATTTGACCTGAGTGACTATTCTGTTGCATCATAACGACCAACCCATTCCTAAAGTAGCTCGCTTAAAAAGTTCATTGCCTGCACACTATAATAAGACAGTGCTCGATTATTTTGCATCTCGTTAAAATAAAACTTCGCAATAAGACTATGACGAAGACTCCCTCAAGATCAATTCTTATCCGACGACGAAGAATAACCACACAGATTCGTTCGAGGTACAAGTCACCTCATAAGTTAGAATAATCATTTTAAATATATTAACAATGCCATGTATAATACAATTGTAGTGTTGATCTGGCAAATAAATAATTATAAAGAAAATGTTTTCCAAATTTCGCAACTAAAACTACTTTTTAGTGAAAAACTGTTTCTATCTCACGCTGCATACTATGTTTTTATTTTAAAACTTTTAAGTGCACACCATTCGAATGGCATCAAAAATCCTACGCGGTACTTAAAATATCCCATACGATCTAAAAAATTTATTACTCCACATATCAAAGTCAATTATCTACAGTTCTAATTTTAAAGAATTTGGTGTGTTATGTCCATTTACTTTATAGTTTGCCAGATTATTCGGTCACTTTCCCCATAATCACAATATTTGTTTGAAGCTCGCCTTTTATAAAATTTAACTACCCAATAGGACTTATGTTAATATTTAAAACTATTTGTTTGCTAAAATACACGTTCATAATTTATATTAAAAAATTATTTACATTTAGTTGATCTGTTCTCATTTGCGTCCCATGTATAAAACGGGACAAACGAAACGCATAATTCTCTTTTTTAATTAACTAAACATGAAATAAATAAATAACAGTTATCATAAAAATATATGCAGAACTTTTAAAAAGTAGCTGAATTGTAACACATAAAGAGCAAATTATTAGAAACCTAAAAAAAAGTACATAGTTTACATAGGTCCACTTAATAAAATGCAAAGAGCAACTTCTAAATACATTTAGAAAAATAAAACAAAATAGGAAAGTAATAAATAAAAATGGAAAAGCCTCTATAGAAGTATTGAATAATTTCAAGAAACAAAAAGAAGATACGGTGCCTTTATACTATCAGGGATAATAAGTTCTTAGAATTGGATAACACTCAAAGTTATCTAAACTAAAAGGAGGAGTACAAACAAGTCTCCACCGTTTTTTTATCAAAAATTGTTTTATTCAAAGCATTGCCCATCGCTAGCCACTACTTTTTCTTTCTGGCAGCTATTCACAAATCGACCAAATTTTTGGTATCTTCATATGATGTGAAGTGCTGCTCAGACAGGCCATGTGCCATCGATCGGAACAAGTGGGGCAATGTCTAGTGAATACGGCGGGTGCGGTAGGACTTGACCGGCGCCGCAACATGTGGAAGAGCATTATAATGCAGGAGAATAATTTTGTCGCTTCTGGAGTAGTAATGGGTGGGTTTTTCTTTGAGTGCTCGGCCAAATTTGATTAATTATGTTCGGCAGAGAGCTCCAGTAATGGTTTCGTTCAGTTTGAGCAATTCATAATACACGACACTAAGCTGATCCCACCAAATACACAACATAAGTTTTTTCCATGAATATTTGGTTTGGTTGTCGATCTTGAAGCATGGTCCCCATGATTTCCTCTCCTTTGAGTTATTTCAGTAGATCCATTTTTCATCACCAGTGACTATATGATGCAAAAAACCCTTTCGTTTATACTTGGTAAGCAGCATTTTACATGTGCAAAATCGGCGTTCAACGTCTCTCGGCTTCAGTTCATATGTAACCCCATTTCCTTGCTTTTGAATCATTCCCAACGATTTGAAACGATGTGAAATTGCTTGTTGAGTCAGTCCTAATGTAAGTGCAAGTTCTTCTTGCGTTTGGCAGGAATCTTCCTCCAATAATGTTTCAAATTCCGCGTTTTCGTACACCTTCGGCCTTCCGCTACTTTCTTTGTCTTCGGCGTCAAACTCACCGTTCATAAACTTATAAAAGCACTTACGACAAGTTTTCTCACTTAAAGCAGCCTCGCCATATGCGCTTCTACAAGCAATCGATGTCCCTTAGCTGCAGATTTCTTCAAATTAAAGAAAAAGAAACTCGACATTTTCGCACAAAAAAAATGATGTGATGCTGATGCAAAATCACTAATATATTAAGGTTATGGTGTTGCCACATGTCCTACCTTACGATATGACGTTTTACATCTGACAATTTCAATCACAACTTACCGGTGGGGTCATTTTTTGTCAAACGGCGGAGACTTATTTGTACTCCCTTTACTAAGTAGGATATAGCTGTAGTTGATTCATATGGTATTTATACAGTAACAATTCAGCCTTTGATTCAACTTTGTTCTGAGTAGTGGTTTCACTCTGCAAATTTTATAAAATAGTAAACTACATTTTTAGTTAGACACTCATTTATACTTTTCTTTACCATTTATCATCAATTCCATATTACAAGTGATGTCTCATCACTTCATTCCGAAGTACTAATGCTGGAACTAATTGAGTTGTAAAAAGTTAAGATAATTTAAAAACTCGATATAAAGGGTCTGCTTAAACTACGAATTGTCAACAAAGCTATCTCGCGAGTTTCACTTAGTAATTACTAACAACTTTGTATAACTACACCATTTTTGTTATTCATTACCGACATTCCCGACCAATGTAAATTAGTAACCTAGCAAGTCAACTACGATATGTCTAAAATAGTTGAGATTATAAAATGATACGTCACATCAAAGGTAACCACTGGGAAGTTCTCATGCAGAATAATTGTCGCTTCTGGAGTAGTAATAGTGTATTAATTGAGTGCTCGGCCAATTTGATTAATATATGTTCGGTAGAGTCAGTAATGGTATTCGTTCGTGAGCTATACTCATAATACACGACACAAGCTGATCCCACCAAATAAAACATGCAGTTTTTCCATGAATATTTGAGATTGGTTGTCGATCTTCGTAGCATGGTCCCATGATTTCCTGCTGACTTTGAGTTATCCTCCTTACGCCTCCATTCTTCATCACCAGTGACTATATGATGCCAAAACCCTTTCGATATATGACTTGGTAGCAGCATGTTTCATGTGCAATAATCGGCGTTCAAACGTCTCGGCTTCAGTTCATAGACATCGATCTTGCTTTTGAATCGTTCCCAACGATTTGAAACGATGTGAAATTGCTGTTGAGTCAGTCCTACATGAACTGCACTGTTCTTCTTCATTTGCAAAACTCTTCAGTCCAATAATGTTTCAAATTCCGTTCTGAAATCTGTGGCATATGTAATTAATGTCTTGTCAAATTTCACCGTTCATAACAATTGCAAAGTACATAATTAGATTCTTTTACATAATTCTTCTTTAACACACAGAGGCAAGGTGAATTTCGAGGGGTAACGTCTTAAAATAATTCTTCAGCTAAAAGCAAAACTTTTTTATGTATGTACCTGCAAGGTGAGAAATAAGAATATAAGAACCTCTCTCCAGTTCACTTTGGTTCTTTAAGCTTTAATTGGGAAAAAGTTTGATTTACTTTAGTGCACTCAAGAACATATATAAATTCTGAGAAATTTTTACAGGCATGCAAATTAGTTTGAACAGTTTAAAATATCATCTCGGGTCATTGGGTTCATGACCCCCCCCCCCTGGGCTAGGTTTAAGCTCAAAACTTGGCTTAGAGCTTCAATGGCAGAAGACCGCCTAACTGGACTGGCACTTCTCAACGTTCACAAAAGCATACCCATTCAGTGGAGGAAATCATAACTCGATTCGCGAGAAGACAAAAGAGAAAAATTGATTTTGTTATTTAATTAAAATTATTTTGACGTATAACAACAAAATACCTATTTCTTTTTAATTAGATTTATTATTGTAATCGAATTGGAGTCTGTCCTAACTAGACCTCGACTATATGATCCACCCTTGTCTCTGTGGGTATTTCTCCGAAGAAATTCAAAGCAACTATGACAATTACATATGGATACTGAATCCATTTTTAGTAATTTCTCTTGACATCGAGATTCTAACAATACGCAAAGAAAAAGTTATTGAAGTATCAAACGATCGAATGATAAAACAATTTTTCCCAGAGCCCATTCCAGTTTTAGATGCAAAAAAATTCGATCTTACGAAAGAAATTATCAAGCGTTTAGTTCATATTTATATGAATTCAATTTCTATCAAAAGTGAGAAATCATCCCAATCTTGAAAATGGTATTATGTGTTTATATGAAATACAGAGCCCAGTTCCTGAAAAACTTTCTTATTTTTATGTTTTTAAAGTCGTTACATTTTTTGTTCGTATTTTGTAAAGTAGGAGAATAATCATGTTTATGTTCCTAAATTATGACATATATGTTTACTAGTTCAGGTATTAATTTGGTTTAATATATTTTTATTTCCTTGCGACTTCCCCATCTTCCAGTTTTTTTAAAGTGCCCTCGAAATGGTTGCTACTTATTCTTTGAGAACAACTGCTTTATAAAATCGGCATATCTAGTTATCATGTTATCATCTATTTCACAATAGGATAATTTATGGGATTTCTGACATAATTCCATTCTTGTTATCCGTTATGAATGTTGGTGATCATTCTGACTATCATAATTTTATTTACTGCGGTATGAAAAAGTCCAATTATTGGTGTAGAGAACCATGTTCTAAGATTTTTGGTCACGAAATTCTTCTACGGCCTGGTTCATGTCTTCCTGGTATCTTTCCTTGTAATAATGCATTAAGAATTATCTTCTTTCGCTTGTCATTAATCTTCCAAATATTCGGGCTTTCCTGTGTTTACCGTAATCATTACTTGTTTTTCTTCATCCTTCGAAGAGCTTCTTCATTAGTTACATAGTTCATCCTTAAAATTCTTCTTCAATAAAGCCAGATTTCAAAAGCTGTTAACTTCTTATTGGTTGCTTCTGTTAGAGGACTCGACATCACAACGCAAAACCGGAAAGAGCAGGCTTCCTTTGATTAACATAGTGAAGGAATGACTTTTAAAGACTGACGGCAGCTGTTGCTTTTACATTGCAACATCTTACCTTCTGTGAGTTATTCCACTGGTGCTGTACCCAATTATGTATGCAATTTCCCTGTCCTTTTGTTATTCACTAGATCTTTATTTGGAATTTGGTTGTATAGTTTTTTTTTTTTTTGTTAACATTAAGATCTAGGTTATATTCTATGCTGACTTTGTTACTATATTCATAAGCTGTTGCGAATCTTCTAAACTGTGTGCAATAATAACAATGTCATGAGCATACCTAATGTTTACTAGTTGTAAATTGCTATTCTTGAGAGCTTTTTTGAATATACCTTCTGATCAAAAAGTGACCGGAATTTGTCCAAAAAACTAAAACGGTTCAATTATTCATCGATATTTATTTTATTCCCTTCAAAGTAACATCCATCGCAAGCAATACACATATTCCAACGCTTCTTCCAATCTTCAAAACACTTTTCATAGGCCGATTTTTGAATCGCCTTCAGCTCCTTCTGAGAATTCTCCTTTATCACTTCAATCGTGTCAAAACGCATTCAGCGAACTGGTAACTTGAGTCGTTGGAACAGGAAAAAGTCAGGTAAATACGGAGCTTGCAAAACGGTATCAACGTTGTTTTTGGTCAAATAGTCGCGCGCAAGGGGAGCTGTGTGAGCCGGTGCATTTTCGTGGTGATGAAACCACGAGTTGTTCCTCCACAATTCCGGCCTCTTGCAACGAACATTCTCTCTCAAACGCTTCGGTACGCTCACATAATATTTCTTATTTACTATTTGGTCTGGCGGAAGAAATTCTAAGTGGAACTCACCACGGCCTTAAAAAAACGGTCAACAAAACCTTGATTTTGGATTAACTTTGTCGTGGTTTTTTAGCTTTTAGTTCATCTGAGAAGCGCCATTCCGATGACTGTTGGTTTGTTTCGATGTCATATTCATAGACCCATGTCTCGTCACCGTTAATAACACCTTCGATAACATTTTTGCACAAACAAAAAAAATTTCTTCAGCGACAGCAATGCGATGCTGTTTCTGCAAAAACCTCCAGCACAAGCCGCGCTTCAACTCGTCTCAACCCCAAAAACCAACCTAAAAAAATTATTTTGACAATATTTCAAGCGCATTTTATTTCAATTTAATTTAACTATCATACTCGTTAAAGGAACAATGGTAATATTAACATAGATTAAAATATTAATGAATATGAATGTATAACAAATTCAAAATTACTTATGTCTAAACCATACAGTAAATTAACAATCAGATGGGAATTCAAATATAGTACAAATTCGTATAACAGTTCTAATTATGGTAAAAATTAAACTTAAAAAATTGATAAACATTCGCAAGTCCTTTATGAAATGAAGGTACAAAACGTTACATATTACTTTTAGGTACAAATTACACATATTAGTGACTAAAAATGTAAGCTGTTAAGAAGTGGTAAGAATATTCTAAAGTGGAGATAACATCTGTATTAAGATACGAGGGTTATTTTTTTTTCAAGGTCCGATTGGTCGCTAAATGAAAATCACAGTCAGAATCAAGACATTTTTATATGGAACAATGTTATACAACATTAAGCTACTTTTCGACGTAATCGCCGTTCCGATGCTTACATTTGTCGTAGCGTGGTACCAATTTTCCAATACCTTTATCATAGAAAGCAGCCGCCTGTGTTTTCAGCCAATTCTGTACGCTGGTCTGCAGCTCGTTGTCTGTGGAGAAAGTTTGTCCTCCTAGCCAGCGTTTCATGTGGGTAAAGAGATGAAAATCTGAGGAAGCCAAGTCAGGACTGTATGGTGGGTGATCAAAAACTTCCCATCCAAAACGCTGCAGGAGGATCGTTGTTGCAACGGCAGTATGCGGCCGCGCATTGTCATGAAGAAGGACAATGCCTAACGACAACATTCCTCTTCTCTTGTTCTGAATTGCGCTTCAAAGACGTTGAAGAGTCTTGCTGTACGAAACTGCACTGATGGTTGTGCCACGTAGCATGAATTCCACCAAGAGAACACCTTTACGGTCCCAAAACACTGTAGCCATACACTTTTTGGTGGAGAACGTGCGCTTGAACTTTACTGGTTTACGACTCGGGGAGTGTGAATGCATCCACTGTTTGGATTGCTCTTTCGTTTCTTCAGTTTCGTAATGGACCCATGTCTCATCTCCTGTGACAATTTTGTCCAAAAACTCATCTCCGTCGTAATGGTAGCGCTGGAGGAAGGTTAATGCTGCGCCCATTCGCTGAGTTTTGTGATGGTCAGAGAGCATCTTGGGGACCCATCTCGCGCAGAGTTTGAGATACTCGAGTATAGAGAGCTGACCGTGAAATTTCCGGAAACAAATCACTCAACCCAGAAATTGTGAACCGACGATTTCCGCGAATCGCCTGATCCACGCGCTGAACAAGACCATCGGTTGACGCTGGCTTCCTTCGGCATCAAAGTTCCTGCGCCATTTCCGCACTTTGCTGTCACTCATGAACGTTTCTCCGTACACTTTACTCATTCGTCTATGAATTTCAGCTGCATTGCTTCCTTCAGCATGCAGAAATCGAATGACTTCACGCAATTCACATTTGGCGGGAGACTCTATTTTTCGAAGCATGTTTATGCGCTCCCTGCGTACCCAGAAATGACAACCGCGAATCGACGCGTTCCCCGGCCCAACTACAGACACAGCGCGAGACGTCTGCGCACAGACCTAGCGGATTTTCCCCGAAGCTTTCCTTTAGCCACCAATCGGACCTTGAAAAAATAGTCCTCGTATATAGTTTAAGAATAGACAGTAAAGATCAATAAAGCAAATCCAACAACAAAGCACCTTATCTTTCTACTCCATAAACATTAACAAATTTTAACTCTCTTCATCCACGGTTACGCAAACATAATTTATAGAACAATTTCTTTTCTATAAATAAAAGCCATATTGTTAATAAGCAACGCCTACAGCTATAATGAAAAAGTTAATTTCCAACCACTATAAAAAAACTCATATATGTGGTAGGAATAACAATGATTTGTCTATATTACTTTGATCTCTTCTCGGGAACCACCTTGTGATATTCTTATTAATTTTAACATTAAGTCTTTCCACTCCAATCCTTCGTTTGACTTAATGTTGGAATCCTAGCTATATTATTATTCGAACATGAAACTAACAATGACATTCTTATTTTTACAATCAATAAAATTAATAAGTTTAAAGTATAAGAAGAAACATATAATAAATTCATTATCAATCAAAAGATTCTGTAAATTCCTATACTTTTGTTGTTTCTCACCGATCCACTCACCCTAAATATTTTCGTAATTTTGTCTAAGTAAACTAGAATTACTAAGAAGAAACTCGGCTAACTGTTGATTATTTACAGTGAGAGATAAAAACGCAAATCTATACCTTTTCTTGCTCGTTACTCCCAGTCACGAAAAACGTCGGTATAATAAATTCGCAACCAAACCTCATATAGCTATTAAAATTGATTTTTAATTTAACCGATAACACGGTTAACTAGGACTTTTTTAAATATATAAAAATAGTACAGGTGAAAAGTATTTTACTTAACTGACCTAACTTTCTAGAAAACTACTACAGTACAAATATAGCCTGGAATTTAATAGAAATGCAAAAACACCTCTACAACGCCCTAAACACGTCCGTAAGCATGTTAGCTTTGCTTCAGTTACACACAGATTGCAAATACGCTGCGTGGTAACTGGAGCTGCTCGACTCGACGTAATTTTCCAAAGAATCTGCCAATTGTTCGTCTACCATCCCACCTCTCCTCCCAACCTGCAATAAAATTTTATTGCGTCGATTGGTTACGTTGTTTCTTCAGCGTTATATTTTTGCACAAAACATGGGAGGCGATAACCTTATCGCGAGGGGCATGCATAGTAATTCCCCATTTCTTATTTTAGCTGTATCAGCGTCAGTCCAGTAAAAATCACCATGGCGAAGTTTGTGCAACTGCTCTTTCTGTGCTTCTATCTACATATGGTAAGTTAACTCGACCATACAGAACTGGAAGTAACTTGGACTTTTTTTACAGGGAACTGCACAGTTTGGTAAGCATTTTTAATATCTTTTCCACATACTTATATTAATTAGCGCATTTTATTATACTTTAATATTTTAATTAATTTACTTACCATATTTTTCTTAGGGAAAGTTACTTTACTTCTAAACTTACAAATCAGCTGCGTAATATTTAAAGAGATGTAGCATTCATTATTAGAGGAACCGACAAAAGAATAAAACAAAAGAATAAATTTTAGTTATCCATTTTAATTCAGCAATAAGAAAAAAGGTTTAATATCAAATACTCAAAAAGTTTTTACCAACTTTTTGGAATTTTGTTGCAATTTTCTTGAAGACTAACTGATCGCCGTATACAGCAACAAACAAACATTAATCTATATATTTAGTTACCCAGCTAATGGATGACAAGACACAAATTATTTGTGCATATTCATTGTTCCAATACAAATTTGGTTTGAACATAACAAAGGCATGTCGAAATATGTGCGTGATTTTTGAAGAAAATTCAATAAAGAACCACAACTTGTTCCAAAAATTTGCACCAGACGATGATACAATTAAAGGTGTGCTCCAATTTATAAAGTAACTTTCTTTTAGTGATCTAAATGGAGATACCATAAAACAAGACTTATATATTTGAAAAAGAGATTTTTCAATCAATTAACACCAAGACAAATTTTGTTGTCTAATAGATTTCTGCAGAAATATTTTAACAAGTTTGAACAAAGCTCACCACAGCTGGGCAAAATTCAAAAAATATTGTTGAAGAAACAATCAGCATCAACAAATTTTCACTTGCTCCTCAATCTGGATAACCATACCAAATACCTCAGCAATAATTTTTTCGTAATAAAAATAATTTTTTTATGAGTATAGCAACGATAAGTTATTAAACAAGAAAATGTTATAGAGACAAAATGCACAAATAAGGTAAATCCGGAAAATAATTAAACAATGAAAACAACACTAAAATAAAAGATAATTTAAATTTGTTTACACTACTAGACTGACTGTCGACCTCGCCATGCCCATTTTTTTGACAGGTCAGTCATGCTCCGCCCATGAAAGCAATCGATCGTTTCTTTCAATTAGCGAACGATCTAATTACTTCTCTTGCGATCAGATCGCTTGTTGTGAGTTGCCCTGTCGAAAATTACTCCTTCTGGTCGTTACATTCCCTGCACTTCTTGGCGATATCATAAATTTAGGACTTTTTGTAGACGCATCACACAATTTTACAGAGCTGCGGTCGTATTTTCGACCCATTTTGTCAACTATCATAGGTTGTTGATTATACGAAGCAAATTTGTTGTGCTGCCTAACAGGAGATTGCGCATGCGCATAAGATGGACTTTCAGCTTTCCCGCAATACAAGCTAAAAATCCGGATTTACCTTGACGACCCAAAACACCACGATCATGTAAATTTAACTAAACCAAACGTAGCACTATCGCCAACCAAATATTCCGTAGCTTGTGTTGCCGCAATAAATATGTTTATTTTCAATTTGAATCAATCTTTGTGTGACCTACGCAAGCAGATAAGGTATTTTATCCAGTCGTGTTTTTTATTGCTGCGTTGTAAATTTTCCTACAACTAGCAGATTTGTTTCAACCCACTATCGAAGTCTTCCTCGTTATTCATTCAAAATTTGTTATTGGGCTAAGTTCATTAACTTCATTTATACGTAATTGGTTTCCTTTTCAGTTATGAAATGAAAACTAGAGACAGTAGACACAATTCACAAAATATTTTTTCATAAAATTAATTGTAAATATTAATTGTTTTAGATAATCTGATTGGTGCCAAATTAATTACAACAGCTGCAGAGTTGTTTTGCTCTTAACCCATCAATGTCTATAGGAAATGTATCAATTTGTATTTCTGATTGTCACTCAGTTTTAAAAATCCGTGAAAATCAAGATTTCTTTATAATTTATCAAAAAAAATCTTTCAGGATAATAATTAATGAAAATCTGAGAGTCATAAACAAGAATGTGGACTTTAAATGCAATGAATGAATTTGTTTAGCTAAGTTTCGGAGAGAATTTTAAGATGTCAGTCCAAGATTTAATTCAACTTAATTACTGGTGTACGAAGCAAGCGACGATATCGATACCCAGTAGTATTTTAGTTTAAAGTTGAAAATAAAATAATTGTCTCATCATATTACACAATAGGTGATCCTTTAGTACACAAACTGGTGCATTTTCCTGCTTTAAGCTTTAGGCGCTTTCCTCAAATAAACGTGGTCAAATACTTTATCGAAGGATATCCGACGCAGCATAAAAATAAATCAAAGTTGGAGAACCTGGTCTTGCGCGAATTATATCATGATTTAAAAGCTAAATGGCACTTCTTCGCTTTTTGTCACGGAAAAAGCGCTCGCAATAGAATAGGTGGTACAGTGAAGCATAAGTCTTGCAAAGCTTGTCTAAAAAATAAATTTCCCATTCTTGATTATTGGCAAGCAAATTTTCTGAGTATCAAGTTCCTATACGGTACAAAAGGATAAACAGAATTCTGAGCTGCATTTTACAATTTAAGATTCAAAAAAGCAGCTTCAGTCCTAAAAACTCTAAAATTCATTTTTTCGACCCATATCTAGTAGCAGCATTTTATGGTTTACATAATAAATTATTTAACCAATGTATGTCTATGAGGAAAAAGCTTTGGCTATTTTTTAACCATTGTTATTAAATTAATGTGACCGGAGACTTTTTGTAGCCTAAGTAGTGACAATAAAAATGTATCTTTTACATGACTGTGCAATGTGCAACATAAAAAGTTATAACGATTCGAAAATGATCTAAATTGAAAATTTATTTACTCAAAAAGTAGAATAGTTCGAGATGATTAAATATGGAAAAACAAACTTCCAACATAGTACTTGGCATAGGTACTATAAGGTGTTCAATTGGCTCAGCGTGTGGGAGCATTATAAATTTTTGAAAACGGATTGTAAGAGAAAATTTCAATATTTAGTTTATTGGTTAGGTCAAAGCAGTGGGCTAAATACAATTTCAATGGATTTGTGTATTGAAGCCATACGGGTCTACAATATGATCTATCCATATGCCATAAGTATCAGCCATTTTTGAGAAATTAAATAATAAATATTCAATTTTTCATATAGTATGTAAATTGTTTATCCAACTTCTTGTGAACGTAAAAATTTAAAAAACCTTGGTAGATATCCCATGTCCAACGCTAATTGTAACTTATTAAACATTTAAATTAGGCCATTTGGAATAATCAAAAAATTTTTTGATTTTTTTATATTCAAAAGCCAAAAACTTTTTAATGTGCACGATAAAATCAAAACAAAAACAAAAAAAATGACAAATTGCTAACAATTTTCCTAAGTTTAGTCCATCTCTCCTGAGAGGTCCATATCGTATTTTGTTAGAGAATTTAAAGTAACAGGGTCCGTTCTAGACAAAATACCACAGTTTAGCTCGAATCTGCTCGAGCATTTTATCAGGCTGCTCCAGCCTACTATTAAACTCTAAACATTTTTGTCAAAACCTTTAATTGAAGTACCATTTATCGCTAACTTATAACGCTATTAATATAACGTATTTAACCACTTAAAAGTCGGGATGATCAAAATAGATTTAGAAAATTACATCAAAGTTAAAAACAATAAATTAACTTAGTGCGACTGGTACAGAACATTTTTTATTCTTTGATGGAACAAAACTTTACACAAAATGTTTGTCTACTATAGCATTTCATACAGAAGATAAACCAGCGGATATTGTTTCTGGAACCCTTCGTAATCTCAAAACTTAGTACATCGTTATATCGAAATACTCATTAACACCGGTGCTATTAATTATAAGTCCACATATATATTTGGATATTTATGCAATGTCAAACAAATTCGAAGTATCATATACAACAATAAATGTGGAAAATGACCCTGCCATCCCCCTTAGATTCAATAATTGAGCTACAGCTTATAAGTCTTTATTGTACCTATCATTTGCAATGGTACAAAACACATTACACTATACAATAAGCACATCCTACGATTTAATGAATCGCCCTACCAATATGTAGGTGTTGCAAATTGTATTGTTCCCACTATAAAGCTTAAATAAAGCAGAATAATAATATTGTAGTTTTTCGGGGCAAAACTTTGATCCGTTGATTTCACTAACAATTTAATGCTGCTTTCAAGATTTTGAAATTGGTACAGGCAATACGACTACGCAAATTAAAGCCGAGTTAGACGCCGTTTACGGAAACTCTGCCCTATCGTATTATAATTTAAACGTGGTCGTATCGGCTTGGATAACCATGAGCGTTCAGGACAGCCACCGATAACATCGAAAAAGTTCACCAAATGGTGTTGGACGACCTTCGAATCAAGGTTAGAGAGCTATCAGAGGCTGTGGGCATATCAAAAGAATGCTTTCTTCATATATTGACTAAATAATTTGCCATAAGAAAGCTGTCCGCGCGTTGGGTCCCGCGATTGCTCACCCTGCGCGGTTTCGCCAAAATGAGTCGATTTTCATTATCGATGAAACTTGAGACCACCATTACACTCCTGCGATGAAGGAACAGTTAAAACAGTGGACTGCGAAGGATGAACCTGCTCCAAAAAAAGTGAAGGCGGTGTCATCGGCCGGGAAGGTGATGGCAATTATTTTTTTGGGAATAGTCGGGAAATTCTGTTCATCGACTACTTAGAAAAAGGGAAAACAATAAAAGGGTCGCATTACGCGCCGTTATTGGACGTTATTTAACGCATCAACTGCTGAAGTCTAGCCCCATTTTGAACGGCCGAAAGTGCTCTTTCATCAAAACAACGCACACGCTCACACTTTGGCAGTCGCCATAGCCAAAAATCCACGAATTTCAGTTTGAATTGATTGATCACCCAGCATATTCACCAGATCTGCCCCCCGGAAACGATTTCCTGTTTCCTAAGCTCACAGTTTGGCTCGGAGGGCAGAGATTTTCACCAAACGAGGAGGCCATCACAACCATAGGCATATTTTGATGGGTTCAAGAGGTTGAAGTATCGCTGGAAAAAGTGTATCGAATTAAAAGGAGACCAAATTGAAAAATAAAATTGAAAAAAATACTTGTTTCTATGTTAGGCTCAAAACTTTTCAGACTTCCCAAGTATAAGTTAGAACACTCAGTAAAATACAGACAAAATCAGTGACAAAATGTCGCATAATTACTTATCGTTGAAAAATAAATCGAATTAAATGGCTACAGGATACTGCTAAATCTTGATGTAAAGTATTCTTCGAAAAATAGAGAGCATGATGATGGAGAATGGAAGGCTTCCATAATATTGACGTCATATTAAAGCTTCATCAGTAATAAAGATATCCATGTTTAATGGCCAAGTAACTCTATCTGTATTAATCGCAAAAAAATGGAAAAAGAAACCAATTTAAATATATTAAAAAAACATCAAGTTGTCAATTTAAAAATCAAATTAGAAGTGCACAACACCTTCAAACTGAAATTTACGTACAGTACAGCAAAGGTCATAAAAACAAACATTTTAATAGAATGGTATGCAGAATTACGATTGCAGACTTCTATTACATTATACAAATCGCGAAATTAAGCGCTGGCAACAGAGAACTGATAAAACATTATGGCACATTTCTTAGAAAATATAATTATTCTCTTTCAAATTTGAAACATTTTATTGCAAAAATTTCCCGGTAAATTGCACTATCCTGGGATTTTCCGCGGCACGATTTAGAATGAGTAGTAAACCAAAGTTACTGCGATAAATAAAAATTGAGCTGATAGCAATATGCTATACAGCGGAATTGCGTAGGCATGAATCACCCTTGTTTTCATTTCGTCCTTGCATTGTTGTCCTGATAATTTTAAAAGTCGTTTTAAAGGTGTCTAGAAATGCAATGGTAATTCACAAGGCCAAGCCGCACAAAATATATTCATAAATTGCTAGTTTGTTTTTGCTTTGAAAAAAGCAGATTGTATAGCCGTTTTATAACAATGTGTAATGAAAGAATCCAGTAATTCACAATTTAACAGAACGTAGAACTGCATTATAATTATATTTTATATAAAAATTATATAATGTATTATTTTAATAAATTATACTTAAAATTTTATTTTCTATATACAAAGTGATACATAATAAACCGAACTAGAGTAGACTAAATATAAATGCAAGTTACGTAATAATTTTCACTTAAACTGCTACATCTTCTGTAACACATCTCTAAAAGCGTCTGTAGGCTAATTCTTTAAGTATTTTTGGGTTGCATCACAAACTCCTGGATTACTCTTTCGAACCGTTGAGTGTCCAAAGCTTGTTAGCCCAATTTAAGCCGAGTATCCTTCCTGAATTGCTCTGTATAAGGTTTTGTTTATTTTTTTTTGAGAATTTATATTTAAGCCGAAATAGCTGTTAGTTTCAAAATATAAGCAAATTTGACTTACGTACGTAATAGATTACAGTACCATTATGTTCTGTATCCATGCCTAAAATCTAGAATCACTCCCGCTTCTACAAAAAAAAAAAACGCTACAGAGAACCTTATCTGCCGCTTATCTTTTGCTTTCAATGGTGCGCGTTTATCTTTCAGTTTTCAATCCTGAGCTGTTTTGTTACTTTTTGGCGAGTAATGCAAAAAAATGTCTCATCTGTAGTACTAAAAAGATCTTATCATTTCTGTGCAAATTTTACAGTAAATTTTGACTATCTCCCAATATCTGAATTTTTGGTCGAAAATCAACAATTTTACTACTCATTTGACTATAATCCTACTATAAGAAAGATCATCAATGCATTATAGTCTCGATATGCCTATACTAATGCCTCTTTCATAAACCTTTTCCAAAATAGTAATTTCCCTATTTTCCAAAATCATCCTTTTGGCATGTTTAATATTGATCTCAGTAACATTCATCTTTAAATATATTTCACTTTCGACACACTTGTGAAACTGAGAAACATTCATCCCCAAACTGACTGTGCAGTCGCATATACGGGTATTGGATAAAATAATGCAAACACTTGTGAAAGTCGAAACATCTTTATTAATACGGTGTTGGTCCACCTTTAGCACGCAATGCAGCTTGAATTATGGAAGGAATAGACCGATACGAGTCCAGAATAGTGGTGAGTGGAATTTGAAGCCATTCTTCATGCAGCACAGTCTACAACTTAGGTAGAGACGGAGGAGGTGGAAATCGATACCAAACTCCGTTTGCCAAAACAGTCCACAGAGGTTCGATAATGTTCAGGTCTGGGGACTGAGCGGGCCAGGGAAAATGTTGAACCTCATCAGCATGCTCTTGAAACCTGAAACAGGGCCAGCTGTCCCGTCTGGAAATAAAGTTTACACCATTGGATAGACGTGGTTACCTAATAGTTCTCTATACACTGTTGCTGTGACCCGACCGTGTAGTGTAACAAGAGGGCTGCCAAATACTATGATATAGCGCCCCAGACCACAATAGAGCCGCCACTATGTTTGACAGTCGAGCAGAGACAGTCTGTATCGTATGATTCAGAGGGTCTTTGCCAGACAAACACACGTCCAGTGGTGGGAAAGAGGGTAAAGGATGACTCGTCCGACCAAATGACATATTTCCAGTCTTACAACGTCCAGTTTTTGTGAGTGTTGCACCCTGCACGTGGCCTTTGAGCATTTGTGTCTATTACTAGGGGCATAGCAATAACAACACGCCCATAGATACTCATTTTATGCGGTTTCCACCTCACTGTTTTGGATGACAATGGGGTATTTAGGTGCTGATTAAGTTCTGTAGTTACTTTTTCGGGCGTTGTTTTCTTCTGCGACGCCACGATACGCTTCAAGGCCCGGCGATCCGTTCCTATCCTGCGGCGGCGTTTTTCGATCACTATTGTGCTTCGAGGACCGTGTTTTATCGTGTACTGTGTATGCGGTCATGACTTTCAAGACCGTGCCTTAGGTTAAACCGCATAACGTTAAATGAGCACCAACAATTAGACTACCTGCAACAAAACAAGAGATGATTGATTTACACAATTCCCAGTGTTACTAGGCGCAGTGAAAATATGTCCCACTTTTGAGTGTTTCCATTATTTCGTCCAATGCCTGTATATTTGACTTCATAGAGTCTCTAACAACTTGAAAATAATATTCTGAACGTTTCCCAAAAACACTCCCTTCTCGGAGATAGCTACAAAACCATTTAAAGGTAGCTACGGTACCATAATATCTCCTTATGAGGAAAAGCTGCGATCTTAAGACAACGAATTTGTCTAATTTGTTTATTTATTTAAGCTGCACTTACTTTACTCAAAATAATTTGAACGCAACAAGTGATTATAATAGGGTAATTTTTATAAAGAACATGATACTTTGTAGCATATTCCATAAACGGTTACGGAAGCCAGCAGTGTTTAAATGTACCGGACACATATTGGATGATTTACTTATATAGCCGCGCAAGCTCTTCGGTTAAATTCAGTCGTTACTGGCATCATTCGTAAAGCGAACTGCATAAAACTGGAATTCTAAAAATGTATATATACAAATACAAGTTAAATATTTTATGTACAGAGCTTTAATAAATCTTGAGACTTACTTTTGTAATGTATGACCATATCCGTCTAACATTCCGCTAGTATTTCTTCTGAATAAATAACTCGAGCAACATTACATATGAACCACACTTCTTCTACACTCTATTTCATGGCAAATTTTAATTATTTCGTCCTGCCGTTTATTATTATCACCTCTGTTTACTGTTTTATATAGAGGCGACTTATAAATGTTTCTTCTATCTAACCAACTTGTTTGTCTAGTCCCATCAAATTTGCTTTTTACACGAACTCCTTTATTATAATTGAACTGCTCTCTGTTGTTTTTCTAATTTCTTTTCCAATTTTTACCTTCAGTTTTTCGTCTACTCCTTTCTTTATTCTATATTTTATGCTTGAAAGTCTATTTCTTTTTTACTTCACTAATATGCTTTATAATGTGTTTCATTTGTTATACTCTTTATCTTTAGACAATTTCTTGTCCACTCAATTTTTCCAAACGTCTCATATATTTACCCTCTCATATTTAATTTGTAACCCTACCAAAATAATTGTTACATTTGCAATAAATATTCTAATGTTATATTTACTCCATTTCCAAATTATGTATCGTCATCAATAACTGAAAAGTCTATTTGTCCTCTGTATAATAATTCCTAAATATACATCCTCCTTAAAGTAGCTGAAGACTAATTTTTTGAATACATCTACATATACTTGAAAAACTGTGAACCGCTTTGGTATTTTGTGTCTTCTTATTGTCGCTTATCTTAACATTTTAATTTATAAGATATCAACGTTCTTCTTTTAGAGCCAACTTCGGTTACGGCTTTCACGAGCACTTTACTTGTATTTGTCTCTTTTAAGTCTCCTCATTTTACTTCCTTCAAAGTATTCTTACATTCCTGTATCTTTTTTGCGTTGTTCCTTTTTAAAGTATCTTAGTGCACTTCCATCTAATTAGAAAGTATTTTACTTTTACTTTAGCTACTTTTGTATAGGAAAAATAAATATTTCTTAAGGAAATTTATTGTTTTATTTATTGTGATCTAATTTAGTCTTGATTTCAAGTTGTTATTTTTTCAGTTTTAATATTTTTAGCTTATACTGATATATCCTATTTTGTTTTTGATATATAGCTTGTAGAGTTTTTACGATTATTCCTCAATTACAAATAGTCAGTGTTGCTTTCCTTTTTTCCTTGTTCTTTCCCCCTTTTTTCATTGCTCGACCGTTTCCTTATTAAAATTAATGAATGAGATTACTTCTAAGTTTAATGGTTTGTTTTTGTTACTTTGCTAATTTATTTAATAGCATAAAACTGGTTAAATTTAAAAGCCATTTTTTCATAAACACCTCGAGTTCTTGTAACTCCAGTCGTTTTGGAATTGAACCAAATAATGAACGAATGGTGTCTTTATCTAGTGCATTCCATTGATTACTGACACTCTCCTATATTTAGCTATGTTGTTAGAAAGTCGCGATACCGTTGCACCCTTCGCGCAAGGATATTACAGACAATTTCGATCGGTGAAAGGTCAGGTGGTTGGGCCGACATAAAAGACTTTTCGCTCTAATGTGTTATGTGCGACATGTGATCGAGCGTTATTTTGTTGCAAACTTGCTCGAAACATTCTCTGAAGGAAAGAAAGTATCACGGGCTGTAAGATCTCGAACTCTGACTAGAAGTGACTTGCTATTATAATTAATAGCTCGCCATACCATAATACCCATAGTTGCATCGTATGTCTCATATGAATGTAGTCTTCTTGTTTCGTTTCTTTACGTCTACGGCGTATTAATATCCAATCATCGTTTTAGTTTAAATAAAATCTAAATTCATCAGGAAAGATTATTCTATGCCACTTATGTGTCCACAGATACATTTCCGTTGCCCATTGTAACCTCAGTTACTGATGCAGAGAGGTACTGTTAGTACTATTGCAAGTAATCGACATCTAACAGAGGAGATAGGCAATCGTTATCATGTAATAACTCACCATTGTTGTGCTCGGGTACTTGAAGTAGCGCTACAGTCTGTAATCACAACCCTTTGAAGACGACAGTAGTTTCGCACTCTCGCTACAATACTGCTATGACGATCAATTCTTCTGCCTATTTCCCGTTAAGAAGCACCTTCTTCGTGTAAATTAGCATTACTTTAACTTGATAATATAGAGTTTGCTGATGACGAGGTATTGTTACACATGTAGATCTGTTCGAATAGACTTCCGCGGTTAACTATATTTGAACAACTTAGTTTACGGGTTGGACCGCATAAAAAGTAACTTTGCCATTCGTAAATGAAATACTTTAAATACATTCGGTAGGCAGGTCATCGATAATTATATTTGTATGGAATTTTTGCTCATACCTAGGGTATTCGATATCTGTTGCGACAAAATAACAAAAACAAATGTTTAATGTTGAAAACTTTTTTATTGTTTTTCCGAATACTGTTCCTAACGGCCATTACATTGTTGCATACGCTGGAACTAATTTTCATAGCATTTTTTCCATAACGAATCAGGTATTTCCGAAACATGGGTTTTGAATACATTAACGACATCCGTCGTCGAAAATCATTGTCCACGCAGTTTGTTCTTCACGCGTGAGAAATAAATCGTTAGGGATCAACTCAGAACTGTACGGCGGATGATCCATCAATTCGACGGTTTGAGTGCTAAAAAGCCAGTTGTTTGCGTCGATGTGTGTGAGCTCGCATTGGCATAATGGAGAATGATCCGCGTTAGTTTTTCTTATTTCTCGGAAGATTTCTGGCAAACAAATAGTTGTGTACCATTCAGAATTAATCGTTTTATGATGGTCTAAAACCACGGCTGCAGAACGTCCAGTTTTTTCAAAAACACAGGCGACTATTTGCTTCGAAATGCTTCGAGCGCGAGCGACTTTTGTTGGGTTTGGCTCATCTTGAAAACACATACATTCGACTTCTGTTTACTTCGGGCTCACATGCACAAATTCAATATTAGTGACCTGTGATGATGTAAACAGTTTTTAAGCAGCCCGATCGTATTTTTTGAACATCTCTTTCCACCAATCGACACGAGTCTGTTTTTGAGAGATCATTAATGCGGAATCCAACATGCACACGGCTTTTGCACAGTTAAGTATTTATACAATATTAAATATATGCTAGTCATATTAATACTTAAGGATGCCTAAATTCACGATAAGTCACATGACGATCTTGCTTTATCAATTCGCGCACGACATCGACATTTGCGGGCACCACAGCCGATTTTCGACGGCCTTCTTTAAATTCATCCGCCAACAAACTACGACCACGATTAAATCCACTGAACCAACGATATACAGTGGATTTGTGTAGGGCGTCATTGCCAAAAGTCAAAGTAAATTGATCGACGTATTATTGTTGAGATAAGTCGTACAAATTTATCGCACGAAAACGTTCACGAGTTAATTCCATCTTTTCGCCGAGAAGAAATTTTCAACTTATTGAAAACAAAACAATTAGCGTCTGTATGACAAAACGTTCTGCGTACGTATCAATTCGCAATAGATACCGTGCAGCCCACGAACAGTCGTCGCTGTTTCACCCAATAATGCAGCTTATAGTCTACAGCAATCTCTCTCTAAACTAGTCCATTGCAGTATTAACAAATACCAAATAGAAATATAAAGGAATCTCTTAGCCTTCCAAGACATCTTAAAAATCTCGTATACTAAATGCTACCTCAACAATATGATTTTTATATCATGTAAACAACATTGTTCTTTTTCACTCTCTTAGCGCTCATCATATTTCTTCTACATTCTTTCGTATCTCTACGAATCTACACGTTTTGCAACCTAATCTTCCACACCGTTATTAAGTGGCGAAGCGAAGCCGAGTCACTTACTAACTTCATGTAGTCCGTCCGCCCGTCCGTCCGTCCGAGCAATAACTCGAGAACGGCTAGGAATTTCCAAATTCTGTTTTCACCAATCGACAGGTGACCAAAAAGGCTTGTTTGCTAGTGATTTTGAAACTGATTTGGTCAAAGGTCAGCGTTAGTGACCTTTACGATTTCAAGTTTTCAAAATAGCAACATAGGACATGTAGCATATCATTCAACTCGTCTTTGAACACTGATTAAATTAAGCGTAAAACTTTGAAATACTACGTGACCTTTAACCCGGAAACGCGATTTCTCAAATTTGAGAGACTGCTTCGCCACTTCGCTATGCATTGCAAGCTTTGCAGATTTATTTCATTTGCTTCCAACATTCTTTATCTTTTTCATCTATAATATGGTCATCTCAGGCTATTTTTGTGGTGCCGATAATGCCGTAACATCTGACTACATGGAAAACGATTTAGACTTCCGTCCAATAAAAATGACAGTACATAGATACAGATGGTTCACACAACGAATCTGTGAGTCTTCAGTCAACTTTGCTTTTGTCCCATATTTAAAAAAAATTATATATAACTGCAACCTTACCTTGAATCAACAGTAAGAGCAAAATCAAAGAAAACTCAATCTAGATGTAACTATCGTAATGAGTATATTCAGAAAATGCAGCCAACATTTAAATTGTCTGAAACAAACACAAAAAATTTCTAATCTTAACCTGTGCAGCAAAAGATCAGTAGTAAAGCTATTCATTTGCGAAAGACGCCTTCATAATTTGACAGGTTACTTGTTGCAAATAACTGTTACCTTTTATTAACATCCCAACAATAGCATAACATTACTAAACCGAAGAGGCAATTGAAATTAAAATTGTCGTAAGAAAAGAGGGTACCCAAGTCACAGAAGCCCTTATCCCTAAAGAACTTATGCGACGAATTAGATCTCTCTTTAAATAACTAAAGCTGAAGCCTAAAGAATTAGAAGCAATACAACAGGGTTTTAAAAAAACCTACTTACACTAGGTTTATACCAACTTTAATCTACTCTTGGGCAACACTGACAAAACCGTAGAAACCGTAAAATTGGTGTTAGATGCACTCTTCGGTAGAAATTTCCCAAATATTTTTTTGATAAAATAATATTGTACAAAAACTACATTAAAAATGGATTTGGTTATAGATTATTATCATATTATTTGTACATAAAAAAATATTTTTCAAAATTTAGAACCCTCTGTATGTCTTTTGCATGTGCTTTTTTTACAACATTATTTGTTTGTAATTTCCAATGAAGTTCAGCTCCATTAAAACATTCTATAGGTCCTACAAAAATATAAATGAGTCCAACTATTTGAAACCAATCATAGTTATTTCAGATTGCAAGGGTTTTTTTAATTAATTTAATCTGATAGGTCTTGCAACTAGCAGAAAAGCATAAAAAACCAATTTGATCTTTTATATACAAGAGTTTAGTCAGGTGATGATGTTCAGTGTCAGAGCACACAATAATTGGTCAAGCATGAATATCTAATACTCTTACAATAAACTGTATAGAGTATATATGTTTTAGTTAAAGAAATGCAATATTTTATTGAAGATAATCAGATTTTTAAAAAATACCAAAACCATAAATCTGATTTTAGCAGTAAGTGATTTATTAGGTTGACGTAGTAGAATTTAAATATAAAAATATACGACTTTTAAGTAACGTGACAATTTGTTTTCTTGGAGAGTTAAACAGTTATGGTATTTTACTTATTTCAGCTTTCTTAGCTTCATAGATTTGAGATTATTGAATATATGCATGTCTTAATAGTGCCATTTTATTTGATTCAAAATGGCAGAATAACAAATTTATGAAAATTTATCCTGTTAAACCTCGTAATATAGAAGAAGTCTTGGGTACAGTAAAAATAACTTGGAAAATATAATGTCATCTGTTCCGCAATAGTTTCATTAAATACATCAGAGTACATTCCACACTGAACATCATTAAGTGTTATGTGTGGAATACAACATTTATAGTTGTTATCATTTAAGTTCATTACATTTATAAAAAATAAAGTTTCGGTGCAAATCCGGTATTACCTAATGCAGAAAAAATACTGATAAATTGTCTCCAATAACATATTTACCTACCTTTTTACGAGTTCCGTTACATTAATAGCATTGAGAATTGATTCTATAGACTATAAACAATCCTTTTTGTGAGAGTTTTTGGTAAAAAACAATACCTTTTTCACTTCTTGTATCCTTAACCTTTTTTGTTCTATTCTTTCCATTGATTTTATTATCGTCTTCCTTCTACTAGCAATTGCCTGCTAGTGAGTCTTTTAGTTTATCGATATTTCTTTTGTCTAAATTTAAACATATTTTTTGTTGCTGTTCTAATTTCTTCTAATTATTCTAAGTTATTTCTGCCTTCTAATACGCCAGTTTCACATGTTTTTAATTAAACTCATTGTTAATAAAAAATCACGTTCTTTTCTAACTACTTCTGGTACAATTATATAATATATTCGCATAAAGATACAAATGTTTAGATTACACAAAGATTATATAACACTAGACTAAGCTACGACTATTTTGTTAGAATAAAAAAGGAAAATGAGCAAAAAACGTACGTTTCTAATAATACTGACAAGAAATACTTGTATGAATTAAATTATATATCTTGGTAATAAGCTATCCAAACCTTTTAAAATACTCTACAACAAAATAATGGAAACGCTGTTTTAATTAGGTGTCGGCAACTTTATCCAGGACATTTTCCAGAGTGTCCATAAATCACTAGGCCTAACAGGAAACGGTGGTGGATTTTTTGGAAACCCTACAGGTGAAGTCACTGGAACTACTTTGGTATCGCTAGGGAGGCCTGTAGATATACGCAGAGGATGTAGTTACTTGCAGCTAGTGATGTGCTTCATCTGGATTCTGCGAGGAATGTTCAAATTTGAATCGTACGTCGATTTATCCATATGAATAACCTTCAAAAACTTGAAAATCCGTGCTACATAATATGATTTGAATTTACATATTCCTCGTATATCTTCCAAGATATTTGTATTAGATTTGATTTTTTACTTTATAGAGCAAGCACTTAGTAGTTTTATACAATTGTTGTGTAGGAATGCCTTAAATACATATTAACTTAATATTGCAGATCTTGGCGAGCAAATAAACCAGCAAGTACACAATGCACTAAGAGGTAACTCACTAATTTTGTGCCTTAATTTGTCTATGGTACAGCACTGAAGACTCATTAAATCTGGGCTTATTAACCAACTTTTGAGACGAGCGCAAAAATGTATTTCTTTCATATTTTTTATACAAATCCAGACTTTGGCGTGGTCCAATCTTTTCGCCTAAACTAGACCGATTAAATTATATACGTATTTTTGGTTTTTTATTCTTCCGAGATAATGCTCATAGTCCCTGTACTGTAGCCTACATGGTCTATTGTACGACCTCAGTTTGATTTATTTTATCATTCCGATAGTCCTGAATTCCCATAGAAATTTGAGATCTAAATCTTTGTAACTGATCTTTGATCCTCAAAGACTAGCAATAACTTTCCAAAGAACCCCTTATTTGTATTTAAAGTTAACGCATTATGTGAACCAGTGAAATAAAGTTTCCTATTCTTTCTCCCACGGTTTACAGAAAAGATCATTTTTCAACTTCATCCGATAGAAATATTTATTCAAACAGTAGTATCCTGTAAGGATCTCTGTTAATTTGCTTAATTAGTTCCTTCGAATTATTCAAGCCCTCGTGGTCTTTCAGAAATTATATCCCTAGTTGTTTCCAAATCTACCTGCTTCTTCGTTGCTACATATACCATGTTATCCTGGTATTCACATCAGACAATCTGTTGTATTGTTTCAGATTTTCCAGGTTCTTATAACACCATAGAATCAAGTTAAATTTAAATGTAAAAGACAATAAAGCTTAAGTACTGTAGTGAGTAATGTAGATTCTTCTTTCAATATGGTCTTAGCACAGGTAAGTACTGCAATGGCTTTTGCTTGGAACATTGTGGCTAAGGCTCCAAGATCTTACTAATCTCACATTCTGATGCTTCTTGAAAAACACCACATCCAGTTCCAAACTTTGTATTAGATCCATTTGGATAGCAAGCGTCCCCTTTTATGTTGAATAACTCTTCTAGCTTTCAGTCCTCCCATTCTGGTATCAAAATCGTATACTGCTTCTAAAAATTAAGAGTAGATATAGTATAACAAAAACTTTTTAATGGTTCATAATGATTAAACTGTTACATCACTTACTTTTCACCAGTTTATAATAATTATCTATTTACTATAACGTTTTCATGAAATCTCAATGAAAATTATACAAACCCGATATCTGTCTTTAAAAAGCCACGTAACATATCTCTGCACGTTCTTGTGGTAATTTAGGACTTGCTCATGATACCCTTACTATAAAAACTCCTATTCAGTGGTCCAATCAATTCCTACACGCCACCATCTTATAACCATATTTCGTAGATGTACTTTACTACTAGATGGCTTTACAACTCCTTTCAGTATTCTGTTCTTTTGGACCCATAAAGACTGGTAACTTCCTTTTAAGTAGCATAACGTTTTTAGTTTCCTAACACTAAACATGAAAAGCGCTTGTTCTCATAAATCAAAACTTACCTTTCGCACATCTTAAAACTTATGCATCCAATAAACTTCGCTTTCAAAAGCAATTCAGTTCTTTGCAACTGCAGGTACAGAAAACTTGGGAAGTATGATAACAGCAAACATCCAGAAACAGCTGGCACCTCTGCACAATCTAGGCTTCAATATCCAAAATAGCATCCAACAGAGCCTGCAACCAGTCTACGCCTTGAAAATTAAGAACGACATGAGCACCGGCATCGGGGGTACAACAATAGCCACGTACTACGGAAAAATACGTAATGTGGTTGAAGCAGTCTTTAGGATTAATAATTACATAAAATTTTTACAGCTCGATCGTTTATCATACAAGACGGCATGCGCAGCGTTTGCGTGGGGACTATAAACCGCGACCAGTGCTTTGGAAATCTGGAGCCGTTCGAAATAGTTAACGACCAGGATTTCTGCTACGCCAATTCGTACGCGAACGTCAACAACCGCATTTGCCTGTCTTCTGGTCCGCTCAACGTGATGGTTTTGAACAACCACCTCAGCTGCGAATCCAGCGACGGATCCCCAACGGTAGCCCTCAACATGCGACAATACAGGGAGCTGTGCGGCAACAGGATGCCCTGGCAGGCCGTTTTCACATATTATGCTAATCCCAACGATCCGAGAGCTATCCCCATACCAAATCCAAACCCGTACGTCACTTGCCGCAACAACGAACCAGGAGTATGCGAATTTGAAGGCACCAAGCAATCGGGAGGAGGGAGCAGCGGAACGATGTTTTCTTCCGGAGGAGGCATGAGCTTCAATTATTTCAATTAAGATATTGAGTTGCAAATTTTGCGGTTTCACTTATTTATCTTAATGATAATTTAATGACAACTGTACTGACACAGACGTTGTTCAGAAACTGCATTAAGTCAAATAAACATCGTAAAGCATTATATGTACATACTCATATAAATCTTGTGTAATTTAAGTAAATGTATCTTGTAAGTTTTATTTTTATGACAGCAATATCCTATTGTAATAAAGTAATAGCGTACTCAGATGCATTCTAACTTCAAATGTTTAGAGCGTGAGTTTATTGGTAATCTTTAAGGAAAATACTAAGTGTGCTATTAACTACCACAACAATAAATTAGAAAAATTTATACTAATATATAAATAAAAAAAAAATATTGAATCAGAGTAACATAAATCCTTCCTTCTTTGAAAAAAACGAATTCGTAAAATTTGTTGAACTTGGATTAATTTGCTGCATCGATCTCTAATAACTAAAGCTACTATTTATCTTCTGCTAGCATTATTCTATAGTCATTATTCTAGTTTTTTCCTAAACTCGGCTGTAAATGTGGCACTCTTAATAAATAAAAAATCGGATGTTAATAAAAAAAATTGCAATCGAAAATTACGAAAATATTGCGTGATACTAAAGAAAATAGATTGCCGCACAGCCCACCATTTAAAGAAGACCGTTGCTAATGATGCTCGAGTAGCGCTAACCAAATATAAATACGATACTAGAAGACTTAATTTCTTTGGAAAAGCACTATGCCCACAGCCGAGTAAGAAGATGTACATTTAGATGGAGGACTAAAAAACGCTCATACCATTCTAAATTAGGAAATTTTAGGCATATAGATGATTACTAGATCACTAAGAGATTTTAAAACACGATCGAGAAATCGTTAATATGGGATCAGTTTATGATTGCTTATAACCAAAGAAGAATTTACTAATAGTCAACCAAGTGGTTAAATAATCTCTCAAGATATATATGTTTAAATCATTCAATAAAGATCTTAATAGACCAAAGAAAGAACTTTTATCACTTAATACAAACCTAAGCTTTTTAATAAACTCCATTATAGTTCAAATAGATCCAATATAAAGGAGTTATGTGATGTAAAAAAAAACAAATATTTCAAAGAACATAGGAAAAGTTAATGATCTCGTACATGGGATACTAGAATAGCTTTGCAGCACACCTTTAATTTTCATAAGCTTTCACCACATTTTATGCACTTCTACATCCTACGCAAGCAAGCGGCAAACCAACTCTTCCATGCTTCCTCGGGGATCTGGTAACACTCGTCATTCCATGCCATTAGAAATGTTTAAAAACTTTGCTTTTTGCTTTAATAAGCACGTCATAAAAATGAAAACAGATTTCGTTATCTATTACGATGCTGCTAAGATAACAAACGCCTATTTTCAAATTGGTGTAGCATTTCGCAACACCACCAACCGCATTGTGCTATCTGCTTATCGGTTAAGGCATGGAATGCCAAAAAAGAACAAACTTTTCTCACTTAAAGGAAGTACATAATGGTACAAATTATCGATGCGGGGATGTCTAAACAATTTTCTATTAGAGTAGATCATCTTCCTTAGAGCAGCGATGTTCTTCTCCGTGACAAATGAGAATGGTCGTACGATGAGGGCATTCATTTCCTAGCCATTTCCTTCAAACACTGATCAACACTCATAGCGCGTTCAAAGTTATAACACAAAATTGTCCGATATTCTATTTTTGACAAGATTACATTGCAAGTTCTTTTCACTGCCGTGGTTCAGGAGCAACTAACACCGGGAGATCGTTCTGGCGGCTACAATACAGTTATAAATCTATCCAAACACATTTGAAATTATCATAACATGCGACGATCATTTGTGCCATATAGCAAAATTTCCTAGTAGGCTATATATAATTACAAGTACATACAGGACTATAGCAGTGATAACTATATAACTTGTAACACAAATTACTGAACTTACACTTTTTAGAGGATTCCGTTTAAGCGATAAAGTAAACTGTAATCGTAGCCCATCAAGAATTAGATTTTCCATTCTAGAATTACGTTTGCCTTCTTGAATTCAGACGGGTTTGAACACGCGTGATGCATACAAATAAAGTAAACCAAATTGAGTACGAACAGTGAACCGGTGCGGACGCCTTGCATGCACTTCAATAACAGTGTGATACGCTTGACACTAACGCTTATCATAGCAAGCTGTAAGTGATTTTATTTTACTTATTTCTATTAAATATTGTTAACAATCGCCAACCACGATTTAAAAATAGATTATCAATTGCAAAATAAACGCAAATGTGATAAATTATCACCACCTATCAATGAGGTGCAGAAACGGTTCGCATGGACAGGCCAAGATCTTTTAACTAGCAACAAATACTATCTACCACCACACCTGAAAACAGCCATAACACTCACATTCTTCAGATAATGACAGCCCGCAAAAAAAAAACAGAACAAATTAAATTACCACCAATATACCCTGAAAATAAAGGAAGAACTAATTAAAACCTTGCCAATAATAAAAGTAACCCGCTTATATGCTAAAGACAAAATACCACTGCCAGTTTGCGCAGTAGATCTAACTAACAATGAATAAGCCAAATGCATTTACTCGTTAACCTCACTGTACCACTCAATAGTAACAGTAAAAGCCAGAAGAAAAACAAAAAACATTCCACAATGCCATCGTTGTCAACAATATGGGCATACAAAAAATTACTACAGATTGAAACAAGCATGCGTTGAATGTGCTGGCAGCCACCTACATACAGACTGCAAAAAGAAATCTAATGATCCACCAACATGCGCAAACTTTAGAGGAAACCACAATGCAAACTATCGTGGATCCCCACACCACATAGAGCTATTAAAGCAACGAACTAGAACCCAACCAACTACCACCAGTGCTCCCCATCGTAGATATGCCAACGTAAACAACACGCAGACATTTGCAAAAAGACTCAAGAGCGGATTAAATCCGATTAACAATATAAACCATTTCAGCTAATGAACTAACAATACCCGACAATATCACACAACTCATCATAGACCTAATAATACCTTATCTAAGTCAGATCAAATTCTTTATCACAAATACTCTGTTACCCTTACTTCTCAATTGACCATAAACATAAAAAGTCATCCTTAATTGGAACGCGAACGGAATCAACACCCAACGTTCACTATTCATAGCCTTCTTAGCCTGGTATAATGTAGACATCGCCTGCATAACAGAGATCCACTTAGACGACACCATCAATTTAAAATTCCAGGATATCACACCTATCGTAATGATCGGATTTCTACAGTAGCCGCAAGGGGAGTGGCGATTCTTATAAAAACAAAATTCGAACACACACGACTGCCAGAAATCAACAATCTAAAAATTGAAACAACAGCGATAATAGATGAAAATAGATGTTTAGAGCCACATTACAGTAATAAGTCCTTACAGACAACCAAACAAAAAACTAATCGAAGATTATATTAAAAAAATCTTCGATACAACTAGGCCACTACTAGTCATAGACGATTATAAATTCCGAAAACACATTATGGGGCTGTAGAACTATGAACCCAAAGAGAATAAAACTCAAAGAGTTTGCAATGAATAACGCATCCCAAATCTTACCTCCCGATGAGTACACTTATTACCCTTACCGATCTGATCAGCATTCTCGACTTTCTTCTTCTTCGACATTCTTGTTTTTCAAAAAAGCTTTAATAAACCAGTGTTTCAAAATGTCATAACAGAACTCAACTCTGATCATCTTCCACTTCTTGTATCTTTTGCAAATATTTTATCTGTCAAACAACCCAACCCAAAACTTATCAACAGGAAAATGACTGGAATCAGTTTAAAAAATTCTTAGACAACAATTTGCATTTTCTAAAAACCTCCACACCACCGAGGACATAGACTCGATGATAAACCACATTACCACATCGATACAAAGCAGTATAAAATTGGCCTACAAACCATAAAAAAGGATCATTCCAAGGAACTACTGCAATTATCCCCCTAGATAAATAATTGAACTAATCAAAACCAAAAGCCAAATTCGACGTGAATAGCAAAGAACGAAGAACTCCATAACCAAAAATCGCCTGAATAATATTACACACCTAATCAAAAGGGAGTTAGACAACATAAGAATAAATGCTTACAAGCAACAACTAGCTCATCTTAGTCCCGGAGACATAGGCTTATGGAGAACAACAAGAAACATATTACACCAAAGACAAGAAATTCCCACATCTGACAACGAAAAGTATAGTTCCGAAGCCGAAAAAGCTGCTGCTTTTACTTCACACCTCGAAAAGACCTTCGCTCCAGCAATTACCTGCACACCAATTCATGTTATACAAGTAATAAACGACGTTGAAAGAAACTTGGCTATACCGGATCGCATAAAACCAGCCTCACCCAATGTACTTAAAAGTATAATAAAATAAAACTCCCGGCCATGACCTCATCACAAACAACATGCTCCAACAGCTAACAGATAAAGCACTTAGCTACTTAAGTACAACTTATAATGTCTTTGAGACAGGGTTATTTCCCACCATCATGGAAACATACACAAATAATCATGTTTGCAAAACCAGGAAAAGACAAAAAAAAGTAAACAACTACAGACCGATAAGTCTGCTAACCTCACTATCCAAATTATTAGAAAAGGTCATACATAAACGCTTGATTAACAATATTGAAAACTCAACATATTACTCACATTTCAATTCGGCTTTCGAAAAGGTCACTCAACCTGTCATCACCTACAGAGAATTAGTGAAATTATCTAACGGGACTTCAAAGTAAACTATATATCACCGGAATTTTTTTAGATATCGCACAGGCTTTCGACAAAGTGTGGACCGAAGGTCTTAAAAAGAAGCTTCTGAACATAAGCTTGCCTATTAACCTTAAAGCCATCATCTTCTCCTTCCTGGAAAATCAAACCTTCGCAATTAGGGTTAAATCGTTCGTGCTGGCGTTCCATAAGGCAGCATACTAGGACCAATCTTATTCAACATATACACCTCAGGTATACCTGAAATTACATTAACGCTGACAACATTTGCCGATGACACGCCCATTTTTACTCAAGCGAACAAACTAGAAAATTCAGTGATAGCATTACAACATGCAACAAATAGCCTATCCTTCTGGTTCAAACAATGAAATATGCAAATTAATGCTGATAAACGCCAAGCCAAAATATTTACCTGCAAAAATTAATAACTCCCCTAACGTACACATCAACAATAGTATAATACCTTGGAACCCAAATGACTCTGCAGTTAAATACTTAGTTTACCTCGACACTCGGTTAGGTTGGAAATATCACATTAATCACAAATTAACGCAAAGCTATACTAGACTAAGACAATTGTATCCCTTGATAAATAGAAATTCAACACTAAAAATTGAATATGGGGTACTATTGTATAAAAGTCTGCTACCACCTCTGACACTATACGCATCATCTGTATGGTGTAATACTTCCAAAAGTAACATACAAAAATTGCAGAGATTCAAAAGAAAATATTGAGAAGCGCAGTTAACGCACCATGGTACATTTGAAAAACATAGCTATATCAAGAGCTAGGCGTATTTTCCTTAAAAAAAATTTATTAAAAAATGGACTAACAACTGTTTCAAACAAATATCCCCACTAGAGTGAAACACAGATTATCACAAGGTATCATTCAACCTAATCGCGAACACAATTAAATCACAATTATTGTTGTGGTCGATCATTATTATTAATCGTTATTGTTTTTATATACCCATAAGACTGCTAATTAGTCTCATTCTATTATAATTTAGTTACTGTATTCGAATTTATCAATGCTATGTATAACAAACTGTCATTTGTTGATCTGTCAATAAACTTAAAAAAACAAAGTAAAACAGAACATATATTAAGACCACCCCACACTAATGTGTGCAATAAATGGTTTTTGAACAACGCTGTATAAATAAATAAACCGCGAGCAAGTGACAAGCTATTTTATTAAATTTTTCTGTATCTTCTTCATTCCATTTTTCTATCTTTTTTGTTTCCTCAATATTTTTCAAGTCTCCTTTAAAAAAACCTTTCAGGGAAAAAACGGTCTATTAGTTATAATATTCTTTAGAACTACCTTCTCTATAAATGCTTTAAAGTCGCCAGAGTAAAAAACCTACAACATAATAGTTACAAGGGAAAAAGGACAACTTATTTTCATTTGATCCGTTAAGAGTTGATATGTCAAAAGAAAATAGTAGAGCGATCTGATAAAAATAATAAGAATAAAATAAAAAAGTAACATTAAACACATGAGAAATTTATCTGTTATCAGTGCTGTCTGCCTTTAAGACCCTATGCTCCCGTGCACTTTAAAAAGTCCAGTTCTTTTTGAAAATACCTAATGAAACATTCCCAAGGTGTGTGTATTAGAAATAATATTCAGTAGATGACCACCACTGTGCAAACTCTTCCGTAATCATTGAGACCTTTACATGCTAACATAGCATGTTCACAAAAATTTGAGCGATTCCACCCCGACTCCTTTTATATTTTTTCATTTGCAGCCAACTGACAATTGTACACATTAGTTTTAAAGTGACTCTTCAAAAAAATCAAAAATCGTTAAATTAGAGTGAATCTTGAAAGTCACACTTACAACAAATTTTTAGCGAAATCATGTAATGCTCACCACTTGTTACTCCATGATAGATGGCAAGATATTTCTCAAATGGTTTTGTATATGTATTGTGTAGCACCGGCTCGAGAATCTTAATTTCCTAGTTTTTTAGGACATCCTTTGTATATCTTAGGACATACTTATTACAATGACCAAAACTATCATGTCCAAATTTAAAAATTAAAGCAACTTCCAAAGATCTGTCATCATAAGTTGAATAAAAATTGATTTGGAAGTTCCCAGCCGTTCTCGAGTTATTACTCGGACGGACGGATGGACAGACGGGCAGACAAACAGCCAGACAACATGAAATTAGCAAGTGACTCCACTTCGATTCGCCACTTAATAATAACTTCAAAAATGAGCTTATTACGAGCAGCATTAATAGGAATGCTCATCCTGCAGCATATAAAATCAAAAATTGTTGAGGTTTCCCGCGGCATAGAAGTTTTTTGAACCATACAATGAAAAACTAGAAGTCGCAATTAAATCTAAAAACACCAATCTTCAATAAAACTGTACGAGCTTTTGATTAAGTATAAAAAGGTGTAAATTTGCAATTAACGCGATTTAAAATACACAAAATCATTTTTTATATATACTCATCCTTCTTTTCCTGCAATATATATGTGTAATTTAGAACCAAGATCAATAAAGGAATTCCGAATCCATTAAATTGTAAAAAAAGGAGATGGTGAGAATTTATACATGGCCAGCACATACATAATTAGAATCCGAAACTAAATATTTTATTTCACTGCAGTTACATCTAAAAACCAGTACTGAGTTGAGCCCGTGCATTGAAGCGTAATGGTCGTGTGGAGCCAATTTTACCTGCGGCCAAGCCGCAGCCTTAAAGTCAGACAAATTTATTTATTTATCAATTTAATATTAATCAGGCGATTTAAATAATTGATTTGAATTTAAAAGTTATCTCCGGTGGTTAATTATTCATATACCCAACTATAATTCTCAACCCTTCGGGGTTGAGTAATTATTATCATAGAGAATTAATACAACATGGGTATTAATGAAAAGCGAAAATTAGAGCAACTCACACCTCCTATTAATAAGATAATAAAATGCTGTTCCTGGAATCCCAAAGATCTGATCAGAAACAATCCATATTACCCGTTATCAACGCAAGACACCAAGACAGAGAATGCCTCGCCCACGACATCGCAAAACGCGAACAAACCAATTAAAATTCCACAGATATTCATACACAACGTTAACAACCACCAAGAAATAATTAAGGGCATAAAAAATATCACCGAGGATGGGAGTTCAGCACTACATATGACAATAAGTAACTTAAGGTTAACTTAACATCGGCTAATGACTTCCATGTACTAACCAAGTTTTATCTCAGCAATTCAATTCAGTTTCACACTTTTCGTGATTACAACGAAAAACCGCTTTCTGTAATAATAAAAAATGCGCCAACTTCCCTTTTTAAAGCAGAAATCAAAGAGGAGCTCCCGACCAAAAAATTACCAATAGTAAGCGTCACCCGACTTCTCAACAAAAACAAACACCAAATACCAATCCTAGCTGCAAACAAAAAAACATATTTTTTGATTTATGAGGCAGTTTCAACATCACCCAAGTATCACTAGGACTTGAAGTAAGATTAAGGAACAAGCTAAGAGCTACAGAAACATCTAAAATACCCCTACAAAAATTTCAAAATTATTAACTATTACCAATACTTTATAAGATACTAAAAAAGATAGCAAAAAACTTCGCTTTGTAAATTAATATTCTACTCAAGATGTAGAACGTTCTCTCAGATATTATAGCATGTCAACCTACAATTTTAATGTAATTTATATAGTTATTTGACCTACTGACTGACCATCTAAATCACTAATCAAAACTGCCAAACTAAACTAACCACATCAGAGCTAAAATTTCCTTTGTACGTTCTTTTTGTTCTAAAAAACCGATGATTCCAAAAGTCGCTCCTAAGGGGTACAAAAAAACCCATAAGTGGCCTGTTACAAAAGTACAAAACCATATAATACAAAAAATTATATTAATATCGATTGGATATCTTCCGAGCAGACCGTGTATAATATTAACAATATGAAACGCATCAGAAACAATCTTTGTTACGGCACACATACACAGAACAACAAAGCATACGCTACAGCAGATGAATAACAAAATATTAGAGGACTTCATACTAACAACTATATGAAGAAGGGGTAAAGCTTATCTAAGCTTGTCTAACAAGGAGAGTACAGACCTTTCGAGTTACCGACTTTGCTGAAATTTTGTAAAAGCAAAGTAGTAATATCGATGCCTATTCTAAAAAATATTGGGAGATGATACACCTCTCAAAAGTTTTCAAAAAATCATAAGTTATATTATACATGTATTAGTAGTTCTATAATAAGTATGACTCGAGCCCTTGTAGCCCAATGGAATAAGGAAAACGTTACAAATCTTACTGACTTCTTTTTTTTGTTACTAAATAAAAACTTGCAAAGTGTATAACGATATATAAATAAAGTTACTGAAATTATCTTGATTTTTTTGGTATTTGTAACAAATAAACGTGTTATTGTAAATATAATATTGTCCAATTGTGTGTTTTCAGCTATACGAGATACATATAGTAACAAAATTATTGACTTTTCTTAAACATTACATAATTTGAGGTAATAAAAAAAACAAATAAATATTGCATTTGGATGATTTTGTTTATTCACGAGTAAAAAATAATTTAATAAATTTATTTGTGTATTGTTATGCACTATAAATTTTTATTTATAATAGCAACAAAAAAAAAATCAAGTAAGATTCAAAAAAGGAATCTCTTCATTCAAAACGTTCTACCTATTCCATTCAGCTACTGAAACTTGATTAATGTCTTACTATAGTCGTATCAATTGGCGTGTACAATTTTAACTCGCCATTTCTCGAAAACTCTTCGAGAGATGCATTGTCTCCAAATAGCATTTAGTATAAATAGATGTATTAATACTTTCTTCCTACACAATTATTACGTAACACTCAAAATGAGGAAAGAGTGCTGTTACAGTGAGCTTATAAAACCAGTTGAAAACTGGAGAAAAGTGTTTCATACAGATATAAGACATTCTTATTCAGTTGTTCTTAGTTACACTATGTGGTTGTGTTTTATTTTGTAAAGATTATCTTAAATTATGGCTAGAGGTCGCCAGAAGATTCGTCAAGAAAAAAATATGAACAATTCCAAGAAGAGTATGTAGGAAGAATTATGAAACATTCTCTGTCAATGATATATTTTGGTCAGGAGGCAAAAGTGCATTGAAATATTTCCAACTCTGTTTCAATTCACCATGGAAACAAAGAAACGCTATAATTTATGCATAAGGTATCTTACAAATTCGATAACAAATAAAATGGGATATCAGTAGCTGCATGATTTAGAAATCCTTCAGGCTTCAATTTCATCTACCTTGTTTGGAATGCTCTAAAACGTATCATCAAAGAGCATCTTAACCAATTTAAAAATTAATACATAACATAAATGGAAAAGCAATCAAAACAGCATGCTGGAGAGAAGCAGGGCATTAATCGTAGCTTATTAAAAAGGGGGAGAAGGTCGTAAGAGAGAGTCAATTAAATATAGTTTAATTGCAAATAATATCAAAAGTCTGTCAACCACATCAATTTTAATGTCTCTTTATCTTTAATAACTTAAAAGTTATAAACCTCCATGGTGGACTAATTTAATTAAAGGTAGTAACTAAATCTACTTTACTTTCTTTAATATACTAATTACCACAACTCTTATTAGTCATCTTTTTTCTACTGCTAAAATATCACTTCTCTTTCATTCTTCTAATTTTGTGCATTACTGCAATCTTAATGCAATATTTTTTTACCTTAATATTGTGTCGTCGATATGACATACCATATGAATATCCAAAAAAGTTACTTTGGTACTTCTAAACATTCATCCTAAAAGCACTAAGAATCTTCTACAGCACTCAACTGATTGCATTGACATAATTTACTGTTTCATCTAGACATGAGAAATATACATGACCAATATCATGACACAAACTAGTACTTGTTCACCAAATGAGAAACAGATTGCTTGATATTACAAAAACTTACTAAAATACAAAAATTTAAACCAACGGTAAATTTAAAAAAAAGAGGCAAATTCACAGAATCTCTCATTAAATACTACTCATAAAAAACGCACATAAGTAACCAATCAAATATCTCATTATACATGGAAATATTGTCAGCAATTAACATTATATATATATATATATATATATATATTCGGAATTTTTATTAACAATTTAAAAAAATATATACAAGTTTATTTTAATAAGAAGCGTAATTATATATTATCAAATTCTAAACAAATTGATCAATACATTTAGCATATTATTATCACAAAATCATTTACAAAAGCATGACAATTGACCTATTTCAGTGCTAAAATGATAATTAAAAAGTACTAAAAGACAAACTTCTTTTTTATGAATCATTTCAAATATTCTATCAAAAAGTTTAGCAAATTTTGTAAATTTAATTCTAGATTTGCTTTATTACAACAGTTCTTTGCTTTTTCGTATTATTATTTTAAACTTTTCTTGAATGCCAATCTCACACTTTTCAATTAAATTCAAGTCAGGCAAGACCGAGAGATATTTTAAAATTCATTGTTTTATTTTTCAAACCAAATATTTCAAAAGTCCAGATGTGTGTGGCAAATTTCCACATTCTGTCTTTTGTATTATTGATCTTCAATTTTGTTGTACCAAGATGTTGACACTTTTTTACACTTTTCTTGCCACTTAAGATTTCTAAATACATACATTTTCTAGAATGCATAACCTCTCATTATATTTCTTCATTCATAAAAAGATTCATATAAAGAAATTCAATGTGACTTTCTTTCAATGATTAATTGTTTTTTTGGTGAACATATTTCAAAACTACACTGTTTATTAATATTCTTTATATCATTCTTAAACCAACCTAAAATCAATAGTCTACATCATTTTTCTTTTTCTGCAGTTAATTCCTCCTTTACAGTTCATATAACTTTCCGTATCTTTTTTTTACATTGTTGACTATCATAACACTATGGCCCACTTTTGGTGTAATTTTTCTGTTCAAGTATTCTTCCCTACTTTTTCTGATATCAATTTTTCACCGTTACCCATTTTATTTACTAAATGTAAGGCTTTAAAATACTAAGGTGATTTGGTCTTTTTGAGTTGATATTGTACTGTCAAGTCAACTATAAAACGGCTTAGTTATGATGGTTTTATAAACATGTTTTCAATAAGAACACTAATAATACCAACATAATTGCATCTATTTCAGTAAATAAACCTTCATTATTCCAATTAGTTAATGCCATTATAAAAATTTTAAAAATTGGGGTAAGATCAATTGTTTTGGAGTATGTGTTGTAAAAAACCAGAGACCAATAATGACATAAAAGATATAATAATGGAGAGGCTCTAACCCCCCGACCCCCTATAGAAGCATGGCCTACAAACTGAGAAGTTAAAGTTCTTATTTGTTCTCTCACTACCCACTCGTCTTGAACCATCTCTCATACAGGGGAATGTCGCAAGCACCACACCTTAGACGACTGCCATTATTACTCCTTGTTCGAAGTGAACACAAGTTCTCAATTATTTTTAGTGACTGAGTAGGCCACTTACTAGGCATCAGAGCTCCAGGAATAAACCCGCGTCTAGTGGACCATACCTACATCCTTTAACCACTTGGTATGTTACACTGGCATACATAAAAAACACTGCACTAAAATAAAATTTGTTTCTAATCAGCTTAGCTAAACGCAATTCATCCTTAAAAGTTATGATTAAAATGGACAACAAAACAGAAATGTAAAAATCCCAAAATGTGAGCTTGACTCCCTATTTTTAGGTACTAAATATTTTGTAGCATCATATGTTTCCAACTTGAGCGAAATCCTTCTCGACATATTTATAGATTCAATAACAAATGTCGGCAACAACAATGAAAATTATATAACATAGTAAAACAGTGCCAAAACAGTACAATTCATTTTACCAACCCACTATTCTAATAAATAAATGACACCACACAACCTAACATCATATAACAAAACCAATTCCGCCCTCAAAAGCTGATAAAAGGTTAGTCAAGTTAAACATAGATGGAGCATAAAAAAGTGTTTTCTTTTAACAGACCATTATAAAGTAACACAAACACTAATACATCTTACACAAAAACATTTATTGAGTGTATATCATATCACAAACGGTAAATTTTGATCACAAATTACAGCTTATAAAAGCTCATAAACCTTAGAAAGAGAATACTGGAATAATACTTCACATCACATAATTCTTTTAACGACCACAATTAAATGTCATGTCGCAATGCGTTATGAGCGTTTCTATTAGCAAAATGTCAGTCGTCATATCTGGCAGCATAGACGATTGCACCTCTGCTGGGCCGATTAAAGTTGGAGCAAAGACAGTGGCCAAATTATGAGGATTCATTTTATTAATTGCAGAATGCAAAGACACCCTACAAATAGTCAGCTGTTTTATTAAGAATACAAAAGAAAAACAAATGAATCAAATATTACCGATACAGGTGCTCTATCATATATTGTAATGTATTGTAATGACCTTTTGGAAGAGAAAGCAAAGCCTTTTTGATTGATGACAACCGCAACTCTAAGTTTTTGTGTTCTGTAATAATGCAATTAAACACTAAACAAACAAACAACTAAATAATCTTACGCATAGCTTCAATCAGCAGCGGATGAACAAGAAAAGTAATCAAAGGAATTGGAAGTAGTCGTAGGTATAACTTCAAAGCTCCTGTAATTACATTGATATTAGGATATTTATCCTGGCTTAGATCTGCTTTCTCTCCATCTAAAAATAAGCAAAATGTTAAATCAACGGCCACGCAATACTACAATCACACCTCTATCAAAAGCCATTTTAATAGCATCGATCTCCTCAGCAAAACCACTGAGACGATAAATTCCCTCTGTTGTAAGGCCTCTTGCCTCAACCTCAGCTACACATTTAGTAACAACAAATGGAAGACTTGTATTATGAGCAGCGAGGAGTGTAGTAAGTTCGATACCAAATACGCCTCGTATGTACTTCAGATCTGGGATGCAGTCGTTCGGAAATTTTTCAGAACACCTTGCTACAAAAATGTAACTTCGATTACTCATCTTTAAAAAGAACATAAATAAGACTATGGAAATTTTCCATGATTAATAGGCACTTACTATGAGCAATCATTCCACAGTCATCGCATTTTACTCCTTGGGCAGAAAACCCCCACAGGAAGTTTCCGCACAGCTCACACCAATTCAAGCCCTTAAAGGTGGTAACCTTGAACAAATGTGATTTCTCATATTTTTCAGTCACGCAAAAGGTATTTGGCTGCTGCTGCAGAGGGCTATGTGAATAGGCAAACACGTCGTTTGTTGAATTTACATTCCTGCAATACACATCATTACCATAGAAAAAGACTTAGTAGTCTGAACATACTTTGCTCGCTCTTTAGTTAAAGTCTGCAGTTTCCTCTTGTTAAGGGTCATGTAGGGGCTCTCCTGGTAGTTTACAGTGGGCAAACGCTGCAGAAAGAGGGGAGCTTTAAGCTCCAGGTACATCGTGACAAGGCCATCGGCCACCAGTGAGCGAACACAATCATATCGCTTCTCACGCACATACAAACCAGACTTAGGGTCGTAGAATAGTTTGTAGTGATGCACTTTGTCATTAAATCTTAAAACAAAAAAGAGAATTAAGATGAAATTTACATGCTCTGAATATCTTTTTCTAGATTTTCACTAAATAATTGCATCCCAACAGTACAACTCCAATAAAATTTATTACAAGAACATATTATTTTAGCTAAAAATTTGGATTTGTATGTGTGCTTGTTTAAAAGGAATGCAGTAACATAAAAGTGAATAAAGTCGTTTATTACTTAAGGTATATGAAATAACACAAAACAATCAATGTACAAACATATGCCATACTTGCACAATAATAATTACACCTAACATCATAAGACACTTTGTTCAAAGTCTTTCAACTCCAGCTCTTGATAGGTTCTTGTATTTTCTTCGATAGACGTTCACAACAATCAGTTAATAAAATAAACAATATACTGACATATTTCTTTCCAAATACTAATTCTGTATTTTTTTCGTCTTCATCCTAGAGGATGGATGAAAATGTAGCTGATAGAAGCTACTGTAATCGAACAATATTTCCATGTACTCAATATTATTCCACTCTCTACTTATTTTGATTAAAAATATGCAAGAATGCATTTTTCAACTGTCTTTTTTTTCTGTCCTTTAGTATTTCATTTACACATTTTGTATGTAAAGGGGAAAAAGGGAAAGGCATAGAAAGGAGAAGAAGAGGGAGAGGAGAAGAATGAGGGAAAGAGAAACTATCTTTAAGCCAAACATACTTAGGTCTCCCAGTCACAGTATATTTTGAAGCTTAAGTTGGGATAAGCCCATCAGTTCTTAAAAATTATCCTCTAAACTCAATATTTCACAAACATTGCGTTGAAAAGCTACCAAGCGTTGCCATGAAGTGTCACATGAATTGATTGTTCCCCAACTCCAATTACGTATAGGTGCTTGCTAAAAACTACGCTAAACCTTCGTCATCTATTAAATTATAACAAGTAAATTTATTTTTCTAAACTCAATAAAGAAAATCAGTGATTATAGCTAAATGAAGAAACTGTAATCAAATAAAATAATTATAATTAGTTTTTGAAGTTTTAATAATAACTAGAATCTATCTACAATTAATTTCCAACAACAGAGCTATCAAGATACACCAAATATTCAACCTAATTCGAAGATGTGGAGATCTAAATAAAAAATACTCATCTTTCACTTTCTTATCGAGATAAAGATAACGTTTCTGAAAACTCCTAGATGAATGAACTTTTATCATTTATAAAGTTATAAAATGCAACAGGTAACTAGAAGTCATCTTATTTGTACGTTCATTTAGAGAGTAAACTTCTTTCTCATTCTGATAATTTCTAATTATTTAATATATGTTCTACGATCATTGATCTATCAGTTATCATATCAGTATCTAAAAAATTATCAATTAGACTCGTTCACTTCAAGTGACAGTAACTAATATTTGGTTTTGTTAAATCATAAGTTAAACAGTTAGAAAATGGTCCTCAAAACTTGTAAATTTGTTAAAAATTATTGTCGTTTTTAACTCTGCTGCTTACGCTGGCGTTTAATTTGAAGGTTGAATATGAGTTTGTAAATATGTAACAAACCTTTGACAAAGTCTTAATTTTTGATAAGGGTAAACAACATGAAAAGTAACGTTGCTGTTCATTTCTTTGTATAATTTTAGCAAAATTTTACGCATTCATAATAGCCAAACCATTGAATGTATAAGAAAAATATTATGCTCGTAATTTTCTTATAGCAAAAGCTAACAACCTTAATTTTTGCGAAAAAACGAAAACATCATTTACATAATAACCCAATAGATTTTCAATGCATTTTTAAGAAGTTTACTAATAAATACTCATACAGTCGCTCTATAAAAAGATATAGTTGATCTGCATAAACAGAACACTGATAAATATATGAGCACTGCAATTACTTCAACCTTAACAAAAAACATCAACAAAATACAGAACAAGGTCATTCGTCACTATAATTATCAATACTGATATTATGCATTTTGATACTAATGTAAGGTCGTTTCATCAACTTGAAAATAACAAGAAGTAAATATAACATAATTTATATGCGAGCCTATCACTATAATCAAACTAAAGACAATTTAAAACAAGAACGGTGTAATACCGTAAAGGAAACTTTCTACAGCAATGCGAAATCATAACGGTCACTTCCGGTTGCCGTTAACCGATTTGGCTGAAAATCAATCCCATGAAAGGTACTGACCTAAGATGTTTGTATGCCAAGTTTGAAGTGAATCAGTTGGATAGAACGGAAGTTATCTTGTCTCCAGACACACAGAAAGACATGAATTTTCGAAATCGTAACGGTCACTTCCGGTTGCCGTTAACCGATTTGGCTGAAAATCAATCCCATGAAAGGTACTGACTTAAGATGTGTGTGTGCCAAGTTTGAAGTGAATCCGTTGGATATAACGGAAGTTATCTTGTCTCCAGACACACAGACAGACAGACAGAATGATAATCTCATTAACTTTCTACTATAAGCTCCACTATAGAAAGTTAATAACCTACGACAGACAAAACAAATTACTTCGAGCTGTACAGGTTGCAGAGGACTAGGTGTTATGAGCAACTGAGCTGTTATATTAGCAATTTTGCCATCTATTGACAGATTCCAAAAAAAATTTTCTTTTAAAAGTTGGTTGTTATGAGATTATTTTGAGCTTTTACTTCTGCAAATGAAACATTTGAATTCGTTTTTAAACATTTTAATATTTGATATAGGAGTGTAAGGGATTCTAAGACTTAGAAACCAAAATGTCAAATCCATCTACACAAGTGGCAAAAATAAATTGCCTCGTATACCAAGCTCTGGCTCACGGAACTCAGCGGGGGGGAGGGCGATAATTATCTAATATCAGTTGTCCCCACGTAATACGGCCCTTGTGGTTGGGCTAATAACCGCGCATTGGAACACGAAACATCACATCTCTTACAGGAAAGTAATGCAAGATAATAGAAGTGATGCAGAAACGTAAGCTATAAATACTAGGATTTTCTGAGACTAAATGAAAAGGAAATGGTTTCAAAAAATATACAAAAGGTACACTCTCGGATACGCTGGTATACCAGTCGAAAATAAAACGACAAAAAGAATAGGTATAATATTCAGCAATGAGATAAAAACAAAAGTACCAACTGGGAAGTCATCATTTTCAAAATGACAATAAACCTAGTCACAAAAAATAGAATACAAGTCTACATACACTAAAAATACTACTGTACAAGATAAAGCAACACTTTACAAAAATCTACAAAGATCCACAAAGAAGATGCAAAATACCATTCGACATCGTGTGGTTGGTTCTCGGGTTATAAGGCTGTGGTCGGAGTTTAGAAACTCTTGACGTTTCATCCACAACTGAGGCAGACATCTTCAGAAGAAAATCTTCTAAAAATTAAGTGACTGAAAAACACAACCAAAATCGGCTATGGTAGGCAAATCTTTTTTACCTTACAGCAACAGGGTTACGGACTGGATATGAAAAATTCTCAATAAACACGAGGTGGAAACCATTTATACTACCACCACTAAGATACAGGATTTGCTTAGACCAGCCAAAGATACAATAAACCCACAAGATACACAAGGGGTATACTGCATACCTTGTTCATGTAAGCAAGTCTACATTGGGACTATGATTACTACCAAAATCAAGGAACATAAACGTCATCTACGCCTCAATCAGCCCGATAAATCAGCAGTTGCAGAACATGCTTTGGAAAATTCTAACCACGAGATACAATTCGGGCAAACACAAGTTTTATCCAACTGTAGGAATTACTACCCGAGATTGTACAGAGAGTCGGTGGAAATTTATAAATATAAAAATAATTTTAACAGGGACGACGGATTCAATCTACCTAATTCTTTGGTTTATCGCTCTTAAGGGGCAAAAAACAGACCGCGATACGGCGAAAGAGCGAGTGACATCAGAAGTATTACCTGCAACGTCCCGATTGACGTCAGCAGCTAGCCCGATCACGTCATCTACCATCCCGGTGACGTCAACCACGCTCCCCCCCCCAACACCATCCATACCATACTCGCACGAGTATAAAAGCAAAAACGAACGGGACAGCCACTTAATTTTTAAAAGATTTTCTTCTGAATATGTCTACCGCAGTTATGGACGAAACGTCAAGACTCCAACCACGGCCTTATAACCCGAAAACCAACCACATGATGTACCATAACATCGACCTTGAAAGCCTTCGCATCTATTTACCATTCGACACGTAGTCATTATTACAAGTAAACTCAAAATTACAGTGATTTTCAGAACATGAATGAAAAATATATTTGAAATGAAATGTGAAAGAAAAAGAGGTAAAGGAAAACCTAGACTGATGTGGGAAGATAACATCTGTAGCGGAGCGAATACTCGAAAATATTTCCTACAACGGTCATATTTTTAATGGCTTTAGGGTCGGTTGATGCAGACCGGAATTAGCCCGTTTTAAATTAATTGGACAATTGATTTCTTTTACCTGCCAAAATTATGGTAAATATATTCTTTCGTTCCCTCAGGAGGGACAAGTTCCAACCCTTACCTGCGACCGGTTTACAAACGACAAAAAATAGTAGCACCCGGGTAGAAAGCGACGAGCCCTCACCAGGTGCATGTCTGCTTAGTGAAATTTTGTCGCTTGCTATTTTTAACTTGCCTGCCATGGCACCGCATACATTCAAATATACGTTTCGTCGATTGTGTTTATATTTACAATTCACCACTCTAAAACCTATACATCCAAGAAACAGCTAGAAAGAGAGAGCATAAGTTAGCACAAATCCAGACGCTTGCAAAGGACAGAAAAAATTCAAATAATGACTAAAATCCCCAATACTGTGAGGTAAAATAGGTGAAGAATAATAAGAAGAAATTTGATATAAGTAAAGAGTTTTATTAGTACTTTATCCTGCCTGATTCACATCTTAACTGGATTGAAAATACTCAAAAAAATATCACTACTTTTAGCTTCTCTATGTTAGCTGTTACTTAATTTAAAAATTGACTATCAATTTGTATGTGTACAACACATCCCAATTGAGAATTTTTGCTTTGCCAAGAGTTTTTGGAATATATTATATACTTTGTCACAAGATCTGACAAAGTTTTAGAGGGATTATTCTTCGTTAATGTTTAAATATACATTTTTAATTTTAATATGCTAGTTATATGGTTTGTTAGCTCTATCATCTTCAAACATAAAGTTATAATAGATTGTAATATTGCCATATACTTGTATACAAAGTTATTCTTAATTGCTTGATAGACATTTGAAAAATAACAGTGACATACTATCATAATACAGGTTGGATTCAAAGATTAAATAGCTGTTTGAGAGTCTTTGCAGAGGGACAAACATGAATATGATAAAATATTTAGCTGGAAGCTTGCTTTACTAGAATGTTATATTTAGTCATTGTTTGTTGTTTACACCTCATTACATATTTATTCTTATCTGATGGGTTTTGCCCAATAAGTTACTGTGTGTACCTAACTATCACATTCGCCTTATTTGCCAGTGTGTGATTCTATTTCTTAAACGACTAGAATGATAATAAAGGAAAATGGGATTGTCTTTTAAATGATGTTGTTAAGTGGAATTTTTTTAAGGACTTGATAGTTATTTGCAATTTATATAATGAGTTTTTATTAACAAGCTCTTTTTGTATTAACAGGGAAGCCTTGTACATTCCACTTTTGCAAGTTTCGCTTAGTTTTCGCAATTTGTGGCACTCAATCTGCATGTAAAAATATTTGCCCGTTTTGTAATATTGTGCATGAGTAAGTTGTGAATTTTTTTGGAAGGGGGTCAAATCTCGGAACAAATGAAATCTTCATGTGCATGTTTAAAGCGCTAATCAGTAAAGGAGTTCTATTTAGACTAAAGTATATGATAATTTGAATGTATCAAAGTCAATATTTAATTTATAGGGTGTGGTTAGCATAATTGTAAATTCCTACTTTTAAACAAAATTGAAATTGCAAAAATTTACCCTACGGTCATCTTGCACAACTTGTTGATACAATCAGATTGCTGAGAGGAAGGTTACTGTAAAACCTTTTAAAGGAGAAATGGCTATTATCCTTTATAATGGAATCCTAGTTATGGCGTTATGATCTTTTTATCCTTTTACACCTTATGTTGATTCCACTGATTTATTATATACCAAAGGTTTTAAATATTATATATAAATATGATATAAAAATAATTTTCCTGCTTCAAATGGAAACTTAATCACCTTAATTGAATTAAATGTTTGAGACAATTGCACAAAGGACATAAAACAGAATATCAAAAATATTGTCAATTTTAATGATTCTTGGAGAAGTAAGGGTCTGTAGTACTTTTTGTAAAAAAGTCACATGTATTTTTTTGCTTGATGATTTGCGTATTAGAGTTATCTAAAAATCGGCCAAGATCAGAAAAATGACACACTATTTACCCTTATCAAAAACCAAAATGTTAAAGATGTGTTGTACACATACAAATTGATAGTCAATTTTTAAATTAAGTAACAGCTAACATAGAGAAGCTAAAAGTAGTGATATTTTTTTGAGTATTTTCAATCCAGTTAAGATGTGAATCAGGCACTTAAAAAATTCCACTTAACAACATCATTTAAAAGACAATCCCATTTTCCTTTATTATCATTCTAGTCGTTTAAGAAATAGAATCACACACTGGCAAATAAGGCGAATGTGATAGTTAGGTACACACAGTAACTTATTGGGCAAAACCCATCAGATAAGAATAAATATGTAATGAGGTGTAAACAACAAACAATGACTAAATATAACATTCTAGTAAAGCAAGCTTCCAGCTAAATATTTTATCATATTCATGTTTGTCCCTCTGCAAAGACTCTCAAACAGCTATTTAATCTTTGAATCCAACCTGTATTATGATAGTATGTCACTGTTATTTTTCAAATGTCTATCAAGCAATTAAGAATAACTTTGTATACAAGTATATGGCAATATTACAATCTATTATAACTTTATGTTTGAAGATGATAGAGCTAACAAACCATATAACTAGCATATTAAAATTAAAAATGTATATTTAAACATTAACGAAGAATAATCCCTCTAAAACTTTGTCAGATCTTGTGACAAAGTATATAATATATTCCAAAAACTCTTGGCAAAGCAAAAATTCTCAATAAGTAAGATCCCAAAAATAGAACAAAGCGGAGAAGCAGTATAAATTTCCAATTACCAACTCTAAGTCTTTAGCAAACATGAGAACTATTTTTAATGAGAAAAAGATCATATACACTGATTCCTTCGTTGTTATAGATATGTGCTGTAATTTAATGGGAGAAACCCTTAAGACAAAAAGAAATGTGTAATAAGGTGTTTATTTCCATAAATAAAATACTTCTCCAAATCTGTTGTAGTATTTTTATTATTAATTAAAAGATCCTACCGAACATGAGGGTCGTTTGGTGTAATATTAAAGACAACAATTGGAACTTATAAAGTACCTCATTTTTGGGCACAGCTTGTTCAAAGTTCAATTCGCTTGCTTTCACATTTCTCCATGTTTTCAACGCCTCCAGAAAAGTTTATTTCCTCAAAGCCCTCAAATTACTCATTTACTGTGTATCATCTCTTTGTCGGACTCAAATTCTTGTTGAGTTAAATGTATTTTGAGTTTCGAAAACAGATAATAAATTTAAAACTTTAAATTGACGAATTTTTGCTCAAGAACACAGCTTCAATGCGCTGCTGTATTATTGCAGTAAAACGTCAATTGTTTTGGACATTCCCAGGCGTTTATTCGTGATTCCTGCCTTCAATCTATCTAAAATCTTTCTCTTTCTCAAGGTAGTTGATCAGAATTCATTTCACATTTTTCGTGAACAATCTACTGTTTCTTTTTCGTTTTATGATAAATCCAATTATCGTCCTTAGTCAAAAAAGACCATAAATACCTGTAAGATTCTTCTTAAATACAGTCTGTTGGTCTTTGCATACAAATTGGTTTTTACTCTGGAGTGAATAGGCATGGCACGATTAGTGCACAGTTCTTTTATATGTAATTAATTCATTATACAAAATAAAGTGAACTCTCCCAATCAAGATGTCTAAGACTATTTTGAAACTTCCAAGGTCTTATATGTTTTTATGTTTATTCTGCCACGCTTAAATTTGTTTATTCAAAATTGACTGGTTCCATAGGAAGAACATAAATCATTTAAGAATTTCCATTTTTTCTTAAAAAAAATAAAGCCAAAAATTCCAATCCTATCCATTTTTCACTATCATTTGATATGTTTGTGATTAAGTAACTGAAAAAATAAATTAACGTTCAAAACGACTTGTAACCATACTAGGTTGTTTAAAGTCGTTCGCGTTTAAAACATTTTTGGACAACAATGTTGAGCTCATTAGAAAGCTCGTTTTCTCCCAAAAATTTTGATATATAACACGTAATTTTTATTTCTCAAAATGCAGCCCATCCATCTCAACACACTGCTAGGTTCCCTTGGAAAACCAATCCCATTTTTTAAGACAAAAATCTTTTCCTCAGAGGTCACTATTATGCACCAGAAGTTGATGTCCTGCAGGTTCTGGAGAAGCTACTAACAGACTTGCACTCGCTTTTGGCTTATTCCGGCTTTAGTTCATGAAGAATGACGCTCTAACGCTCGCTCTGGAAGCTCAGTGCATGTAAAAGACACTTGTAAATTTCTTCAGATACCATCGTAAAACAAGGATGAAGTACGACAAGTTATATACCAAGTTCTTAGAAAAAAACTAGCTTTCTAATACGCTCAAAATTGTACCAACTTGGTAAAAATTAAAAATAAAAATGACTTTTGGGACAACCTAGTCTAATACTTTTTTTCCTCCTTAATGTATGTCTTCCTTGGTGGATCCATGTTCACTGCAGTCTATGGCTTATTGTGATTACCCTAATACAGTAAACTCACAACCAATATGTAATTGATGTCCCCTGAATCAACTACAGGTCCTTTACAGGGTGTGTCTATAGTATAATACTTATTTATATCTATTTATAAGAAGGGAATTTTATGACTTCATGCTGTCATCCTCCATAAATATGCAAAACTATCTAAGTAGAATAGTGCATTAACTATCTAGTGTGTTTCATTACCTTTTTTGGAGTATTTAAATAAAAACTTCAAATCTTGACATAGGAGAAAAACCTTTTAATTCATATATCATGCCACATCGGAAGTAGCAGAACTATCAGCATTTAAACTTGGTTATATCAAGCTTTGTTGCTCTTGACATTATCACCTTATTTTCCTTAAAAGTTAAAAGGCCAATACCAATAACAAGACATATCCAGTGAGACTACATATTTACAAATTAACAATATAAAAAATAAACGCAAGATGTGTATGCATTACAAACTAAAATTTTTAAAATCTAAAAAGCAATAATGCAGAGGATAGTAAATACATTTCTTATACAACTGGTACACTTTATTTTAAAAAGCCAGACGAAAATTTAAAAAAGCAGTCATTTTACTGCATCATTTAATAACTGTGATTTTGCAATTCAGGAAAGTGTGGGACTTTCATACTGTAATGTTTCAAAAAAAATCCTTTTAAAGGAAAACTGAGCACTAAAACAATGCATTGTAGAACCTTCCAGAACGTTTGCCATAATTCAGGTGAAATGATAAAACAAATGAATCACTAAGACTCAAATATACTTTCCTGGTGACTACAAGAAACAAATTTTAATTCGCACAAGCATTCTATATTAAATAAATCTCTATTTATGTTAAACGTAAACATGTCATTGACATAAACTGCAATGAAGTGCCAGTTGTGTTTATACTAGATATGACAGAGTGTGGACAAAGATGAACTGTGCCTTGCCCAGGTAAACACAGTCATTTTCAACATAATCAACACCTTATTATTGCATGTCAGCTGTCGCGCTGTAATACAACTACTCCCATTGAAAATATATATAATAAACAGACACACAAAAAGGTAACGTATATCAATCACTTACTTCAAACTTAATGTATGAAACTGTCCATTAGCAGATCTGCTTTTTCTCACAAGATAGGCTCCGTTGGGCTGCACACTCAGTAGGTTTGCAGCCTCGATGTGTGAGATATCCCCGTGGTAGTCGCGGCCTAAGTAGCTCGGAATGTCCAGCGACAAGTCAGTGCTGATCACGGGAATTGGCACGGGTGCATCCAGCTGCATCCGATACACTAAAACGAACGATTAGGCGGTTGTTTACAGCGGGCTCCAGCTGCGCTTGGCAGTAGGAATGACATACATTTCACGAAAAAGCATGCAGGAGGATATAGCTGGTTACAGACATATTCCTCCATTTCTGAGGCGCAAAAGCGTAAAGCCAGCATCGACCATCACTCGCGCTGCACTTATCTTAAATAAATAAACAAGAAAACTAGGCTGTGTATCTTACGATCGTTCTTCCAGACTGCGTGCGTCGGGGAGTGGGAATCCAGGCCCATTTTATCTAATCTGCTTGTTTACACATCCATTCCTTTAAGTAATTAACATGCTATGGGAGTAAATTAGAAGGAATTCGTTCACATTCCACTGATATGAATGTTGCTCAAGCCACTTTACTTTCCTCACTGTTGGTAGTTTGTTTTCCTCACTGTTGGTATCAGATTTGAATTTTAAAATAACTCATAGAGATGGGTACAAGTTACTAATACTTTCCTTGCACACATCTGTTGAATCCATTCATTTTATTTCAAATTCATTGAATTTACTGCTTCAATTATTATTGCTCGCAATATGTATTTATAGATACCAAAAACTGTGTATTTTCAAATTAATATATATCTTATTTTTATATTTTTAATTACAATTTCCATTTCTTTTACAAACCATATATGTATCTTGTATTTTCGATTCTACTACCATAAAGGTTTCCATTTTCATTTATAAACTTGTTAAAATTATTGAGCTTAAAAGATTATCTGCCTCATTTTAATTCACTTTTTTACAGTGGTGTCTAGCACAATATTAAATATCATCCATGTCTTCTTGTCTAACTCTTGCAATGATTTCAGAATGCTTTATTTCGTTTCGTGTTGCTTTCACATTGGCTATTGTATGGTGCGGTGTCGTTTTAATTAATTTTATTCGCTTACCCACACACACTATGCCCTTAGTTTTCAAAGTGTCTTCACTGGCAATCTCAGTGGTTCTTTCATCTCTTGCCTCAAAACCGTCTATTGTAGGCAATCTAGTAGTGCAATAAGTGCTCATTATCAGTTACATAAAATAAAAACTTCATTCTGTATAGAGCTAGTTCTGGATAAATATCGTTGGAAGCATCAACCTCAATATATACAAAATAATCGTTACTAACTTCGTCTTTACTGATTATTCACGAGAGATAAATTTTAAGCTCTAATTATTACTACTACCCCCACCACTACAACCACGAGATTTTTTACAAAATTATAATTAGAAACCATTTTGTTTGTCTTTGAAGTGACTAGGGGGGATGTAGTCACATTAAAACTTCAGGTACTGTGCTTGTCGTTACCTCCATTGGCCTAGCGGATACTACACGGCATTCTCGCGAGTTTTATCTTTCTAAAATGTAGCGTTGTAATAATTAATCTAGAATGCGTTGTACATAGCATTAACTTTTAACATGCATTTTTGAACTTTTTAACGTTTAACATATTCATATTGATCAATGCTGCCGCGATCCTGTCTATAGCTTCCAACGCTTCCAACAAGTTGGTTTCCGCTATAAAGAACTTAAAACATTTCTCATAGTATATATTGTCAAGAATTCGGAAGAATTTGTTGTTGTTTCGAGCGCTCCTTTCGAAAGTTTATCAATATATATGTACCTTATCTGACAATAGCATGAAGACAATATTTTGAAACCAGTTATTACAGTTTTGATGAGATCTTCTATGTTAGTATTCAATTATCAACGAACACTGTAAATATCCTTCAGATAACCTCTATTGTATACCATGTTTTATAAGAGAAAACCCCACGCGTAATTTTAGTTTTAAGTTTGTTTTATACGTGGACTGCTCGATATCTGTTGCAAAAATCTAACAAAGCAAATATTTAACGTTGGAAACTTTATTGTTTTTCAAAATATTCTCTCTGGCAGTCAGTACATTGTAGCTTACACTGGAACCAATTTTCATAACATTTTTTTCATAGCGAAACAGATATCTCCAAAACATGGGTTTTGAACGGATCAACGACCTCTTCTGGCGTCAAAAATCGTTGCCCACGCGGTTGGTTCTTTACGTGTAGGAACAAAAAGAAATCCTTATGAGCCAAATCAGGACTGTATGGCGGATAACCCATCAATTCAACGTTTTGAGTGCTGAAAACGCTAATTGTTTGCGCCGTTGTGTGAGCTCTTGGTGTCATGGTGGAGAATGATTCGGCGTCGCCTGTTGGTTTTCTTATTTCTCCGAAGACTTCTGGCAAACAAGTGGTTGCGTGCCATTCAGCATTTCTTTCGACCAATTGACACGGGCCTGTTTTTGAGCGATTGTTAACTTATACAGGATCCAATGTTCACGGTTAAATGTTCATACAATATCGAATGTATGCTAGTCATACCAACACCTAAGGATGCCTGAATTTCACGATAATTTACATGACGACCTTGCTGTATCAGCTCGCGAACGGCATCTATATTCACAGACGATTTTGGGCGGCCTTCTTTAAATTCATCCGCCAGCAAACTACGACCACAATTAAATTCATTGGGCCAATGATATATAGTGGCTCTGCGTGGGGTTTCATCACCAAAAGTTAAAGTGAGTTGATCGAGGTACTGTTGTTGAAATAATCCACGTCGAAAGTTGTAAAAAATCGTCGCACGAAAATGTCCATGAGTTAAATTCCATTTTTTGGCCAAGCGGGAATTTTCAACTTAATAGAATCAAAACAAGTAACGTTCGTGTAACAAACCGTTCTGAGTACGTACGCTGTCAAAAATGTCAAACTGTATGAAGCAAACGTCAGATCGCATCTAAGGCATGCAAGGTTGTCAATTCGCAATAGATATCGAACAGCCTACCCATCAACCATCAGTATGCAAAGTAATTCCATGTCATCTTATTCAATATGGATAAGTGTATCTAGCAGAATTCTGCGAATTTCTTCACTTTAAGTTCAACGATGAGGCAAAATCTTTTTTCGGAAATAAACCTATACGTGCTGTGGACGAATCGTGTGCGAGCGTCTCTCTCTCTCTCTCTCTCTCTCTCTCTCTCTCTCTCTCTCTCTCTCTCTCTCTCTCTCTCTCTCTCTCTATCTCTCTCTCTCTCTATCTATCTATCTATCTATCTATCTATCTATCTATCTATCTATCTATCTATCTATCTATCTATCTATCTATCTATCTATCTATCTATCTATCTATCTATCTATCTATCTATCTATCTATCTATCTATCTATCTATCTATCTATCTATCTATCTCTATCTATCTATCTATCTATCTATCTATCTCTATCTCTCCTCTGTTCCCCACCTACACTGTCTTTAACTTTCACCCTCTTTCTCTTTCCCCTCTCTCCATCTCCTCCCACTCCTCTGCCTATCTATGTGCGTTTGCGCACACACGCGGTTTGTGTGTATTTCAATAAAACTTTATACACATTCATTAGGTGACTAAATTGGCAAAAATTGGCATAGAAATGAGGAAAAACATCTTACAAATGTTTTTGAATTTTTTCTAACTTCCACGATTCTCTCCAAGTTTGAACTAAATTTGGGACATATATTTCTCAAATATGTATTTAGGTATGGTTTAAAATATATAATATTGGTTAAATGAGAAGAAAGATGTAGTTGTAAATATATATCGACTTCTGGTTAGAATTACGACAAAACGAAATATACCTACGTCTTGATAGCCTTGCCACAAGAGATTTTTTCGTTTTAAATTTCTCAGTTGTAGGGAGAGGGTATGTTGTATTTAGACCTACTCAGGCTCAGTCAAATGAAATAATGAGATTGTTATATAAGGGAAAATTGTTCAGAAATTTTCCACTTTTCCCTCTTCCCACTGCTTCCAAAAATATTCATTTAAAATAAAAAAGCTCAAATAATATGCCTTATTTTTACATTTGAAGGTAGCACTTTTTGCCAGAAAGTGATTTTAGTTTTGTAAATATTCAAGCCGTAAATGTTTACAACCTTATAATTTTTTCAACATATGTGGCCCATGGCCGCTAGATTACCCAATGCTTTCCTATTTTTTAAATATGTGAGTATACATTAAACCACAGCTAATAAATACGTGAGTATTAAAAGATCAGTGCATATTAAAATGAAATTAAAATTGTAAAATGAAGAATGGGAATAAAGGCGAAAGCAATATAAAATGGTACCTAAATACAACTTAAAAATGAGATAAATGGTCAAAAAAGACAATATACATATTTAAAGAGAGAAACGCACATCAGTTTTTATTTCTTTTTGTTTATTTAGAATCGTTTGATCTATGTTCCTGGTAGTACTACAGCCTCATCGACTTATTGTGCTTCTATTATTTTCTTTGCAACGCCTTTTCCAGTATCCTTGTTTCTTGTACCAATCTGTACAAGTTTCTTATTGGATAGTTACTGTATTCTTCCGGATCCATTATTGGTTTTCCATAAATAGCTTGCTTCTTATAAGCTAAAGCCTCGTACTCGTATAAGATATGAATGGCTGTCCCTAGTTCTCTGCCATATTGCCTGCAGTTCAGGTCTCTATAGTACAACCTTATTTTGTTAAAGTGTCCTTTGATAAAACAATGCCCTGTGATTAGACGTATAATAATTCGTAACTGATTCCTGATTTGTACTAACAGTTCTTCAGTTCGTTTACGAGATGGTCTTTTGATAAAGATTTTTCATGTCTTTGTTCCGATACATTTCCCGGTATCTTTTCAATCTTGCTTTCTATGATCTGTTTGTATACCAGATAATTTTTTCGGGTCTGTTCCTATTGCTTAATAATAATAATGGTAAGACTCTAATGCCACGAGTGGGAACATGACCTGCACACATAAGAGAGCTTTAACTTCTCAGTTCGAGAGGTTAATGCTTTTATATGTTCGCTACCATGCCAGATCGTCGCGTACCATCTCTCATGGGGGGCGATGTGTCAATCACCGAGCCTTAGACGAGCGCCCTTGTTCGAAGTGAATGCAGGTACTCAATTATTTTTAGTGGCTGAGTGAGTAGGTCATTCGCCAGGGATCAGAAAGATCCGGGAATGAACCCGGGTTCGTCCGCACCGCAGCCCGCGCCTCAACCACGGGACCGCGCTGACTTACGATCTTGTTGCTTATTACGTTTATAAATTTATTTCGATTCATATTAACTTTGAAATTTGGCATCATATGGTCTGTTTTCATACTTATAATTTTCAAATGTCTCGTTTCCATATAATCTTTATGGGTGCTTTATACAGAGTATTATGAGATACTCCTGCCTCTACTATGATTTCAAAATAAAGAGAAGCAAGATCTAGTAGTGTCTCCATTTGCCGCTGTTGGTGTTCAGACAACCAAGCCTTTGTATCTTACTTAATACGGTTATAACGATTATTTGCGTCAAAAGTGCATATAATATCATAGGTTTGACCATCGTGGTCTATATTCAATACATTACTTTTGGTTTTAGACCATATATTTTTTCGTGAGCTCGTGTGGCTAACTCTAGTGTTACCTCCGCCTTCATTTTGAGTTTTTGAATGTGTTGGTTACAGCTAATTTTTGAGTTTAAAATCACTCCAAGATATTTACCTCACCTAATAACTTCTCTGGAGTAGTATAACTAAGTTATCTAAGCATCCCAGTGCGTAGAGCATTCTATTCGAATGTTTTTAACAGCTAGTCTTATAGGGTTCCACAGTAATGAAGACAGAATGCCCCCTTCGGGCATCCTCTTACAATCCGAGCCGTAATTGTTTCACCCATCAGAGATACATATTATAATCTTTCTTTAAGTACACTAACTATTCACCTACAGCTTGTTTCGTCGAGTACTTTACTTCTCAACGCTCTATTTATTGAATCTAGGGATGTATTATCATAGGCTTATTCAATATACAAAAAGACAGTTTTTGTTTTCTATAGCATTCTTCACTCTGATAACAAGTAGATGCAATGTTTCTGTCTATACTTCTGCTTTATATGTATATTGGTCTAATACACCATCCCTGATATGACTGTCAAGCGATTTTTATAGTTTTTGTCAAAAGACATTAAACTGATTAGTCTTAGAGCCTTAGCCTCATCCTGTCCTATTTTTCCAAGTTTTGATATAAAAGTAACTTTAATTAGTCTCCAGAATTTTGATATATATTCCAGAGTAAAACTTGCTCTGTGCATTTCACACATCCTGTAATATAGAAAACTACTTCTCTTCTACAACAAAATAGAATGAATTCCGTCAAATCCCGACGATTTATATAGTTGGAATGAGTTAATTGTCAATTTTATTTTGTCTACATCTATAACTTTCTGCATCCTGCCAATTTTCCCTAAATACTCACTTTAGGGGTTCCAGTTTTGATCTTGGTGATATATTAACAACCTGCGACCCCGATAAGTGTACCCTGATTAGTTCTTTCATTGTTTCTTTTACAGTATTGGCGTGTTTTCCTGTTTCCGTTTTAAGAGTAGTTATAAGACTATAGAATTTAGCACCTTCTTGGGTGATTTTTACCTCTTCACAGTGTCTCCTCTACGTATCTCCTTTGAATTTCCTCAAAGTCTTGTTCTATTCAGTTAAGATCTTCTTATAACTACCCATACCCCCGAATTACTTGCTGCATTAAAAAGCTTCTAAAAAAGTTTTCATTCCACCAGGACATATTCCTGTTGGAATTCCTTTTTACCTGAGGATAGTTATCTTCATACGCTGAGATCACAGTATCTTGCTGCAATCTCCAGCTCCGTACTATTCCTGATCGTTTTATTCAATCCTCTAAGATTGTGTTCTAGGTCTGCTTGGTAGACTTTCTAGTTTGTCTTTCGAGGGTTATGATAGGTTTCTTGTATAGGGCTGATACCCTCTATTTCAAAGTAGGTGTACCTATGGAACAAAGCTACTAGCAAACATAGTAATTATTGTTATATCTGTAACCTTCTTTCTTCAAGTATTAATAACGGTAAATTTATTGACTACGTATTGTACGTCTAAATTATTTGTGACAATAAATTGTAGTAAAGAATCACTTCGTTCATTGGTGTTGGTGCTTCCCCACGTTATTATCATAGTCAATGATAAGTTGCGAGTTATTTTCTCTGCATTTCATCACCAGGTCCACTACTTTTTTGACGGTAAAGTGGGATCATTGTGAAATATGCCGATCCCGGCATTAGCTCCCTCAGCCCATTCTCATTCCCCGCCCTTAACCTGACTACAGTTACGTTTTAAATTATTTGTAGAATAAAAACTCAATAATAAAAATCCAGCAAAAATAATAAAGTATAAACTTAAAACCCTTTAAAATATATACCCACAAAAGATTAGAGGTTCAATTAGAACCAAATATGGAGTACCCATATCCAAAATAACCGTCTTTTATAGAGTTATTACAGAAAAGTGAACGAAGAAGTATATAAATAGTAAACCTGCAAAGCTTGCAACGCATAGTGAAGTGGCGAAGCAGTCTCCCAAATTTGAGAACCCTCTAGTTGACTTTTGACCAATCAGTTTCAAAATCACTAGCAAACAAGCCTTTTTGGTCACCTTTGGTCGATTGGTGAAAACAGAATTTGGAAATTCCCAGCCGTTCTCGAGTTTTTGCTCAGACGGACAGACAGACGAACAACATGAAGTTAGTAAGTGACTCCGCTTCTCTTCGCCACTTAATAAAAGAATAAAGTTACGTGGAAAAACAATTTTGGGAAAGAAAAAATAATTAAGATAGAAATAGAAGTATTTACCCTGCTCATATAAGTATATTCCAAGCAAAACTTTGTAGAATCAATTTACCTTTGACGAAAACTATACCGGAATGTTATTATGTTGGATAGTTAATCAGTTACCAAGACATTGAACTCATGCAACACCTTTTCCAAGATTGTATAGAATTTAAAGCATTTGTTGAATACATTAGAAAGCTGAAAGTCCCTTTAGTTGATGTCAAACTACGTACAAATAGAGAAAAATAAAAAAGTAAATCTCCTTTTTCCTCTTTCTTATCAAGAAAGCAGCAACTTCGTCACTCAAACAGAAATACTTCTTAAAAAAGAAAATAAAAAGAAACAGCTAACATACTATCCAGGCTTGAAAAGATCTAAAGCTTTACTCAGCAAGTTTGGCAAAAAATACTATGAAATAAATAAATTTTAGGAACACATTGCAGTCAAAGTGCCAAAAAAAAATTGTAGTAAGGTAGAGGAAATCCCGATACATATTCTGACTGTAGAGTGATCAATCCAGACATATAATATTTTAAAAACCCAACACAATCCTTAAAAAAATAATGTCGCGGAAGCCAAACAAAGTTCTTACCTTACTTGAAGATATAAACGTAATTTTGAATACTTCCTTTGAATACGCCTTAAGACACGATACAATATACTCTAGATATATCTATTATATTTATATATCCATCAATCACTCTAATGTCTGTATTTTAAGTTTAAAAAATCTACACGGTGTCTAAAAATACATCTAAATAGGCAAAAACAAAAGTACTGTGCTATCTTATTACGATAAAGTAGATGTTTTGTATGCTCCAATAAAATGAGGTATTCCAACATTGCAAGGCGGAAGTTAAGAAATTACCTTACTTGCTTTTCTTTTTGACCATTAGATTAGAGACACAGAGGAGCGATTATACAGTTTTTACATACGTTATTCAACTTTGCTATGTGATTGTATCACATGTTTTCACATGCGTATTATAAGTTACATCACAATAACTTGAAAAAGTATTATTATTGCTTAATAAATTTCTCATAATAAATTTACTGGTTTCTTACAATTTAGATAAGACATGGTCTCAATTCAGAGATATAAAGACAAGAGTTGTAAAAATATTTAATACAGAATATCGTTTGAATCCCCTAAAATATGATTAAGAAGATTACACTGCTATAGAATACAATTTTCCAAGACCATAAAATTAGCTTAGACGAGGAATATTTAGAAATATTAGGTTAACAATTCCAAATCAATTGTTGAGAACAAGATCTACAACCTCCTCATTCAATCGCGTTGATTTATTAACAAACTATTACACATTTACGAAAACCTAAATACGGCCAATTTAATTTCCGAATCTTAAAAATAGTATAATGATCGATGTATATCAAATAACATTTCTACATCAACGACGAAACAATGTCAAACGATAACAGTAAATTAGAAGATACTGCAATAACACAATTAATACCGAAATTGACGAAATCACCTGCTACGCCAATAGTTGAAAATTCAACAGCTTCAGCTGAAAATTGAAAGCGGAAAAGTAAACTTTGAAAACTAGTTTAGCGTAACTGAGTCAATATTTCAATCTTATCACATTTTTAGAGCCGCAGGCCCTTAATAGTATATTATCAGTAATTACGTCGAGCGATGCCGATAGAGATAATGCCTTTGATATTGCATATTAAGTTACTGACGTATTTACGTTTATATGGTAAAAGTTCAGCATTAAACATTCATTACAAGACGCTTTGGTTACTCAATGGTACCCAGTGAACATCTCAATGATATAACTTTTTTATTGACGTTGTCTCCAAAGATTTGTTTATTTAAAATAAATTGCTTTTTCTGTTTATATATGTTAATTTATAGGTATATAGGTCGACACTTTATAAATTGCAAAATTTGTTCCATTCTATGACAATTGATCCAATGTTTACTTATTTGTTCATTCTATCGTTTATCAGAATCTATCCATATATATAATTAACTCATTCTTGCTAGTGCCTTCAAGCAGACCGAACGTGCGTGCCGAGCTATACCCGAGTTATCACAACGGCGGAACCGCAGCCGTAGCCTTGCTTAAGGTCAGGCAAATTTATATATTTATTAATTTAATTTCAACGTTTAACTCAAGTGATAAACAACTGTTTCCCTTTTAAAAACCGTAACAATTTATAATTTTTAAAACACATTATATCTCGCAAAGATGTTCCCAACCGGGAATGGGCCCGGTTTAAACACCAATATGTATAAATACACCCTTATGCAGCCACCTACATTACTTCAAAATCAAATACCAGCACAAATGCCGCAGGCACACAATTACCAATTAAATCCAGCAGCTATAAATATGCAACTTCCACAATTTTACCAAAATCAAGTAACAACAGAACAATTCCCACCACTTCCTATTAAACTCGCTCCTTTAAATAACACACAGCCTTTAATGCCGCCAAATAATAACTACAACGACACAAAATCAACGCAAGAAACTTTCGATTGCACGACCAGCGAAGACGAACAAATGGAGAATGACTCTGAAATTACTCTCATCCCTGGCAAAGCGTCACAAACAAGAGAAAAAGGTTTAAGATCCAAACAGACTCCGTAAATCCCCCTCAAACTATAACAACAAACAGATTTCAATCACTCGCCGAAGCAGATACTAATGCCATTCAAACTCATACTAACAATTCGAACAATATGAAGAACAATACTCAGCCGCAAGACCCGAAACCACCCCCTATTTACGTTTATGGAGTTACCAACTACAAAGCTATGACCGAAAATCTATCCCTTGTCACAGATGACGAAACTTACTACACTAAAACCTTCCCAGATAATACAGTAAAAATAAATGCACGGAGACCCGACACCTACAGAAAATTAATCCAGCACATGAAGGACAGAAAAATAGTATATCATACTTACCAACTAAAACAAGACAGGGCCTATAGAGTTGTCATACGCGGTCTTCATCATTCAATCCCGTTAAAAGATATAACAACAGAACTAGCTGAAAAAGGACATAAAGTCAGAAATATCATCAATGCACGGCACAGAGTTACAAAAAATCCACTACCACTATTTTTCGTCAATATAAGTCCGCAAAGTAATAATAAAGAAATTTATAACATAGAATTCCTTCAAAATACAAAAATAAGAGTTGAACCACCAAAACATAAAAACACTATAATACAATGCACCCGATGCCAGGCCTATGGACACTCCAAATCGTATTGTATGAAAGCATACAACTGCGTTAAATGCGGCAAACCACACGATTCAAAAAGCTGTAATAAAACCAAAGACACCCCGGCTACCTGCGCACTATGTGGCGGATGGCACCTTGCCAACTACAAGGGCTGCACAACTTACAGAGATCTATTAAAATCCAGAAATAAACACAATCCAAACCTCACAAATAAACCAATCCTCGAATTACATTCAAGTACAAATCCAGCTTCTCAACAGATAACACAACAGCCTCCTCAAACTAGAGGTAGTTATGCCCATGTAGCCGCAGGAGCAACAAGTAATCAAAATAAAAATAATAATAATAATGACAACCTTACTAATACAATGCAAAACTTTTTATACGAATTTAAAAACCTATTCAACCAGCTACTAAACCAAAACAGCATGATTCTCACCATGCTTACCACGGTCATAAGCAATTTGACCAAACAATGACCTCCTCAATTCGAATAGCTGCCTGGAATGCAAACGGGCTATCAAATCACGTTCCAGAAATCACCTTATATTTAAACTGCAATAAAATTGATATTCTCCCAATATCTGAAAGCCACTCAACTGAAAGAACGTTTATCAGGATCCCATACTACACCATTTACTATACTCATCACCCTGACGGTACGGCGCATGCAGGCTCAGCCATCATAATTAGATCGACTATTAACCACCATGTCCTCCAACCCTTTAAAACAGCCAAAATCCAAGCGACGTTATTAAAACTAGAATCAATTCCTAGACCAACTACTATTGCGGCTGTTTACTCCCCGCCACGACACAATATCACGACAGAAGAATATAATGACTTTTTCAACTATCTTGGAACACAATTTATAGCAATCGGAGACTGGAACTCCAAACATACAACATGGATGTCCAGATTAATCACACCTAAAGGTCGCAATCTGTTCCATTCAATACAACTAAACAACCTAACTTATATTTCTACGGGAGAGCCAACCTACTGGCCCACGGACAGGAATAAAATTTCGGACCTACTTAATTTCGCTATATCAAAAGGCATATCAAATACTTACATTGATATTAAGTCTAGTTTAGATCTATGCCATGACCATAACGCCATAATATTAACCCTCAGTACCAATGTTATCTACAGAGAGCCAATGCCTACCTTGTGCACAAAAGATACCAATTGGCAAATGTTCCAAAACTTAATAAATGAAGAAATCAGACTGGATCATCGTATCAAAGAGCAATTCGAAATCGAAGAGGTGGTACAGCATCTAACGAATACAATACAAACCGCAGCATGGAAAGCCACTCCTCTAAGGAACAAAGCAAACCAGGAAATGATAATATTCCTCTGCATATTAAAAATTGATCACAAAAGAAGAAGAGCACGTGGGAAATGGCAAAGGTCAAGAAACCCTCAGGACAAAACTGACCTTAACAGGATAACACACAAACTCCACTCTGTTTTAAACCAAGCCCGTAACGACACCTTCAAACACTACATCACGAATCTATCCCCGAAGACCATTCGTTGTGGAAAGCAACAAAAGATTTAAGAGGCCAGTAATACAAACCCCACCCATAAGAAAACCTGATCGAAACTGGGCGCAGTCAGACATAGAAAAGAGCAATGTATTCGCGGATCATCTTTCAAAAGTGTTCTCTCCAGTCTCAGACAATGACAACCAAGATGAAGAAATTGAAGACTATATTAACGCCCCTGTCAACTATCACTGCCCGTTAAGCCTTTTACACCAGCAGAAATTCGAAAACAAATCAACAATACAAATTCGTACAAGACCCCTGGGTATGACCTCATAGTCGGGGAGATCTTAAAACATCTACCAAGAAAGGCAATCGTGCTATTAACTACTATATTCAACAGCATCCTTCGATTATGCTATTTCCCAGTTCAGTGGAAACACGCGCAAATAATTATGATTGGAAAACCAGGCAAACCACCTACCGAACCTTCATCGTACCGTCCAATAAGCCTGCTGCCACAAATGTCAAAAATATTTAAAAAACTTCTTCTCGACAGAATAACCCAATCAACACTCACAGACGACATAATCCCTCAACACCAATTTAGATTCAGACAAAAGTATTCCACAACACAGCAATGCCACCTAATTGTGAACAAAATCAAAGAAAGTCTTGAAGAGAAGAAGATGTGTGCTGCGGTGTTCCTTGACGTACAGCAGGCCTTCGATAAGGTTTGGACCAACGGATTATTATATAAATTAAAAAGGCATTTTCCCAGTCCCGTATACCTACTACTAAAATCTTACCTTAATGAAAGATCCTACCAAGTAAAAGTAAACAACTCACCCTCCGACTACCACCCAATTAAAGCTGGAGTGCCGCAAGGCAGCGTCCTTGGGCCACTACTCTACTTAATATACACTGCTGACATTCCCGTCACAGAGAGCACTATGATGGCCACATTTGCTGACGACACAGCAATCTTGTCGTCCGATATCGATCAAGCAAGAGCTTCTAATAAACTGCAAGATCACCTAAACGAACTACAAGACTGGCTAAAACGATAGAAGATCCAGATCAACACCGAAAAGTCCGCCCAGATCACGTTCACCACAAAACGAAGCAACTGCCCACAAGTTAACATAAATAACACTCTGATCCCACAGAAAGCCACAGTCAAATATTTGGGCCTACATTTAGACCAGAGACTCACATGGAAAGAGCACATTAAGGCAAATAGGACACAATTGGACCTAAAAGTGAAGAAAATGAACTGGCTACTAGGCAGGAAATCTCAACTATCTCTGGAGAACAAACTGATCATCTACAAAATAATTCTAACACCAGTCTGGACCTACGGTATCGAACTGTGGGGATGCAGTAAGCCCTCCAACACAAAAATCCTACAAACCTTTCAGTCGAAGACACTTCGCATGATGGCCGACGCTCCCTGGTACGTGTCCAATCAAACCCTCCACAACGATTTTGGAATATCCTTTATAAAAGAAGTGATCAACCACCACGCCAACAAATCCAAACAACGCAGCACCAACCACAGCAACCAACTCATAAGTGAACTATACACCCAACCACAAATTGAAAGAAGACTTAAAAGACAATGGCCAGAAGACCTAGTTAACTAGCAGAAAGTGGAGAACCGTCAAGGGACGGTACCCAACGCTTGCCATGAACCTTGCCTCATATTTACTCATTACTCTGTTAGTTATAGGAGTAGATTGTAAATTAGCAAATGAGTAAATAAAAATATATATATATATATATATATATATATATATATATATATATATAATATATATTAACTTTGTAGTTTTGACTTGTTTTGTAGTTTTAGCACATGAGTGATACAATCTAACACACACTTTCTCTATATAATTTAATTCATATATAAAACGTTATACCTTTACGGACTACCAAATGTTATATATTATATAACGTCTCCTCGTATTAAAACTAGAGCTCCATAAGTACCTGTATCTTTAGATAGCATTGATCGTGTGCTTGACAAATTCATTAAATTTAACGTATTTATTAAATTTCAGTATACTTCCAAATACAACACTTTCATTGTTTTTACAAAAAAAACTTTTAATCGTGTGATATGTGTTAATTGCAAAAATAGCTTGAACCATTCCCATAAGAGAAAAGAATCTCCGAACAAGCTTTTGAAATGATCAACTATATTATCAGTTGTTGGATTAAATTGAGAACAAAACTAATAAATTAATAAAATCATACAGATATATGGGTCTCCAGAAACACAGACTGGAAAAGAAATTTTTTGAAAACGAGACAACGAAGAAAGAGAATATTTGCAACTTTTAAATAAAGAAGAAGTACAGGTGTCAGAAAGACGTTGAAGCCGAATATAATAGAATGTTATTTCAAATAATTTGATGAAATGCTTGCAGAAATAGAAACAGAGACAGAGACAAAAGAAAACAACAAAAACATGGAAAAACGAAGGAAGAACCAGAAGAAGCTCTTCAAAAATCAAAATAGTAAAGACATATGAAAAAGATGAAGTAGCTTCTGAGATAATGAAATAGAAAGAAAAAGAAAAAATTAGTCAAGGAATATATGCAAAGAAACGTAGAATGCACAAAAGAATAAGAAAATCTTCTGATATCTTTAAAGCGCGATACGAAGGTGTCCGGTGTCCGGTCCCCCGGCCGTGTGAAAAGCATCGGTTGCCAGAGTAACGCGTTCGGGGCCACGCGGAAATACACGAACGATCGTCCTATGTTTAAAGTACAGTGCAATTTTAAAAACTTAAATTGAAATTAAATTATTTATCCTATTTTTTTAGTTTTCTGTTCTTTTTTGCAAATAAGCATTCTTTGGTATGGAACGGGTACAAACAGCTGAGCTCCACAGGAATTACACGAGAAAACGAAGAAGTAAGCAGACTGCTGGTGAAAGATCAGCAATAAATGACGTATATGTGCCGAAAGAACTCTGGAGGAAGTTGAAGTAGAAAACCAAGCAAGACGACAACGACGTTCTCAAAGAACACCGGAAGAAATAGCTGCAGAATAGTAACGATTGCTACAGAAAGTTCTTACACTTACATTCTCTATAGCAGGCAAGCGCAGCTGGCTGGATTTTCTAGTCATCCAAATAGGAGAAGGGAAAAATAAACTACGACAACTTCAGAGAAATATGTTTATCTCAGACCAGTTTTGAATTGTATGAAAAAATTCTAGAAAAAATGATTATGAAATAGTAGAAAAAAAATAATGTTTGTAACATTCATCGATTTATAAGAAGCATTTAATATGATAGATGAAAAGAAATAAGGGGAAGTTTAAATGTAATAGAAGTACCTATATCACAATAATTAGAAGTACATACAAGAAAGTTGGGAACAAAAAGAATGTTGAATTAATAAAGAAACAAAGCAAAGAAATAGCCTAATCACATATTACTTATAAATATTATAATTGCGTACAACAGCTTAGACCAATTAAAATAAGCAGCTTGTTATATGCAGATGGCATAGTTTTAGTACCAAAAACAAAGAATAAAATGCTATGAAACATATAAACTAGAGATATAAAAAATTTAAAGACGCAAGTAAATGCAGGAAAGACGAAATTGATGATAATAAATAAAAAACTTAAGAATGATCAAAATAATAGAGACATAAAAGAAATACCACTAGAAAGACTAAAAACATATAAATATCGTTAACCTTTCTGCCCTTTACTGTGGTAAGTAACTTTTGCAAATTTGCTTAAAACTATTTAATTATTGAATGCTCCGGCCGTCCCACCATCTGATTCTTATTCGGCAAAATTCCAGAACAGTAGCGAACCCTCAAAAGGCTCTGCACTCGTACCTTCTGGAATACTTGGGCGAACACGTGCGCGCGAGCTGAATTCTTAGAATTGTTAGCTGTCGAATGATGAAATGCGGACGTCTATCACCGTGTTACGGTAGGCGTTTGGAAATTCGTTACAATATTAAGGTATTATTGCAACAAAAGATCAAAAATAGATGCTAAAATAACAAACTAAGCAAATAAATTAACAAAAATTTACTATCAATAAATAAAACAGCATTAGGGCAAAAATAAATTGAAATTAAAGTGTGAATGTGCATGTGCGCGCGCGCATGTGTGTAATGATAAAACATTACCGATATACCAGTATAAAATAAATAACACAAACAAATACATAGCTAAAATAAATCCAATAGAAATGAAACATCTAGGAAATATTGTAGAAGAACTGAATGGGACAGAATAAGTAGTAAAGATTTTAGAAAAATAACAAGACAGAAACGAGTAGTAGAAATGATTGAAAATAAACAATTAAAATGATATGGTCTTATTATAAGAATAAAGCATGGTAAAATAACAAAAAAAAAGTCAAACTTCAATTGGATAGACTTGATTAGATAAAATTTCTAGCAAGGGATAGAAAGGTTAGAAATGTGGGCAAGAGTAGTCTAAAATTCTAATTCAATGCATAAAAGACATTAGAATCAGAAAAGAAAGAAGAAGAAGAAAACATGTATAATCTTGCCCTTAGAGGAATTTCCAAAATCATCTATTGTAGAGGGAATTTCTTGACCAGACAACAAAGAAAAAAGTATTTGATGCTTTCAACGCCAAGGGAAATATAGGTATCAAGGTGATATTGAAACAGAAAACATGTCTTTATAATTGAGATACTTTAAATGGAGCTTCTCCAGATAAATTAATGTTTGTCGAACAGTATAAAATAGAACTTGTTCTATGGTGGTCTTAGGTTATATTAAGCCCTTGACAAATATTTTAATCAATAAATACACAAGAGAAATTATTTGTTATAGAAAAACGATTTATTATGGAAAAAGGCAACTTATTTCAACTCAAATATACGTATATTGTTGTTGGCGTAGTATAAATGACAAATTATTAAATCTAACCAATTTGTTTGCCATAAAAGCTGTAACCGAATAACTGAATCTTTTGAAAGGGTTTGTAGAAGAACAAAGAAAACGTTTATCGGGAGTTCGCTTTAACGGTAAAGCACTTCGGTGAAGGGACTTAGATTTAATCTACGATGTTAGACTTCAATGAAAATTGTTTGCACTTTCCCCCAAGAACTTTTTATTTGCCGAAAAAAATATTGAGAGGACGAAACTCATTCGTTCCTTTGAAAATATAAACTTTTCTTGAAGTTTGTATAATTTATCTAGCTGTCAATAAGAACTACGCATATTTTTCTAGAGACCTTTTTGACATCATTTATTGAGTATACTCACCACAAGCAATTATACCCTTTATTGGTTAAAAAACTATTAAGCTTTCTGGAAAACAAAAAATTCAAACTCAAATGCATTTATCGAAGGGCCTGTGTCTCTGTAACAATAATAAGTTGAACACTGAAATCTGTATCGACGATAGTATAGCTCATTCCCAATATAAAGTTTATACATACATGGTAATAACTTTCCCATGATTTACATACATATATAGTCATAGTGTCGAATCATCTGCAGAAACCTTACCGAAACATATTGGAAGTAATTCTTTTTTTGACTACTACTCTTTGGTGACGCCAGTGTAGCCTCGCGGTTGAATCGCCTGGCTGTGGTGCAGACGGACCGGTTTCATTTCTGTGACCCCGAAGTCTAGCGGGTGGCATACTGAGTTGCGTTCATTTCGAGCAGTTCTACACTCTCACCAGAAGATTACACTAACTGGAAAGCGACAAAAAAGCTTAAAAGGTCTATTACCCAAATACCGCCTTAAAAAAACCTGATGAAGCTGGGCCGATCAAATGAAGATAAAGAAAAACCTTCGGGAAGCATCTGACTCAAGTTTTCACCCTATTGGAATCTAATAATACAATTTTAACACAGAAATTGAGGAATATCTTAAGTCACCGGTCAATTATCGATACACTTGAAGCCAATTTCTACCAGCTGAAGTATACAGAGAGATAAAATTGACTAGTTCATTCAAAGCTCCCGGCTACAATCTCCTAATACTTCTCCACTCAATAAAAATTCGCCGTAATTACTATGATTTCTAAGCGTGGAAAACCTCTACAAGAACTCACATCCTACCGACCACTAAGCCTGTTACCCTATTATCAAAAATATTCTAACGCCTGCTGCTATACAGAATAAAATATACAACACCTCCAGAAGAGCTAATTCCCACTTTCCAGTTTGGCTTCTGTTAAGGACATTCAGCCATGCAGCAGTGCCATAGAATAGTCAACTAGGTCAAAGATACCCTCAAGGGGAAAAAACTGTGTACATTAGTATTCTTGAATATCCAACAGGCTTTTGACAAGGAATGGCACAAAAACACTTCCAAGTCCTATTCGAGGGTATATTTTCAACCTATCAAACCATCAACCTCGGTATCCCGCAAGGAAGCGTTCTTGGTCCCTTTCTATACCTCCTCTATACAGAAGATATCCCCACCACAGAGAACACCTTAATTATCACCTTCGCAGATGATACTGCAATAATGCCTTTTGATACCGATCCGGATCAAGCGTCTGAAAGGCTTCAGTCACCCTAAACATTCTTGAAAGTTGGCTCGACCAGTGGCGCATTAAAGTTAACAACAACTAATCAACGCAAATTACTTTTACCAATAAACACTTCAGATGCCCCTGTCACTATATACAATCAATTCATCCCAGTAAAAACTGATATAAAGTAGCTAAGACTTCAGCTTGACTAAAGGCAGACCTGGAAAGCCCACATAAAAGCCAAAAAACAACAGCTGAACCTAAAGACAAGTATACACTGGTCGATTGGACGCAAATCGCAGTTGAGTCTAGAAAGTAAACTATTACTCGACAAAACTATTCTAATACCTGTATGGTTCTACGAAATCGAGTTATGAAGATGTAGTAAGCTATCAAACACCAAGATACTACAATCGTTCCAATCAAAGACATTGCGTATGCTGGCTAACGCACCCTGGTATATCAGCAACCAAACCCTTTATCGCGATCTCAACATTCCGTTCATCACAGAAGTCATCACGAAATCATGCTACTAAAGCAAAAATCCCCGACTAAACTATACAAATGAACTCATTGCCGACCTCTACTCCCACCAGCCTCCAGGTAGAAGACTGAATAAACTACAGCCCAAAAACCTCACTGAATAAATCCTAGAGACCCGCCAATGGACTCGTGTTACCCAGAAACCCTATCATAACATTTACTTATCACTCTGTAAAACTAAGAGTAGATTGTAAATTAGCAATTAAACCAATAAAAAAAATCAAACAAGGGCTAATAATGCGGCCGTCTAAGAAGTGGTACTTGCCGCATCATCACGCATCATAGATGGTGCGTGATGACCAGGTAATGGAGACAAACATATGGGAACCCCAACCTCTTAGTTCGCAGGCCTTGCCCCGACATGGGACGTAGACTCCTTATCACTATTATTACTATTATCATTATCAATCATTATCATTATTATTATTATTATATATACATATTTGACTTAAATATTAAAGGTGAATATGCACCAGAATGTGTAAACAGCTTATAAATAGTTTGCGAATTGTTTCTTTTTGGTGTAAACAACAGCTTGTATATAAACTCATCCAAAATAAGCCATAGATTGGGGTCAAATTCTTTTCAGAAATTTTACCTTGAATATTTTTAGTATTTCTGAATTGGTTCACAAAACAACGTTGAACTAAAAACTTCGTAAATGAAGTCCTGAAAATCGTTTAGAATATGGATTATATTTGATAGTCTCAATATGCATACGTTATCTAAAATAAAATTGGTTTAATGCGTTTTAGCCTTAAAAAGTTTTCTTTGGTCAGAGTGGTGATATATTAGTTGCAGTTGGTTATTTTAAGTTCAAAAATATAAACTGCAAGATAAATTTGTAAGCGAGAGTAAGCTATTATGCATTCTGATGTCATTTTTAGGAAAACAATTTGCATGTGCAACTAGCCGTTATTACGGGTTCATAATTTTTGTTTTAAACTTAAATAAACACGAAGTCTTTCATTTGATGCATCGTGTTCATTCTCGGGGTGTTAGGTCGTGATCGGAGTCTGAAAACTTTTTTCGTTCACAACTACGGTGGACATCTTCAGAAGAAAATCTATGATCTGTGACGTCACTGGATTAGCTGTTGACGTAATCGGACTAGCTGCAACGTAATCAACCCATAATAGGTAAGATAACAAGTCTCGTGTCATTTGTTCGTACGAGTCATCATTTACCCTTTTACCTACCACTGGAGTGGTGTTTGTCTAGCGAATACCCTCTGAAGCATACAATATGGACTGTCTCCGTTTTACTGTCAAACATGGTGGTAGCTCTATTATGATCTGGGACGCTATATCATGGTATTCGGCAGTCCCTTTTGTCACGTTACACGGTCGGTCATAACTGCGGCATATACAGTACAGCTCAAAAAGATACGAAAAACTACATTTTATGTAGTAACTCTGGTCACAATAAAGATACGGAGCTGTAACTTTCACACAATGTTTTCGCTTTTATCAGTTTCTATTTGAATACTTTAGACACCAACAGTAATTTATTTACAAGTATTTAAAATGATTTTTACAAAAACAATGACATTTCGGAAAATGAGCTTCAAAAGATAAACGATTATAACAGACTAACAAGGAGAGATATGATAACCTAAGTCGCTAGACACATTCCCCACGTCTAATACTTCGTTGCCACACCCTTAGCATCGATCACCGCCTGGCACCTTTGGGTCATTGAAGACACAAGGTTGGTGATGACGGAGAGAGAAATTGACTTCCAAGCTTGCTCGAGTTGAGAGAACGTTTCAGCACAATTATTGGCAGTTTTGCCTTTCAGTGCCCTCTCCAGCTCATCCCAGAATGGTTCGATAGGATTCAAGTCGGGGGACTGGCTCGGCCAGTCCATGATATTCACCCGACGCTGATGGAACCAATCTTTGACCAAGGGGGAACTGTGTTTAGGGTCGTTATCTCGCTGGAATACCCAGTCCCTAGGCATGTTGGCACGTGCATACGGTAAGATGATGTTCGACAGAACATCCCTATACATCTCCTTGTCCATAATCCCCTCGATACGATGCAGGGGACCCACTCCCTTCGAGCTAAAACAGCCCCAGACCATGACGCTTCCCCCGCCATGTTTCATAGTAGGTATCTGGTACTTGGGATCGAGTCGGGTACCAACAGGACATCTCACATGAGTAATGCCATCAGTGCCCAGCAAGAGAAACTTCGACTCATCACTCCACAGCACTTGGGACCACTGCTGGGGAGTCCAATGGATATACACCCTTGCCCATGCAAGACGAGGTTTTCTGTTCTTTTCAGAAAGGGTTCTTCACAGGTCGACGTCCGAAGAGGGCACCAGCACAGAGACGACGTTTGATAGTGTTTGCAGAGACCTAGAAACCAAAATAAAATAGTTGAAGCAAGAAAAATGCCGAAAACTGACTTCCACACCATAATCCTCCTTGACTTAATGATTGATAGCAGTACTTGTCAGGCGAGGATTGTCCTCACTGATCCTGACGATGACTCGATCCATCCCAGTAGTTGTCTTGCGATGTCTTCCAGTAGGTTTGGAGCGTACAGGACGTTTGAGGGATGCGTGAATTGTAGAGACGCTAGTGTTGTACTGTAGAGCCAAATCAGAGATTTTCAAGCCCAGCGCTCTGCCTCTGATGATGGCCTCCCGGTCAGCTGTTGATATATTTCAGGAGCCAGAAGGTCTCCCCATTCGAGAAAAAAAAATTACATGAAAATGCAAATATGAACTGGAAAAGAATAAAATCGAAAAACGGCAATTTTGCCGGAACCGGAAAAAAACCTATAAATCGCTAATCAGTTGACAATCATCATTCGAATTACTGTAGCCCACATCTGAAACAAGCTCCAGAACCATATCCAAGAATTAGGACGATTGCTGTATGAGAAAAAAAGTTATGATCAAAAAACCACTTTTTCGTATCTTTTTGAGCTGTACTGTATAGAACTCTTTGGTAACCAGATCCACCCAGTGGTGCAAACTTATTTCCAGACGGGAATGTCATATTCCAGGATATTAAGGCCCCCATTTCATACCGCTGATCTTGTCGAAGATGGGTTTCAAAAGCATGCTGATGAGGTTCAACATTTACCCTGGCCCACCCAACCTGAATAGTCTCTGTAGTCTGTTTTGGAAAACAGGATTCAGCGTCGATTTCCACTTCCGCCGTCTTTACCTGAGCACCACCATTCAGGACTTGTAACGCTTTATTCCGTCCAGAAATCAAGTTGTATTGCGTGCTAAAAATGAACTAACGCCGTATTAATACAAGATGTTCCAATTTCCACAAATATTTCCATTATTTTGTTCAATACCTGTAGATACAATAATTGGGATAAAATGTTAAAAAAACAAAAAGAAGAACTGTCTGCATATGAAACATAAAGACACTAGTGAAATGAACAGTCAAGGCTCAAAAACTTTAAGCATATAAACAATACACATCCACAGAAATTCATTGTTATTTTTTTGTTTATAACCGCTGGTGCTCAAAGTTTTCTGTAGAGTTCGGCATCCAATTTGTAACGATCTCGGCTTACCTTTCAATTTGCTGGATAATTATTTCAAAATTTACAGGCAATATTTATTTTTACATTAAATTAGCGGCTACTTAAGTAATGCATTAATTATTTATTTCCGCTGGTCAATCTGTCACCCGACGTACTTCAATTATCGTGCAAACTCTATTTAACCGTAACTATCTTCTTGGGCGTTTCTTGTACACGCTTAAATATACACGCACTGCTTCCAGAATCCTTGAGGCATTGAGCAGATTATTGGAATCTGCCCTCACGACCGCACCTAGAACTCGCTGGATGTCTACGAATTGATCCTCCGCCGGGGCTGCTCGCAGTCCTTCTAGGGAACGCCGGCTTCTAGTGGACGGCTATTATTACACATACCATTTGTGCAGAAATCACTATATAATCTACCTGGCAGTTGCATATATGCTCATAGCAGAAGGAGCAGTGCATAGATGATGAGTATAGATGACTATTGGCTATCACGTGCACTTCAGACTGAGTAGTAAAATAAGCTACAGCAACAAAGGTACCTATTTCACTGTTGTCAACTTTAGGAATGAACTAGAAATGTCAACTTACCTTCTTTTTTCTGAGTTACACTATGTTGTCTCATAAGTGCTTCTCTTTTTCCAAGATTTTCCGACGCTCACAACTCGCACTTCCGACATTACTCCTTCGTGTTTTCTTTACTCCTCACCTAATAGAACCGCTCTAAAATCTTTTGTAGCGTCTTTTTAATTGTTTTCCTGATGAGTCATAATGCAGGTTGATATAGGACTTCCGACTGACCCAGAAAACTATTTTTTAGCTTAAACGAATCCCATTGTTTAGTACGTAATTTCTCCCTAGGTAACCGATTTTCGCCCGGAGGAAACTATAATTCGAAACACATCCTATGAGGCTCCAGATTTCGCCACCCAGTAGAGGAAGAATTCTTTTTAAGGTTGTACAAGAACTACAGCTTGGACACCTGTCCACATACGAACCCACCTATTGGCCCACTAGTCGATTTCCTGCTAACAAAAAAAATTGCACTTGGCTACCGAGTCAACACTTTATGTCGAGACTTACACTGAGATCATCTTACATCTACAAAAAGCATTTCCATCATTGAAACGGATATACAAAAAAAAAATTAACAACCAGTTGAACTTAAAGATTCCACTAAAAACACAAAAGACCAAGTATTAGCAATTTACAAATTTATTAAATTAACCCAATACTCCGCCTGCAAAGGTACCCCTGAATTCTATCCGAAGAAAAGAACAATGTCCAATGTTCATAAATTACAAAGTTGTTGAAGCGAAAAAACAAAAAAAACTTGGCACTCTACATATTATCCTCAGATAAAAAGCGGTACAGCCAACCGCTTTAGATTACAAAAATTAATAAACCACTCTTTCCAAGAGCATCAAAAAAAAAACGAAGTGCTATAGCCGATTCCGACTATTCTCTCCTTAAAAATAAAAAAAAAACAAAGACAGTCCATTTCTCCATACAAAAAGTAGACTGATCGTGGGCACGTTAAGTTAAAAAAAGGCCGAACTATTTGCTGATAATCTTCAAACAGTTTTTAACTCCTACCATCAACCTAGTCGAGGAACGAGAGATAATAAAAGCACTGGAAACACCCTACCAAATATCGCCACTTTCAAGTCTGTTCACGCCTAGCGAAGTCAAGGACACGAATCAAAAATAATGTAAAAACCAAAAAATCTCCAGGATACGATCTCATTACGGGTAAATCCCCCAAAGGATTCCCACGCAAAGGCATAGTCATCGATAATAATTATATATAATGCATTGCTGAGAAAGTTGCACGGATGATCCTTATTCCAAAACCTAGCAAACTTCAAAACGAGGTCTCCTTTTATAGACCTCTCAGTCTATTACCTACCATGGACCAACTATTGGAAAAACTACTTGCAAAAAGATTACATAATATAAAAGACCAGCATCTAATACCGGATCACCAGTTCGGGTTCGGGTTCAGAAAATATCGCTCTAAGATCGAACAAGTGTGCAGGATAGTGGATGCCATCCATGAAATATTTGAAAATAAACAACCAAGCCTTTAACAAACTCTAATATAATATAATCCCATACGGTTACTTCACTAACCTTAAATCATTTTTAGACGATAGATACTTCCGAGTAAAATATGGCCAAGAAACATCCAAACTGTTTCCAATAAAATCCGAAGTATCCCAAGGGAGCATATTGAGTCTAATGTTGTGTCTACTATTTGCAGCAGATTTTCCTACAAGTGGATACTCTATTACTGCTCTCCTTACCAATGACAAGATTGTGCTAATGAAAACACCAAGACCCAAAAATAGTCCAAAAAATTGAAGGTTAATGTTAACGAAGCTAAATCTGTCAATATAACGTTTACTAAATGTAAGGGAAACAACAACGATGCAAGTCGAGAAGTAAAATATTTAGAAATACACCTACACAAGAGACTGACATGGATAAGCCTCTTGTGGAAGAAACTTAAACAGCCTGAAATTCAGCATACATTACTGACTGCTTGGTCGCAGATTAAAATTATCACTTCATAATAAGTTTTTATTGTTAGTAAATAATAAAGTAGCATATGATTTCACGATTTTATATTTTAGTTAATACTACATGATACATTTTCTTGAAATAAAATTATTACTAATATTATTATACTTCTTTTATAAAGTACTCTTTTTGTTGCTTTTCCTTTTTGTAGTTTTATGGTAATGTTTCTCAGCAATTGAACAAATTTGCAAGCATAAATTCAGTTTATTTATCATTATAACGCTTTTCTACTGATGTCATATCTTGGGCGAATCTTTCTTCATGTTCGCTCGGAACAGCTCCTAGATTTATGAAGAAAAATCTAAACGAAAATAGAGGAAATGTATTTTTAAGGACAATTAACGACCAAGAACTTGATATGAAGTTTATCTATCACTTATTTATTATAATTTTGAGTCTTCTTGTTTACTATATAATTAAATATACCATTTCAATTTTATTTAGTTGAATTTTAAAAAAGTTCCCAAATTTGAGATATAACAAAATCTTTGCTTTTATTTTTTTTTATCGCCCATTATACAGTTTCATATTAACATGTTTGTCCAATGAAGCAATTCATCAAGAAGTATTGCATAATTTGATGTTAAAAATTATTTGTGTAAACTTTCGGACACGTGCCCATCTCTAGTACTGTACGCGTCACAAAAACAAACGCCAGTTGCGCTATGACGCTTCGGTCCCTTTTTTCTGAAAATGGTTCTTAAAAAGTGCCTTCTCCAACAATCTGCTGCCGATTTTAAGTTTGAGGCAGCCGTTTTCGTGCACAAAGACCACGTAAAGAGGTAAAAATCGGAATACTCTAATATATAAGCGGCTTCAAGCTTTGTTTACATTTTCGAATTGACCTGCCATTTTTAACGTATTCATTTGAATCGCCTTTGCAACAAGTGTTTATTTAGAAATCTTTGTTGTAGATAAAACGAGAAATAAAGCACATATGACATGCTGCTGCTTGTGCATGATGGAGAGTCATAAAACAGCACCACCAGCAAAATGGCATTGAATTCGTTCAGCGAGAGGATCGAGGACTATGAGGTTCACAACTTGCTGGGAAAGGGCGGCTTTGCCACCGTCTATCGTGCCAAATGCCTCAAGACTGGCATGGAAGTTGCAATCAAGATGATCGATAAGAAGCTGATGCAGAGTGTGGGCATGGTAGGCCGTGTGCGCCAAGAGGTGTCCATTCATTCCAGGTTGAAGCATCCCTCCGTGCTGGAGCTGTACACGTTTTTTGAGGATGTTAATTACGTCTATCTTGTATTGGAGCTTTGTCACAATGGAGAGTTGCAGCAGTACCTAAAAAGAAACGGAGAGATATTGTTGGAGCCCGAAGCCAGTCATATAATGCGTCAGATAGTTGAAGGCATGCAATATTTACATTCGCACAACATCCTCCATCGTGATATATCGCTTTCTAATTTGCTGCTGACAAAAAGCATGCAAGTTAAGATAGCCGACTTCGGATTGGCAACACAGTTGTCACAGCCAGATGAAAAGCACCTCACCATGTGTGGAACTCCGAATTTTATTTCCCCAGAGGTGGCATCGAGGGGTTCACATGGCCTAGAAGCCGATGTCTGGGGCTTGGGGTGCTTGCTATACACTCTGCTAGTGGGAAAACCTCCGTTTGATGACAGCGCTGTGCGTAACACTCTCACAAATGTTGTCAATGTAAAATATCGAATCCCAAACCACCTCTCAGCTGAAGTGAAGGATCTAATTAGTAGGCTTCTTCAGAAGAACCCGAAGGACCGCCTTCGGCTTGATCAAATCCTTGAGCATCCATTCATAAAACGTTACGATGTCTCAAGAGGCACATCATTGACACAAGACAGTGGGGTTCATACTATGTCGAGCAGAAGAGGGAGTTCTTATAGCGATAGCGCTTTGCCAAGACATCTTTCCTATGAAGACATTTCAAAATACACCACTGACTGTACATCATGCCTTCGATGTACCAACTGTTCTACCAAAAACATGGATGGGATCTCATCGCACCTTCAAAACTTGGATTTAGGTAGTTGTTTGTGTGCGACGCAAATATCAAGTTGCTCTCAGAGAAGATCTACTTCTGATTTACATTGTATGCCATATACAAAACACAGTCAGTGTGGTGACATGTGTCAATGCTTAAACAACCCCAATGGTAATGGCCCGACGCTACAGAAATCTACATCAAACTGTTCTCTAAATAATCTCCAGTCCCAACAATTTGGCATAACTAAAAGCAATTATAGCACAGAGAATATAATCAAACACATCAAAGAACATCCTCCCGATAAGCTTTTCAATTCAAAAGGAAACATTAATTACACCCATGCAAATTCAGTAAGCAAAAAGAATACCTTAAGCGAACCTAAGCGAAAAGATTTTCCTCAGCTGTGCTCATTCCGCCTGCTTCCTACGCGGCACCAAACAAAAAACACAATACTTAGTATTGTAGAATCAGGTGATGTGTATGTAGAATTCATTAAAAAGTGCAGCCGAAGTAAAAAAGAATTGGTGTTTGAGGTGTGCAAAATATCGAGTGATGGCTCCAAAATAATCCTCTATAGCCCTCAAGATGGAAAGGGAATTCCACCTTCCAGTACTCCACCTGACGCCCCGTTAGAAAAAAAGTGCCAAATGTTTTCTTTTGATAATTTGCCTGAAAACCAGTGGAAAAAATATATGTATGCGACAAAATTCGTAAATCTTGTAAAGGCTAAGACACCAAAAATAACCTTCTACACAGAAAGGGCAAAATGTTGCTTGATGGAAAACTTGACCGACTTCGAAGCATGTTTTTATGATGGTGCAAAGGTGATGCGCTCCCTGACAGAGGGCGTCGTATTGATTGATGAGACAGGGTACAGAAGATCTGCGCAGTCTTTCAGCGAATTCAGGTCACTACCAGAGGCTCTACACTTGCGATGGCTGCACTCGGAGGAGACTCGCGATCACTGCTTACTTTTGGAGAGAACGCTGAGTCAACTGCCTGGGGAAAATTTTCCTGTGATCGTTGGGCGCCGGCCTGTGCCGCGGCTTGCGTGTAATAAAGAGAACCAGTTGAATATCATGGTACGTTAAAGTCGTTAAATTATGTAGTGTGAGAGAAATTTACAGTTAATTGTAATGAAGTATTTTAGTGGTAGGTTAATTAATGATGGTCTCTCTATAGTTGTAAGGGTCACATTGTAAACATCTCACAATGCAATAAAATTTATGTTAAAGGAAGTTTTAGTGTACTCAATTCATAGAAGTGGAAGAAATTATGGAAAACCAATTGTATATATGTAATTTGACTATTATAATGTGCAGAAAGTAACATTGCAGTAGTGCAGTGGGTAGTTGTTTTTTAATGACGAAAGCATTTAGCTAGGAAATATGCAAATACTCATTTTAATCAATAAAAATTCTTATTTAATATTCCATGAGTATATCTCTTTATAATATATAAACATTGTTTTCTGTAAACATATTTTTGCCATCTTTCAAAAGGATTACATAAAAGATTACATGATGTAGTATAGCTGTTCAAAAGTATTTTAAAATTTCAAAAGCATAAGTGGAAGTGCTTCAATTTAATTTTCAAAAATCTTAGATTTTGGCCATACAATTGTTACAACTGACAAATATTCGCAGGTTTTTAAGTGTTATAAATGCACACTCCTTTATATTTTGTAGATAGTCATATATAGTGCAATATATTAAATAGTGATATCATACAAAACTTTTGCTAACACTTATTTATTAAACATTTTCATGCACACATACAAACCAGATGAAATGGTCTTTAATATGATATTACATTATTTTAGCATTAATGTCAGTTCAAAGTCTGATTTAACAAAAGTAAGTCCATTGGAAGGGTTTTCTAGATTGTACATGGGAGTCTGCTTCTACATATGAAGGCTAATTATGAGAAAAGCAATAATCAAGGCTGAAGGTCATGATGCATATTAGAGTAATGATATCTGGACACTAAAAATAAAATACATGTCATGTGTGAACAGGATTTAGAATTACAGTGGAAGAAAAAACAAACAAAATCAAAACGTCTGTCTCAACTAGTCAGTTACAGTCGCACACTAAATTGAAAAAGACGATTGCTGAAAGAGAGATGTAAATAAATAGAACTGGGTGCTGCAAGTAGAAGCTAAAGATTAGTGATAGGAAACTAGGAAAAGGTAAAAAGACAAAATGTCTGCCACTATTAAAGTTGATGGGGAAGGTAAATTAAGATATATGAATTGTGTGTGCAAAACAACTAAAAAGATGTTACAAGTAGAGAACTAGGAGAATGCAAGCTCATCTATTATGAAATGAATATAAGAAAGACTTGGAATTAAAATTGAAGAGAGACTCGGAGGTAATTAGAAAAAAATGTTAATTCGGTGTAAAATCCTTTTAACAGACAAAATTGTTTTAAATATTTTTAATGCTGTCACCCTCCACCTCTGTGAGATTATTTGCGAAGAAGAAAAGGAATTTTATGATTGATATGACAAAATTATGGCTTTAGTTCATCATAGCTAGTTTATTTTCATTGCTGTGGACTCAATGGACATGTTAGTAAGGAGCAAAAAATATAGTCAGACTGTAAGGGTCTTTTGGGCTACAACACTTGTAAACAGCACTAGCACCCCATGTGCACTTTGAAATAGTTGGTGAGAAGTAGGAGAACAAAGAATTAAATAATATGGCTTACTAGAGAATGAAAAAATACTTCAAAAATGTTACAGGGATGAGATGACTGTCAACAACATTGAAAGAAAAGAATGCTATCAAGGGAAGACAGAAAGAGAAAAACGAATAGTAAAGGATACTTGGTAGTGAAATTAAGAGGTGCAAAAATCTTAAAAGAAAAGAATATGATGTAGAAGTAAGAGGAAATGACAAAGATGAGAGAGAAACATGACAAGAACAAAGCTACGAAACGGACAGCATAATATGAAGTCAGTAAAGCGCGATATAAATTCAGTGAATCTTGGTGCCAGTATCTGAATACAGGAGATGAAAGGAAGGTCCTTAAGATAGCAAAAAAGATGCAGAGGATAAGACAGGATTTGATTTCTTCGTGTGTTAAGAAACGCCAAATCAAAATACTGATTCAAACAGAAAAAATCCAGGTGAGATAGAAAAAAACTTGGGAAGATTATGAACGCTGGAGGAAGAATAGAAAATGTGGGGAATGTTGCAGCCTAAAGGAAGCAGAGTATTTTATAGAAAGTGAAGTTGAAGAGTTTCTCAACCGAATCTATAAGCAAAATGGTGATGTGTAGAGGATTATCTGATGATTTACATATGCCATGAAGTGGACAGAGTGTATCATGGCAAGAAAAAAGAAAAACTTACTGAAAGAGAATATTGCAGAGAACTACAACACAGCAAGCCTAGCTTGGCATGTGAATCGGTGCAGATGAAAAAGTGAGAGAGTCGCTGTTCGACAAGGACATTGCTACAGGTTCAGTTGAAAAAAGGGCTAGGTACACTCTGTGACATAAATATTATAATCAAAAGGCTTAGCGCAAAAACAGGTCAACTCCACTTCTCAAACGGTGGGTTTTTAGTGCATAAAAAATTTAGATTTTAGCAATTTTGTAACGCAAAACTCTATTTCTTTTACTCTTAAGCTTCAATATGCAAGTTTTGATTCGAAAGGCATTATTATAGTTTTCTGCGATCTGGAATTAAACTTGTTTCTTAGAATTCTAGAAATAATTATGTGATTGCAGTATCGTTAGTATAAGTTGCTACAGTTGTATTGGGGTCGGTGGGTATATCGGTTGTGTATAGAACATATAACTGGCCCCAAAACGCCTGGGAGACTCCAGATTTAATAGTATATAGTTCCAAGATTGTAAGATTTGATGATGCTGTAGCAAGGGTGTGGAACTTTTAACTTGAATAATAAACTTTTGTGCCAGACCTTATCGAAGGCCTGACTAACGTTGAGAAAAACTGCAGAGCAGTATTTCTTGTCTTCGAAGGCGGTGCTGATGTTGTGTACTATTGTATGAATCTGCTCAATTGTGGAGTGTACACTCCAAAAGCCAAATTAATTATCGGGCATGACATTTTCGTCTTTGAAGATGGGAGAATGAATCTTTTGAGTAATAGTCGTTTGAAAAGTTTAGAGAGCAATGGGGTAGCAAACTTATGGGCCTTTAGTAAGATAGGTCATTTAAAATCATAAGCATCACTTGGGAAACTTTTCACTGGACTCGAAAGATTTTTGTCCGTAGAATGCTATTAAAGATTAGGATAGTTAACTTGATTGCTTTGGGAGGCAACTTCTTTAATATTCATCCAGTGGTTAAGTCATATCCCCTGGAGATTTTTTGCAATTTATTCTGTAGCGATCTCATTAAGAGAGAAAATTTTCAATATCACTGTCTTCGTCTTCAGATGATAGTGCCTGGAAGACTTCTTGGAGACGGGTAGCAAAAGTTTCAGCTTTGCTCACATCAGTGCCTATGATCCATCTCTGTTTCGCATGGGGGTATATGTTGTTTAGGCCTATTGAGGCTTTCCAGAGGAAGTATTTAGTATTCTCTGTGACAGTCAATCCTTTAAGGTATTCGTCAATATATCTGTTTTTCGATTCTTTGGTCATTTCTTTTAGTTTCCGAGTTGGTGTATTGAACCTTCGTTTGTCATTAGGTGATCTACTAATCTGCCATGTTCTTTGGAGACGTCGTTTTTAACAATTTTAGCTTAATATATACTGAGTAGCAAGGCTGAATTGTTTTTCTATTATTTGTGGTGCAGTTATGGTAGCAGCCATTCGTATTGATTGTGTAAATTTTTCCACCACATTCTCAATGTCAAAGGTTGTTTTTAATAGGTTATTGGTAGCTAGTTGTTCTTCTAATATAACTTTCAAAGAGCCCCAATTTGTTTTACGATTGATCAGAGTTTGTCGTTTAGTTATTTTTATTACTGAGATGTTATTATCGGGCTGTGGTCCGAGGATAAGTTAAAACATGATGCAATTTTTAAGTAGCCAAGTGGTATATTTTTAATCACAAAGAAGCCAAAAACGTCGGGGATTTTGTTTTTATCCGTTATATGTGAACTAGATGATACTGTTGCATGATAGACAGTAGAATACGTCCTCTTGGGGTGGGGATGGAAAAACTTCAGTAAAAGTGTTTGGCGTTGAAGTTACCTCCAGCCAGGAATCAATTAACAAGTGATTTAAAGTATTCTTCTAGACTTTCTGAGTTGTGCTGATGTCTGGATGGACAATACTCTGCAGAGATTGTTATAGGACCTATCCAGTCTTCTACAATTATAGTCGTTGCATTATATTCTAAGCAGTATTTTTGGATTTCGTGATGTCTGATTATTACCGCTGAACCTCCTCCAGCTGTGCCATTCGGGTAGTTGATGTAGATATCATATCCATGAAGTTTAAAGTAAGAATCGGCGCTAAACTGGATTTCGGAGATCAGTAAGGTATCTATATTATTATATAGTGCAAATGCTTCGACTTTCTAGTGGTGATTAGCCAATCCGTGGTAGTTCAGCCATTATTTTTTATGTGTTTACTAGCTGCTTGACCAGATCTTTTAGATCTCGCATATCTTTCGTAAGTTTATTAATTATGGTTTGCTGGGAATCTATTATTTGTTGCATAAAGGAGAGTACATTATTTGGGGCTTCTAGTTGATTTTATGTTAATATATTAGCATAGGTGTATATTTGGCATAACTTATTGTTTGTTACTAGGCTTGGGTATGATAACGGAATTTAGTGCTGGTTGTTGGACCTGGAAGGAAGCAGCACGCCTTTGTCTGACCGGAGGATGTCTTCTATTTTTGAGGAACAAACAAAAACCAAAACGAAACAAAAAGTTCTGCCATCTACAGGTGGGGTAAAAACATTATGATTATTTTTATTCTAGTCTTCAACCCAACAAATGCTTATAAAAAAATCTACAAGTGACTAATTACTTTCATTCAAAACAATATTGTCTAAGGAGATGGTAAAGGGTTAAACAAAACAACATTTATTATGAAAAGTCTAGTTATTCACTGTATAACTGAGTTTTAATAAGGTGTCCATACTTCTATGAGCGGTCGTCTAAGGGCGGTGCTTGTCACATAGCATTAGGGATGGTGCGTGATGACCGGGCAGAAAATGAATATATCAGAGCATCGACCTCTCAGTTCGTGGGCCATACTTCCACGTGGGGTATTAGAACCGTACCATTACCGTTATAAGTGAAATGCACCTAATAAACGATGACAAATTTAAAATTTCTCAATATGATATATATCAATATGACCATGTAACACGTTTGTTATCTGGGGGCGTAGTGATAATCATTAACTGCTTATTCATAGGAAATAGGAAAACTAACAAACCTAAAAGCAGCGACTGTTATTAATTTACAACATAAAATTAAGAGTAATGTAAAGATTATTGCAGTTCATAAACAAGCAAGTAAACGACTACTGAAATAAGACATTGTAATCCTCTTTAACAGCAACACCCCAACTCTAGTACTTGGAAATTATAATTCTAAAAATACCCCCTGGAGTAGCAGAACCAATAATACCAACGAAAATAAATTACAAAACTTATTTTAACCCACGCTATTCACGTCAGTTATTCGCATCCACTGGACCAACCTATCTATACAGAAGAGATCGTGCATATTTGTTTGCTCTTATTGTTCACATTTAATACCCCTCTTTTTCCAATTTAATTTATGGCTAGATAAACTTGATTGAATTAAATATATTGAAAGAAAAAATCGATATTGAAATTGAGGCGTTTAACTCACCCATATCCTCGACTATAACCCAAGCCATTACTATGTAGAACATACCTAAAACAAATTCCGATAAAAAAAAATAGATCAAGACGTATTTAGCAAAGACAGAACTTTGCATGGGATAACCACAGAATTAATAGTTATAGGTAGTACATCTCAAATTTATAACCTAGATACCTTTCAGTGGCACGATCAATGAAAATAATATTGAAACAACGGCCTTTGGTTTTTACAATTAGGAAAGCACATTTACAACGCAAATCTCCCATAATAATAAGAAATTTCCGCAAAAAGTTGCTAGAGAACTTACTGATAATTTTCCAAAAAATTTGGATTCATTATACCTATATCACCCATCAAAATACAGTTCCCACTTAAAAAAATCACCTGACACGATATTTCCCTAATACATTCTTAAAAGCATTCATATCAAAATCCTCACTTTTCTAGCCATTTTCAGAATGAGATATTTTTCTATTCTCAACATCTAAAAAAGACCATAAAATTCCAGACAATTACTCCAAAGCTTTCTTTTTATAAAAAAAAATTCTCTAAAAAAAACGTTTTGGTCGCTTTTTATCATTCTTATATTATATAATTCCTAACTTTCAATATACATCGTATCAAACACTTTACAATTTATCGTCTATCCGGCATTTCAAACTCATTGAATATAGCTTTTAAAATACATATTATCTTGTAACACTCTTGATGTCACAAGCGCTTGAATCGACGTTTTACTCTCGATATGTTAAAAACCAATATCATATACTATCTTCTACACATGATCAAATCTTTTCTGACAAAACGCTTCTTTATGACATACTATGACATACTTAGTGCAGTGTTATAATTACAAAACAATACCAGCACACTAATGTCCTAGTTTAACCAATCGTACATTAATATCTCCTTCTTTCACCTCTTCCTTGTACCTTTTCAATTGTCGAATTTGGGTTAGGTTCTTTTTATTCATCCACCCATTTCTTCAAATGTCCCGTTCTTTTCCCACGTCTACTATTAATTGTAACCATGTTTTCCTTGGCCTTCCTCTTCTCCTTTTTTTTTGTCCATAAACCCTTCCCATAAATCTGTTTGGGTTCATCCTAGTCATGTGGCCGAGCCAATTTAGTGGTCTTCTTTGTATTTTGCTCATTGTTGGTTCTCGTTTAGTCATATGTCTGATTATTTTGTTAGTAAGTATAACCTATTTAGTTTTTCGCAATTTACTAAAGGTGCTTTATTTCCATTGCATTTATATTTTCTAAGTGTTTCGTCCGGCTTGCGTATAATAAAATTAGGATGGTTATATTGTAACGAATTTCCGATCGCCCTCCGTAACACGGCTGATCGACGTCTACGTTGCGTCACGTTCGGCGCCCGACACTTTTAGGAATGCAACGCTCTAGAAGGTTTGAGACTATTCGGATATATTGGTGGAATAGAAATAAATATCGGGGCAGATTAAAATTCCGAATTCAGAATCTTAATTCTGTTTTTAAGTGGAGTAAGCAGAGACATGGTACTCAAAGTCAGTTTGGCCCCAAACTACTTGCCAAAATTATGGAGACTTACCAGAGCAGTATTTATACCAAAGCCTGGTCGGGCCCAATATTTGCAGGCAAAGAGCTACAGACCAATTAGTCTTATGTCTTTTCTGCTTAAGACGTTGGAAAAACTGCTTGATAAGCACATTAGGGGAGCTATAACTGGTACACCAACCGCTATATAAAAACCAATTTGCCTATCAAGCTGGTCTTTCAACTGAAATAGCACTTCACTCCCTCACCTGGAGAGTAGAGAAAACGCTGGACAACAAAGAGATCTTTCTATATGCCTTTTTGGATATAGAAGGAACCTTTGACAACACGTCTTTCAACTCCATAACCTCGGCCCTGAGAGGGCGTGGCCTGGAGGAGAATTGCTGCAGGTGAATAGACTGCATGGTCAAAGGAAGGACGGTTTATTCGTCTGTGTATGACGAAACTATAATGGTCCAGGTAGCTGGAGAGTGTATTCAGAGAGGAGTTCTCTCCCCCCTGCTATGTAATGTATGTAATTAATGGACTTTTAAAGAACTTAAAAGATGAAGGATTCTCTTCTGTAGGTTACGCCGATGACCTAGTTGTCTTGGTGGAAGGGAAATTTGTAGGCACGATCGGGGAATGGATGCAGAGGGCTCTGGACGTGGTAACTGAATGGACTAAACAGGAAGGCCTCAATGTCAGTCCCGTAAAAACCACAATTATACCCTTCACGAGAAGGAAAAAAATAGAGGGACTTACACCTCTTTTCCTTGGCGAAAAAGAAATCACCATATCGGGAGAAGTAAAGTATTTAGGAGTCGTTTTCGATTCTAAACTTACTTGGAACCGTCATATTGAGAAAGTGGTCGACAAATCGGTGACAACTCTAGCAGTTATCAGACGGATGTACGACAAGTCGTGGGGGCTAAAACCAGGAATGGTGCACTGGTTGTACACCAGAGTGGTTAGACCCTCTCTTACATACTGAGCTTTGGTCTGGTTACACAAGAAACCACCAAACTAAAACTAGGCAAGGTACAAAGACTTGTCTGTTTGGGTATTACAGGAGCAGTGAGAACCACGCCCACTGCAGCAATGGAGACTCTTCTAGACCTCCCACTTCTGCACATAGTGATTCAGGGGGAGAGGCAAGATTGGGTCACTACATGCTGCTTCATTCACTGCACATACGGGTACATGCCATACTAGAATAATTGATAGTCTGGGGGCCCTCTGCTTGAAATGAGGACGGACCACATGACCTCAAAAATATGTGACGATTTTCTATTCTAGGTGATCATGCAGGATCAAGGTAAGAGGCAGACTTTTAGACAGGCAATTGCACCTGGTAGCCTAATCTGGTACACAGATGGTTCTAAAAGCGAGCTGGGATCCAGAGCTGGAATATATGCTGAGGCTCCCAGGGTAGAGCTAAGCCTTTTCCTGGGTCAGTACGCTTCTGACTTTCAGACACAGTGTGTGCGTAAAAACGGTAAGAGGGCTTACAGGGACAAGCGGATCTATATCATATCAGACAGTCAGGCAGCTTTAAAAGCTTTATCAAGCACTAAAGTATAATCTAAACTGGTATGGCAATGCATCAACGAACTCAATGCACTGGCAGAACATAATACGGTGAAACTGGGCATTGCGGAATCTACGGCAATGAGAAAGCCGATTAATTGGCTAGGCAGGGATCTAGTGAGGTTTATATCGGCCCAGAACCTACTTTAGAAATTTCACGAAATGTTGCCGGAAGCTTTATTAATGAGAGGACACGCACTCATCATCGAATGTACTGGAATAATCGACTAGAACATAATTTCAACAAAACCTTCAATAAGGAACCTTGACATAGAGAGCTGCAAAACTCCTTAACCTAAGTAGGCCACAGCTAAAGATAATCATAGGGTTTCTTACAGGACATGCGACTGTTAAGAACACCTCTGGAAAATTGATAAATTCAATGGTGGCCTTGCATTCAGACTTTGTTGCAAGCAACCAGAAACAGCCTTACATATCCTATGCAGGTGCGATGCGCTGTGCAGGAAAAGGCAACATACATTCGGGAGACCAATCCTGGAACTGGAAGATTTTCAGACACACCCTATAAAGGACCTGCATCTACTGATTTAGAGGACATCAGTTACAGATTGGTTGTAAATTCACTTTATTAAGGTAGTCACAATATGCCATAGGCTGCAGTGAACATGGATCCATCAAGGATGACACACCCTAAGAAAAAAGAGGGCGAATACAACCGGGATTGCATATAGTGTATGTGCATAAATAGTTTTATAAATTTTCGTTTATGGTAAGTACAATAAGTAGTTTTAAGTAAATTAGTACGTTTTATTCATCGCTGCCAAGACCAGAAACGTTATAATTGGTGTCAGGTGAGGGGTAGTTTCGCATTTGTAACGTAAGTGGCGAATAAAGTAAAATAAATACAGGACATCATGGCCGCGAAAAAAGTAACGCTTTTCGACCTTAAAGTTGCGGACCTGAAACGTGAACTGGAGAACGAAGATTTAGAAATTATTGGAAATAAAGCCATATTACACTTCAAGTTAAGCAAGCCCTTTTGGACGCTGCTTAGGATCCAGAATGTTGTTTTGAAATTTCGGATAAACGAGTTAAAATCGGATTTAAAAGAAGATTTAAATTCGAATATATCAAATCTGAATCCAAATTAAATTACTATTATAAATAGAAAGGGACTGAGATTATCCCCCTGCGCGATTCCTTTCTTCCAGACAAGCTCTTCTGTTTTTGCTGTTGCTATCTGAATCTTTCTTTTCACTTTATTGTAAGTGCTTCGTACTATTTGCATGACTGTACTTTTAAGCACCGCACCACCCCTATTTTGCCACTCTGAGGTCTATAAAAGTCAGAATAAGTTTTTCATCGTTCTCTAAGCTTCTCTCTATTAAGGTTTTTATTATAAAAATATTATCGTTCGCCTGTTTCCCAGTATAAACGCTGCTTGTTATTCTTCATACTATAGAAGCCTTTATCAAGAACACAATAATAAAGTATTTTAGCAATATATTAGAATGCTTAAGTACAAGAATTTATACCATCAGAGTCAAGAACATCCATAATGCACTTGCAAACTCCCACAAGATATATTCTTATCATCAAGCAAAAGCGAATAAACTAAGGAAATGTGTAAAACTAATAGATTAAGTAGGGGCGCAGTTTCTTAGCAGGTTCAAGCAGTTGGCTCTGTACTCTAGCCCGCGCGCGCGAGTTCGAGTCTCGCTCAACCCATGGGTGTGTGTGATTGTCCTAGAATAAGTGAATATTAGTGGGCACAATAAACCTTGAGGCTGCAGTGCCTGTAAAGGCACAAAACAATAGATTAAGTAAAACATGTTAGCATTAATAAAACCTTTATCATTAGTGTTTGATAAAGCGGAAAATATTCTGATTGGCCTCAAACTTATCAAAAAAAAAGGAAACTTATCGTATTGATATTTAAAATTAAATTGATGAATAGTGAATTAATAGAAAGTATAATAAATTAATATTTAGAATAGATAACTAACTAACCACCTCATTTTACTTGTTCAAAAAAATTACTCTTACCTTGTCACATGCACATGCTGTGATGTTTAACAGGAAAAGGGAAATAAAATAACCATACGGTAAAATGGTTCACAATTATTTAATTTAACTGCTTAGAATACATGTTGTTTTATTAAATGACATTTGATTCATAAATTATAAATCTCATAGTATTTGCATTTAATTTCGTGTTCATAATTTGCAACTCAAAACATTGTAGCACGTGGCTTTAATATACATAATATAATGCAGTCAAATATCATGTAAGTGCATACAACTCATATATACATAACGATATACGTGAATTAGCATAGACAGAACTAACAGCGCATTAAACGTAAGCCATTTGCGGCAATTCTTAATTCGTTCAGTTATTCCACAAAAAGGTCATCGCTAAGTGCTTCGCTATTATTGGCCGACACAGACGTCCGGATTTTATTAAATAATAAATCAGTCTGCAGCTCTAGATCCGCCAGCTGCTCTCTGAACTTTCGGTAATCTTCAGCGTTCACATTCAAATTTACCTCGTCCCCGCTCTCTAGCACGACCTGGGGGACATTTTTTATCCAGCTGTTGTAGAAGTCTTCGATCAAACTTATTTGAGCCTCTAACGACCTTCCGAGTTCTTTGCAAGTTGTACTTGCCGAGACGCCTCCGGTGTATTCTTGGGAAAGGGTGCGCGTTTGATTCGGAACATCCAGCTGGCTGTTTTTATATTTTACGGGTAGAAATAAGAAATCGCGCGTTGTTTTATACAAGAGATGCAACAGGAGATGCAAATGGAATTCACTCCTGAAACGAGATGTTGTAACAAATTAGGAATTTTAAAATTAAACTCACCTGCTGAAAACGGTCAAATTGTAGACGGTTTCGGTTTCTTTCTCGAGTATGAGAAGAATTCCGTTGAGATTTGCGATATTATCGACTAACAATACCGTTTTCGAAGTAGAGGCGAACGGAATCTTTCTGAACATGCATTCGAATTCCAGAACATTTTCTAGGGTGGTGTAAGTGTTTTTAGAAACCTTGACAACTAAACGGGTTTCTTCATTTGCTATCAAGGATGACAGAAGGGCTTCCTCCTCTCCGTTCATTATGTCGTAGTTTTTTATATCGAATGAGTTGTTAATAACATTGTTGGCACTAATTTCAATATCAGGAATGATAAGTTGACAGAGCTTTCCCTTAAACTGATAGCCCACACATCCGGAAACGGTGTAGTTGCTTTTATCAACAAATTCCGGTATCTCGAAAGCCGCAACCAACGAGGCTTTCCTTTTAACTTCATTCGTGGGAACCCACTCGTTTTCGATCGGACGCGAGCGTTTGTCGGTTGTTTGCAGAGATAAGGCAATCCTCTTCAGTTTTTCTGGAAGAACAGTTTGGTCTTGCCGCCCAGAGTCGCTGTGAAGCTCGAACACCTTTATCTTGTACGTTAGGGGAGCGGACGAGTCCCATCTTAATGTGACGCGCAGGCTGTTCGCCGACCTGGAAAATAAAAATTACGTTGTTTACCCGCTAAACGGAGCATTACAATTTCAAATGTGCGATTATAACCCTATCACCTTGGTGATTCTGTATAATAGCCGGATTAGCAAATCATGCGGACTAAACGACGAATAAATTTTAATACAAGCACGCGCTGTCAGCTGGCGCAAGTAGGAGGAAACGCTGAGGTCGTTCCCTGAAATTGCTTTATTGTGTAACATTTGCTTCCGCCCGTGCTCACTTAACAGCAACCTGGAGGCATTAGTTCGTTGCAGTATGAATAAAATTTAACGTTTTCGTTTGGAGGTTGTAAGTGAAACTCATTATAATGTGCGACATCACTGATGCTGTGAAAACAATGAACAATAGTAGGTGTGTGAATGGAAACGAGGCCATGGAATCGTATGGAATCGCGAAACAAACAATATGTGCCGGGTCTTCCCACAATTTATCGCTTACTTATAGCAAATTCGACTCGTATGAATGTTTAGGTATACTGGCATAAAACGAAAACAATAACAAGACCCTAATAGTACCGTTATAAACTTAAAATGATTAGCCTCAAGTACAGGGTATTCATTATGTGACGCAAACGATAAAAAAATCATTATAAAAAAACTACGCAAGATAAAATTCCAATTCTCTTTTTATTATAATGATGAATAAATGGAGTTCAGTGCATTATGTTTTCAAAATGACTGTCTTCACTAAAGATGGTCATATCAACCCATTTCCCGAAACTCTCAATTGCGGCTTTTCTGATGTCCGCAGAAATGACCAGAACCTCTTCTGTGATGCGATTTTTGAGTTCGTCGATGTTTGTTCCAATCAACTCTATCCTTAAGATAACCCCATAATGAGAAATCACATTGGAGGCCACTCGATGCCACGTTCTATTTTACGGGGGGCGTCCAAACTTATGATCCTCTTTCTAAAAACTTCTGTGAGGATGTCAAAGATGCGCCGAGTCCGGAGGGCGGTGGCTCCATCTTGTCTTTTGTCTCTCACAATTGGAACCAATTTCCCGAGAACTTCTGTGTAATAAACTTCTTCATTTACATATTTTATGAAAAATAGTGGGCCGACAATTCCATAGTGGAAAATTAGTCACCATACACTAACCATTTGCAATTGACGAACTTCCGTCAAATGTGGGTTTTCGGTACGCCAATGTCGGTAATTTTCGTTGTTGGTATAGGCATCTAGTTAAAAATAGACCTTATCCGTGAAATGGATGTGTTTTATGTCCAACTTTTGGTCCGAACCATCTGTATGATCACTTTTGCAATGTGAATATTTTCCCAATATTGCAATTGAATCTTATACAGAAAGAGAATCAATTTTTTGATGAGAATGGTGTGCATAGAGCCCAGACTCACACCGAGTTGCGCCTTTAGAGACCGAAGTTGTGGACTCTTGTTCATAAAGCTCCCGAGTTCCTTCTACGGTCTCGTAAGTGGTCACAGTAATTAGTCTGCCCGTTCTTGACATATTGTCATCCAGCCTATTATAACATGGTAAGATAGACAATTTAATTACAGAGCAAATTTTATCATAGTATTTTTTATCGTGTTATTGTAGAGATAGACAATTAAAAAAATCTTAAAAGATCTTATTAAAATTGCCCTAAAATATGAATAAGTATTATAAAAATATGTAAACATTAAAAGAATTCATTGCATTTTTGCATATTTTCAGGGTTTATTAAATGGCTATTGATAAGTATAACTATAATGCATTTATTCAAAATGCCCATACTTAGCCTATACACTATCTTTAAGGTGCCTATGGCAGCACGCACTACATCCATTGGCTCGCTTTAAAGAATCAACATACGGGTCTTTTTGGGCAAACTATGTCCTCTAAAACTGCCCATGGATTGAGATCTGTTGATCCATAGCGGTCGAAGTCAATTACAGAAATGCTTTTTGGGCGACAGCATATACTAAGCATTTTGTTTGTTGAAAGATTCCTCCACTATAAATATTCTTTCATCCGTAAACAAAATTTTTCTGTGGCCACCATGCGCTTACTCAGTCAACAACCTCTTTGCTTTTTTTCTCCGATCTTTCTTTAAAGTATATGTTAGCAAATCTTTCGTATGCATTTTGTAAGCAGCTAGTCCTAGATCTTGCTTAATAATACGAGATATCGGATTTTGGAAATTTGCATCTTCCGAAACATAATCTTCTGCTTACGAAGAGGATTTCGTTTAATTCAAGCATTTATAGCTTTAATTGCCTGAACAGTTTTAACTAAAGTGGACAACGAGACATTTAATTTTTGAAAATTTGTATCATAGGAGACATAATTTTCTGCTTACGAAACAGTCTGAATTGAACCTGGTCACTCAGATCTCCCCAGTCTCATTAAATAATTTTATAGTTTGATACACAAAATCGGCTAATGCCGATAGGATGCAGAGGCTTAAAGATTACATTTTTTTTAGTTCTACACCTTGTCATCCCATCCCATTGGTAAACAATCAAACTTGATAAGAAACAATGTAACTTACAATTTTAAAACTTGATCATTGCAACCGTATATTAAAGTCATAGATATCTTTATGCTGTATAAAACAAGCGATGGTTTGAATTTGTAATAGTATGTATTTTGTAGCTTCTGATAGCTTCAGCGTTACGTAGCCGTCTAATACGTTCATAGTATTTAATACCTTCTCCCTATAACTTTGAGTGTCATTAGCGTAACTTTTATACTTTAAAATTAAGAATGTAACGAATCTGTGGATTTCATTTTATAACCACAGACATGTAATAAAAGAAAAGTGTTATACGATAATTTTGTTTTCTCAATAAAAAAGTAATTTAGATTCGGTAATTTTCATGGTCAACCTCAAAAAGTTAGGCAGTATTAAGTAGCATGTTCGGTTGAGCGATGCGAAAGATGTGACTTGGACTTTGACTTCTTGGCCTAATTTGAGGTCCATGGGTTCGTAACCTCCGTTCTTCTGCATGACTTAACACGGGTGTTGGTTGGCTTCTGTTAGGTCACCTTTGTACCGTCTTACATAGTTCGGATGGAGAACTCCCCGTTATGCTAGAAGTACCCGGCGTTCAGAGAGAAAAACTCCTGGATGGTCGGTATCTCCGCATCACGATGCAGGGCAGTGTTTCTCACTCACTAAGCAGTGCCAAAGATGGTCCTAAGTGCCCGATTCTGGACAACCTGGAGCTTTTGCACGTGGGTTTTGAAAGCGCATCTCCACACCGGCGCCGCATTCATAATTACGATCACAAGCTGCTCTTATAGACTGTCATCTTGTTACGCTAAGACAGTTGGCTCCGCGGATGGAACAGGGAGCTCAAACTTGTCAGACCGCCTTTAATTTGCTTGCTCTCTGTTCAAAGGTACTTTACCTCTGCTTTCTAGGATATCTCCCGGTTGAAAATCCTGAGTGGTGTCAGGTCGTTGTGCCAATTAAGTTCCAGCATGATGAAGAATAAGACTTCTGTGCTTTTTCAGCGTCTAGTATCCCAAGATGTTCCTAGTGTCGCCGCACTACGAAAAGTGAACGCAGTGAGCTGGTCAGCATCATTGTGTCGTCTGCATATTGGACCATCAATGTTGACGGCGCCGTCGGCACGTCCCGGACGTAAATGTTGAAAAGTGCCGGAGACAGGATTAAGCCTTGAAAGACGCCGGTTCGGAGATGCCTCTCAGGTGATTCCACTTCGCCTCAGTTGATCCGGAACTTGCGGCCGGACAGGAAGGGCTGGATCAGTTGTACCATCGGCAGGATGATGTTTGCTGATACCATGTTGAAGGCCTTGGCCACGTCAAAGCTGCGCCGGTGACCTCCTTCTTCTGAAAGCCTTCCAAGATTTTATCCACCAGTTTGAGAAGCTGATGGATGGTGGAGAGGTGGAAACCGAACTTACCCTCCTTCGACGGCTGTCCTCAAAGATAATTTCTTCCACAAAAACCTCTTCGTGGTCGGCAAAAGACTAATTGGCCGATAGTCCCGAGGGAATGTGCCGGACTAGGAAAGTGACGGAGACGGAAGACAGCGTTGACTATGGTGATGAGGTTAATGATTGTCTTTCCTGGAAAAGCCTTGATCGTGCGGTTGGCTATGCCATCTAGTCCCGGGACTTTGCGCAGCTTCAGGGCGTTGATCCCCTGGAGGATTTCGGCTTAGAACGCGGGCTTCGGGGGGTCATGGGGCACCTGCCCCCGTAGGCTTCTCAGTTGACAATATCTACGGGGTCAAGATTGGCATTGGTGTACTTGAGGCGGCATTGATGCTCCAAACAGTCAATGAAAGCCTAGGTTTTATTGGTGGCGGTATAAACAAGACTGTTCTCCCTGTGGATGAGTAGAACTGAGGAGGGACGGTTTCATAAGACCTTGATCAATTTCAAAACAAAATTGTCAATCACGTTGTGAGCCTCCGTGTTGCCTTCCCAAGACTGTATTGTCGCTGGTCTTTGAGGTTCAGAGATAGCTGCGCGCGCCGTCGCGCTCATTTTTTTCGCGGGTCCACTTCTTGAGTTTCCGTGGAAAGAGTTTTGACTAGTCTGCGGCGCTTACGGGATTGCTAGCGGATGGAGGTCGTGATGTGACGTACGATCTCTTCCAGATCTTTAATGGGCCGGATACAAAATTTGTGTATTCATATAAATTCAAGTATGGTGTTTATAGTGTTAAACAAATAGACCATATCAAGTAATTTTTTTCTATCCCCCATGCCCTTTTAGAGCGCCAGATGAAGGCAACATATAGGTAATAAGAAGGAAACAAAAGAATGACTTGGTAGCTAAAGGTATAAAGTTGTCCGCATTCAGATGCTCTATCTGACAATGTCTATATAAACATGGAAATTTATCTCTTAGACGTTAATGTAATTCTTTTCAGTCGGCATGCAGATGTCGTAGCATACGCAATAAAAAGGTATATACAATTTTTCGTACGCCTCCAAGCATAGGAAATTAAGGAAAGCATTTGAGACATATAGTGATGCATCATTAAAAAAAAAGTTCTTACGATACTGGAAACAAGATTTGCACCGATTATAAGTTATGGAGCTACAAGTACTCAAACTTCTTGTATTTGGTTTAGAAAAAAAGCAGCTGATAATTTTAATCAGGAAGATGCCGTCCATCTGCTACAGATACGGACTTTATCATACCTATGGCTGACAAAAATCCGCGACACACTGTTCGCGAGTTATAAGATGTTTTAAATACTATCCGAGTAACGGTACATAATCAGATCATATATTCAGCTACGTCAATCGTTCTGTAGTAGAGATTTCGCATTAACCTCCTTAATTGTCTTTCCACTGCAAAGACGAGAAAGATTCGTTTTTGAAGAGCAGCAAATGGCTAAAATTAACGAACAGATAAAACGTCTTTTTCCAACACAATAACGTCAAATTCACGTGTTTTTAGCCGTCCACAAAAAAAATAAGAAACTTTGAAAGCAGCAGTCTTTACAAATACGTAGGTAGCTATGTAAATTGGCATCCACTAAAAAGAAAAAGTTAATATAATTTGATTTTCTAAAGACGAAGCAAGTTAAGAAAGAGCGCGCATTATTGGTTGCAGTCATTTGTTTATCTTTTACTATTGTTGTTTTTCTTATTCTACTTATAGAGCGCACACGTCTTAATTCTATTACGTCACTTCAAACGGGAATCTCTTTTTTTTTATTAAAAATGATAATTCTTTGAAAAAATGCAGAAATACTGGCTTACCTTTAAAAAATTAATTTTTGAATGACATATTTCATCGTTAACATTCCTTATACTTTCCGATTATATTGCCTCATGTGATTATCTTCTATTTGTTTCCTCACATTAATTATCTAAGAAGAATAATTATTTTCGAAGTAGAAGTGTAACAAATAACAAAATGCACTTAGAACGGTATCTTGCAAGTAAACTATAAAACTCTTAGACAAATGGTACCATACGACTTTCGAGAAAAAGGAAAAAGGTAAAGAAGCAGAATGAGTCGATATAACACTCAAAAACAGACTAATAAATAAAAGAAAAAGGCGTGAATAAGCAAAATAATATAAACTTTGGCGAATTTATGATTGGAAGAATGTTCTGTGCAGCGGCGAATTCAACTTTACAGTATTTGGTTCAAAATACTTGTCTTCATTCGGAAATCAGTTGAAGAACGGATTAAGGCATAACTTCCTCGTATAACCGTGGCGATGGACAAGTAATAAAAGAAAAATTGAACAAGAAAAGCTACAAGAAGGCATGAAATCAACATGTTATGCTTCCTCAAAAACGAATTGTTGAAGTTTTTGTTTTCTAATAGCTCAACGATCCTAAATATACATTAAACAAGCAGAAGAAAAGCTGAAAATTATGGTTTGGCTTCCGCAATTTCCCGGTATTAATTCCATTAAACTTCTATGTGATGAGTTCGATCAAAATGTCCATCGTTATAACAAGATGAAGAGCAAAGAATTACGCCTGAATTATAAAAAAAAACTGCTTATTAGAATGCCTTAATTTAAACAAGGGTGGTCACTGTTAGCAGTCTAATGTTTAAGTATTTAAGAAGTTTTTAAGTTTCCTCTTTATAATTCTTTTAAATAAATAACAGGAAAAATAAATGTTGAGTTTTTTGTGTTAATGTTTAAGATATTAGACCTTGATTTGTGAAAATTAAAATTCTTGAATACTTATGAGCGGGAATTATATACAAAAAAGGACTTTTAGCATATACAGAAGGATCTTCTCATCTTTCTCTAAATGTCACACACGTCAGTAACGGCCACAAAGAAAACAAAACTATATACTTTACTTTTTTAAATAATGGAAATAAATAAATTTTGGTAGTCTTAAAAGTAATTAGTGATAAAGGATTTTTGATCCTCAGCTATGCACATCATTTACTTTACCACGGCATAGGTGTGAATTTGATGTAAACCAACAGTGCCCGCATCGAATTACCAAAATATAATTTTTGGGTTTCTTTTTTTATTCATGTGTGGTACTTTTCTGGAATATATTATAGGGTTATGATAATAATAGTAACAATAATGATGATGAGACTCTACGCTTCGTATAACAGGAAGTTCTGTGAACTGAGATTAAAGCTCTTATATGTTTGCCCTCACCGCTCGATCGTCATCTGATACGGAGCGATGTGGAAAGAACCGCGCTTTAAATAACCACATTACTATCCGTTACTTAAAAAGTGAATGCAGATACTCAATTATTTTTAGTGATTGAGTATGTCACCGACCAGGCATCTGATCCCAGCATTAAATTCCGTGTGCTCAAATGATTTTAAAGTTATAACTTTTATGAAAGATTTAATTGGAACCGTTCTAGATTTAACGAATTCTTTACAGAAAACAGAGAATTAATCGCACTCTTTAGATTTCGGCATTGCATATTAATGTAAATTTTTAATAATACTTTTCCCAAAACTGCATTTTCAGTTTAAAATAATTTCTCTAATGCCAGTTCAAATTTTAAATTTTTTAGATCGCTACAGCTTTCCAAACAAATTAATTATAAAGAGTAGGAATCGATAAAACCTAATCCCATTTTATTTTTGCTGTTTGCATTCATTATATACAGGGTCCGGCAGGGAGACATGGTGTAAGTGTAAAGATCGTCATGCGCGCTAATATGAGCCGAATGTTTTCGGAATAGTTGATATCTACTTATTGATGCCATTTCTGTAGCAATGGTGGGCTTGTTTACAACAGCTTCACTGAAACGATTTTGAAACCATTTTAATGTTGGTCGTCATGGTCACGTTTCAAAAATCTTTATGAAGTGAGTGAAAAGTTTTCAAGCAACAGAATCTTTGAGACCGGGGACTGAACGAGGAGGTGATCGAACTGTACGAAACCCGGAAACCATTGAAAGGGTGCGCCAACAGGCTGAAGCCAGCCCTCGTCGTTCGGCGATACGCTCGCGCTCTTCGGATGTCAGACAGGTCAGTTCGCAGAATCTTACACTTGGACCTTCATTCAATCTCTCCAAGATCACGGTTGTTCAAAAGCTGAGGCAAAACGACTTCGGCATAGGAAACGATGTTGGACTTGTTGACAGACGATATCGTTTTGATCATGAGTGACGAGGCCCACTTTTATTTATCTGCGACGGTAAACAAACACAATTTTCGGTACTGGCCACCCGAAAACTCGCAAGAATAGAATCTACAACCTCTCCACTGCAAGAGAGTAATTGTTTGGTGTGGCGTATCTTAAACCTGGATTATTAAGCCTTATTTTTTCGTGAAAATGGATGAACAATGTCTGTTACACAGATTAACCTCGACACAGTTTTGTTTCAGCAAAATTTATCATACATAAAGAGCAACGATGGATTTTTTAAGACAACATTTTCCTGGGTGCCTGATTTAATTGGATGGAGATGTGGAGTGGCCTGTCACATGGTCACCAGACCTGTCAGCTTGTGACTATTTTTATGGGGCTACCTAAAAGCTAAAGTTTAGATAGACAAACCTCGTAATCTTGAAGCCCTTTCCGAAACCATAATGCGATAGATTCAAAGGGTTCCGCGTGACAAGCTTCAAAAGAGCATGGACAATTTCGCCATCCGTCTACAAGAATGCCTCTACAAAAACTGATGAGATTTTTTGCAGTTGATTATTTTTTTCTTATGGTTCGTTATATATTTTCAAATGGCAATGTACCAGTAATGTACGGAAATTTTAAAATTCGTTCGAAAAGAAGTGTGTGGCAGTCTTTTCAAAAACACCATAGCTCCCTGTCGGACCCTGTAAAAGGAAGTAAGCAGCAAAACTAGAGATGTTTTATTGGAACATCTGCATTAAACCGCACTCAAAGAATGTGTCACTAAAGGGCAATATTTTCTAATAAATCTCCTAATATTGTATGTCTATAAAATTAATATTTTGCTCTCTTTTTCCTCATTTTCATCACTTCAACCTCTTTGAACAAATAATTTCTGCAGTCCACGTGACTTTTTAGTCAGTATGGCGTTGATATTTGTCGTAAAATATCCCTGAGATTATGTATGCATACCAACTAGCTAGTTTTGCTATTGTATATTTCGGAAGTAGTGTGCTTTGAGTATATTTTTATTAAAGTCGAAATGAACTTTTGAAAGATGTTTTGCAAATATCTAAAAATAAACCTCCTTCTTCAAGTTCGCACTTTAATTAAGATTGGTGAATAATAAGCTGTGCATTGTATATAGTAGAGTTAACCATTCTCGTAAATATCGAAGTTAGGCAAAATATTCTGGAGGGTTTTTCATATATGAAGTAATTAATTTGTAGTCCATAAAACCCAAATAAATGTAATTAATCGATATTGATTTGCCATTTCGTTTTGGATATTCCTACACGTCGTGGAGAACACGATTATTGTGAAGTGTGTTAGCCAACAATTTCTTAGTCACTTTATTACGGCATTCTTAACTACTAAACTTTCATTTGTTATTTAGTAATGAGCACATGCTCATTTTTACATTTTGTTTACTTTATGTTTTAGATTAAACGCACAAATTCAAAAATTACGCGCTTATAAATTTCATTCTAATGAACCAGATGACGATACAAATTATTAATAATAATTATTATTGGAAATGGTTGCAGTTCAAATTTTTACTTTAGTAAATTGCGTTCAAATGGTATTTCATAACCCAGGACTTTCACTAAATTAAATATTTTAAGCTTTGCTAAAATATAGTAAATATTGAGGATAATAAATTTATATATATATTCAACGAACTTAAAAAGTTCATTACTGAATTCTATATGCCTGTCTGGCGGTCCGTCAAAAAATTTGAGATTTTTTAAAATTTGAAAATGGCAATTTTACGCTGATTTTGAATTCGAAATTAAAAATTTTCTATCTCGAATAGTTTTCGAGATATTCGACTTCGAATTTCGGGAAAATTTTCGACATTACGATTTTAAATGTGATTCTTATAGGACATTTTCGCTGAATTCGAAAATAAAGTCGAAAAACTTCTATGTCGAATAATTTTCGAGATATTCGATTTCGAAATTCGGGAAAATTTTCGACATTACGATTTTAAATTTGATTCTTATAGGAAATTTTCGCTGAATTGGAAAATGAAGTCGAAAAAATTCTATGTCGAATAGTTTTCGAGATATTCGACTTCAAATTTCGGGAAAATTTTCGACATTACGATTTTAAATGTGATTCTTATAGGACATTTTCGCTGAATTCGAAAATAAAGTCGAAAAACTTCTATGTCGAATAATTTTCGAGATATTCGATTTCGAATTTCGGAAAATTTTCGACATTACGATTTTAAATGTGATTCTTATAGGAAATTTTCGCTGAATTGGAAAATGAAGTCGAAAAATTCTATGTCGAATATTTTCGAGATATTCGACTTCGAATTTCGGAAAATTTTCGACATTACGATTTTAAATGTGATTCTTATAGGAAATTTTCGCTGAATTGGAAAATGAAGTCGAAAAATTCTATGTCGAATATTTTCGAGATATTCGACTTCGAATTTCGGGAAAATTTTCGACATTACGATTTTAAATGTGATTCTTATAGGAAATTTTCGCTGAATTGGAAAATGAAGTCGAAAAATTCTATGTCGAATATTTTTCGAGATATTCGACTTCGAATTTCGGAAAATTTTCGACATTACGATTTTAAATGTGATTCTTATAGGAAATTTTCGCTGAATTGGAAAATGAAGTCGAAAAATTCTATGTCGAATAGTTTTCGAGATATTCGACTTCAAATTTCGGGAAAATTTTCGACATTACGATTTTAAATATGATTCTTATAGGAAATTTTCGCTGAATTGGAAAATGAAGTCGAAAAAATTCTATGTCGAATATTTTTCGAGATATTCGACTTCGAATTTCGGGAAAATTTTCGACATTACGATTTTAAATGTGATTCTTATAGGAAATTTTCGCTGAATTGGAAAATGAAGTCGAAAACATTCTATGCCGAATAGTTTTCGAGATATTCGACTTCGAATTTCGGGAAAATTTTCGACATTACGATTTTAAATGTGATTCTTATAGGAAATTTTCCCTGAATTGGAAAATTAAGTCGAAAATTCTATGTCGAATATTTTTCGAGATATTCGACTTCAATTTCGGGAAAATTTTCGACATTACGATTTTAAATGTGATTCTTATAGGATATTTTCGCTGAATTGGAAAATGAAGTCGAAAATTCTATGTCGAATATTTTCGAGATATTCGACTTCGAATTTCGGAAAATTTTCGACATTACGATTTTAAATGTGATTCTTATAGGAAATTTTCGCTGAATTGGAAAATGAAGTCGAAAACATTCTATGCCGAATAGTTTTCGAGATATTCGACTTCAATTTCGGGAAAATTTTCGACATTACGATTTTAAATGTGATTCTTATAGGAAATTTTCCTGAATTGGAAAATTAAGTCGAAAAATTCTATGTCGAATATTTTTCGAGATATTCGACTTCAATTTCGGAAAATTTTCGACATTACGATTTTAAATGTGATTCTTATAGGAAATTTTCGCTGAATTGGAAAATGAAGTCGAAAAATTCTATGTCGAATATTTTCGAGATATTCGACTTCGAATTTCGGAAAATTTTCGACATTACGATTTTAAATGTGATTCTTATAGGAAATTTTCGCTGAATTGGAAAATGAAGTCGAAAAATTCTATGTCGAATAGTTTTCGAGATATTCGACTTCGAATTTCGGAAAATTTTCGACATTACGATTTTCAATGTGATTCTTATAGGAAATTTTCGCTGAATTGGAAAATGAAGTCGAAAAATTCTATGTCGAATATTTTCGAGATATTCGACTTCGAATTTCGGGAAAATTTTCGACATTACGATTTTAAATGTGATTCTTATAGGAAATTTTCGCTGAATTGGAAAATGAAGTCGAAAAAATTCTATGTCGAATATTTTTCGAGATATTCGACTTCGAATTTCGGGAAAATTTTCGACATTACGATTTTAAATGTGATTCTTATAGGAAATTTTCGCTGAATTGGAAAATGAAGTCGAAAAAATTCTATGTCGAATATTTTCGAGATATTCGACTTCGAATTTCGGGAAAATTTTCGACATTACGATTTTAAATGTGATTCTTATAGGAAATTTTCGCTGAATTGGAAAATGAAGTCGAAAAAATTCTATGTCGAATATTTTTCGAGATATTCGACTTCGAATTTCGGGAAAATTTTCGACATTACGATTTTAAATGTGATTCTTATAGGAAATTTTCGCTGAATTGGAAAATGAAGTCGAAAAAATTCTATGTCGAATATTTTTCGAGATATTCGACTTCGAATTTCGGGAAAATTTTCGACATTACGATTTTAAATGTGATTCTTATAGGAAATTTTCGCTGAATTCGAAAATGAAGTCGAAAAATTCTATTCGAATATTTTCGAGATATTCGACTTCGAATTTCGGGAAAATTTTCGACATTACGATTTTAAATGTGATTCTTATAGGAAATTTTCGCTGAATTCGAAAATGAAGCCGAAAAAATTCTATGTCGAATAATTTTCGAGATATTCGATTTCGAATTTTTAAATTCGTTCTGGGATTGCTTACAGAGCAATCTCTTCGCCGGCCCCATGTTTTTATATATAATTAAAATTCTTTTTCATTAGTTTTCTTCTCTTAGCTATCTTCAGTTAAGGTTACTCAAATACTGTGACTATCGAATATTTTTTCTTACAAATTATATTTTATTGGATTAAATACGGTAATTGCTAAATTATTCTCTAAAAAATGTTGTTTAAATTTACTATCAACACTAATGATAAATTATTAAATAAATATTTCTTTATTGAAAGAATAAATTTTCTATTTACAGCGATAATAGGGCACACACTACCTCGTTGGGAACGTAAACTGCATTTACTTTATCGCCATTTTATAATGTATTAATAATATACCTGGTTTAAAGGATTCCATAAATTGTGTGCTGATCTTACAAGATCTTTGTTTACAGTTACGATGACAATGCATCAGCAAATTAGTAACCCCTTCTTCATGCCTTACCAGAAAATATCTTTCATGTAAATATAACTTCAAAATTAGGTAAAAAGCACGAGACAAGTGTTGCTTTAGTTTAAAAAAGAGCTTTCATGCCAAACTGGATAGTATTATTTTGCTTCAAACGCAGCATTTATATTATTTAGTAAGCGATGCACCTGTTCGATTCTTAAATGCTGCTTCTTAAAACCGAATGATAGTTTGGTATTGTAGCTTCTTCAATTAAAATACGCATTAAGTGCGCAAATAACAACTTCCAAAAGGTTTTACTTAAAATTGGTAAAAGAATTATCGGTTTATAAGAGTAAACGTCATTAGATGGTTTAACTGGTTTAAATATTAAATGATCTTTCCGCCCTTCTTAATATGGTGTTACAAATGTACGTTATTAAAACTACAACTTTTTTTGACAACTTGTTTAAGATTCTGTTAATATCGTACTTTTCAACAGTCCGAGCGCAACTTATTTTCGTAACCTCGTTTTGTAAAAAGGGTTTAATTGGTAGTGATAATTGTAAAACTGGATTCAGGTAGTTCCGTATTTCCTCGCAGTCTGGTGCTTATATATCTCCTACTGTCTTAAAAACTTACTCTAGATGCTTCTTAAAAACCTCTGTCTTTTCAGCATCGTTTCTAACTCAGCTCTTATCATCTTTACAAATTGGCGGTATTGTTTGCTGTAGGTGTCTAAGGCGTTTAGTCGCCTTCCACAGAGCGTAATCATTAATTTCAGTAGTAGTAAATCCCTTTACGTAACATGTGAAAACTTCGTTATTATATTTATTTATTATTTTTCTAAGCTCTCTGCATGTGTTACTATAACTCTTGTCCAATAGCTTATATAACCTTCTGATTTCAGGAATATTTTCCATGATTGCCTTAGGAATGTGTCGCTTTAGAGATTGAGATTTTAGTGGAGGAGTAGCATTCTAGGCTATATTCTGCATAACTGTATTTTCAATATCTTTGCGGATTTTCAATGGTATTTTAAGAAGAGATATGCATTAATCCCAATCACTTAAATGTGTGTGTAGTTGTGGGGCTTTAGTTTTACATAGATGAACTAGTGACTGATTGGAACGTAAATCAAAGCTTTCATCCACGTCCATGTATATATTTCCAATACCATTTGTAATAAAAATATCTATGTAATTGGAGATTTTTTTCTGTATTGGATGGTCAGTAAATAGGTTTATCTGTTAATATTGTGTGGAAACACTTTCATTTGTAAAAGTATGTAGTACAATGTGGTTCAAATATGAGAGAGTGGAGCCAAAACCTTCATCCTCTCTCCTGCTCGGCTTAAAACCTGTTCAGTCTTGTTTGGGAATTGCTAAAGTGATAATCGAACAGAAGATACCGCAAAGCGTAGAACGACGCATTGTGATCAAATTCCTCGTTGAGAAAACGTCCCGTCCGTTGAAATTCACCACAGACTTCCAAAAACAATATGGAGAAGAGTTTCTTTCACGGACCCGTGTATTTGAGTAGTGTAAGAGCTTCAAGGCAGAGAACGCGTGGAGAATGAACCGCATGATTGTTGCCCGCGAACATCCGTCTCCGAGCCAAACATTGCTTGTACAGACGCGCTTATTCGTGAGAATAGGCGCAGCACTAGCAAAGAACTTGGAACAATATTGTCCATCAGTTAGTAGTGTAGAAGAAATCGTGAAAAACGATAGGTACTATGCACTTTGACGGATGTAAACAAAATGGTGCGCATTCAAGCTGCCAGTTGTTTCCTACAGCAGTTTGAAGACGAAGGTCACGCATTTTTGAAGTCTATAGTAACCACTAATAAAACTTGGGTGCACTACTTCATTCCCGAGTTCAAGCAGCCATCACACGAGTGGCGACATATTAGTTTTCCCAAACCCAAGAGAGCGCGGAGAAACCGTTCGGCAGGAAAAGTGATAACAACGTTCTTCTGGACCGACAGGGATTTTCTGACGGATTTCAAAACAGTCAATGCAGCTTATTACTCAGACTTCCTGGTAACAGAGTGGAAACGCCGCCAAACAAGTCTTTTTTGAAAAGGGCATCCGGATGCTTCCAAAACGCTGAAAAAATATGTTGACTCCAAAAGGTAATACGTTGAAGCCTGACATATAAAAGTAAGTGTTTGGCAATTTGTTTTTTTTTTTTGTAAAAAATCAGTCCTGGTCACATTTGAACAGCCTTGAACACTACCTCTTCCTCCAGAAATAAGACTTCATCCTAGCAATTCACAATATTCAATGAATATTTGGCCTGTATTTTGGTTGGAAAAAACAACCTGAACCTGAACCTTAGACGCTATTACTGATTATTAGGTAGATACTCCCAGCTAAGTTTAGACGATAAGCCGCCAACATATAAAATAATTTTAAACCTATGTGGCTATACGGAATCCAGATATGGTGAACAGCATCATTCTGGAGAAGTTCCAGTCAAATATCATCTCCAACACACCGCAGTATATCACTGATTGATCTGAAATCAACACTTACTTCAAAATGTGATCGGTTAAACATGAAATAATGCGCGCAAGTGAAAGTTATCTACAAATACATCTTAATAAACTAGCGCTAAACTTATTAGACAATAGTGAGGATAACCGCAGGCTTAAGAGACACTATACTCTGAAGTTACCCTTACAGATTCATATAAACCACAAGCATAGGTTCTACATGCGACTTTAGTACTACCATGTAAAATAACTTGTCTTTTTAAATGTAGAATCAACATATTTGTCGATATAGTTACATAGTTATAAAGTGACATCACTAGAAGATCATTTTCATGTACAGAATTTACTCAGTGCTCTCGATGCAGATTGTAAGTATTTGTTTGTTGACAATAAAAATAAATAAATAAGAGTATACTATAACTAATAAGTCTTTTTCTACAAACCTGATTGAAAATTATGACTAATAAATTACTTTCTACCAAATTTTTTCCCAGAAAAGAATGTTGTTTTTCTAACTCTGTTTTTTTGTAAAATTTATTTATATTATAAATTTATTTGAATGAATTTATTGATGGGAGTGGTAGACTTATAAATTTCCCCCAAAAAACAGTATTGGCAGCGTTGTGATTGGTGATATTTTGTAGTAAACACATTGCGGTTAGTGAATATGGCGTTACTACGTGGAGGATCGAATGACTATTGTTAAATTCATTACACGGAGAATGTTTTGCCGAGACTATGTGCAAATTATGTAGTATTCGGAAAAAAATTCATCTCAGGAAGCAAGAAAAGACTAATTTAAAAATGTGAAAGAACAGGTTCGGTTGCAGGCAACAAAAAACAGGTTAACCTTGTAGCGGTCGTTCAGATGACAATATTGTCGCTGCGAATGACAGTGTGGCAGAGCGTACAGAAACTTCAGTGTGCCAATTACTGTAACTGAATATTTCGAAAAGCACCAACCAGCTAATGTTAACAAAACATTTGCATCTGTACCCGTTCAAGATTCAGCTAATTCCAGAAATAAAACCGAACGATCATTTGAAACCTCGGGATTTGCCGGTCGAGTGACGGAAATTTTGTTAAGAAAACCATCTTTAGCGACGAGGCGCATATCATGTCAACAAGCAAAATTGTTGCATGTGGGGTATAGAAAATTCTCGGGTCGTTCAAAAAAGCCCACTCAAAGAGTGGTATGGATTTTATTCTAGTGGAATGATTAGACCATTTTTTTGAAAATGATGCTGAAAACGCAGCGACTATCAATAGTGAATGTTATCGTGAGATGGTAGTGGATTTTTGTGGCCTGATTTGGATAACGTGGATTTGGATGACTTGATCAAATTGTTGGAACCAAAACTTAATGGCTGACTTATTTCTCAAAATAACGAAGTTGACTGGGCACGAAAATCTTGCAACCTCACATCGTTCGAATTCGTGAATAATCAAGTTTATGTTAAGAAAATAAGAACGATTTCTGAATTAAAAGCAAAAATTCTAAGAGCTATCGACGATATCGAGCCACAGTTATGTGAAAAAGTGATCAAAACTCTTATCAGAAGAATTTGAGAGTGTCAAATGAGCTGTATAAAACATTTGTTTTATATCCTTTTCCACTTTTATTGGCAATGTCATAACTTTGCCAGCTAATAAATAAATGATGTTTTCTAAAATTAAATCCTGCATTACTTTTGGAACACCCTTATTTTGGGTTGTTTAATTAAATGTTGGATAAAATTATTTGTTCATATTTAATTAAAATTAACTAAATATCCAAATTGATCAACTCTTCCTTCATAAATTATATTGGACAATGTGAGTTAGTTAGCTAATTTGTGTATTAGATAATCGAATTAAAATTATTTTTTGATCCCTAATAGACAATAATACATTCAATAGATTTTCCTGTTTTTGAATTAGTTTTATGACTAATGAAATAATTTTTGATGTATCTTAATCTAATGAATCGATGTAATAACTAATGGACATTTTTATTATAAATTGCATTCCACTAAATTACATTAAATTTACTGCTTACAAATTTTGTCCATGTAAACCATTTCGCGATCGTCTAAGGCACCTTGCATCAGACTTGGTGCGTGACGACCGGGCAGTAAAGTCGGACATATGAGAGCCTTAACCTGTGAATTCGCAGGCCGTGCTTTCACGCGAGACGTTAAAGTCTTACCACTACAAGCCAAATTTCGAGATTAACTAATTTTTCTGTCCAATTCTGTTTCACATCTGTTTTTAAAAGCAGATTTCTAAAAATTTCTCATGGCTTTGCTGACATAGATTTTAAAAATTAATTTGGAGCTCTAGGAAATAATACCATCGATTATGTCAATGAATAAAGTTTTCATTGAGTGAAGAAAGACTTGCAAAATGATTTCTGCTCCATTACATATCTTATACAAACGACAGGTTGCACTTACATCATTTTTATATTTCATTATATTTTTTGAAAATCTAAACGTAGGAACTAATTTTTTAAATGTCACTATATTGAGTTCTTTATATTTTTCTCATCAATTTTAGATTACAAGAAAACCTTGTTAGGAAAGCACAAAATCAGTCACATTTATTACAGTAAATCATTTTTATGCACGTTTCGTAAAATGCTAACTACTTTTAGAAAATTTAACTGTAGTTTTTCGTTTCTTAATCCCGATTGTAAAAGCAATTACTCCTCCATTCAGAATTTCAATTTCGTTAATGGGCAAGATCGGTTAAATAAGTGGAAGGAAATAATTTTCATATGCAATTTTCTTATGAACATATACACTCAAATAGTTTAAAACTGAAAAGGATCGGATCGAAGGTAGGGAGATATGGTAATAAAAAAATATTTTTTATTATATATTAACACATCACTCAATAAGTAGGATAACTGTTACATGGTCCTACTATTGACAAATTCGGATGATTTTTAGGAAGTACTAACCTTCAAATCATGCATGTAAAAATTTCATGACAATTTGACGTTTAGTTCACAAGTTACAGTGATTTTAATGACGCTACTTTTGTGATTTTCAAAACAATGGAAAAATCTGAATTTAGTGTGTTGATAAAGCATTGCTTTTTAATGGGAAAATACCGTTCAAGCAAAGTAATGGCTTGACAAGTGTTATTCGGACTCGCAAATGGTAGAGAAGTGGTTTGCTGACCGTACAAACACCGATGATGCTGAACGCTCTGGTCGCCCAAAATTCGGCAGTTGTTCCGGAAAACACAAAAAGGTCCATAAAATACTTTTGGCCGATCATAAATTAAAATTGTGTGAGATAGCTGATACCTTAAAGATATCAGAAGGCAGTGTATTCACCATTTTGCATGACCATTTGTCCATGAGAAAGTTCTGTTCGAAGTGAGTGATTGCTCACAGTCGATCAAAAACAACAACGCGTCGACGATCCAAAGCGCTGTTTCAGCGCAGTAAAAAGGATTTTTAATTGGTATGTGACAATGGATAACACATAAATTCATCCCTACACTCCAGAGTCAAATCGGCAGACAGCTGAGTGAACAGCAAAGGGCGAAAGCCGCCCAAATTGACCAAAAACGTAAATCTCAGCTGGTAATATTTTGGCCTCTATATTTTGGGATAAGCACGGTATTTTATTCATCGATTATTATATGGCGTTATTAGTGCCTTTGAAAGATGACATTGTAAAAAAACAACCCCAAATGTAGAAGAAAAGTGCACTTTCGCCAAAACAACGCACCGTGTCACAAGATCGCAACAATGGCAAAATTGCACGAATCGCACTATGAATTGCTTCCCCATCCACCGTATTCTCAGTATTTGGCTCCCAGCGACTACTATATGTTTGCAAACCTAACAACAATACTCTAGGGAAAGAGATTTTTCTCCGATGAAGAGGTGATTGCCGAAACTGAAGCCTATTTAGATGCCGAAAATAAATCGTTCCACAAAAAAGGCATCAAAATGTTAGAGAAGTGTTGGAATGAATGTGTCACTCTTGAAGGAGACCATCGTAATGAATAAAGTCGAATTTTGCATAACAGTTGTTGTTTTATTAGTCATCCTACGAACTTATTGAGTGATGTCTTATGTTTAACTCACATTTAATTTGATTATATTCAAATTAAACCGTCACATTAAAAAATCTACTTGCCTCTTATTCTATGAAATATGATAACTAATAATGATTTTTCTAGAGAACTATGCGAAAAAAACCTTATCTTTATTGACTAACACTGGTTTTAGTGACAATTTTAATGTAGCTGATGATGTCTCAGTGCGCTGCATCGGCACTGTATATAATATGTCTAAATACCATTAATCCGAAATTTATTAAGATTTACTACGTATATTTAGTAATTATTTCTATTTAGGAAAATCATTTGTCATGTCAATGCAAAACACGTGTCAAACCTAAAAAGTAATGGCATTTTAAAATTGCCTGACAAACTTTCCGGCTTGATTGAAAAAACTCGGAAAAAACTTTATTCGCCTGGAATATGTTCAGCATAAAAACCGGGTTATATTACGAGACATTCAGCATTAAGCTGATATGTAGGCTGGTGTAGCTTGATTAACGTTGTGAAATTGCAGCTACTCTTTAGATAAAGCGTTTCAAGCAAACATATGTCGTCCATTACGTTATCGGTGGCTATGTTGTCCACCGACTGCGTCTCATATTACTTTTGCAGGAATCGGTAAGCGTCTATAACAGCTATGTATAATCAAAGTAATTTTCTGTATTTAACGATTGTACAAATAAATAAAATACTCTCGAATTGTGAAACAAGAATTTTAATAGTCATGATAAGATTAGTAATCATTCTGTTACATTAGCAGTCATAAGCAGTGGGTGGCAGCAGTGATTAAAAATACCAACAGACATATGAATCGTATTATGTCTGAAGAATAATTTTAAAGCAGGATAAACGCGCTTTTGATACTTATGTTAATATTAAATTAAAATTTGAATTGTAAATAATAAATGATAATAAACTAAATAAATTAAATAAGCTCATTTAAATAGATTTTATTAATGATCTTCAGAATGTGGTGCCGTAGTGGTCTAGTGGATAGCTCACTAGACTTCGAAAACTAGAATCGCTCTCGCCAATTTGCTCGACTCAGGCTGCAATAAATGAGTACCTGGAGGTCAAATTCTGGGGTAATAATAGGCGGTCGGTACGTAACGACCTTGTGTACCGTAGGCTCTAGATTGCAGCAGACCTACCCTATTACGACTCCAAAAGGCAGCCGCAACCTATTACAAGAAATTATTATTATTATTATTATCCGCAGAATGTTTCTCATAAGCAAAAAAAAAACCCATTCAAAAGCAATAATAGAAGAGTTAAAAAGCAAATAATATCGTTCTAATGAGCTTTTACTCATAAAAGTTCTCGGGAAGCAAAATTATCCTTAGTGCAATGTTTACATATGTTAAGCTATTTATTCCAAAGAAGAAACTAGCTCATTACCCTGTTAAAAGTTCGTATAAATATTTTTATTCCTTCGTATATATGTCGCTAGAACATAATATAGGATAAACTTTTGTGATACTTGCAAGTCTTTGTAGTGTTTCAATGCACCCCCAATAGTTATTTATGTTTGTTAGATTTATTTCTATAGTATTTTAGGACTTTTAAATTACGGTCAACATAAAAGAATTTAAACTTGTCTTTTCGTGAAGCGCTCCTGCTCAATAGAAGAGCAGTTTCTTACACATTTCATACGACTTTTAAGGTGACTTCAACATCTACCTCTTCTCCATTGCCAACACTATTCATTGAAAGCTATTATTCCATTTTTGTTAGTGAAGTTTTTCTTCATAATAATATAAGTAATGAGATTAACTTAATATTGTTCAAAGTAACATCTTTGAACATCAAGACGCCGTTTCTGCTACGTCTCGTAGCTCGCCTGGAAGTATTGAACTACAATTTTTTTTCAGAGCATTCGTTATACTAGTACGCGCATTTTGAACAGTCCCAAAATGATATTCTTGCAAGTTGGAGTTGAGCTTAAAAGAAATCGACAAACGGTTTTTCTTCTTTTCTAGGTCAAACTTTCCGTATCTGCAGTTCCATTGCAATGGATTTTGGAAGTCTCACTTTATCGGCTACTAACACTAAGACGTCGGTAAGAGTCCAAAACTTTTCAACTTAGCTACGTTTTTCGAAACATGAGATGTTGATGGCCGTTCTGCGCGTTACTTATCCTCAACATCTTTTTTTCTTATTTGATCTTTGTGGGTCATCTAAGTACTACTACTACTACTTTTGTATCATAACAAACGTCACGGTTGAGAACCTTTCTTTACTTTCTTTACTTGGACTAAGAAAATCAATCTCATTACTTTCCGAATGTATCTTGTATTGACCATATCATCATTAATCATTGTAATAAATTCATCTGTTTTATGTATGTTTCTCTTCTTTTCCAGAGGAATTTAAATGAAGTATCTACTTATGATTTAAGAATAATTAACTATTGACTCGAGTTTAAATTGAACACAAAAAATATAACATCTTGATTTTTAGTTCTGTACAGCATCATATATCATAGGCAAACTCGTACCCAGTTTTCATGTGGGATTAATAAGTGAGTTCTTAATCTAGCAAGACAAAAAAAAAACAAGGAGTTTGTGTTGAAAGATCTTTTATTGTTTATATCTACTTATGTTAGCGCCAATATCACATTTTTAACATTTACAAATTTTAAACGACAGACCCAATTATTTTACATTAGTGATGGTGTTAAACGTTCATCTACAGTTTTACAATCTCTAAAACCCCCATTAAACATTAATAGATGTTAACCAGAGTTCACAAAATTTGATGTATTTAGTTTGTTTTGGTTATTTTTGCTATGATTGTTACCCGAATTTCGCTTAATGATGTTGCTCCGAGCAATTAATAAGATCTAATTACAAACGGTTTGCCAGAATTTGAGTGTAATTTTTCAATGTCCTATTTGAAAGGTGCATTGACAAAAAATAAAAAAGTAACAGTGTCAGCAGCGCTAGTGTAGAAGGGCGATTGAAGTGCGCGACTGCGGTGGGGACAGACCCGGGTTCAATTCTGAGCTCTCTGATACCTGGCAGGTGGCCTACTCAGCCATTAAAAATAAATGAGTACCTGCGTTCATTCGAACAAGGGGTAGTAATGGCGGTCATCTAAGGCACGGTGCTTGCCACATCGCCTCGCATCAGAGATAATGGGCCATCTACAGGCACAGAGGGCAATCATATAGGAGCCTTAACCTCTTAGTTCGCAGACTGCGCTCCCACGCGGGGCATTGAGCCTCACCATTATAGAAGTAGTAGTAACCTTTTCAAATTATAATATAAAAAAGAAGGATGTTAACCTTATGAACGCTGCTCCCTGCCTGCGTAAAAAAACTAAAAAGATCTAATTGGAATTTAACCCATAGAAGGTAGACTTATTTTGACTCTCATATGAGGTAGACTGGGTCCAGTGGACCCAAGCGATTTTCAATTGCCAATATCTTGGGCTATAATTGATGTAAAAAAATTTTTTTTCAAATTCATCGCCAGAATCTCAAAAATATGAATTTGCAACACGTTTTGCTCTAAAATATTTAGGTTTTTATATTTTTGAAGAAAATTGAAGGTACTTTAAAAAAAAATTTAAATTGCTGTATCTCCGGTAAACTACAAAAAAAAAACTTTATATGTGGTCTTTTCAAAGCTAGACATGTATTTTAAGACTGTGTAAGCCGTTTTGCGATCTAGCGAAAAAAATATTTTGAATATTGAAAGTCAGTAAAATTTTTCACTGTTTTTTCACGCATACACAGCTTTTTTAGCTGAATTATTGGAAATAAAATTATTTGAATTGACTTTTTTGCCTCAGATTTGATTGTCTAAGGCCTGTATATGTAATTTGAATCAGATTTAGTAATTTTAGTAAAAATAAGATTTTATATATATGTATGAAATAAGCGTATAAATGTTTTATGTAGGTGATAAAAAAATGATACACAACTTTACATATTTTTTGTTTATTGATAGATACATATTATAATTTATAAAAAAAAGAAGAAGCAGTGACACAATTGTTTACAAAGACTTTTTAAAAATAATTGTACTTTGTTTTTTTTATTCACAAGTAACACATTTTTTTGAAGTATGTTCTTTACAAATTGGTAATCTGCATTCAATACAGAAATATTGTGTTTTTCTATCAACTGAAACTGGACACAAATGGCAGCGTTTTTTTTTCTAAAGCATTATTTGGGAACATAACCTATATTTTCACTGTAATATTGTGCAATATCACTTTCACTTCTTTTTTTTTACTTACATACTACATTTTAACAAAAATTTATTAAAATAAAAATTTATGATATACTCACTTTGTACAATACGAGGTAGACTGGGTCCAGTGGACCCACAAAAAATTTTCACGTGCGTACTCTTCAGCAACCAAAGCAATACTGGACTGGCACTAGCGCCCCTCTACTACTTCTAAACAAGAACGAATTTTCTCAACACCAACCAACACCTTCCCCCCCTCTATAGAAATGCCAGCGGTTTGAAAAACGCGGCTGGGTCCAATGGACCCAGTCTACCTTCTATGGGTTAAGACGAAGCTAAAGGTTAAACCAAATGGAATAAAAAGCGCTAGTGAGAATGAGCAATTGTTCAAATCACATTGAGGGTCTACAATCACTGCGGCCTGACTTGGCATCACTTAGAACATTATTAACGGGAAAAATTCTATGATTTCGAAACATGGTGTGGTGGTAGAAAATTCACGAATGTTGTTCTTTATTTTTAAGTTTATACTTATGAATATTTTACTTTATAAGCGATAAAAAAGGTTGTGGGCTCTTGTTTAAATCCTCATTTGTGATCGTGCGGCACTTCGTAGTCCCACTATGTCAAGTTAAGTTCTACGGCCAGTAGCTAAAACCAGATTCAGTTTTAGGTTGTAATCGCGATAAATCCTATTAGAGTAGACTGTCCTCTATAATTAGACAGCGAGATCATTTTTGTAGGACTCTCCGTACCGGCGCCATGGCCTATTTCTAAGTTCTAAGGCCTATATCTTTGTTCAGGGAGGTCGTACCGGATTGGTTCCTTAATATTGCTCAGGATACTTAGGGCTTTCAATTGGCATGGGTTTTATCTGGGTACCCGAATTTTCGATTTGGGGCTCAATCTGCCTATCCTCCTTTACTTATTTCTGTTTTAACATTGAAACTACATACATAATTAGTTGGTCTTTGCTTCCTCATTAGAACAAAGAGAATAGATTGAAAAGTTTTCGAAATAACAATGAAAACCAAATGTACGAGATTCTTTATTTTTAGTACAGCTCCTCAAATTCCAATATATTTGGTAAAGTTGTTCTAGCTTCTCAATTCTCATCGAAAATGACTTTCTTCACCTCAGTCTTTGTTTTACCACAATTTATTTGAAAATGATATAATTTTTGCTTTAACGATAGATATTGTATCTACAAAATTGTTCCGTGAGTTCCTCCCTTTAAATTTTTAAATTTTCTACCATTTATAGAAATAAAGTACAAAAGAGCACGACAGCCGCAATGTAAAAGCCTAAGCCTGCCACACTAGCGTGCGGCAGGCCCTGGGTTCGACTCTCACGTCAGAAGCAATGGGAAACATCAAATGCTCCCCGGCCGTCATACAAACATCTTTGGCGGTCGTAAAGTATATTCTCCTTCTTCTAACGGGTTATACTAGTCACCTGCTCGGGGTGTGTGGTCAGAAACAGGCTAATAGCCTATATGAGAGTAGAAGAAGTACAAAATTATTTATTCATTAAGTCTAGCAGTATAGAAATATTGCTTCCTCAACAACCTGAAAAGTTTCTGATTTGTTTCGTATATTTATTTTTCTCCATCTCGATTATTAATACTCACAAATATTTTAAAAATGTTTAGAAGTGTACTATATAGAATATCTTGTTCTAATAAGAAAATGGTTAGCTTAGAAATGACAGAAAAGACCATTACAGCGTTGGCTTTATTATTGATTATGGTAAAATAATGGGCACATACCGAGTTGACATTATTCTGCACGGTCCTGTGAGTACTGTAAACAGAAACGGAAAGCACTTTACATTTATAACCATTTATCATAAATGCCGTATTTCCATATTTCAAAGTTTTTTCAATCTCTGCAAAACAATGTGAGTTTAACATTATACGCACGCAATGTTGGAGCGGTCGGGGTTCAACCTAGCTGTAAAAACGACTCTGCTATATTAATTTAAGTAGAGGTTGCAATTCAAACGGATATGGCGTGCCACGAGTTCTAGAGAAATTTATGCTTAATAACAATGATTGGTGCCTTCCAGTTCCTATTTTTAGAACAATGTATGGTGTGTACCGTGTGACATAAACGACCATATAAATGAAAAATGGCTGCTGAAACTAATAAACAAGTTTTTAAATGAAGTTATTGTGTTGTAAATAAAATATTCAAAAATTTACGCCATCTACACAAGATCCCCCGGAAGTTATATAATAAAAATATATTTATTAGAAAAATAAGAGATAGAGAAACATTGTACTTCAGACAATAACGCTTAGTTTCCTTAAAATAGGCGCTCTGAAACTTCATACTCTTTCAACGTCTCTTTCCTGCTAAACATAGGGTGGGACAAAATTCCGTCCCTGATTTTAAAGGAAGGTTATGAAACATATAGTGGTCTGAAAATGGAAAAAGTTTTATTTCATTTGTACAGTCGTACTGCACTGAGACTTTAGCACCAAGATTTTTTTTTCTATATAAGATAGTTATGATACAAAAAATTGATGTAACTGACAAAATTGCCTGGAGATATGTGTAAAAGCGTGTGATAAAACGCATTTCCACTTACCGGAATGCACTAATGAACAAAATGTTTGTTGAGTGATAATAACACAGATTTATGAACGGCCACTTCACAGCGAACGTATTATTGTTTGGTGTGCGGTGAATACAAATAGGGTCATTGTCACCATTACGATTCTATTATTTTTCACTCCAAATCTCGATGTATTTCAACTGGAAAACTTTTGGTTCTAACAGGATGGAGTTACAGCCCACACGATGAGAGCTTTGTTCCGAGTGCTGTGTAAGATGTTTCTTGGGCGCTTGGCCAATCTACAATCCTATGTGTCTTCTTCCTAGGGGGATATTTCAGGCTAAGTTTTAACTAACAAATTTCTGAACATCGCCATAGAAGCATTGTCGCTTTACATCAATTCATTTCATATTTAATTTTATATGTGTGTACAACTGCCAGACATATAATATAAATCTAGAAATAATGAGCCTATCCAGCAAATACTCAGCCGTTGTTAATATAACAAGTAAAACAACAGATGTGTATCAAATTTTAGATAAAGTAGGGAGGGCGCAATAAATATAACAAAAATAAAAGCGCGACAATGAATTTTAAAGATTATCGAAAATATTGTACAAGGTGGGGCAAAAATCCCCCATAATTTTTTTAGGTTGAATAAAAAATAAAACAAAGAATGTATGCAAAATTTATTTTAACATGGTAAAATTACAGAAATAGGTCTACTTCAATGTATTTTATAGAAGATGTCAATTAAATAATGTTTTTCATTTTCAATGCATTATTAAAGTCGTATCCTGAAGTTTTTCATTATCTCTTCTAATGAAGTTCTTGATGTACTACATTTTGTAGAGCTTAAGGAGTTCTACGGCGTTTATCTACTGTAACGCTTTTTTCCCTCTCTCAACAATAGTGAATAACACGCTTATTTATTTAACCTACTTATGTAATTTACTGACAGGAAATTTAATTATATAATAATATTTATGAACAACCACTCAAAGAGCAATGGAACGAAAAATGCTAGGCATATCACTACATGACAGAAAAACTAATGTATGGATTAGGGAGAAAACAAAAGTGACAAATGTTATTGAAGCAATAGCAAATCTGAAATGGAGTTGGGCCGGACACCTTGCCAGAACACAAGAAACTAGATGGACAAAAACAATGCTTCAGTGGCGGCCGTGGGAATATAGAAGAAACAGAGGAAGACCACCCAATAGATGGTACAACGATATAAAAAAAGTAGCCGGATTGAAATGGATACAGGAAGCTCAAAATAGGACCAAGTGGAAGTCAATGAAGGAGGCCTTCGTCCAGTTATGGACCGAAACGGGTTAAGAAGAAGAAGATTTATGAACACTATGCTAGGAATTCCTAATATAAAATCGCATTTTATAACTATTTATCTATAATACGATTCACTTTGCTTTTGGTAACTATTTTCCGTCTGCTTCGCTGCGCACTATTTACATTCCCCACACTTATTCTATTATTCTTATACTATTTCTAGTAACAGTTGAACCATAGGGTACAGACTGGAAATTTTACGTGTTGTTCTAGTTCCCGCCTTAGCTCCCACGGCAGCCACTCACATTGAAGGCACTATGTTCGCCGCTCGAGCGTGACGCCTCGGTGATGACCTCGCTCGGTATTAGACGCGAACGATGACATTTAATTTAAAGCAATTTTTTTAGAAAAGAAATGATGATGATGACAATTTTGAGTGTACCAGTCGATACTTTTACTAAGAAGACAAAGAAACTGTTGAAAGAGATAGGGGTTATGTGATAAAAATGAAATTTCGTTACTAGGTCAATATAGAAATAATAAACGTGTAAAATAACAAAGTTTTGCATTATTTTTGGAGCGTTTCTTATGTAACGTATTTTTAAAAATGCCAGAAAGAAAAAGATGTAGGTAAAAAAATAAATGCTGCAAAAAGAGAATTTTTAAGTGTAATTTCAATAAAGATTAAAATCAACATTTCAGCTGAATAAATGCGATAAATTTTAGAAGTATCAAAAAAAAATGTAACTGCTGTTTTATACAAGTAAAGCGTGTCCCAAAATTCACGCAAAAAGTAATTTTGATAAAAAAACATGGGTCTTTAATTAAAAATTGTAATTTGTTTATTGGTTCATAAAATATAAAGTATAGGGTCACGTATGGAATAGAATACCGGGTAAGTGGCCTCCACGGCTTTGCTGGCGCATGCGCACTGTTTTGTTGAAATTTTCCATAACCGTTTTACATAAACGTGGCTGAATATCGTTGATACAGTATTTAATTTCCTTGTTCAAGGCGTAGGTGATCGTGGGCTTGTTGACATAAACCTTAGACTTCAAAAAACTCCAAAGAAAGAAGTCCAAAGGCGCTAAATCGCATGATCTAGGCGGACAATTCTGATCACCAAAGCGGGAAATTACATGACCAGGAAATGACTGATGCAGTAATTAAATTATTTCGTGGCTGAATGGCATATGACACCCTCTTGTTGAAACCACATGTCGTCTACATTCATGTTTTGCAATTTAGTGACAAAACACTGTATATCATATCACGATAGCGAACACCAGCCGCATTTTCGAAGAGGAATGATCCGATGATGCCTCCAGTCCAAAATCCGCACCAAACAGTAACACGTTGTGGATGCGTTTGTTGTTCAACAACCACTCGTGGATTTTCTGAACTCCAAATTCGACAATTTTGACGATTAACGAAGTCCAAATGATTTTGTCCGAAAAATCAACGTCTATTTACTGTTGTTCCATAATCCACTCAATTAAATCTCTTCGCTGTGCGTGGTCAGTAGGCTTCAGTTCCTGAGTCAATTAAACTTTGTAAGCATGAAGATGCATATCTTTTGTGAGAATATGCTGTAGAGAAATATCCAACTCTTGACCACGGTGCCGAAATGATGTTCCTGGACTTTCAGCAACACTCTCACGAACTGCTTTGATGTTTTGTGTTGAACGACTTGTCGAAGGGCGGACAGAGTATCCAGTTTCCCTGAATTTTTTAATTAATCTCTGTACAGTTGATGAATTTAAATCACTATTCTGACCATATTTTATACGAAAATTGCGAAATGTAGTTGCCAAACTTTCATTATTTTTGAAATATTGCTCAAAAATGAAAACGTCTTGTTCTTTCATGTAGCGCTTTATTTTTAATAACCTCAACTGCCAGCTGTCACGCTGCCTTTTTTTCGTTGGAAACACTTTACCGCACTAATGCCGCAGAATTCAAATCTTGCGTGAATTTTGGGACATCCTATATAGCTTTATAGTAAAATTTTCAAGCTACAGTAATATTAGTAAACAAATAAGTTTTTTATCAATTGATTAAAAATGTAGCAACCAAAGTTAAAGCCCAAAATAATGTTTGCATGTGCTCTTTAAAGAAAAAACAGTCACAACCTATGTACTTACCAACAAAGATAAATAAAAATTTATATGCAAATAAAGTCATTATCAGTTATTCGATATATTATAAGTGAAGTTATAATATTCAGTTTTTTTTATTTAAACCGTTTTAAATATTTCTAGACAAGATTTTGCGAAATGTGTTTAAAAATAAATTTCAAGGACTTCCAACAGAATTGATCACCAAAATTGATTTAATTAAACAAAATACTTGGTTTTCCTACAGTTTTTGGCGATATATATATATAATTCAAATATCTAGAACGAATTAAACTATTGTGTTGTGGCGGTTGGCAATGTCTCAGGACATGTTGACACATGATGCCACGATAAATTTCTGACCATGAAGACACTCTTTATGGCCGCTCATTTTCCAATCGAGCCGCTCTTGCATCAGCGATTTTCCGGTGGACAAAACGCGCACGCCTAAATTGTTCTCGGCAGCCATGAAATCATGACTACGACGTTGTGAAAAATGTGTACGTATATACAGAGTTTACGTTGAAAAGTAACAGAAGTTTCAACTTTCTTGGGTACATTTTTAGAAAAAAAAGGAGACATTAAAACTTGAACGCACCCAGTATATTTATAAAGAAGATAATTGATCTATTTGGTACTAGACTTTGATATAGTTCACGTTTGACTATAAATAATTAATATCTTTAGGTAATTACCTAATAAGTGAGCAAATTTAGTTAATATGAAATTGATACAAGAAATATCTCCTCATACCCCCTCCCTATCCTCTTTCCATTTTATTCAAAAGTAATTCAAGCGTGAAGTTAATAATTCAATAGATTTGAATAAGAATTAATAGTCATTTATTTAAACGTAACATTAAGTATTATTTTAAACAGCGACACCGAAACAAAATCTCCAATTCCTATAGACCTTTTATGACTACTATACACAGTTTGTCCGGAAAGTGTTGAAAATAATTTTTCTAGCCAACCAGAAGGACTAGAGAGATGTGGTTTCGGCTAGATAAATGGTTGGTGAAAAGGTCTTAAATAAAAAATGCGACTCGTCTCAGTTGACTCCGAGACTTAAGGGAATGAGGAACGCGCATCCCGCAAACAAGAGCTCCACATGCAGCGTACGTTAATGCAAGGTTTTGGGGTAAAGTTTTGTGTAAAACTAAAAAAATCCGGCATCGAGATATTAATTCTGATAAGAAAAGCTTACGGGAGAAAGCTTTGTCAAAAACGAGGATTTTTGAATAGCACAACATGGCAACGATGCCCTAACCATCGTATAGCCCGGACTTGACCCCGCCCGACTTCTTTCTGTTCCCAAAGCTCAAATCCAGCTTGAAAGGAACCGTTGTGACCAAGGCCATAATCAGCATTTCAGTTTCCGCATTCCAGGAAGCCTTCGAAGCGTGGCAGGCTCGCCGAAAACGCCGTGTGGATGCAGAATAAAACTATTTTAGAGAATAAACAATTGTCTGTAATACTTTTGTTTTTATTAAATTATTCCGATATTTTCCAGACACACCCTGTAAATATCGAAATATTTATTTTAATGAATGATAATTGAGTAAGTCTCCTCTATGGACAAGTGAATAAATTATTATGCATGTTCCTCAGATCCTAGTGCCGTACAACTTTGTAAAGATAAATTATAACAGAACGGAAATCATGGAAAAACTTATATTACTTAAAAATACGGCTGAAAAATGTGGATAAAATGCCAATAAAGATTACTATTACAATAAATCAATTAGATATGTTATTAAAACTTTTTTGACACAAATAATGAAATTTTAAGTTGGTATCTTAATAAACAATTTGAATTATGTATTCTAAATTTTGAATAATTACTCAGCTTATTATACACTAAATCGTTTTTGAATATATAGTACTGAACTGGTGATATAGCCCAGATAAAGATAAGTACTAGATCAGACAGATTTTAAAATAAAAACTGCATGTCAGTGAACAAGTTAGAGAAATGCCATCTATATGCTAAAATAATAATATAAATAGAATAAGCAGTGCATATAAAGATTTATCTAATATCTAGATTTGAGATAAACGATAGTCAATAAAAGAGACTTTCGTAATTGTTTGCCTAGATTATAATGTAAGGTATTCATCTTGTGTTCATTATATATTTGACTTATTTACTATAGTCTGGTGTGTCCTTTATATTCATTTTCAAACCAGTAACTTTCTATTTTTTAAATTTATTGATATCATAAATTTGACTCTTATCTGAATCTCTCTTAAACTGTTCTACATTTTGTAAGCAATTTACTATTAAAAAGTACTTTTATTAATGGACCACAAATCCTCTTTCAAAGGTTGTGGAACAACCTGGCTTGGTTATTATGTGTATAAAGATCGTTTTAATTAAATCACGTGAAATAAACAATCGTTAAACATATTGATTTCTAACTCACCCTCTTTATTGAGATGGGTAAAGTGACTCATCTCTGGGATCAGATCCAGATTGCTCACTCACCAAAAAGAGCTAGCTCTTTTTTATAACTCATAACTCATTTTTCTGCCACGTATATGCCTACTGGCTGTATCAGTTAGGCTATTACTGCTACCATTATAAAATCAATTTTAATGAACTGTTTAATTCAACAACGTTTTATTTCATTTTATTTTTCCTGACACTGGCGACATTTCCCTTTTCCTTTTTCTTTGGTAAAATGGTACCAAATATCACTCGACAATCTACTAGCTCTCACTGACATTTCGTTTTAAAATAACAACAAAATATTATAAATAAAATAAGTAGTTTAAATGTTATAATATGGATGTTATAGATAAATATTACATACCAAGCTGTATAAAAGGCAAAGACTGATAGATAGAATAAGCATAGTCTCAAAAAACTAAGAAGTTATCGGAATCAGAAACAAGTCGAGATCCAGTTTCGGGAGTGAATCAGATCAGTGAGTCAGATCGAGACGGGAAAATCAAGAGCTGCTCACACATGCGCAGACCGCACGACAGGGAAAGGACGATAGTCAAGTGGGAGATCGAAGAGCTACCGCTCTTATTTTGTGAGTCATAACTCACTCACTCCCTACCAAGAGCTGGTTCTTTCGAGTAACTCATGAGCGGATCGCTCATTTCTACTCTTTATATATAAAAGTATTTTAAAATTGTGCTACGCATTTCTATTAACTCAGTCCAAAAGTAGTTGTGACCCAAAATTGTGCGTAATTGGTGTTTGGAACTGTACCATGTATATGTGTAGAAGTTCATATGATAGGAATGTCAGCAAATACAATATTTAAGGTTCGTTTATCAACAGTAATAAAAATGGTTTATATTATTGTCTAGCGCATGATAAATACAAATGAAAAAAGCTGTAGATCGACTGCTGCTTGCTGATGATACTGTGATAGCTTAAGATTATATGTGGTCCGTGTGTGCTAGGTATTAAGATATAATTTGTAGTTCCGTGGTGACTCACTGTTTAGTTCAGTTTTTTAGTTTATTTTTATAAATAACTGCAATTATTTGTGGTTAGCTAATTTATTTAGTATGTACATCATTGTCGTGTTGGAGCAAAGCGATCGTACATATTATCACTATTAATGTAAACAGTAAGGTAATTATTTATTAAAAATCTGATAGAGAATTCCCGCTGAAGTCGATGAGGAAAAGTCAAACGTGAGACATGATTGGAATACATGATAGTCAAAAATCATCAGCACTTTTACTATGACACTGCTCCTCTGCGCGCGCATGCTTAGACTTGATACTACTGTGGTTACATTATAGAAGTTTGATTTTGATGGCGTCATTTTTGTTACTTCCATTTCGGTGTAAATAAGACGACTCCGCTAGTAGTATGTATTAAAGAGGAACAAAGAGCAGTCATCCGATTTATCAGGTCGGAAAGTGTGTCAGAGGCTGCAGTTCAATGGAGACTTACCACACAATATGGGGGCAGTGCTCTACCATGTATAAGTGTATATGAGTGAATCGAAAATAGTAATCGGATAAGCCTCGTTGATGAAAAGGGAGCAAGGCACACATCAACTTCCAGCACTATCGAGAAGATTCAGCAAGCTCCAGAAATGGTACTGGCCAATTGACGAGTTAAGATCAAAAATGAAGCGTGTTCTCTACAGATTAGTCATACTTCTGCCTATTAAATCATCTACAACGAGCTTGGCTTCCATAACGTTTGTGCGAGGTAAGTGCCAAGAAAACTTACTACAAAACTTAAGTGCAAAAGTAATGAGATCTACCAATGCTTACTCAACCGTTATAACAATAAATGTAAAGGATTTTTGAGGAGAACACTCAGAAGAGATAAAATGTAAATCCATTACTATGAGCAGAAATCCAAAAAGATCGGCGATTTTCTACGAACAAGTAAGTGAGGGAAGCAGTGCATAAACCTTCTTATTGGATCGAATATTCAATCTTGTAGACCGTTGAACCAAGTACATCGAAAACGATGGAGACTATATAGAAAAATGATGTACTTGTTCAACCCATACATGTATGTATATACATTGAAAAAAAATGAAAATAGATTTTAACCTTCCTCGTAGTTACCTTCGGTTTGTTCAGAAAATATATTATTGTTTATTGAAAAAAAAGCTCCGCAGCAAAACAATATATAAATGTTAGACATTCGAAAAATTATTAAAATTATTAAAAAATTTTAAACTTAGTTATAATATTTTAACTATAATTTCACACCCGTTAAAACTTATTAATTTTAACTAATGCTTCTGTTTCACACTCATAAAATTGAAACATTTAATTCGTGTCCATATTGTTGACGTTTTAAAAGGTACAATTATCGATTCACTTAGACTTGCTGTAACCTAACGAATAGTCGCCCAAAAGCCTCAATTTTCATTAAGTATTAGTACAACTAGTGGATATCCAAGTAACTAGAAATGTTGCTCTATAATACGGTGGAAAACATTTATGGAATAGAATACCTGCATAACACCGCAATTTGAAACTAAGTATCAGAAAACGTTCTCAAAGAACACCGGAAGAAATAGCTGGAGATAAGCAAGGCGACAGCGAAGTTTACGAAAAACCCCGAAAAAAATAGCAACAAGAAACCAAGCAAGGTGACTGCGACGTCGTCAAAGAACAGCGGAAGAAATAGCTGCGGCATAGTAAAGATATCAATAGAAATGTTGCAACAGTTGTTTGATACAAATTGCCAAGTAAATGGTTTTTCTATTTTTGAAAAAAATATGGTCTATATGATAATAGACCTCCAAGATTCAGTACATCGATGTTACGTCACAAAAGAGCTAATGAAAAAAAACATGTTTGGGTTGCTAAACTGATAACATGTGTACATGTGACAGGCTAAAGTCAATATAATTAAAAGAACTTCTATAACCATTTCGGAGAGACTGGTGTCTTTGTGTGTACTGACACTACATTGGGCTCTCGTAAACCACTTCATGTTTTGAGGTATTGTTACTGACTAGGTACGTTTCGTGAATGTCTACGATCGCAAACTTTGAAAGGTAGTATCTTTCGATAGTGTGACAGTAATACAACTCAGCTCGCATTCGAGGTGTGGATAAAACGTACAAAATAGATGCCATGTGAACTACAGGTTAAATCTTTACTTCGTGAGATATTAGCAGTTTATTATTGGCGATAGTGTTGGTTTCTTGTTCTTGCTGTTCTGTACATTAATTTTTTCTTCATGATTATACTGAAATGTATACAAACATAAAATCAAGTATAATATTTTGTGTTATCTATTTTTCATTTCAGTTACTAAGAATTTTAGAAGAATCAGATTTTGTATTCGATGCTTCAGATGGATTAGATTTTTCTAACGAAGTAGACGTGTTTGAGGACAGGACTGTTGATGATGGTAACAATGATGGTGGTAGTATTGATAAAAACTTACATAGTTTTGGTATATACATTAGTTATTCGACAGACACTAGAAAATGGTGTAATACCATTGGTAATTGTTTGAAGGAAATTGTGTTTACTGGTTAGGAAAAAAATACAATCATCAATCTATCTATCCTACAGATAAAAATAATTTTAAACAATACCCTATTTTCCAAGTTTTCGCAATGAGATAGTTTATTTGATTGTGATTGAGACCAACAGAAATACTGCGCATTATTCAAATGACAACTAATTAAGTTGAAATATGCGGATTAAATATTAGAAAAAAATATTCACCATTTTTTTGGATATCGTCATGTATTATACATGGGGCTAGCGGTAAACTTAACCATAGAAGATTATTGGAATGTAGATATTTAGTATAATAATAATAATTATTATTATGAGCAGAAATCGCTTTTCTCTACTTCTGCATTACGTTCACATAGCAAATAATAAATCAGCCAAACAGGTTCAGTAAAATCTCCAATTCGTTACAAAAATATATTGTGTACAATATATTCCAAATGCAACTCTTGCCACTAATAAAGCTATCTTATAATATAATTGTCTTATCTCCCTAACTTTCTTTCTTTCGAAACTTATAATTCTATCTCCTCCTAGACGCTTCAACCGATTTCCTTGAAACTTGCACACCACATTCACAACTATATTTGCTAATTCGGTGCTAATCAGACTTCTAACTTTAACCGTTTTTGAATTACTTAAATATTTTGATTATTGTATTGTATAAATGTCATACCTGTGACAGATAAAAACTTTTTTTTTTTGAAAAACAGCGCCATCTGTTGGACGTAAAAGCAAAGTCACAACAACGCGTGGCTGGGTACAGCTATTTTAGAATAAAAACAAACATTCTGTTACTGTTGCCAACATTAAAAATTATTGCAAATGAACGTAAAACGTAAAAATTACGGGAGTGCATTATGAACGAGCGCATAAGTTTTGCAGTAATTCAACTTTACGTATTACGTATTTCCTATGGGCGGCTTATGCTTACGTCCACCATGAATGGGCGTTAAATTGTTCCATGTTTCTGATCCAGAGAAAAAGCCGGTCTAATTAAAAACTTATACGTTCGCATTTTGCAAAAATTTGAGGGAAGGCGGGTGAAAAATTGTCGGTCTAGGACGCCAAAAATATCTTTTGGCGGGCAACTTCTAGTAGCACTAATAAAATTGTAATTTTACTTTCTACGGTATATGTTAGGTAAAAGTCATAAATATTTTTAAATTACACAACATAATAATTGCATCTTACACATTGCAACTGATACAGTGTCTGAATGTTGTGGGAAAAAACTTGGCAAAAAGTGTCGCTCTAGAACTCGTGTATAATTATGTTGGCATGGGCCAAATTTATTGTTAGTGGTAATTATTATAGATCAGTTCTTCCTGCAGAACAGCTTTTTGAAAACCAGTATATTATTAAAAGTAGTAAAAAGGAGAGGAATTGTAGAAAAGGGTCTTCTGATGGCATTGTTATTGAAAAATAGAAAAACAAAAAAAAGTAATTTTTTAATACATTTTAGATATCGATCTATCAGATAAAAAGAGCGAACTAGTAGTAGCAATAGTAATAGTAATTCTTAAAAGAACTTCAGGGAAAAAATTGTGACATATACTTGGATTCTCAAACGAACAAGAATTATTGCAAGGATTTAGGGGCCAGCAAGATTCATAACGCACCACGTTATTTCACTGTCGGAACATAGACAAAAAAATATTGCCTGATAGTCATACAACAGGAATGTCACAAAAATAGAAACATTCCAAAGAAATGCCGATATTGTCATCTGGTTATCGTTAAAACACGGACGCTCTGTGTGTTATGAAGATAGTAAAGAGAAATGATAGTTTGTCAGACCCATAAAAAATGGCTCTGCCCAAATTTATACTCACAGACCCACTAAGTGCCACATATGGACACAACAAATTGTTTATTTCTTTTTGTATCTATATATTTTTATCTTGGTTTAGTTTATCATTTTCTTTTTCATTATAATTCTTGTTTGGTTTTTAATGTTTTGTTATTGTATAACTAATTTAAAACAGTCAGTGTCCCTATGTTACTAGAAAGTAACAATTGTTACCCATCATGTCGTATATTTGCCGATGTCCTTAAAAGAAAATTCAAAATATTGACGTGTACGCACATATATTATTTTAAAGTGCACTAAAATAATATTGTGTTGTATTTTTAAATAAGTTATTATTATTTGGTACAGTATTAAAAATGTGCCTATTTTGACTCTTAGCAACGTATTAAATAACAATAAACGCAGATATATTGATTTATAAATAAAAAATTTCGTGAATAGAATCAGAAAAAATGCATGGAAGATGCAGCATTTTCAGCCAAAGTTGCCTGGAACCATAAAGCTACCTCTAAATTAAATTGTTCAATTAATCGACGCAATTGCACTTGCTGGGTTCTTCAAAATCCACAAGTTACTATGAAACACCATTTCAACTTATTAGTGGTTTAAAGTGTGGTATGCGATATTAGTATATTTGGCATTTTCTTTTAATTAAAATGTCACTGATAATGTTTACCTATGCATCGTTCGAGAATCTCTCGAAACTTGTACGAAAGAGTTGTTTGGCGACGAAAAGATTTATTTCCAACAAGATAGAGTATCCCCTCCCATTACCATCGCGATGTAGGGGTCTATTTCAAAGAGGTGGTGTTAAATTCTTTTCGCATATCTCAGAATTTATTCCAATGGAGTTATTTTTATGGAGATACCTTAAGGATAAAGTTTATTGCGTAAAACCAGCAGCAATTCATCAGCTGAAAGAAAAAACAGAGAGAATATCTCGCAATTTAAAATGAAATGCTTCATAACGCTGTCGAATCCATTAGTGCGTTATCGGTTTTGTTTGGAAAGAGGTGGTTTTCAGTTTGAATATTTGTAGGCATGCATGTTTGTGTTTAATATTTTTTTAATTAAAACTATTAAGCTATTATTTCTAACGGGGGACTCAGAATGGAATGCATATTTCAAAACAACGGAACATAGTAACTTTTCATGATATATTTACGTAATTATGATAAAATTAAAGCAATATATGGAAATTATGTACAAAAATTACATCATCAAGATGTTTGTCATCACGGCATTGGCACTCCTCCAAGTGAGATCTCAAATGCGTGGACATACGTCTTGTCCATTTGCTGCGATTTATTCTCGTATACGGGATGGCCTTAAGTTGCAGCAGATTAGTCGTAGGATTCATGTAAACGCGACATTTCAGATATCTCCATAGGAAAAAATCAGGTGGAGCCAGGTCAGGGCTCCGTGGTGGCCAATTAATGCCAGCTCTACGCGGAATAAGCCGGTTCTCAAACAATTCTCTAATTGCATCTAATGCCGCATGTGCTGTGTGACTTGTGGCCCCATTTTGCTGGAACCATGTTGTAGGGTCATATCCCTCCCATACTTGAAGAGTCGAACTAAAGAAATCGTGGCGGTGTATCTTTCAGAATCGACAGTAAGTACGCGCCCATGGTTATCTTCAAGAAAATACGGACCAATAATGCCATTTAAAAAAATTGCAGCCCAAACGGTAATTTTGAGGCTGTGGAGATGTTCCTGATGTTCTTTCCGAGGATTGTTTTCTGATCAATACCGCACATTTTGACGATTAACGTACCCATCTAAGTGAAAATGGGCTTCATAACTAAACAAAATGTCATCAAAGTTTTCAAACTGCAAAAGCATATCGCGCGCAAAAGCAAGGCGTAACGGATAGTCCGTTGTTTTCAGAGCTTGCAGTCACTGGATCTTATAGGCATGAAAACGTAGTTTTTTTTTGTAAAATTCTCTGAACGCCAGAACGCGGGCAGCCAACAGGTTTGGAATTTGAATTTACGGTAGAACCATTACGCTCGAACTTTTGAACGCAAAGCTTTATTAAATTGGCGCTTGCTGTATGTCAAGAAGTCCACATCGAACTTTAAAATGCCTACGTACAGTTACGTAGCTGTTGGTTTCGTAATAACTGCGCACACAAAAGGCACGTTGCTCCCCCGAAAACTCCCGCAAATTCTATGCTCCCTACTAATCAGCACATGGCCGCCCGCTTCTCTCCCGCTATTATATTCCGCGCTATTTCACAGACAAATATGCATTCAATTCTGAGTCAGCCGTTACATTAATAAATATTGAATTTATCGTAATTTAAAGATTTAGTACATTTTTTGGAACTCTGCATACTGAATACGATTGAGATATGCTCAGGAAACGCATTGCAGGACACAAATCCTCTTCTTTGTTTCTTTCAAAAGTTGAATAAAACGGTATTGCGAGAGTAGAGTATATCATATCGTTGAAGGGCATGTACGTGTATTTTTTTTTAGAAAACATTATATATCATATTAATATTTCTGCAGTGCGTACAACTCTCCTTTTGCGCCAAGTCACACTAAGAACGGTGTGCGTTTTTATGTATTTTACTATTTTTACTCATATCACACATTTGTGCAACAATTTTGTTTGTACAAAAATATAGTGAGCCAAAAAGGTTTGAGTTTTTTCTTTTGTTTTCTGGTATGTCTCTGACAATCAATTAAAGCAAAATAATATTAAGGATATTTAAATCAAAAATAAAAACGTTTAAGACAAGTTTGCCTTGCCGCCAAAAACTGACTAACAATTAAACTGTGAAACTACATGAAGATCAGTATCATATTCGCATTTTAATCAAATAAGGGAATTGTTATTATTCATTTTACTATGATTTACTTCTAAATTAGTCAAGCTGTTCTCTAGTTATAGTATATGATAATAGGAAATGCACGTTAATGCGTTTTTAAATTACATAAACGTAACACAAAATTCACATTATCTTTTTCATCTTAAAACGCAATCAGTTTTGATTACTATATAAAAGACCTTAATTAAGTAAATTAAAAAGCTACTCATCACTACAAAATACAAAATGATCAAGAAAAAGTATCGGTTTATATCAAAGATAATAATAAAATAAATTCACCATGAAAAATGTTCTATCGTACACAAGTTAGGGCATTAGTATTTAGTAAGACGGATATTTTTCCATAAATTCCATATGTAAGAGGTCGACGCATTGAGTGTAACAACCATCCAAGATTGAGCTTGGGTTTAATTATATTACCTTAGTCTCTTGCAATGTAGTAAGACAGTAGAATTAATGAAAGAGAGCATAAATAAGGAGTAAGATTAATATAATAATATAATAATGGTAAGTTTTAGGGCCATCGACCCGTAGCCGGCAAACTGAGAGGTTAAGGCTCTCATATGTTTGCTTTCTTTGCCCGGTCGTTGCGTACCATTTCTGATACGGAACGATGTGGCAAGCACCGCGCCTTAGACGACCGCCATTATTACCCCTTGTTCGAGTGACCGCAGGCACTCAATTATTTTTAGTGACTGAGTAGGCCACCCGTCAGGCATCAGAGAGCACCGGGAATTGAACCCGGAGGATCCATCCGCATCGCAGTCCGCGCCTCAACCGCTTGGGCCACTCTGGAGGTTAAGATTAATATAAGAGGAGATTAAGATATCAGGATTGCGCTAACAAGTTCATCTTCTTAATTTTGTTAGTGATCATCCAGAATTGAATTAGTTTTACCGTATGACAAATATTAAAGTGACAAATAAAATTTAAAACAAAATACAATTTGAAGTCTCTAACGATTTCAGAATTTTTGACAAAAAAATGCTTTCTGAAGTGGACAGACCGACCCGCAATACAGATGGTACATTGCGTATAAAGACAAATTTTCTATTGCAAGGTTGATTGGAAGAACATATATAATAAAGTGCATAAAATCAAGAAATTTGCAATGGCAGAGACATATAAGTAAAATGGAGAAGACATAAGATCGAAAAATAGTAATGGAGTGGAAACCAGCAGAAAGGAGGAGAGCTGCACGCTTAAGAGATGGCACGACGACGTTGTAAAAGACCTACTAATAATGAAAAAAAGAAAATAAAAACAAATGGTGAAAGATAGAAAAAAATAGATAACAGTTGTTGAAGAAGCCAAAGCCCATCCAGGTCTGTAGCGCAGCGGGAAGTAAGTAAGTATGACAAAGTGTATTATCATCAATCAAGTCTTTGCCATAAAGCAACATGCCATTCTACAATACTTCAAAGTGTTTTGCAGCATTTATTATCGCAGATAAGATATTTAATTGACAAAGCCCTGGAGTTCCCATATCATACTAGCAATTGGTTGTGTAATTGTATCGAGTACATATTTTCGTAAATATTCTTCTCTAGGAAACATTCCAAAATACTATTCGTCACTAAACAGCAGCTTCCACTACTACTATGTGATCTTATTTTTATGTTCTTTAGCCCACTGCAGATGAAAACGGCGTCTCAGAGACAAGTGACTTCTTTCATGCTCTATATCCTCGTAATCCACAAGCGCTCAATCTTAACCTTAGAGTGAATTACGTAGTACCATAATTTGCTTAATTCAATAGAATTAAGATTTCTAGCGGCCAAACGTGTCTTTATTAGTGCAAAATCATCTCGAACTGAGGTGTTTGCTTTGGTTTCCTATTTTTAAATGAGCAGAGGTATTTTTAATGTGACGACAAATTTTACATAATTAAAAATAATCAGAGAAAAGATAGCAAAGAATTTGTGTTATTATATAACTAAAAATATTATTATGCCAAGAGTGACGCAAGACTTTTCACTCCTTTGTAATTCTTGTAGAATAACGCACATGAAATGAAATATAGCATTATTTTGCTGATAGCATTTTTAATGAGATTCGTCACGCAGCAGTGGTCACTATTTTACTATTTATAGCAATATCGTTGTTATTGCACTTCCATCTCACACGACATACTCTTACTATTTTAAATGCATGTACTATTCTATTGTTCACATAATCGTCTATGCCTTTGCTGATTTTAAATGCACGTTAGTCAAATAATTTACCGGATTTCTTTATGTTGTCCGATGCAAAAGTTTCTACCTACAGATCTGTTTATGTTTTCATAATTTTCTAGCTGAAATCGGGGCGTTCTTACATTTCTTAATTATAACAGATTTTTCTAGCCTGACCATTCTTAGTTCCAGAAAGAATTGGCGATACAAGGTTGCGATTGGAAAAAATAAAAATAGTACTAGAGTAACATGGCAGCTCCAATTTTAACCAAAAATATCTTGGGAAAACAAGTCGATCAAGCAATATTTTTGTTGAAGCTTTTAAAGTTATGCCATGATAAGTTTACGGACAAAATAAATCTTCCTGCTGAAAAATTAATCTTAAAATCAACTTATTCTAAGATTATTCAAAAAGTAAAGTTATCATCTAAATAAATTTGATGCAATCAGCAGAAAATGAGAATAAATTTAAAGTGTGCGATATTTTTTCTCAATCAAAAACTTATTAAAGTGGTGAAACTTGACTTAACCCCAGAAATTCCAAATTTAAAAAGACAATAACTTAAATCTACTCTAAATGTTAAATTAATTTGTAGGTTTCATGAGAAAACAACGAAGAGCAAAAATGAAAGCAGACAGTTCAGTTACCAGTTTAATTTTCCACCCAAGTGAATAAGTTATTCTTCAAAAATAAGTCAACGCACCCGATATTCAACCCATACAACAAAAATTTGCTTTAGATAAATTCAAGATAGTCCGGACCTTAAAGAATATTTTTGGCATCTTGATATATCCTTCCCTATTATTGATAATTATGAAGTCAATAGAAGACTTTTATAAGCACATAAAAATAAGAGAGAGTGCATATCAGCCACTTTAATCTGGTTGGCATATTCAGTGACATTACTTATTATTAAATATACGTTAGTTATCCTAATAGTCCCACGGGACAGAAGCACATGGAGAATAGCAAGGGAGCCCTATGTCCAGCAGTAGATTGCGCCAGGTCAATGAAGATGATGACACTAATCGTTTTTATTGTTAGTAATATTATTCGATATCTATTACGATTTGTGTCAAATGTGTATTTTACATCGCTGTTGTGACACAAACCAGGCTTGATATCATTATCAATTTACGCAGCTTACTTATTGTAGGCTACGTTCAGATCCGCTCGGTTTTTATTTCCAAATTTTCATTTACATAATCCTTAATTATATAATTCAAAGCTTATGTTTCATGAATTATGTACTTCAAGTGCACTTCATTTTCGACGTTTTTACATATCGTGCACAGAGGGATTTCAAATTAATAGTTCCAAACGTCTTTTTCAGAAATTCTTAACAAAAACAATTTTAAATGCTTCTACGAGACACAGAAACTTCGTCAGTATCTTCAAACCAATACTATAATATTTTGTACAGGATTGAATGGCAATATATACTATATATGCTAAATATAATTCAAATTGAGTTTTGTTCTTCAATCTCAAAGAACACCGTTTCATCTTCTCGATTCCTCGTCGGTAATGATTTTTAAGTTTGTCCATAACCATTTATGGCCTCAATAAAATGTTCATTTAACTGAAATCTCTTGGTAGATAAAAATAGTAAGTAAGTTATGGGAATAGATCAAAATGCAAAGAAGTAAAATGGGACGAACAAGTTGGACGCGAAATGATTTTAAACTTCAATTCTGTTAACTTTTGCTAAACGATGCTACTAAATTTTTGCTTTGAGCTTGTCTGAATGTACTGCATAATATTGTCCAATAACTATTGCCTTTTTTAAAGGCAAAATTAATATAAACTACAGATATCTTTATTCCGCTATGTGCCAAAGTAATATCCTAGAAGCCTTAAAAGTATTTCACTATTTATGTCTAGACCACGTCTGAATTTCAAGAACCAAAAATTTACCGTGAGTAACAAAGATAATGAATTTCCAAGAGTGGCATTCAATTTATTTAATTTCTATTACAGTTCTTCCTTATAAATAAATCATTTAATAATTGAAAAAGCTTTCAATAATCGATTTTCATACCAAAAAGTTAATTCTTATAACATACATGGTAACCCAACCACATAAAATATTTGGAAAGGTAACCCCCTAGTGGTAATTTTAAAAACTGTTCAACCTATGCTGCTAATGAATAAGACATTTGTATACACATAATTAATTATATTTTTATAAAAATTTTATTTGGGAATATTAAGTGTACTTTGTATTTAAATCTATTAAGAATGTAGATGTGATTATAAAAAATGTAAAAATAGTGGTTGCTGTTAAGAGAAATAAAAAGAAGGGACATGGTAATATTCCAGTGTCAAGACAGTTGATCAGATTGACCAACTTTAAATAAATAATTAAAAGATAATAGAAAATATGAAATTAAAATCATAGAGGTGTGGAAATAGCTCCTAACCGGTTCCTCGTAAAAGTAGGAATGAAAGTGGAAGTAGAACATAAATAAACACCCAGTAGAATAGAAAAAAGGAAAATAAAAATTAGGGAATAGATATGAAGAGTATTTAGAAAAAGACTAAATACAAAACTACTGTTTCAGATGATATGTACAAAACTTACATCCCAGAAGAAAAAGAAAAATTCATAGTTTCATAAAACGTGAGGGGGAGCTGAGCAAGAGTTAATAAGGGAAAGTCGGTAATGAAGACTTGGATCACAAGCAAGGAGCAGGACATCCAAAAGAGGTTGATCGTCAAGCCGTTCTTGAAGTCACTGAAGAGACTTCGTCAGTGACATGCCGAATGTTAGTCGATGATTTCGATTGCAGCCCTCAGACAACTTCGGTAAGGCCTGGAAGAAGACGCGTTGGGTTCCACATGGGCTGCTCAAAAAACGAAACAAGTGAATGCCAGTCAATCTTTGTTGGATCGTTAAAAAAAGCTCGCGCTTGATAAATGCAAAGATAATCAAATTTGGTTGGGACTGTGTTGATCATCCGGCTTACTCTCCTGATTTGGCGCAATCAGACTTTCATTTGTTCAGTTCGTTGCAACACTTTTTGAAAGGCAAACGTTTTGAAAATATTTGTGAAATGAGAGAATCGTTTTAAGAATTCTTTAAAGCAAAAGATGCCAAATTCTACCGTCGCGGGATCATGAAGCTGTTGGAAAAGTGGGAGGAAATGATCAGTGTTGACAGAGAATACTTCGATTAGTTGTTATAAGTTGTTTTTGTTCAAAATTATTAAATAAATTGATGAAAAAAGTGAAACGCTTGAAAATGTTTGGACAATCCAGCAATAGAAATATGAAAATGTTTAGAAATAAAAACCAGTATAAAGAATTACCAAGCTAGCGTGGTCCCGTGGTTGGAGGCGGGCTACGATGCTGACGGACCCGGGTTCATTCCCCGGTGCTCTCTAATGCCTATCGGGTGACCTATTCAATTACTAAAAATAATAATTGACTACCTGCGTTCACTCGAACAAAGAGTAATAATGGCGGTCGTCTAAGGCGCGGTGCTTGCCACATCGCTCCGCATCAGAGATGGTGCACGACGACCGGGCAGAGAGAGCGAACATATGAGAGTCTTAACCTCTCATAGTAGCAGAAATGTTAAGAACTGTTACAAAAGAAATTATATGACCTCACCAATAAAACATAGAAAAAAGGAACAATGCCCAAAGACTGGTCAAAAGCAATAGTGTGTCTAATTTATAAAAAAGGAGACAAACAAATGTGTGAGCACTATAGAGGTATTGCTCTGTAGAAGAATTGTTACAAGATACTATCCAAGGTAATAAGAAATAGACTAAAGAATCATTCTGAAAAAATGCTGGGAGAGTACCAATCAGGATTTAGAAGCTATAGGTCAACAACGGGTCAAATTTTATTGTTAAAAAAATCCAGACCCCACATTACAAAGACAAAGTAATAGTGCACGCTCTATTTAGAGATTTTAAACAGGCCTACGATAGGATAGATAAGGAAAATGTACGAAGCACTGAGTGATTTAAGGGTACCTGAAAAATTAGTGAGACTAGTAAAAATGACACTGGACAAGACAAAAAATGATATAAGTAAATCAGAGGAATTCGAGGTAAATAGGAGGTTAAGACAAAGTAATCCACAGTCAACAGAGCTCTACAAACTAGTTTTAGAAAAAATCGCACAAAACATTGACATAAAAACACAAGAAACTGTTTTCAACAATGAAAATTAGTATTTTGCTTTTGCATACGATTTAACACTAGTAACTAAAACGAAAAAATTAATGATCAAAATAATCAAAAAGTTAGAGTCAGAAGCTAGAATGTTTTTATTGAAAATAAACCAAAATAAAACAAAATACATAATAACGAAAGATACAAAAGGAAATACCAAAGAATGCCCACGATGGATCTCACATGGACGGGAAGAACGCAAATATGAGAAGGTTAACAAGTTTGTGCAGCTGGGAGTAGTAATCGAAGACAAAAGGAAAAAACAGATAAAAGTGAGAGCTATAATAATAATAATAAAAAAAAACTAAACGAATATGTGTCCAGAAAAACAAAAGTGAGGGTCTACAAAACTGTGATAAGACCTACGGTGACATATTTTTTTTTAATATATCATTTAATTAGCAATCAGAATTACAATTCATTCTATAGGCTAATATGCTGTTTTTTTTAATTACTAGGGTAGTCGTGGTTGTTGTGAAGAGGACTTCTCAGTGAGTTGCCCTCGCTAATTCTGTTTCAGATCTGCTGGCCAGTTTCGTTTCAGTCTTCTACCATTTTGCGCATCAAGCAGTGGGTGCAACAGGGGGTTGACGTGGGTTTCCAGTTTGTTGTGATGTCTTGTACTTTTTTCTTTTACGGCGTCCCTCACGTAAGAAATTTTCAGATCATTGTGAATCATCAGATTGGAGACGTACCATGGTGTGTTCGTGATCATACGAAGTATTTTTCATTGGCACCTTTGAATTTTGTTTAAGTTAGATTTACTCGCACATCCCCATAGTTCTGCTCCATACATCCAGACTGGTTTAATTACGGTGTTGTAGAGTAACAGTTTGTTTTCAAGCGTGAGCTTAGATTTTCGTCCAATTAACCATTGGAGTTCTTTCATCCTCAAGTCAATCTGTTTACGTTTCTTATCTACATGTTCTTTCCACGTCAATCTGTTGTCCAGGTGTATTCCTAAATATCTTGCACTTGTAGATTGCGGTATTGGTATATTGTTAAAATATAATGGTGGACATAACCCTTTTCGTAGTGTAAAATTTACTTGCACAGATTTTGCCTCATTAATTTTGATTTTCAATTTACGAGTCCATGTTTGTATTTGGTCTAGGTGGTTTTGTAGAGTGGTCGATGCTATGAGTGGGTTAATGGCAGTTGAGAGAATGACAGTCATCGGCAAACGTACCCATTGTGTGTTTTCATTGGTGGGAAGATCGGCTGTATAGAGCACGTAGAGCAGGGGTCCCAAGACGCTGCCTTGGGGCACTCCAGATTTAATTGGACGTTGGACTGACACCTCGTCATTGACTTTGATGCAAAATTCTCTACTACTTAGGTAAAATTTTATCAGTTTGAAGTAGAAGTTCTTTGATCTTATATAGTAATCCAGTATGCCATACCTTATCAAAGGCTTTACTGACATCTAGAAAAACTGATAGACAGTATTTCTTTTGGTCTAATGCTTGATTTATTTGATGACTGATTCGATGCACTTGCTGTATAGTGGAATGGTTATTGCGGAAGCCAAACTGATGCATAGGTATCCAATCTTCTGTCATTGGGTCAGAGTTTATTCTTTGCAGAAGGAGTCGTTCGAGTAATTTTGAGATAATTGGTAACAGACTTATAGGACTGTACGATGATACGTCGTTGGATTCTTTATCTGGCTTAAGGATTAGTATTATTTCGGCAATTTTTAATTGTTTTGGCCAATAGTTTAGTCTTGCGATAGCATTGAAAATGTAGGTAAGTAAAACAAACCCTTTCCTTGGCATCTCCTTTAACATTTTTGTAGTCACTTTATCTATTCCTGGAGCTTTTCGAAGATTTAATAAGCTGATTTCCTTCTCAATCTCTTTCGGAGTAAAGGATTTGATCTTTGGTATGTTGATAGGGATCTCAGATAAATATCTGTCTATAGCATGGTCTGTAAGGTCATCATTAGGCGTAAATACTTCGGCAAAGTAGTCTGCAAATAGAACGGCCTTTTCCTTATCACTTCTAGCCCACTGTTGATATGCTATTGCAGTGTTACGGAGGGGAGGTATTGGCGCCTTAGGTTTTTTTTATGTTTTATAGGTTTCCATATGAAATTGTCGCATCTGTTGAGATTGGTAATATAATCAAGGATTGACTTTTCTTTCATTTCTTTTAGTTGACGCTGCAGTTGGTTATTTAATCTGTTTAGTACAGTTTTATCTGCTGGTGCATGGGTACAGTGCCACTTTGCCCTGGCTTTTCTTTTTTCTGCTATAAGACTCTTAATGACCGTAGGTATTATATACTTGTGATTTTGGAATTCTGTGTGAGGAGTAGCATGTTGACCGGCCTGTTTGAGGATGTTTACTAGGGTGGTTAGGACGGTGTCAATTTCCTCTGGAGTTTTCAGACTTACTCTCAATTTTATGTCTTCTTGTATCTTGTTCCTGTAACGTTCTCAATTTGTGTTTTTGTTATGAAGTCTGGGCGTTGGTTTTTTATGAATAGCATATTGACTGATTGTTGCAATTACCGGCGAGTGATCAGAGGAGAGATCGTAGCATGGTGTTACATTCATATACGCTTGCGAGATCCCATTGGTTACATAAAAGTCCAAAAGATCTGGGATCTTATTGGGGTCTGACGGCCAATAGGTTGGTGTACCCGTTGAAAGGAAGGAGTAATTATTTTCCTGTATGAGATTAGCCAACTGGCTGCCTTTTGTTGTGATTAGTCGAGATCCCCACAGCGTATGCTTACTATTGTAGTCTCCACCTGCAACAAATTTATGCCCTAGTGTCTGGAAGAATTCCTTGAAATTTTCTTTTTTGATATTGTGCCGTGGTGGGCAATATACTGCTGCTACTGTTAATTCGTATGGGAGTGTCTTTACTTTAATGGCTGTGGCTTGTAAGTGATTGGTTACATATTTTGGCAGTTCGATGTGGCTTATAATACTTTTTATTAAAATGGCGGTCCCAGCATGTGCAGTATTATCTGGATGATTGGTTATGTAGGTTGTAAAGTTAGGTATGTGAAAATATGATCTGTCTGTGAAATGTCTTTCGTTGATGTCCACTGAATTATGATGAAGGAATATTTCAACTTCATTTTTGTGCTGTAGAAGGCCATTGGCATTCCACAGGGCTATTGTGAGAAATTTAGTGAATTTTAATTATCAGCGTGGTAAGCAGATTCATCACCATGCTGTTCTGTTGTACGTGTTGCTGAAACATAGCCTTAAACTCATCAAGGAATTTGCACAGGCTGATGGAGGGTGTTCCTGTGTGATGTTCGTTGTGTTCTCTGCTTGCAGTTGAGCGTAATGTATTTTGTTCGTTGGTTCTGTTATATTTCACTGTTCCTGCATAGCTTAAATTTTGTTGGATACTATTTGTTTGAGGTTGGTTTTCTGTGTAGATGGCTGTTAACGGGTTGTGTTGCATGTTTAGTCTATTGTTAGCATTGTTGGATTTTTTTAGTAAGCCTTGGTAGAATTCGCAGCCTTTATAGCTAGCCGGATGAGGACCATTGCATAATGCACATCGTGCAGGTGTGTCTTTGTTTTTTGTACAATTATTCGTGCTATGAGTCCCTCCGCATTTAACACAAACATAGGGTTTGGTACAATAAGCTTTAGTATGACCATATTGCTGACAGCGCATGCACTGTGATATACCTTTAACTTTTTTGGGTGGTTCAATAGTTATTAGTTGGTTTTGTATTTTTTTTTTTTATTGCTTTGTGCTGGCTCTAGATCAACAAAGAATAGGTTTAAAGGTTCTTTTGTTATTCGTTTTCTTGCGTTCATAATATTTCTGACTTGATGTCCGTCTTTACTAAGTTCTTTTTTAATGCTTTCTGTGCTAGTTGTAAAATGTAAGTGCTTGAGTACTACCCTATAGGCTCGTTCCTCCTTCGGTTGATATGTATGGTGCACAATTTTGTTTACTTGCATGAAGTGAATCAGTTTTCGGTAAGTATCAGAGGTATTGCAATTGATTTTTATTGTATTGTTAGCTAGAGATTTTGTGCTGTACTGCTCTATTTCTATGATTTCATTTAATTTGTTTATCATTTGTTGGTAATTTATTACACCATAGACAAAGATTGGCGGGGGTCGTGGGACCTTGTTTTCTACTTGTGTTGTGTTAGTTTCTTCTTCCATGGCATCGGTTAAATGGCTATATTTATTTTGTATTACAATGTTTTGACTTTATTTTTCTTCGCTTGGTTTGTTTTACTTTTTGCCATGGGTTTTCTTTGGAATTTTCATTGGGGTTTTCTTCTGTTTCATCATCGCTGGTTGAGGTCAGTCTGTAGTACTGGCGTTCGTTGTTTGATTGCTGCTGCTGAGTGGCATGGGAATGGGCTGGTGGGTTAATGTTCTGTTGCGGTATGAATAAGTTGCTACTAGTGGGTATTTATTGACTTGGTTGTTGACAGTTATAGTACTGCAGCATTTGTGTGTTAGCTAATGTAACACCCGGTATAACGTTGTTCATTGGGATTACTTGCATGTGATTATTATATGGTACGCCATTTTGGTTATAATTAACTCCTGGGCCATTATAGGCTGGTAACATTTTGAATTTGTTTAATGAAGTTTAATAGGTAAAACACAGTTACCTTTTATTTAATTTCCTAGTAGTTTATTGAGCACGAAAATATTAAGCTGACCCCGCGGTCACGTTATCGTTCACAACAGCCGCTAGGCGATAAAACGCCCGCACACGTGATATCACCGCGGCTCGGTTCGCGCACGACCGTTCAACTCGATTTTAAAATAAGCATCAAAATTTCCAAGAGCGACCCAAGAAAATATAAATTGGAACAGGTAAAATGCGGCTGACCTTAAGCAAGGCGGCAGTCGCTGCCGTTGATGACGCAGGCACGGGCTGGTTTGTAGATCCGTTCGTTTTCCTTCAAAGCAGGAGGGTTAGCGTACACATCTACTCACTAGCACGGTCGCAAAGCGAATACGGTGACATATAGCTGCGAAACATGGGTGTTAAAAAAAGCGGATAAAGAAATACTAATAAGATAGAAGCGAAGGATGTTGAAAACTATGTACGGAGGAGTACAAGAACAAAATGGATGGAGAAGAAGGGCAAACAGAGAAATAAAAACACTATATAACAAACATACAATAAACGCATATATAAGAGCATAAAGAATAACGTGGTTAGGATATGTAGAGAGGATGCCCAGGGGAAAAATGCCAAAAAGTGTTGAAACTAACACCAATTGGAGGAAAAAGGAAAGGAAGGCCAAGAATAAGATGGTATAACAATGTGTTGGAAGACATTAGAAGTATAGGTGTAAGAGATTGGAAAGAGAAAACCTTGAATAGAAAAGAGTGAAAAAAGATTGTCAAAAATTTTGTAAAATAACACATGCATTATAGATGTTATTTAGTGAATTAAATTTAATATACATAACTTTTCCAAACGTAAACTCAAACGCCCTAGGCCTGCAAGGGCTATTACGCAAATAAAAAATCTCTTAGTTCACAGGCCGTGCTCCCACGCGGAGAATTAGAGCCTTACCATTAAAAAAATAACCAATCTAGACAAATCAGTTTTAAAGACCAGGAAGGAGGCATATTGGTAGGTAAGAAGTGTATAAGAGATATGGAGAGAGTACTATCAGGAAAATATAAATATAACAGAAGTAGAACATCTGGAAGAAAAAAACAAATCTGGACACTAGAAAATCTGAATAATAAACCTACAATAGAAGAATTTACGGGAATAATAAAGAAACTTAAAACAATAAAAACCCTACAACTAATAATATTGAAAAGAACCTGAAGCATGGAGGTTGGGGTTTTAGAAATGAGAATGTTAAAACTTAACACAGATGTAGACAATGCACAACATTTCGATAACATAAAGAACAGCCCGTTATATAAAAGTGAAGATAAACGAGACTTTGCAAATCATAGACCGATCTCCTTACTAAATGTTCCAGAAAGTTTGATTACATCAGTAAAAATGACATTAACGAATTCAGAAAGTAAGATCAGAATCAATGGCATAACTTCCAAAAATATTTAAAGTAAATACAGAATTTTGTGTTTATTTATTATTTAGAACTATTTGATTTATGATTATGTCTTTTCAAGGACTTATTGTGTTTCTTTTATTTTATTTACAGCACTTTGCCAGTATTTTGTTCCTTGTACCAGTCTGTATAAATCTGGATAGTTGCTGTATTCTCCTAGATCTATTATTCGTTTTCCGTAAATAGCTTGGCTCCTGTGCGCTAAAGCCTCACATTCGCATAAAAAATGAATGGATGTTTTTAGTTCCTTGCCACATTGTCTGTAACTCAGGTCTTCATTATACAATCCTATTTTATTCAGGTATCCTCTGGGAAAACAAAGCCCTTTAAAGAGACTTATAATTGTTTGTAACTAATTCCTGCTTTGTACTAACAGTTCTTCAGTTAGTTTACAAAATGGTTTATGAAGGTTTTTCCATGTCTCTGTCCCGATACATTTTTAATGCTGTTTTTCTGATCCATTCTGTCACTTAGCTTCATATTATACCTTTGGGTACTCTTAAAGCCGATTTGGAACTTAGATATGGACTTGATAATCCTTCTTGTGGTAGCTTAGCAAATTTTTTGTTGTTTGCAATCCCGCATTGTCATGGCATCCACAACAGAGATAACTTGTTGTGATCCATCAAAGCACTGCATTCTTCGCGACATTCCCATACCAATTCGCCTCAACTTATTTAGTGCACTGAAATGTAGCAAGTTTCTCTTTTCACAGTATATGCTTGCTTTAGTTTCAGACTTGCTTTTTGATCCGCTTGTATACCAGATAATTTTTCCGAATCTACTTCTGTTGCTTAATTTGTTTATAAATTCATTTCGATTCATAATATTAACTCCAAAATGTATGTTGAATGCAAATTTTGGCTTCATATAGTCTGTTTTCATATCCACTATTACACCACCCATATGTCCAGTTTTCAAACGTCCCACTATCATAAAATCTTTGAGGATGGGTGTGTTGCGCAGTCTATTAAGAGTGTTAGAACATATTATAAAAAGAGCAAAACCAAAACAAGCAAAAATATACCTAATAGTCCGAATAATGTTTTAGTATATGCAAATTACATAATAATTTTATCAAAAAATACAGAAAAAAAAAAATACTTTTTAAAGGCCAAAAAAGCAAGAGTATTTGGACTATAGATTAACGGAAAAAGATCAATATATAATCTTCAACACTAGAAATCCAAATAGTAGCTCACTTATTGTCAAGTGTAAAAAAGAGACACACTATGGGTTTGAAAGAGTGTCAACTTTCTCCTATTTAGAAAACAAAATAATGAGGAGATAAGAAAATGTAAAAAGCAAGAAAAAATGGAGGCAGGTATGCGAATACATACATAAGTGGTGTCAAGAGTAGTGAAAGAACGCATTTATAAAACAACCATAAAACCAGTAGTTAGATGTAGTAGTGAGGTATAGACTGCAATCGAAAACAAGCCAGTCAATTGGGAGCAAAAAGTTGAGCAGAGAAAAACAAATGAGGAAATTTATGCAACTTACAAAGATACACCCATTATTAAGCCATCAAACAAGGAAAGCTTCTGTAGTTAGGTCACATGTCGAGGTTGGAGCAGAACAGAGTTACTAAGATCTTTAAAATGAAACCAGAAGACGAAAGTTTGCAAAATATGGCTGAATTAGTTACAGAAGATGTAGTAGGAATGGGTATGTCAGATTGTGCTGCTTTATTATGCGAATGAGACTTTTTACGCTTATGTCTAATACTTTCCTTGTAACAGAACGTTAAGTTAACTCCTTTGCATTACTTTATTTTAAATACTTTAGAGATACTTACAAGATAGTTGCAATTATAACTATACTTACGCTGCTATAATTTAGCTAGTAAAAAATTGTCCTGGAAAGCATCTATTGTCTTCCATCTTTCTTAGTCTTCTGGAACATTCCTAAAGATGCAAAGCACGTGGGGTCGTACAAAGTTTACATGATTTCTGAAAGTTTCAGAATCGTTTCTTATCCAATTTGTGGTTGTTAAATTTAGACAGTTTTTGCGTTGTTACTGTAGCACCTGAAAGCGCCCACAATTATTTCTTCTTACCGTATTGAAAGAATATTAAACTTAACTTCGAATTCACGTAAAGTTATAGTAATTAAAATACTTATTTAAATACAACACCAATTTAATTCCCTTTCAAATTATAGAGACCGTCAGCGTAACAACAACCATCCAATTAAAAATTTAATTTGAAAATTTGCTTTGTTAACCCTATTATACGTTTTTGCTTCTAATAATGGAATTTTAAAAATTAAAAAAATGTTTAACAGTCATAACAGGGTTTTAGTTTACTAAATTTGATACATCTTCCGTGTTTTCAGTGTTATTATTCGAGTATCAATTTTCCTTTATGAACAGAATTATAAATGACATTCCCGTTGTGCAAGCCCGGCGGAAACGTGCAAGTAGTGCTAAATTCCATTACAAAGACACTCATCCGCCGCGCGGCTGCCGCTTCCTAGTCCGTAATAGAATTTACATTTAAAAACGCAAGTTGTCCAGGAAAATGCGCATGACTAGCAACGGTAGGAATCGACCCGGTGTTCCACAAACACAGTCCTGCAGAAGCTCCTCGCATAAGTCGAGCATGCGGTGCTGCCAGGGAAAAGCTCCCAGCTTCTAACCTAACTTTCGAGCTTCTCCGACATAAGCCATGTGAGGCCGCACTCGCGAACTCTACAGGAGCCGCCTTGCTCGCACCGCCTTGCTGGGCAAAAAATTAATTCGAGCAATTCGGTTGCCGCAGGCGAGCGAGCAGCCGATTTCGTTAGTTTGGAAAAGATAAATAAGCGCTTCAGCAGTCTTCCATACGAACGCGTTCTTGGGCTCGAGCTGCCGCACCGCGGAATTAAAAGTTTTGTGAGGTTGTCAAAACAGACGTACACTACTGAATGAAATGCATATCAGACCCGGCAACCTGTGCTGCGTAAGTTGCGACTCTTCTTCTGCAGCGACACGACCGCAACGACTGCTCTGCAACGATGGCCTACAAGAAACGTAAGAGAAGACCCCCGACACCATGGAAGGTGATGAGAAGGTGCGTCGTGTTCTTCACGACGATCTGCATCATCCCCGTCATCCTGGTTCTTCTGGTTACCACGGATCAGTACCTGCGGCCCATACGGACCAACCGCATCTCCATGAGGCCGGATGTAAGTACCACATACTGTGATTCAGAAATCCATTTTAATTGACTATAATAGATAAAAAATTAGGCGTTACGCCACGCGACTTAGACAAAATTATGTGAATGAGCTTAATAAAAAAGTTTTGAAAGAAACAATTCCACACTTGAGGCAGTACCGGCGCGAATGGTTACCCAACGATTAAATTAGCTGTTTTGTTCTCTTTTACATTGCACAGCAGTGATGAGGTGATATCATAGTAAATGAAACCAGTTGCAAGGTCGGACGAATTCTCAACTATTACGCGTTGTCGGTCATCGTAATTTCACGATAATTTAACCCATTAATGTTGTATACAGAGCGCGCTGGGCGGATAATCACAAAGTCCCGGCTTGTGCTTCCTTGGCGTTATAAAATTAGAAGCGAAAGCGAATAAAGGTATGTAACGCATTCTACAAAAATTTACTATTTCCTTTTAGAAACTTTGCAACTGCCCTCGTACAACAAAACTCTTTAAAAATTATAATTTTTTAACACAATGATAATTATTTCCGTCGATAAATGGCTAAACGGCATTAGCAATATCTAAGCAGCTAAAGTTGTCACATAGATAAAGATATCTTAATTACATTTTCACGCTTATTTTACCCGTTCAAGAAACTTGACTGTAAATTACGTTTAGCTAAGCTTAAAAAAGCAGCTAGATAAAGATAATGGTTTCGAAATACAGTTATGACAAAGTATTTATTCGGAAAGTTAGAACACAATTAATTACACGCAGAAAAATCTAATCAAATTTCAATCATAAAACATAAATGTTTAGAACCGTGTGGCGTATCATAGCATTAGCATTTCTCTGCTTCTTAATATTTCATGATAAAGTGAAAAGTGAAAATCGATAGCATGATAAAAGAGTTCGTTGCAAGGATTCGTTGTCGGTTAACCTAAATTCAATATCATAAGAGCACCCTTTAACTTTCAATTTCGTTTCTTTTTCTTGGCGCGTTAATCCCGTCAAAGTGCACACGTTTCCGTCGAAAGCTATCGAATATTGGAATCAAGTTATCAACGCGATGATACAAAATTCCAATTTATTATAATTTATATGCGATTTCCACAATCTATAATCATTTAAGTCATTTTCAAATATTTGTCAAGCGCGTCACAATATCTGCAGCATACGAGGTGTTTACCGAAATTTCAGTGAATGTGCTGTAATTACAGTTTTTTCTTTTTTGATTTATGTTATATTATCTTTGTGAGTATATAGCCATTTTATCACAGAATAGTGTAGGGCGAAAAACACACTAAAATACAATTCCAAATACAAAATACAACACAAATTACATTTTAAATTGTATAACTATATACAATACCACTGCTTCTTGTCCCATGCGAGTGTTCTTGTTTCCCTCCATGTTGTTCCCTTCTTATCCAGTATCCTTTTCACCATCTTACCTCCAATTTGTCTGGATCTTCTTTCTTTATTTTTTGAATTTTTGCTTCCCACATATGTTTAACCAGCCTTGTTCTTCTAATCTGTACAAGTGGCCCCACCAACTCAATTGTCTTCTTTCAGTGAAATCCAGTGTGAATTGTACTTCTAGTTTTCTTTCAATATCTGTATCTCTTTTGGTAATTTCTTTCATTCTTCTATGGTATTTCATATCAACAACTTATATCTTACTGTTCTGTTTTTCAGGAAGTACCCCCGATTTACACCCAAACTTTAGTAATGGTCTATATACGTCTTCAAAAACATCGATCTTTGTTTTTCTTGAAATGTCCATCTAATTTATAAACTTGATATTCATTGCATAATGTAATTTCGAAGTTTTCCACTCTTTTGTTAATTTCTTTTCCTATCTTCCATTGGTTTCTATTTCTACTCTAGATATCGGAAAGATTTTAGTTGTTCTATTTTAATTGCACATATCGATATGTTCAACCCTAGTTGATCTTCTCTCACTATCATCACTTTTGTTTTATTTTTATTTGGCTTCATTGCATTTTCTTCTAAAACTCCATTCAAAATTGCTAAATTCTTTTGCAGTTGCTTCTCACTTCTTGGCATTATTACTATAGCATCCGCAAAACCTCTTTCTAAAATGTCTATCTCTGTAAGTTATTGTGTCCCATGTTTACCTTTTTTATTCGTGCTAAGCATTTCTTAATAATCTGATCTAGAACTGTTATAAGTAACAATGGATTCAACCCTCCTCTTTATCTTATGCTATCTGTTGTAATAAATGTATTTGATATTATGTTTGTGTAGATAATTTTATTAGCATCCCTTAAAATACTCTGTGGTTTTTTCCTTGGAACTTTATCGAATGACTTTTCTAGCCCAATGAAGGCTAATAACACTTTCTGGGATCTTGTGTGTTTCTTCTTTTCCTAAAACCGTATTGTGATTCTTCTAATAAATTTTCCACTATTAGCCCAACTCTTCTATCTATGATGTTTTAAATATTTTCACGAACGTACTCTGTAAAGTTATTTCTCTGTAGTTAATACGTTTTTTGTTATCTAATCCGTTATGTATGGGGACTATTAACGCAGCCTGACAATCCTTTGGTACCCACTTTTCTTTCCATATGTTATATATCTTTGGTAATATTTCTGTTCCTTTATTACTCATATTTTTTTATCATTTTTGTCGTTATTTTGTCAACATTTTTATTACTACTTGTAGCTCTTCTTTAATTAGTAAATCTTCATTAACTTCTTCCGTTGACTGCTTCGTTTCTACAAATGCCTAGTAGTTTTTTAAAATATCCCTTCCACTTAGCCATTATCTCTTTTCCGTCTCTTAGTATTTTGCTGATTTTATTTTTAATGTAATTAATGTCCTGAGATTGTTCTTTCTAGTGGTTTCAATACTTTGTAAAAAGCTTCTGATTTTTTTAATTATTTTTATTTTTCCCCGAATTCTTCGTTTGTGTATTATACTAAACGTTAAATTAATATTACACTCGATTTCGTAAAATTGTCATTACAATATATCAAGAAATCTAATTCTTGGTCACACCTCGTGACCAATGTTTCTTCTATAATCTATTTTAATGTAACTACATCGCCACTTTTCCTTTTTAGTACCACTTCATAATAGCATAATACGATAACCAATTACCACTAAATAAATAGCACGAGGTGTAAAAATTAAGAATGGAATAAATAAAGACCGCTAGTAAAACACTAAGAGCCATTTAAAATCCTAAAATAGGGTAAGATATTTTCTTATTTGAAATATACTTAGTTACAACATAAACAAGAACGGTGTAATACAGTAAAGGAAACTTTCTACAGCGGTGCGAAATCGTAACGGTCACTTCCGGTTGTCGTTAACCGATTTGGCTGAAAATCAATCCCATGAAAGGCACTGACCTAAGATGTGCGTATGCCAAGTTTGAAGTGAATCCGTTGAATAGAACGGAAGTTATCTTGTCTCCAGACACACAGACAGACAGACAGGATGATAATCTCATTAACTTTCTACTGTAAGCTCCGCTGTGGAAATTTAATAAAAACCAGAAATATTAGTAAATATTTAAAAAAATGTAGTAAAAATTTGATAACCTAAGTTTAACTAGGTATCTGCCAAAAATTTATAAAATGCATTGTCCATATCATAATTTTTGTAAACTATTTCTTATATTATTCTTTGGTGTGGGTCCTGAACACTCTTGTACTGTCGTTACAACCTCTTCTTCGGCTTTGAAAATAAGTAAAAGAGACTGGAAGCACAGTAAACGTTCCGTTATTTCTAATATTACATTGCTAACTGTGTAGGGCTGTAGACAAGCGTTCCCGAACATAACATCGCGTAGCAATCGTTTACGTTGTTCTTCTTTGATCTCTAAATTACAGCCTAATATTATATAATATTTCTCAGTAAATGTGACACCATGCCCCAAGTAGTTAGTTCTCAAAATATCTTTGGAATCCCAAAAAATGGTGGCCGCTGAACGTCGAATTTTGCTAGGAGGTAAAGATTACGGAAGTTATACAATGTTGACAGTAAAAGAGAGTACTTAAATAGCCTTTTGTTTAGGCTAACATTTTATATAGCTCAAGTAGTCATTTAATGTTGTTACAATTGTACCATTATAGAAGTTTCTGTTATATCACAATCTTTTTATCATTCAATTTGATAATATACCTACTATTAATATGATTTTGTATATTACCATGCAGTTCTACTGCATCTAAACTTACAAGACTAATATTTTATTATTTCGCAGGAAAAAGCATCACATTCCTACATTTTCACTTTTGTACTTATTTTAGCGTTATATATTTATAATAAAAAGCAATACCAGGATAAAAAAGTAATTATTTTTATGTCAGATTATTGCAAAAAATTTCAGAACCTTTGAAATTACGGTTTTCAATTGTAAATACACACGTTTGTAGATTTAATTGCAAATCATAATTTATAATTGTATCCAAAAAATAAAGATAACTCAATAAAAATATATTTAGTATTTTAATTATAATTGTCTAAAGTAGTTGTTATTAAGATCTATGAACAGCTTTGTCCGTCTAAATGTCTTAAACATTTTTTTTTGAAAATGTTTTCAAAACGAGTCTCGCGGAGTTTTAGAAAAAGAGAAACATCGAAAATATCCTAATCTGGATTATAAATTGGGTATGACAATTTTTGAAGGTCTATGATCTTGCAAGAACAGTTTTGCAAAAGCGAGATTCAGATGGCGGACGTCATCCTTTTAAATAACCAAGTAGAAGTAGCAAACAAAACTTTACTTTGCAGTATTGGATTTATTTTGAAGGTTCATTATCTGGAAATATTATATAGAATCTATATAAAATGCAAAATCACAAAGACATAAAAGTATCATATATTGAATGTACTTGATGTGTTTAAAAAATACCACATGAAGTTATGCAGTAGAATAAAATTGGATAAATCATATATGATAAGCTACAAAACACCTAAAGGTATTTGTGTTATATATTGCCCAGCAAGCCAACTACAAAAGTTACACAGTGTACAAAAATCGATTAAAACTCAGAACAAAAATAATATGAACCATTTAGCTAAAATAATTTTCTATCTAGAGCTAGTTGTAAATAAATAGTTGTAAGAACGTCAAATACCCAAAATAATAATGAAACCTTGCTGAGCACTAATATTTCAAAGCAGTATCATCTTAACTATATTTACTTCATATATAAGTAAATTAATCCAATAATGCCTTTTCCAGTACATTTATCAAAATTCCCCATTATCACACCATATATCATATTATGTTTGAACAAATACAATTAAATCTATATCATTTAATTATGGAAAAATTAACATATTTGTTTACAAATAGCAACAAAACTTCGGATCTAACACATCACTCAATAAGTTCGTAGGATAGCTGTTAGATGGCGCCATTATTAAGAAAATCATATATTTTTGAGGAATTATTAACCTACAAATGATAAGTGTCAACACTTCATGACAATCTAACGTTTAGTTCACAAGTTACAGTGGTTTTAGTGCCGATACTTTTGTAATTTTCAAAACAATGGATAAATCTAAATTTCGTGTGTTAATTAAGCATTGCTTTTTAATGGGAAAAAATATCGTTCAAGTAAAGCAACGGCTCGACAAGTGTTATTCGGACTCTGTTCCATTGATACAAATGCTGAAGAAGTGGTATGCTGATTTTAAACGCGACCGTACAAACACCGATGATGCTGAACGCTCTGGGCGCCCAGTCCACAAAATAGTTTTGGCCGATTGTAAATTGAAGTTGCGTGAGATAGCTGACATATTAAACATATCAGAAGGCAGTATATTCATCATTTTTCATTTGTCTATGAGAAAGCTCTGTTCGAAGTGGGTACCGCATTTGCTCACAGTCAATCAAAAACAACAACAGTCGACGATTCATGGGGCTGTTTGGAGCTGTTTCAACGCAATAAAAAGGATTTTTTCATGCGGCATGTGACAATAGATGAAATTTAGATCCATCACTACACCCCAGAATCAAATCAGCAGTTAGCTGAGTAGACAGGAAAGGGTAAAAGCCGTTCAAAGTGACCAAAAACGTAAATGTCAGCTGGTAAGATTTTGGCCTCCATATTTTGAGATGCGTATTTTATTCATCGATTACCTTGAGAAAGGAAGAACCATCAATACCGAATGTTATGTGGCGTTATTGGTGAGTTTGAAGGAAGAAATTGTAAAAAAACGACGCCAAATGAAGAAGAAAAAAGTTCTCTTTCACCAAACCAACCGTGTTACAAGTCGATCGCAACAACGACAAAATTGCACGAATCGCGCTTTGAACTGCTTCCCCATCCACATTATTATCCGGATCTGGGCCCCAAGCGACTACTACCTCTTTGCAAACTTAAAAATAATGAAATAGATGCTTAGGCTTCCACGGCCGGCTCTTAAAAAGAATGCTCCAGGGAAAGAGATTTGTCTCTAATGAAGAAATGATTGCCCAAACTGTGGCCTATTTTGAGGCCAAAGATAAATCGTTCTACAAAAAAGGCATCGAAATGTTAGAGAAGCGTTGAAATGAATGTATTGCTTTTGAAGGAGACCATCATAATGAATAAAGTCGAATTTTGCCTAACAGTTGTTGTTGTTTTATTAGTCATCCTACAAACTTATTTAGTAATGTGTTACTTAACTTCGTTATAGTTAAAGGCATATTAACTACATATCTCAAAATTGAGTTTAGTCGAAATATTAACACTTAGTGTGAACCTCGGTACAAACGTTATTAACTGGTAGTTCCAAGATTTAATAAATAAAAAAATAAAAAAAATGGACCATCAAATCAAGAAACAAAATAAAAAAAGAAAATAGTATATTATCTAACGGATGTAAATAATTGAAAAATCTGTATATAAAAGAAGTAATAAAAAAAGCGCACGTTAAAGATAACAAAGGATGGGAAATCGCTAAAATAAGATGCATTTCAATACTCTAACTTACTCAGCTCTATACTAGGCTTGCAATGAAACTTTTAAACCCATCATAAATATAACTTTAGAAAATCATTCAATATGCAAAACCACAAAAAACTTAAGAGGCCCAAAATACCAAACCCACCAGTAAACAAAACCCTGATTGAAGTTAGGATCAGTTAGACAAAGAAACAGCTAACAATTCAGAGTGTATTTTTCGAAAGTGACCACTCTAGTTTTAGATAATGACGATTAAGATAAAGAAACAAAAAATTAGGTTAAAGTTTTTTTTTGTTTTTTCCCAGTTGAAGAAATCAACAAGGGGAATTCATATAAGGTTCCTGGGTACAATTGCATAGTTCGAGAAGTGTTGAAACAAATACTGAGAAAGATACTCTTGTTACTAACTATTATTTGGTTTGTATTACTTTCTTATTTAATGGAAATACCCACAAATAAATATGATTATGAAATCAGGCAAACCGTTGCCACTACTAACGAAAATATTTGAAAGATATCTTAAAAGTAATTGTAAACAAAATCAAAGAAACTTTCGAAGAAATTAAAATGTGTGCTTCAGTCTTCCTCTACAGATATATACCTATTTTCGATAAGCTCTGGATTGACGGACTATTACACAAACTGAAAACGTGAGCTCCTACCCAATTCTAAAATCCTACCCCACTGAATAATATTTATAATTTAAAATCAATTATGCATTCTCTAAATACTATTTAACAAAAATTCGGGTCCTGAAGGTAGTGTCTTTGGGTCATTTCTTTACTTAGTATTTATTGAAGATATTCCTGTCATAGCATTATCATGTATACATTCACGAAAAGAGCATATTAAAATAAAAAACTTAACCACATCTAAAAGTAAAGCACATACACTACCGCCCTTGGAAGCATGAACACTAAATAAAAAATGAATTTATATGCTTTAATGTAAGAAAACAATTTATTATATAATTTATTATTATTTAACACATAAAAAGCAAACCAAAATCATCATGAATACTAGAAAAAATTAACTTGAATATTAAACGTTTGCTTTATAAGAAACGCACTCTGCATTTAATATTACTTTTACAATTCTAGTCTTTCTTTTGATTAATTTTTTTAATTTTTCGTGTGGTAAATCTCGAGGCACATTTAAGAAGATTCCAAAGATGATTTTTGGACGTGGGACGCTCCTTACTGTTCTGTCCAGCTCATCCCATAGCAACTCTATGGAGTTAACAATTGGACTCTATGGTGGCCATGTCACCATTTTGAGCATTTTTTTGTTCTTCTTGGTTTGTTAGATATGTTTAGGATCGATATCTTACATTATCATGATTCCCTTTCCGATTAATTGCAACCCAGATGGTACTGGTGTTTTCAGTTAAAATTTTTTATAATATTCTTACCTTATAATATCATCGACTTTTCCTAAGTCCCCTACACTAAAACAGAGCCATCTCCGTGCTTGACAGTCGGGACAAGACACTGCAGGATTATCTTTTCAGTTTTAGACCGACAGACAAAGATTCTCCGTTTCTTACTGAAAATTTAAAATTATTACCACTGTTTACTTGTCCAAGAACAAAGACTTTGCTCCAGGGATGATTTTTGCCTTATCACCATGTCGTAATAACGGTTTCTCGGTTGCAATACGACGATGAAGATTGCCCTTTATTGTGCTGACTGATATTGTTTTATCACGTCTCCGCAGCAATATCTGGGGCAGTTAATGGTCTATTTCGCTTACTCATCAATCTGATAAGCTGATCCTCTGTGTCGAATGTTATTTGTGATAGCCCAGGGCGATGACGATCCCTAAGACTTCCTGTTGCTCTGTAGTTGTAAGATTCACCGTCGAAGCACAAACCTTTAATGTTTTCGCTATGTTACGCACTGATAGCCATTCTCGATTTATCGTGAGAATAGCTAAACTAGTTTCTTTGGAAAGAGGCTTACCACGGGCCATTGAATGCAAATATTCAAAATGAGATGTGAAAAACACCCAACGTTTGATGATAAACTGACGGATGGCGCTCAGTTTTTTTAATGTAAACAAACATCTAAATCAAGAAGTTGAAGGAAACAAGATTTTTTTATTCTAGTTTTCGACCCAACAAATGCTGATAAAAAATCTACAAATAACTAATTATTCTCATTCAAAATAATATAGTCTACGGAAATTACAAAAAATTAAACAAAACAAAATTTATTCCAAAAAGTATGGTTATTCACCGTATAACTGAATATTAATAAGGTACATATTGGTTATTAGATAAAAAAATATAACTATCCATAGAAAATAAATTGATCATTTATAGAGCTAATCTAAAACAATTCAATTCGACCATATGCCATAGAATTCAAGGACCGCAGCAAATAAACTACAAATTTTCCAGTCGAAAACATTTCGAACGATGGTAGATGCTCTTTGGTAAGTGTAAAATCAAACTTTCTATAATGATTTCGGAATACCTCTAAATTTGTTTTTTTACATCAATAAACATAAAAAACATAATAACTGCATAACAACTAGCCACAAATAAACAATATAATAAACCTTTAGTCAAAAAAAGGCTTTAAATAAAGTTGTCAGAAAATAAAAAACATTTAAAGTATGATACCCACTTCAATTAAATATGTATTATAGAAAAAATTACTTATTTTATGATGATAAATATGTTACAAATTAATAAAAAATTACAAAATTTAAAAACTTCTGTTTTTTTAATATCTATACTATTCTACTTATCTATCCTGGCTTTCTAAATAAGAGTTAGTTTTATCTAACTGTAAACCTTCCAAACAGCTCCCTTGGGCGGATTATTTACCGATGGAGGCGTTCTTCCCACTGTTTGTAGAAGTTATGAAAGGCTATTAATAGAATTCCTTTCAACTGATTAGTTACGCTTTTCTGGATATTATCCAAAGTACAAAAATGGCACCCTTTCAAATAATGTTCTCAGCTAGGGAGTCGCAGGTACTAAAAGAGGTGTTGGTTAATTACAGGATTTTATTCCAGAAACTTTCTGATGTATGACTTGAGTTGTTGTCACGGTACAGTGCCCAATTGTCCAAATATGTAAGTTTGATTTATAGATTGTCTTGTAGGCACAACTTTCTTGTAGAAAAATCCACGTTTCATCACCTGTGATCATGCGGTAGTACAAAAATTCAAGATACACATCTGTTTAGCCATAAGATCTTTGGACATTTTTCTCATACCCAAATCAGGTGTTAAGATTTGATGGAGGGTAGATTGGTTCAAATTTAACTCACTATTGATTATTATCAACGTCAAATCACGGTTTGACATCACAAGAGTCTTCAGTTTTTTTGTGATTGAATGTCTTCCCGCATGAAGTTTGTCTTCTACTTATTCTCAGTTTCTAGAAACACATTCTTCCATCTGAACACCTGCCTTTTGTATAAGAAATGTTTTCTATGAGTTTTTTGCAACTTTTCGTAATTCACTGAATTCGTCACACTACAAAAAATTTAATAGCAACATTGCTCAACTTTACTTCAGACTTATATTGAGCCCACAGCCGGGGTTATCCTAACTCATTATTTTTCTGCTAAACATCGTAATATTTCTCAGACAAATTGTTGGCTGTGTATGTATTTACAATAAATATTAAATTAATACTTTTAAGTAAATGCAATTAAATGTTCACCTTGTTCAACATTTCTCTCAATATAAATCACTTAATTATTTTCTCCATTGTTGAACACTTTACAAAAATACATAAAATTTTCATGTTTTTAGTATAACACGCTTCTATTCTTGGAAGAATATTTATGAAGTTAAAAACATTATTTTCTTTTCTGATGCCTTAGAAGTTCTTCATTGATAACCTTAACAATATTATTTAAAAGTTTATATAGCGTTAGCTAAAAAATTAAATTTATAAATCACTTTTTGTAAAGACTTTAAACAGAGTTGTGTTAAGAATCTTATTTTTACTTGTAACAAAATTAGCTAAAAATTTATCTCTGGATGGTATTTCTGTATTTTAGTACTGATAATCATTTAAACAGAAATGTAAGTGGTATATAAACATCGCTTTCCAAGTACCACAGGAGTTTTTCGCTGTACCATTTACAAATTGATTGATAATAAACGATTTAAACTTTTGTATGTGTTGAGAATTTTTTTTATTTTTAGAACTTTAATTCAAGAATAAAAAATAGTGATATGAAAGGTTGCATGTGTAAATTATGAGTGAAAAATATACATAACTGCACAAAAATGAATGCCTTCAGAATGGTGACATTAGGATCTTTTCCCGCATGCAACATCCTTAAGTATAGACAAATCGTAGTCTACAGAGTTGCGATTAAGTTTTACAGATGTTCAATTAATTATTTTAGTTACTGATAGATTGTTTGAGCGTTAATTTTAACCAAATGAAGGTATTGTTGAAATCTTTCTTCATATCATTTTGGCAAGTTTTTCTTGATGTTTGTAGAAATAAAATTCAGTTAAGTAGCTATAATTCGTCATAATTAAAATAGGGAGATAGTTGAGATTCTCGATGTCTTATTAATAAAATTCTTATGAATGTGTAGCATACCTTCCTTCTTTTGTGAATAGAATATTGCTCAATTTTTGAGGAACGTTCCAGTAGGTGCTTTGTTTTTATTTCCTTTTGATTGCTTTTATTTCACTATAAGAAAGTGACCTTTGTATCGTAATATTGGAAACAAGAACATTCTGAAGTCACCGCGTAAACCAACGATACACTTTATGTGGCCGCTCTTGTTTGCGCTCCTCTGCTACAATTTTAGTGTTATTAAATCGCCGGATAATATAGAAGACTAATTTCTGGATTTCCTTGAGCATTAGATTTTTATTATAAGCACCATAAAATCCGCACGATATATTTAATGACCCTATTCTATCACGATAGTTGACTAAATGCACCACGTAACTAAGTTACTTGATTTTCTCGTTAAATATAGTTATACCCATTGACCATCAGACAGTACGACTAGGTATTTTTACATTTTATAATTGTTATTATATTGCCATTCATTTCTGTGGTATGAATATATTACTTCAAAATTGATGTTTTATATTTAATATTATTACAATGAGGAAATGAACAGAATACGACTGCTTTTTGAATTTCATAGTTTTCCTCTGTTCTAAATTGATTTTTTAAATGGCCCTTTTTATGGTATTTAATATTTTGTTTCACTTTTTTTATTTTTATGCTTGTTTTGCACATATATTTCACTTTATTATTTTTCCTCAAAATTAGCAATCGTTTCCAAACGTACATTAAACAATTTGCTTTTCCCATAATACTTTACTCCATTCCTTTTGCCATATTCTATACATAAAAGCCTTTTATAAGCAATATTCTTCTTGTACTTTTACTTAAAAAAATTAAGCATTGTATTTTAGTAACTTTTTAAATGTTTATAAAATTCAACCCATCTTTTGTATATATTGAAAAGGATTAAAATCGTTGAGCTATTAGTCGAATGAAATAAGATGGGCTAACTGAAAGCGTAATGGAGGCAACAAAAAAGATGCGAGTATAAATGATAGCAAAAATAAAAAAAAGAAAAACAAGACAAAGATTAAAGAAGATCTACCAAAATTTAAAACAAATAATATGTGTTTTCGCATTCATACTGCAATTGTTAACTGCAACAGTAGACCAGGTACTTCTGAGCAATTTAAAGGATTATAAGAATGTTATTCAAACAAGTTAAAAAAGAATAGCGAACAAATCCAAAAAAAGTAACAGCAAATAACAGTAACTTCAATTGCTAGAAAATTAAAAATATCAATGTCAATAGTACGAAAAGTATTGATTAACTTTTTTCAATGAAAAGAAAAAATGGGTCTGTAGAAAAGCGAAATCAGTTGATGAAAATGCAGCGGAGAAAATAAAGACCCATTCTCAACAAAATAAAAATGTATTTGAAATATGATAATTTATCATTACCGTGGTATTTTGGCCGCTATGGTTTAATTGCACTACGCTAGAAGAGCTATAAATTAATGTCAATAGAAAATGCTAATCTACAGCTGTTCGGAAATAATAATCATTAAAAATGCTGGACTAAAATAAAACAAAAAATTATAAACTAAGATAATGCTGTCACAGCAACTGTAACAGAAAGTGATGTTCAGGACGTTGGTATCAAGATCAGAGTGTATATTTTTCAATGAAAATGGCAAAAGAATAATTTATTACCAAAACTGAAAACTTGTTTGGTTTTCATATAATAATACAATGTTATTCCGTATTCTATATTATAATTGATTATCTTTTTCCTGGAAAATCCTTAAGAGGGCGGAGGAATAAAAAATAAGAAGAGAAAACGGATAAAAAAACTGATAAATGCACTGTTTAATTTTCTTGTTCCTTTTCAAAATATTTTTTTCACTAATAAATTAATAAAATTTTGTATATTAGTCACGGGAGGGTCTAATTCAGATCATATAATTTTTTCACATTTGATAAACATTTACGTCGGATTGTCAATAATTAATTTGCTCCTTTTGTAGTTCTCTACATTATTTATGTTTTACCTTAAAGAGTCACAAGTAAATTTTCTTTGTTTTTTAAGCAGACACAGAGCTCGAAATAATTAAAATAATACCAACCATTTAGGTAATCTTTAGAAAAGTGTAATAAATTTACTTACTTCCTCTTCTCCCTATACCTTCAATATCGGAGTTTTTAGCCAACTTTTATACGCTGTTCTATCTCTTGTGGGTAGCTTGGTTTATTCTAAAATCTTCCTTCTTTTTGTGGCTGCACCTCTAATGTTTTATGCTAGGTATATCCGAGTCTTCGCGAGGCTTTTCCTTCATATCACATGCTATATATTTGTTTGAGATTTCTGGTGTTGGTAATTTTATTCAGGAGTCGATACTATTGGAGCTATTTTCTTCCTGAATACTTCTATTTGTGATTGTGTCTGTTCTCGTTTTTACATCCACCTTCCTAAGATATCTCATTTTGGATCTTTGATCTATAACTATTCAGTATTGTCCAAGACTCTGTCGCATTTAATATCGTTAGTATGTATACAGTTTTATACAAATACATTTTTACTCCCCTACTTATTTCTTTTTTCATAAATTTTTGGATATTTGGCAATAGCTTCTATTCGCTTTATTTATTGTATTTCTTATTTTTCTATATTTACTTATTATTACTCCTAAATTTTACATTTGTTGAACGTTAAATGGTTGATTTTTATCTATTTGTATCGATATCTGTTTATATCCTCGTTCTTGTTCCTTTCATTACTTTTTTCTATGTTCATACTTATACTTGCTTTTTCTAATTTTTCCTTCCATATTACGAAGTTCCACTGCAGTTCTCTTTCACTTGTTGCTGTAAGTAAGATGTTATCAGTATACAGCAAGTCTTATGTCAAAACTGGAATTACATTCTCAACTGGTATTTCTTATTTCTTCCCGTTCTATATGCTTCTTGTGCTCAATTTCCGATCTTAATTTCTTATCGAAGGTTCTTGAAAATATTTTGAAGACTACCGAAGACAGGCATATGTTTTGTGTATAGAAATATAATGTTAAGCTGGGTATAACATCACTGTTCGACGTTTGTTAGAAGATTCTTTTCAATCCTTCAATTGCTTTAGGTCCACCAAACTAACATCCCTGCAGTTACCCCTTATGGGCTGCATTTTCATTTCTTGTCTACTTCAAGAAATATACTAGTTCCTCTTTTGTTATTTATTTGTTTTCTCCATCTCCATGGTTTTGTTCTTCTCTTTGCTAGTCTTTGTAAGATTCTCCTTTTGCTTCTGTTCTTTGATTCCATGCTTTTTATGCCCGTTTGAGTTCTCCGTTTTCGTTTTTAATACTCCTGACATTTTGTGTTTCGTTTTAAATTTCTGGTGCCGATGTCTTTCATGTGTTCTTCGCATCGCGGTGCGCCCATGTCTCGTGTTTACTTCTGCACCACTTATTACCTTTATATCCTTTATTTTTACCTCATATTTCTATTATATGTTATGGACTCAATCATACTTTTAAGGCCTAATTATTCTGCTTCATGTGTGATCTTATGAATATTTTATGGTTTAACTAGATATTCCCTATTACTATATGATGATGTATACACCAAGCTTCTCACACCAATAAACACTTGATATCTATGCCTTGCCATAGTTCCATGGCCATTTTCTCTCTGGTTTCTAATGTGAGAATTTCAATCATCCATTATTATTACACATTGATTTTTGTTTTCGTCTTGTCTTCTAGTAGCTGAATATTTTCATAATATGCTTCTCTATCATCTGCTGTTGCATTCTCCGCTGGTATGCAGATTTATATGATTCCTATTTGTTCTTGGCGATTTAAAATTGTCCTTGAATTTATAGCCTCCCAGCTTATTATCTTTTCTAGCTCACTTGCTGTAATAATTCCTACACATTTTGGGGGTCCCAAGTATCTGAGTGTGTGTCCTTTATCCAAACTTATTATTCTATTTATTCTTTTCATTTCTGATAGCCCCAAGATTTGGATCTTGTGGTTCCCTATTTTGTCCATTATTTCACCCTTTTTTGCCGTTATCACTGTTATATCCCATATTCCAATTTTACAACTTTTTGGGTTTTGGTCACTTTTGGTTACTTATTAAAACTTTTATGGAATCTTATAATAAATCACTTCTCTTTTGCTGCGATTTGGCCCTGGCTCAATATAGCAAAGGAACAATAAAATGATTAAATGGCAACTTAAATTTTGCTTCAAAAGACTTCGACCTTCCCAACTGTCATAAACTGAGGCAAATAAAGAAATATTAGGTAATAAAGCAAAAACATTGGAAGACAAAAAGCAGTTTTCTTATTATATTCTTATTGTTAGTTTAGCCGCGTAGCAGATGTAATCAGACTAATACACACTGCCAGAGCTGTTTTTAATGGTCTCTTCTCTTAGTTTAATCTGTATGTCGGCACAGTTTGACAGAATGGCTACTGTAGTCTTTTGAGCATTGTTTCTAAATGAAAGTTAAATATCATGTGAGAATTAACATCACAGAGGCGCGATAGTTCTGAGTATAGAGATACCACCATCAATGATCTCTTACAACTTGTCTTAATCTTCGGCTTATTTTAACTCATTTATTTTCTCAAATCATACAGATGTTTCTCCAATTAAAACACTAAATGACAAATTTGTAATCGATTTTTAATAAGTTTCTAGCAGTAAATCGGACAAAAGGTTAGAATAATATTCTACGTTTATAAGATTATCTTTTAAGTATACCAAATTTTCTATGTTATTACTAAATAATGTCAAATGTTTAATGCCCCCAGCCACAGAAAATACAATGCCTTATTATGAATTATAGTGTCTTTTATAATAGCAAAATTATTAAAGAATTAGGTATGGTTTCGCCAAATGGCTAGATCATACTAATACTGATTAAATCATTGAACAATTCTATCTGTACCTGAAAACTCTATTTATGCTATGCATATATATTTTGTTTTAATTATTGCAAGTCAGTTTATTAGCCAAAGTGTTAAAACAAAAAGAAAGATTACAGCATTTCATACTATATTTAATAATAATGAGAAACATCAAAAATCCCTAACATATAATTTGCAACGGTCATACAAGTCAAATAATAAAATATACTGCAAAAATGTCTTCAGATGTGATGTTTTCAGATGAACATACTTTCGGTTAGGTCAAAAATATTGATACCTTTTATTCACTTATTTATCTGCGTATTGATTAAATTACTTTTTTATTTTCAGATTATCATTTACAAACTTGAATTGCGTAAAATGTGAAATAACAAATTTGTAAAACATAAAATATTTACTCCAAACTAAAGGACTTCAAAAAAGGCTTCTTAAAATAAGTGCTAGTTGTACAATTTCAATGTCAACATCAGTCCTTTCGTGGGGATTTTGTTTAAAAACGGAATTAAAAGTGCTCTAGGACCTAAATGGCCCTGATTTAATAAAGGTTTCATCATGTTAAATACTGACGTAGTCGATGCTTATAGTAAATTATAATTAACATTTTAATATTCGCCAGTTTCATAAATAGACTTCTCTTTGTAAACGAAATGGCGACATTAAAATTCATTGCATATTTTTAAATAATGATAAGATTAGTCACCTTATGAATATGTACGGGCTTCTGTTTCGTATAGTTTAATCTTACAAAATTCCGTAGTATTAAAATTATCACGAAATTTGAAACCGTGTCTGATATGGCAACTCTCGGTTTTACTTCATTATCAGCGTGTGTAGCGTTACTAACACAGTAAAACACCGGCAGTAATTTTAATATAAGAGTAGAAGCGTTTCAAGTGAAATTGTCGGAGAAAGTGTTGAGCTATCATAGCAAATGTATTGCTAAACAGAAAATGCAATAAATTATTCTAACATAGGTATAGTTAATGAGCATTAAAATATTTATAAAATAATATAATTTTATTTATTTTTATAACGATTAATATAGTAATTTATTTTTAATATCTAGTGAGAAAATTATGAGACGTATTTGTCTATACAAAATTCTGTTGTCATTTCCTCAAAATCATAAAAGAGATCGCATTACTCATCTTATAAACGTTAAAATTGCTTCAAAGTGGAAAAAATTATAGTGACCGAAATAGAAAGTATCTTATTTATAAAATATAAAATATTTTATGTTTATAGCAATAAAACAAAAAATAGATATGTAAATAAAAACGACTAACTCGCACAAATCGAAATAACAGTACTATGACCAAGAGATAATAATCTTTCTTCTGATTTTTGTATGAGAATGAGATTATATAAAATGCGGGAAACTTTGTATGCATAATAGTGGGCAATTCAGCGGCAGCTTGACAGATCCAACGATCATTTTAGTGATTGAGCTTATTCTGGATGAAGTTCTTTTCGTTCGATGAGAATCTCAGGAACTCAGCGTTGTCATGCTTAATATCGTTCAGCAATGCTTGAGTTTTTAATTTCCTCCTATCATGTTTTCTCAACCAGCAATGCACAGTTAGACTGATTGTTGATCTTGTCACGTCCATTTTTTTGGTCCTCCCAAGATCCTTATCGATCTTCTTTTCATGAACTTTTCAATTCATGCACGAATTTATCACTTCTCTTGCGATCAGACTGCTTGCGGTGAGTTGACTTGTCAGCAGTTACCTCCTAGTGGTAAGAGTCCCTATACATTTTGGTTGGGTCGTAAACTTGAATCTTGTAGACAAATCACACAATAATTTCTGTCGTGTTCTCGGCTCATTTTGTCGACAATCGTAGGTTGTTGATTATGCGAAGCTAATTTGTTATGTACTTGAATTAATAATGAGTTCCAAAAGATAATGAATGTGGAACACATTCTTAAGCAGCTTCTCAGCCATGTCAAATCCTTCCTACATATTTTAGCGTGTCTTTTGTACATAACTTCATAATCAGTTTTAGATAGAGGAAGAAAAAAATGGGGAAAGAGGAGGATGGAGAGAGATGGGAGGAGATAAACCGAGAAGGGAAAAGAGGAAGATAGAGGGAGAGGAAAAAGAGGTAGAGAAGGAAAGAGAAAGAGAGAAAGAAAAGACAAGGAGAAAGAGAGCGAAAAAATGATACTTTAAATTATATTAATTGTATGGTTAGATTTTATGTACAGAATTAAGAAAATTCTTTTATAAGTTACGATTATTACAGACAAAGCTAAACTTTAATCATCTTTGGCACCGCGGTTACTAATTTAACGCTAATCGTAAGCTGTTCAATGGAACAAACCCATTAAATTTGCATCCGCGCCTCCTTGGATAAATAATTTAGAGCTATGAGTTTTACGCGGAATGTACAGTAGTAGATACTACATTTATATACTACTTCCACTTTTTTGCCTTGATTCGTTCTTCTCCATATTTTCGAATTTTTATTTAAAGTTATGTATGAAAGCTGGGTTCTTTGGGGACGTGGTAAATGCAAGGGTATATCAAATCATTTAGCTAAAACTATATGTTCGATCCCTACTCAATAGCGTAATATGTTTATGCATTTCATTGATTCGTCGTTATATAAAAGAAGCATCATTTTTACTTCTTGATAAGAATCAGACCAAAATATATTTTCTACTAAACGTAACTTCGTACCTTTTATTAGTTAAAATGCTAAACGGTTTCCAATTCGAAAATATAATTTCTAATAAACAGGAAATGGGGCAACATGCAGATGTCTGGACCCAAGTATGATTAAATGCAGAAGCATTATGCACAAAATTGGGAGATGGTTGTTACGATAGTAAAATCTATAATCATAGCTTTTAACAATATATAGAAACAAAATTAGTAAGTCTTCTATGACTATTCTATTTGTACACAACAGCAGTTGAATTTAAGATTTTAACTTTGTTTAACCATTTAGTGGAATGTTTGGCTATCTCTTTTCCTATGGTTCTATATCGATGAAATGCAATTCATGCTCTATGCTTAGTAGTTATTTCGATAATAGCGAGAGTTAAATCAGGATGTAATGAGAATGTGTGTTCGACTATTTATTTAATGTCATATTTTATATTGTTCACTAGTTGAAAACTGTTATATTTCTGCATGTGTAAGTTACAAGGAGAATGAGCACAAAGGCGTAGAAAACAGCTAAGCTCTCTGAATTTTTATAGAATTGCTTGTTTGCAAGTCTTCTTCTATTTTTCAAAAAACATACTTATATTCATCCTATTGCCAGGTTTAATCCAACTTAGACCCATTATGTGCCACTTTCACATTTTGCGACTTGCGAATTTTCAGACAGCAAACTGAATACTGTCCGCAGCATGAATACTAATTCTAGGCATTGCAACAGCATCGCTTCCATGGCCACGATTGGCTTTATTTATAAAATTTGCCACTTTTTGCGAAATCTTAACTAGGTATTTTTGTTCTTTATCCATTTTGCCTTATAAATAGCGCGCAATTTGGACTTCTCTATTCTTAACAGCAAAATTTTAGTATAAGATAAAGATTCAAAAGATAATTACAATTATCATTCACTGAATTCCAAGCAGTCTGCCATTTCAAAATTTACATATGGTCTGATATTGTTTTTGGCTATATTATCCAATAATAGTTTCTGAATTACAACCTTTCGAGTTAAATATTTCTGAAAAAATTTTGTCACGCGAAAGGTATAATTGCTTTAGTTTGGACTACTGTACTTTGGACCTTACATTATCGTGACTATCTTAACTTTCAAGATAATTATCTAAGTTTTTCGAATAAGTTGTTTTCTTGGAATTTTCCTCCCGATTTTCTTGCTGCCCACTATCCAGGTAAGCGTTTTCTTTTTCTGAATGTTTAATACTGTACTTTGCTGAACTCTTATTCTTTTGACATGATTCACATAGTACAGTTTACCTTACTTTGAGTTGAGTTTCATTTGAACATCTCTAGTTCATCATATGCACAAGTTAAAAGTTTCCAACGTATACTTCGAACTGCAAGGTCAAACTTTTCAAACGTTCGCCTCCTCTTCACCCTACCTGATTATCATGCTCTATTTCTGATAAGGGAAAATGTGGCAACTAGCTATAGTACAGTGATATTTAATAAAAAATATTTATTAAAGTCAGGCCTATCATAAAACAACGAACTGCTAATTACTAATTCAAAATCAACGATAATAAAAAACAACAAGTAATAAAACATCTAATAGATGAAAAGTATGTTTCCTTCCTTCTTCGTCTGGTTCCAGACGAAAGATGTATAGACCAATATGGAATAGGAAAAAGAAATGAGAGAGGTGAAATACTTATAGACTTCATGTTACAACACAATCTTTTTGTTATGAATACATTTTTTAAGAAAAAACAGCAAAACAAATGGACATGGAGAAGTCCGGACTGGAAATACAAAAATGAAATCGACTACGTTATTACAAATCGCAGGGATATAGTAAACGACAATTCAGTTCTAAATACCGTTTCCACTGACTAATTAGAACTAAAGTAAACATAAACACAAAAATAGAGAAACTAAAACTAATTAGTAGTAACAAAAGTAAATACTAGATACGAACATATTAAAATCAAACAGTGTCCAATACGAAACAGAAATACAAAAAGAACTAGACAAAATACCGCAAAATATAGGTAATGCTAATAATATAGAAGAACTTAGTACGCAAATGAAAACAGCGATTCATAACTCCATAGCGAAAATAGACCTAAGTAAAGTAACTAAAAAAGGCAAATTAAGACAAAACACAAAAGAGTTAATGAATGAAAGAAGAAAAATGAGATCGGAGCAGAAATGGGACACACTCGAATATGTCCAACTCGATAATAAAATTAAAGTAGCTGCAAAAAATGACATACAAAAATATAAAGATGAACCAATAGACTAAATTATAGAAGAGAATGGAAGTATGAAAATGTTGCGTAAAAACCTTGCAGTAGGAAACAAGAAAATAATACGGATGAAAAGACAGGATGATAAAATAATAACAGACAAGAGAGAAATATTAAATGAAATAGAGGAGTTCTATAGAAACTTATATACAACACAACTACCACCTAATCGAGAAAAACACAAAAAGCAAAGAAAAATTTTAAATGCAGGCTCTGAAGAAATCCCAGACATAACTATACGGGAAATAAAGAAAGCTTTGAATCAAATGAAAAATCGTAAAGCTCCTGGCAAAGACAAAATAATGACAGAATGTATCAAGAATGGAGGAAGAAAACTAATGTGCAGGATACAGCAATTATTTAATGAGTGATTAATAACTAGTAATATAGCAAAGGAGTGGGCTAATGCAGAAGTGATATTACTATATAAAAAAGGGAGATAAGGAGGAACTGAAGAATTGTAGACCGATTAGTCTCCTGTCACACATGTATAAATTATTTATCAAAATAATTGCAAACAGACTCACTCGTAAACTTGACAATTATGAACCTATGGAGCAAGCTGGATTTCGGAAGGGATACGGCACTAACGAGCATTTACAGAGTATCAAGCTGCTAGTACTTGTGGACTATGAAAAGGCTTTTGATACTATCGAACTAAAATTTATCTTTGAAGCTTTAGACGACTGTCGCATTGACTCCCGTTATTCGCAATTAAATGGATTAAAATGGCGTAACAAATAAAATTAAACTAGAAAGAGGCGTACGGCAAGGGGATACCCTTTCTCCGAAGCTGTTTACTTTAGCATTGGAAAATGCTTTTAAGGAAATTAATTGGACGAATGAAGGAATCAACGTGGACGTAGAAAATATAACAAATTTAAGGTATGCGGACGACATAGTATTAATAGCCAAAAACATCGAAGAAATACAAAAGACCATAGAGATTCTCAACAGGGAATCAAAAAAGGTAGGCTTAAAAATGAATAAACAGAAAACTAAGATCATGTCTAACAGTCCTTGCGATACAGAAGTTGAATTAGATGGAGAAAAGCTGGAAAATGTAGAATCATACATATACCTCGGGCATACGTTAAAAATGGGAAAAGAAAACCAAGAGATTGAGATTAAAAGACGTATTAAATTAGTCTGGTCGGCATTTGGAAAACTTGCATCTATACTAAAGTCGTCAAAATACAACCTCAAATCCAAAGCTAAAGTTTGTTACACCTGTGTACTTCTGGTATTAACATATGGCATTGAGACGATGGTTTTCACAAAAAGAAATATTCGAAAACTACAAATAGCACAGAAAAGTATGGAAAGCAGAATGTTAGGCATCGCATTGGAAGACAAGATAAGAAACAAAGAAATCAGAAAAAGAACAGGACTGGAAGATGTGGCTGAAAGAGCAGCAAAATTAAAATGGAGCTGGGCCGGATTTGTAGTACGACATGGAAGAGAAAAATGGTCCGGAAAACTACTCGACTGGCGACCAAGAATTCACAAGCGTAGTATCGGCCGACCAGTTGGAGCGACGACATAGCACAAGTAGCAGGAAAACTATGGAGACGTACAGCAAGAGAAAGAGAACCATGGAAAATTAAAGGGGAGGACTATATCCACAAAAGTCTGAAGAAGAAGAAAAAGAAGAGATGTTTTCTTCCATTAATAAACACTCGTCTGCATTGGTAATAGTCATCAGTTCTATATTTTTTCTTTTGTGTATATTGACTTTAATGATTTTCTTTACATGCCCCGAAAATCTGTATATTAAATAACCCAGTGTAACCAACCATCTGTCAAAATTATGTATCAATTCTATAACTGGTATCATAAGACGACAAATTTAAAGTTGGTATTACTATAAAAATCACAAAAAAGTATCATTGTATAATATACGGCGATTTTAAAAATGGACTAAATCAAAAGGAGTGGCTAACAAGATTTATTTCATTATTCTAAATTATGTCTTTTCTATAGCAACAGTGGGTTTGAAGGATATAAGCTTGAATGATAATCTCTTGGAAATTATATCTGAGAGATGACCTACAATGCAGCTATCTTAAAATCATTGTAATTTTATGTATTGGCTTGGCAATAGTTGCAATTACACACATTAAAAGTCGCTTGGTGTTCAAAATTTTGGGTACTCACAGAGCAGAAAGACGAATCTTTTATTTCCAAAAAGCAAGGAACAATTGCGTAGATGTCGATTTAAATCGGTACATAATGTAGATGGATATATTTTAGTGCTTGAACAGATCACCAGAGATAGCTAGCGTACAGTATTTCACAAATGATTTGAACGACATAGCGTTGTATACATTATAATGGACACTATGCACGCACTCAGACCTTAGAAAGCGTGTTTTATCTCTAAAATTTCGAATTACCAGATATTAAAGCTTGGTTCACTTGATTGCTAATATTCCAAAGCTAAGAATCGTTCCTTCTGATTCTAAAATTCTTCTAGACAGTAAAAGTGCACTATACATATACCGGCAATTTGTAATTTAGAAAGCCCCGGCTAAAGATTAAAAAAACTTTTCTGGGTGAGTTGGTAGCACTGACCCTAATTACTATGCCTAAAATGAGCGCGATCTGTCAAGCAGTTTGTTTACAGCAGCTGGTTGAATCATTACACCTCAGTACTGCGTCACGATTTTTACAATAACGAAAATATTGAACAAAGAGTCGTCGTTCGTATGTCGACTCGCTAAAAATGTTACAAAAGACTTATGGTAAATCAATTTTATCAAAAACACGGGCCTACGAGTGGTACAAAGAGTTCAAAAAGGGCTGAGAGAAAAAGTGAAGAAAATTGTGCTCGATAATCGCCATTTTAACTTAAGAGAAATAGTACGTGACCTCAAGGTCTCTCATGGGTTCATTCATTCAATTTTAGTGTGTAATTTGAATTCCAAGAGAGCTGAATCTTATACAAAAACAGTTCCGTAAACATGTCTCTTTAGACATGCGTCAATTTTGATCCCACATTCATGGAACACATCATAACTGGTGATGAGACATGGGTTTATGAGTTTGACATGCAAAAAAATCAACAGGCGTCAGAATGGAGGACAAAAAACGAGAAAAAACTTAAAAAACCACGCCAAAGTCGCTCAAAAGTCAAGGAGATGTTCATTGTTTTCTTCGACATTCGTGGTTTAATCCATCATAAATTCGTTCCGGAAGGGCAGACGGTCATTAAAGAATACTATTTGGCCGTGTTGAAGCGTTTGCTTAAGACACTCCGTCATCAGAATTATAGAACAATTCGTGGATTTTGCACGATGATAATCCACCATCGCAAGGATCAGTAATTGTGACCGAATTTAAGGTCAAAAATGCGATAATTACCATCGTTCAACCACCATACTCGCCACATTCGGCCCCGCTCAATTCTCTTTGTTCCCAAAACTAAAATTATCACTCCGTGGTACTTGTTTTGAGTCAAACGAGTCCAAAAAACAACATTCGTGTAAGGAGCTAAAGGCTATACCGAAAAGTGCCTACAAAAGTTTTGAAGACTAGAAAATACGCTGGCGTATGTGTGTTATATCAAATAGAGCCTGCTTTGAAGGCGAGAAAATAAACATTAATAATCAAACGAAAATTGTGTTTTATTTAATAATTCGTAGTACTTTTTTGACAGAATGTAATTTGTAAAGTTCCAAACATTCATTATATGATAAACAGCAAGTAATTGAACGGTAGAGGCTATTGTCGAGTAATATAGTTGTGATTGGTTTAATTAGTATACGTTTTATATATTTAAATTTTACTGGTTAAATTATCTGTTTACTTAGATTGCACCTAAGGCAATTTTTATTAGTTCAATTTATATGAGTTAGTAACTTATACATAATGTAATATTCCTCCTTTTTATGGATATCATGGAATATTTTTTTTTTGTTGTATAACTCCACATCATTACGCTTTTCGTTGTTGCTCTATCTATTCATTATTTTGACCTTTCCAACACTTTCATCTGCTTTTTCTTAGTAATTTTGTTAGACATATTTATCATTTCAGTTTTTCTACTTTTTCTTCAATTTAACGGCTCGTTGTAGTGAATTTACCTTTGTTTTCAGTATAATTTTCTATGTAGTTGTATTCAGAAAATTATGACAGATTTATACAGTAAATAGGCACTAATAGTTATTTGATCTATTTTGAAATCATATGTATTTCAATTATTACCGTTTTAGAGTTTCATGTTCTTCTCACTTTATTTATAAGTCAAGTAAATAATAACAAACTGAATGTCTAATGAATTGAGATTCAAGTTAATAATTATATGTTTGATAATTTTTGAGTGAGCATTCTAAAATATTTCTATAAAGGTTTTTGAGTTAATACAACATACCAGTATAATTTGTTATAAATAAAATCCTTTTATATAATTATTTTACTTAAAAAATTATCTTAATCTCAGAACCGTTATCCAAAGCTATTTTGAGATTCATATGTTTTTTAAAAGTACTGTTTGTAATTACCTGTAGTTGTCCCATATATGTTTTTTGTACGTGCCATCTCGTGTAATATTATTGTATACTAATAAGTAGTGTATGCTATAATACTATTATTATATATTAACGTATTATGCAATAAAACTATTCCGTTTTCGTGCACACACATAATCAATTTAGTCTTATTCTTCTTCTATATTATACTTCAACATGTATTTTATTTCAGCTTCCTCAAGTAATTCCCCAAACTATTAAAATAAAAGCACGTAATGTATGGGATTTCAAAATTCAATTGATGCTTTGAATGAAACTCGAAAAAAGAGGGATGATGAAGTGAGTGCCTATCTCAATATACAACAGTTTATAGTAGATGTATTGAACAAACGTTAGTATAAAGATTCAGGTCTTTATGTGACCTTGGAACTAGAGCTTACATATCTTCCCAGTAGACATTTCTATAATACACTTAGTAAAAATAAACTATAAAAAGTACTACATAAGTTGCAAGTTTTCAAAAATGAGGAAACACTTAATGAACACTTGCACTAGACGTAACAGGTGATCCCCTATCAATAACATTGTTTGAACCGACCATGCAAAATTTATTAAAAAATTTAAAAATTTATACAAAACACACCATATTCAATAATACGCTGAAGATTTCATAGTAACCATCAAAACCAGAACCAGACTAAATATATAGGAAGTAAAAATACGTATGAAAGTTAGAAAGCTGCATTACGGCAAAAAAATTGAAAAGATCAGAGTTGTAAAAAGTGATCAAATATAATAAATGCAACTCTTATCCAATTAATTATGTCGAAAACTCAGCACTAATCGATTCGTAAGCCACAAATTATTTATTTTTGGGGCATGTGATGCATGGCAAGTTCTAAGTATTACAATGCCCATTTTTATCACATAATATACTAATTGTGCACTTGCCCTTTTTATTTTACGTGCACATTTGTATGCGCATCCAACCATTACACATCACGCCGCTTTAATTAAATTATAATTGATTGATAACCTTAAACAGTTATAATGTTTTATTTGAGTCCCTTTTATTTGCCTTAATAAATCCAATGTTTGCTTCCACTTTAATACCCAAGTTACAAACACGCCACATCCGCAAAATAAGACCCATAAATTTTCCTCATAAACTTATTCTTTTATTTTGAAAATTGTCCTTTATCGAGTGTAAGACTTTATCTCTTTTTCTTTGGATCTACTTTCTTAAAGAATTCTAATTTAGATTTAAATTACTTCCCTCTTTTTGTTTACTTGATTGCTATTTAAAGAAATCATATCCAAATTAATTTCTGATGATATCTAGAACCAACACAATCTGCATTATTCCAAGTTCAAAATTTTGACAAATTCTAAAACTCTGATACTTTGATATATATCATTTACGAAAACACTATACAAGAGAACAGCGAGCTATTATTGTTAAAACGCATTGTAAATTCGGTAAAATTTTCGAAAATGGTACAAACGCTCCGTGAAATTTTTGGTCGAAGTGAATTCTACGAAGCCGGATTAAAAATTGTATGAAACTGAATGAGCAATTGTTGCATGACCTCGTGAGGATCAGCCTGGTGTAATGTTTTGTAAGAATACTTCTATAGTGCCGCTGCAAATCTGGGAACATCAACTTGATATCGTGCACAACAATTGCACGTTTCGAAAAGTTCTCATTCAGCGAATACTCATTAAAGACTTGCACCTTCATACGTACAAAATTCAACTGACAGTCTTCTCCGCCGACATTTCGTCAATTGGTTTTTATAGCGTCATAAAATAGTTTCTCCGTTTAGTCGAAAAATTATTTCTCAATTCGAGGAGTTCGGAAACAAAATTGTCGCAATTACTTTTTCGAAAATGATGCTGGAAATGCTATAACTATAGATAGTCATTGTTACCGTTACATGATTAACCAATTTTTGTGGCAATAACTTTGCAACATAAATTTGGAACAAATCTAGTTCATAAAGATTGATTTATTGTACCAATAATTTCCCGGTCGTGTAATCTTATGAAATGCCAATATTAAAGCTTATGCCAGTAATGCACACACGGTTGACGATCTCAAGAACGAAATCTGACCGTATTATTGATGAAATTGATCAGAACATGTGCAAAATTGTAACTAAACATTTAGTTAATAAAACCAAAATTTACAGGCGATGCCAAGGTGATAATTTATTAGCATAATTTTCCATATTTGATCGAATATCTTTATTTTTATTTAAAATTTAAATCAGGCTTTCAATTTGGGCTTCTCCTAAAATAAAATAACAATTTTGTAATGGCTGATAGACCCACATGTATTTCTGATTATATGATAATGTAAATAATATAGTAAACAAATAGTATAAAAGCAAACTCATAAAATATGAAGCTTATTATTTTACAACAAAGCATACATCAATAGTTAATATTAAAAGAAAAAAATAAAATATTTACAGCAACTTATTTAATAACAGAAATAAAATCGATTAGTAACTTAATATGACCATCATGTATAGGTCACTATCGGAGATAATTAATTAAGTTCATATCGCTGCAGTTTATAGCCAGTCGTTGTAAATTGTTGCAATCAATTAAATTAAATCAAAACAAAACTACATAACGTACTATTCAGAGAAATATATTATAAACTTTTTTGATAAATTTAAGAAAATGATATCAGATTTTATGCTATTACTCCAAACTTAAGATTTCGTTCCATTTGAATAATCGCTAATTATATATATATATATATATATATATATATATATATATATATATATATATATATATATATATATATAATAATAATAATAATAATAATAGTTCCCCGTAATAGGCCTTAAGAAGGCCCTTTGGGGTCGTAACAGGATAGGTCTGCTACAATCTAGAGCCTACGGTACACAAGGGTAGTAACGTGGCTAGCGCTACGTACCGATCGCCTATTATTACCCCAGAGTTTGACCTCCAGCTCATTTATTGCAACCTGAGTTGAGCTGGGTCGTAAAAATGCCGGTGATTGAATTGGCGAGAGCGGGATTCGTACCCGCAACTCTTGGTTTCGTAGTCTAGTGACCTATTCACTAAACCACCACGGATCTACATATATATCTACATATAAATATCTCGAATTAGAACGTCTTATCTATATGTTTCTTTAATCATCTAATTCCACTGACAAAAAAAATGATTCGTCCATGTATGACTCAAAATTGATTTACCAAAACACTTGCTATTACATTTTATGTAAATAAAGCAACCGTGAAAGTACATATGTTTTAGTTATCAAAGATGTAGAAGGTACAGGAATTGTTATGGTAGAGTTATTTTATCTATTTTTTTATATTTTATATATTTATTTATATATTATGTTAGTAGCAAAAATTTACCTTTTTTCATCTTACCGGATTTATCCACGATTTTTCAAACAAAATTTAGTATCTTATAGAAAACAAATCTTATACTATAATAATAAAACCTTTAAATGAAATTTTTATACAAATATCCTGAAAAAAATAGATGTTTAACATAATTTTATAACTCATTCACCGCATATTTTAAAAATGTGGGAAACCATCACTGTTAACATCTATTGTGGACCAGAAGGAATTGTGTGTTAGATAACAAAATAGTGAAAAATAATGAGATTTTAGCATATTGTTAAACCTCTAGCTAAGAAATTCTCACATGTTCCTCAATCTGAATCACCGTATGAGAAATCAAGCAGTTCAATAATAATAATGATTTGTAAAAAAGGAAGAAACAGAAACTATTTCGAGTAGCTTATATAGGGGTTGCGCTCGCTTGCTACAGTAATCCATGCAAAAGCATTTAATATACATCTGACAGTTTTACTTACTACATGGAACCGTCTCCGAAGTAATCTAGCCCGACAGATTTCCAGTGGGAGATTACGTAACACACCTCAAGTTGAAGGTAAATGTAAATCTTAATTTAGAGGGTCGTTACGGGCAAGAGTTCGTTTGTGTTATTAGCGGCCGGGCTACCGTCTTCCCCTAATGTAACAAATGGCACCAACCGCGTAACTTCCTGAATAATGCACGCGGGCGGCCCAAAAAAGCCCGACATTTATTTCGGCAAGGCAGCAGCAATATCGGTATAGTGCTTTGTTACCGTAAGTAATTTCGCCCCGAAAGAATCGAAGCGCCGTGCGATGCGACGGGCTTATTTAAGGAGCCGATTCCAAACAATCAGGGTCGTGACTGTTTCGGCCCTAAAAGCTGCAAGATGGTGTTTCCAGCGCAATGTCACACGTAGCTCCAAAAGTAACCAATTTGAGCGTGGTGTGTTTGACAACAACTGTGTCACAGCGTCATTAAACTTCATAGTTAAACAAGCGCGAGATTAAACAGAAACTCGCCCGAACTTCGGAAGTCGGGTTTAAGATGTCTTTGTATGCATGCCAGGGGACCGCGGTGTTCAAAATAATCTACGTCATTTTGATACGACGTTAAGTGATATGAATTGAAATTTCAGGGCAAAATAGAAATTCCTAGCACAGCATCTATGAATAATAAACATATAAATTGATAAAAAATACAAATTTGTTTATAATTGGGTATACTAAATGAAGCCGAATGATTCTTCTAAGACTATTTATCTTGCGACTGAATGCAGATTTCTTTTTCAAGGGAGAATACACTCACTCATTTGGAATTTGATTGTTAGCCGCATCCTAACAATAATTATTAAATTATACTTTCTATTGCTTAATTTTATTGTTGTATAAATTATTTTTGAAATGATTTCACTATCCTTCAAAACCTCTTAAACGCTAAGTTTGCGACATAAGATATATTTTAAATATTCAACAAATATTTAACATCACATCAAAATCAAACTAATAACAGTCGCATCACCTCTCACCTGAGGAGATCGGAAACTATCGATCGAAGGAGATTAAAATTCCAATCACAACGGAGCAACTTAGTGGCTCAACGTCTTATAAAATGCAATGTGTTTAGATTTTCTTGAACTCCAGAAAGTTCCAGACATACTTTAAATTAAAATCACATAAAAAATTGTTCATACACACACACACACACACACCACTAGGAGCCTAGTAAGCTCATGGCTTGGTTTACAATTTCTTTCCAAACTTTCTTATTTTCTGCCTTTCCCTTCCAATTCGCTATATTCAATCTCTTAAGGTCCTCTTCAACTTCTTTCCCCCATCTATATTTTGGTCGCCCTCTTCCCTTTTTTCCTCCTATTTTGCTATCCAGTATTTTTCCTTGTGTCCTGTCCTTTGGCATTCTCATAATGAATTCATCCAGCATTTTTATAACTCCTGTTATGCTTTCTTCTTTATATAACCATTTAAGCTAGAGGTTTTTCTTCTTTCCCACCTTTTCTCTACTTTCTTGCCTTCAATTATCTACCTAAGAATTTTTCTTTCCATATTTCCACCATCTGTATGTCTGCCTGCCTTTACATCCAAGTTTCATTCCAAATGTTACTATCAGTTTCTTATACACACATATTTTTAGCCTTTTAGATATGTTTTTAGTCCTAGAGACTTTACTACACAAGCATCTATTTCCATTTAAGAGTCGAAACTCTTCTGTAGATCCTGAATTTCTTGACACTGTTACTCCTACATATTTAAAAGACGCCAGTTCATCAAAAAAATATCTTTTTCTTCCTATATCTTTACTATAAACTTATCCCCTTTCATGTACTTTGATTTCTTTTTGTTTATTCCTAGCCCTACTTTTTGGGCTGATTCTTTCAACATATGTACTGTTCCTCACAGTTCGTTTTTACTTTACTTATCCTATAATAAGGAAAGTAATGTAATCGGCGGAAATTTGACCTACCCAGTTTTTCACGTTTCTGGACGAATTATAGCCTCAACACCAAAAGTTTTAGCCATTGGTTGGTGTGTGTGTGTGTGTGTGTGTGTGTGTGTGTGTGTGTGTGTGTGTGTGTGTGTGTGTGTGTGTGTGTGTGTGTGTGTGTGTGTGTGTGTGTGTGTGTGTGTGTGTGTGTGTGTGTGTGTGTGTGTGTGTGTGTGTGTGTGTGTGTGTGTGTGTGTGTGTGTGTGTGTGTGTGTGTGTGTGTGTGTGTGTGTGTGTGTGTGTGTGTGTGTGTGTGTGTGTGTGTGTGTTGTGTGTGTGTGTGTGTGTGTGTGTGTGTGTGTGTGTGTGTGTGTGTGTGTGTGTGTGTGTGTGTGTGTGTGTGTGTGTGTGTGTGTGTGTGTGTGTTGTGTGTGTGTGTGTGTGTGTGTGTGTGTGTGTGTGTGTGTGTGTGTGTGTGTGTGTGTGTGTGTGTGTGTTGTGTTCTGTCATAAACAGGATATCTCGAGAACCGTAAGAGCTAGGGACTTGAAATTTGGTATGCAAGTTACTTGTAGTAAAAAAATTCATGAGAGTAAAAATGATTTGTTATCATAAGATAAACATGAATTTAAAATAAAAGTTGGTAAAATAGGAACTCGAAAAAAAATTGAAGCTCAGGATTAATATACCGGGTGTTCATAAAATGTTTCGGGCAATTTATATTACCGGATAGATCAGACCGAGACAAACAAAAAATTACAATGAAATTTTTTGATCCGAGGTCAAATAAATAAGTTATAGCCGATTAAAAAATAATTAAACGGACCAATCACAGCGCGCTCGGAGAGCTTCCCGGCCTACTGCGGGAGGACGGGTGAGCGCTTGGCCGCTAGGAGGGAGCACGCAGGCGATAATGGGGAAGGCCGTGCGGCCGAGCTCGCGCGGTGCCTTCAGTGACGTAGCAAAATTTTATGTACGAGTCAATTATTGCCTTGTACTGTTTATTTTAATCAGCTTTCTAGTGTTGGACTCGCGCCTCGTCCTTTTTTAAATTAACAAGTTCCGGGACGAGAGCAGCGCAGGGCCGAGACGATGGACCCGGTACAATATATAATAATAAGATAAAGAAAGTCGTGTGATGTTCACACCAGATTTTTTGTTCTTGTTATTATAGCAATGTCGTCCGCGTACGCAAGAAAGTGTTTTTTTTTTGTGCTAGAACAAGCCAGTTCTGTTAGTATTTGCATTTCTCATTATTTTCTCAAATACGATATTAAATAATATTGGATATCCTTGGCGCAGCCCGTCCCTTCCGCGCGTTTTAAGGTTAATTGCACCATATTTACCAACATCTTGATGATTCCCACGTCCAGCATGGCTTTGCATGGGTCTTTTCTTTTCACCCTGTCGTAAGCTTGTTTAAAATTATTGGTCTCCATTATATGCTCATAGCTTTTTACCTGTAATTCCTTTAGTATGAACATCTGATCCACTACTCCCTTTTCTAAATTCACATTGATATTCTTCGGCTATCCTATTCATTTAGTTAGTAAGCCGATTCTTGATGGTTATCGCTAATACTTTATACGCGATGTTGAAAAGAGCTATGTCTCTGTAATTTTCATGGTACATTGCGTCTCCTTTTTGTGATATTGGACACAGAACTGCCTCTGACCAACTTGTTGGCATTTTTTTCCTGCATCCATATTTCATTAATGAGTAAGTGTACTTTTTGTATTATCTTATCCCCGCCATATTTGAGTCATTCCGCGACGACACCTGAACTCTCGTTTCATTTCAGCTCTTTTATTATATTTTTGATTTCCTATAGGTTCGGGATGCCATTACTAACAGTATGTTACCAACCCTCTACAACCTCGTCAAAATTTGCTTCTTCGACGCTGTTGCTATTTAGTATTTCCTCAAAATACCACCTCCATCTTTCCAACATTTCGTTTTTGTATGTTAACATTTCCTTTCCTTGCTTTTGCAAAATGTGGTCCTCGGTCTATTTTTTTAAATCCGCATATTGTGCTCTGGTTTCTTTGTTTTTAAAATCTTCCTTTATTCTTGTTATTAGCGCTTGATATTTTCTCTTCTTTTCTCTGATAAGTTTCTTACATTTTTCTTTCTACTTCAGATAGCTGTATTTTGTTATTACATCAGTCTTTTTATCGATGATAGTTTTTCTTGTTTTGTTTCTTTTTTCTGCTTTTTTTACATTCATCATCAACATTATTTTTTGGTTATATTGTTTTTTGGCTATAGATTTCCTCACTTTATTTCATTATTGTTTCTAGAGCTAGCTAGTATACCTTAATATTTTCCGTGTCACTCAGCTCTTTCAGTTTTTTATTCGGCGTTTTCATCTACATATTTGTTTTTATCCTCTTTATTATCAAATTTTCCACGCAGATCTTTTATTTTTACTTTCATTATTCTTTGTTAGTGGCAGAATTACTTTCATTTTCGTACCCACCACAATTATATTCTAGGAAAATTAAATGGTTATTTTAAACACTCTAAGCTAATCAACGTTATAAGTTTATGAAAAGATAAGTTATCTGAAAAGTTATAAAAGGTTGAAACTACCTCCCTCTTATAGTCCGCTTTTATTTTTTACTTATTCGCTCTTATTTTTCTGAAATGCATCTCTACGTCCTTGATAATCGTTTTCCTTAAATCTTCCTATTTTCTTGTTAGCCTCGTTACAAAACTAGAGAAAAGGGGAGACTAGTCCAAATAAATACTCACTAGTTATTTTAACATTATATTTAAAAGCTGGTGTAGCCAAGTTCTTCAAACCTTCAAAATATTTCGCCAGACGCACCATTTTTATGTCTTTGATTAGTGTCGTGATTTTATTTACATAGATGTGGTAGAAAATTACAGATTTTTTTAAAATAACTATTTCTGCATCCTAAGTATATTTTCATTTATTTATTCATCATCTATCCACACTTTCCTTTAATTTTTGTTTTCCTATTCTTACGTTTGAACTGTTTTTTGTATTTCTATTATTTGCGTTATTTTAAGTCGGTTTCTGTAAACTCTGCTTGTAGTATACTTGTAATATAATCTCTTTTGTTCTTGATATATTCATTTCAGGATACTCAGCTCTGATTGATATATATATTTTTTGTGGTACTTTGGATAGTTATTTTTGTCTATGAAGGACGTTCATTAACCGATTGTCATTTTCTTTGTAGATATTATGGCAACTATGCTTGTCAATAATTATCCTGTAAATTATTGCCTTATAAATCCTAATAGTAAAATTTTTAAAATAATTTTAATGTCTGTTTTTGTTAGATTTACGAGCACTTTTTCCGTTCTGCTATAAGAAAAATCGTTTTCTATCTGCTCTGTATGAAGATACTGTTATAAGTAAATATATTAATCCTTTTAAACCTTTTTCTTCTTCTCTAATCCTTTATGCTCTTTCGAGCGTCGGATGATCGTCTCTAATCCCGTATCCATTGTCTCCACCCTTTCCTGCCTCTCGCTATTGTTTTGATTTCCTTCAGTGTCGCACCTTTTTCTGCTGCTATTTCTTTGATTTTGTCTATCCATTTTTTTCTAGGTCTGCCACTTCGTTTTTTAGGTGGTTGCTTGCAATTCTGTTTGGTTCCATTCTTGTCAGGTACGCAAACCAGTTCAGTTGTCTCTTTTTAATTTTTCCTTGTATAGGTTCTTGTTTAACAATTTCTCTTATGTCTTCTTTTCTCACTCTGTCCCACTTAGTCTTTCCTGGCATCCTCCTGAGATGTTTCATCTCCATGGTATTTATTTTAACCTCGTCTTTCTTCTTAAGTGTCCATGATTCGCTAGCATAAGTTATTATTGGAAGTGTTATCGTATTATATATTTTCTTTTTCACCTCTAAATCAATGTCTTTATGGCCTAGTATAGTTTTATTTATGGCGTAATAGATTCTTGACGATTTGTTCGCTCTGTTCGCTAACTCTGCGTCTAACTTCCCATCCTCTGTTATTGTGCTTCCAAGGAATTCAAACGTCGTTACCCTCTCCAATTTTTTGTCTTTACATTTTATGTCCTTATTGTTTTGATCTTCTTTTTGTTTCTCATTTACAATCATGGTCTTGGTTTTATTTATGTTCACTTCCATACTCATATTTTCTATTTCAGTCGTCCATGCATTCACCAACCTCTGCATTTTACTTCTGGTGTTTGAGATTAGTATCACGTCGTCTGCGTAAAGTAGATTACTTAGTTTTACTGGTTCTAAATTTTTATATTCAATTACTGAGTTCAGTTGCCTATATTTTTCTTTTATTCTTTTAATTATCTTATCCATGATAATTATGAATAATAAAGGGCTTAAGCTGTCGCCTTGCTTGACATCTTTATTCATTTCGAACACCTCCGATCTCTGCTCGTCCAATTGTGCCTTCGCTTTGACTGTTCTATATGAACTTCTTATTGCTCCTATCAGATTCTTATCCACATTCAGTTCATTCAAAGTCCTCCAAATTTCCCTTCTATCTACTGTATGAAACGCAGCTCTCAGGTCTACAAATGTTAGATACAATTCTTCTCCTTCTTCAATTTTTCTTTCGATTATATTTCTGATTATATAAATATTGTCATCAGTTTGTCTATTCGGTCTGAAAGCTGCCTGTTCTTCTTCTAATAAAGGTTCTAAATAATCTCTTACCCTTTTTTCTAAGATTTTAGTGTATATTTTAAAACTAGTTGGAGCTAGACATATTGGCCTATAGTTCTCGCATTGGGACTGCAATCCTTTCTTGTAAATTGGTACTATTAGGTTATTTTTCCAATCTCTCGGTATTTTCTGTTCTTCCCATACTTGTCTACAAATTTTCCAAAACCATTCTATACCTTTTTGGCCCATCCATTTTAACATCTCTGGAGATAAATCGTCCACCACGCAGGCTTTGCCTATTTTTATTTTTTGGATTGCGTCCTCTACTTCTTCCCTCTTGATTGTTTGTTCCAAATTTATTTGTTGTGTTATATTATCTTCTAGTCCTACTGTTTTATACATATTTTCATAATAATTTATTCTTGTTTCTAGAATTTCCTTTGTATCAGTTTGCATTTGTCTCTGATTATTTCTTATTGCTTTTATGTCCTTCCTTTTACCTGCTCTTAATCTCTTTATTCTCGTCCAGAAATCTCTGGCGTTTGTTCTGTGTAGTTCTGTTATCTCTTTACCCATCTTCTTCCAGGACTTCTTTTTTCTACCTTTATTGATTCTTTCACTATATTCCTCTTCCTTTTGTATTCCTCTTTATCCAGCATTTCTTTTGTTTGGATGTATCTTTTCCACGCTATTTTCTTTTCCTTTACCATTCTTCTTATATCTTCTGTCCACCAGCTTGTCATTTTCGTGTGTTTATCACGGTTTCTTATCCCATATACGTTTTCCGTTCCCTTCTTCAATATTTCCTTGAATGTTCTCCATCTTTCTTCTAGTGTCCATGTTCTTTGGAGGTTTTCTTCCTTTGTAATTCTTCATTTGTACCCTTCTGGTATTTTTCTCTACATTCTACGATTTTGAGTTTATTTATTGCCAGCTTACTATAGTTTCTTACTTCTTGTTTGTTGGTTAATCTGACGTGATACTCTGTCATTACTAATCTATGCTGCGTACCAAGTTCGGCTTCTTTCTTTGTTTCAGTTGTCTGTATCTTCTCTGCTAAATCTCGTGTGTAAGTTATGTAGTCTATTATGTTTTTAGCTTTGCGTTCCTCTGCAACAAAAGTATACTTATCCTCTAAAGGTTGGTCCCACAGTGTGTTTCCTATTAAAAGTTCATTTCTTACACAAGAATCGATCATTTTAGTCCATTTCTATTTTGGATGCTTTCTCCGTAGCATCCCATAGATCCTCTGTTATGGTCTTTTCCAATCCTACTATTCTAGTCACCCATTATGATCGTTTTCTGATTCTCTTCTTTCATTTCACCTAGTAATTGCTGTAGGTCTGCATAGAAGTCTGCCATTTCCTCATCAGTTCTTCCTTCTACCGGCGTATAAACCTGGATAATATTTATTGTTTCGTCCAATTTTATAGTTATTGCTATTATTCGAGAACTTATTGTATTGACCTCAATTATACTTTTGTTTAATTCATCGGTGGTAATAATTCCTACGTCCTCCCTCGCTTTTTATTCCGGTGCCACTCCTGAGTAATGCAATGTGTAGTTATTTGTTAAGTGTGTTCTTCCTTTACCTTCTTCTTTGTCTAGCTAATTCCTAGAATTTGTATATTATTTCTGTCCATTTCCTCCGTTAATTCTATTTCTTTCTAATAATGTTCCTATATTCCATATTCCTATTCCTATCCACTCATTTTGAATTTCTTTTCCCTTGTTGTTCCTTGTACTATTTTTATTCGTGTCCTTATTCATAACCTGTTCCGTTGCCTGCGTCCTTGTATTTAGTTATTTTCTGATTAATTTACATCTAAATTTTTTGAGGTTGTACCTGTGCCTCTGCTTGTTCTAGTTATTTTGCGTAGCCTTTCTTGTAGGTCTTCATTCTTTTCCTGTTTCTAGTTCGAATTCTGTTCCCATTGCATTCAGTTGTTCCAGGTGGAAGTCGTCTCCATTGATTATTAATTTGTTGTATCTCAAAAGAACATGGTGGCCCTTGTGCTCTTATTATACTTCTGTGTTTAATCAATTGTTTTCTAATTTCCTGTATTTCTTTGGAGTAATCCTCCTCTATGTATATGTTTTTTCCTCTCAAGTTTTTAGTTCCTTTCAAAATTTCCATTTTCTTTGCCCATTTTTCAAATTCCACTTGTATAGGTCTGATTTTTCCTGTTCGATATTTACCCAATCTTCTAGCTTCTATTATCTCTTTTTCCATTATTATTTTTATTCCCATGTCTCTAAAGGTCATCCTTATTTTTTCTAGTAACTGTAGATTACTCTCCTCTTCTTGATCCTCTAATCCGTTTATTATTATGTTCCTTTTCTTGATTTCCCTATTCATTTCTTCCAACATCTTCTCGTGTTATGCATTCTTTTGTTTTAGGCATCGGTTTTCTTCTCTGAGTCGCTCGTTTTCTGTTTTAATTGTTTGTATTTCCTTTTGGAGCCCATCTAGTTTACTTTCCATTCTATCCAGTTTCTCATTTATTTCCTTTAACAGTTCCTCCATTTTGTTATTCTTTTAATTCCCTCTTCCGATTCGAAATTTCCTAAGACCGGCTCTGTCCGTTGTTTACCTATGTGTATGATGTTTACGGCGTATTGAAAAATATTCCTCGCCGGCTTTGTAGATATTTGCCGCGCTATCGGCTGACCGCGAATCGACTACTCGGAAGGTCACGTCTATCTCAGCGTCTATTTTACTTTAAATTTAGTTAAAAATAATGGATCCTCCCTTAGTTTAATATTCTTCTATTACTATTGGCACTTAATATCACTTTATATTTCACTATGAAAATTAATTTGCTCTTGTAAACCCTGTAATTTATAATATTCGAGGCACGAAATCACAATCGGCACTTTGTGTTTCCACTCCAGGACCGGACCACACCAGTTTTCTATCCTGCTCTGCATGAAGATACTGTTATAAGTAAATATATGAATCCTTTTAAACCATATGTGTCTTTTTTAATTTGTTCATCTAATCTCATAAAGCCCTCCACATTAATTCTTACCTGACTAATCGCTGCTTTCTATATTACATCCAAACCATACAACTCAGGTGTATTACAGGGGAGTATATTAGGCCTTGCTCTCTATCTCTTTTACATTGTTGACATACTAATAATCAAGAAATCGAAACCTTCGCAGGCGACAACGGTCATACTGGCAGCCGATAGAGATCCTGTAGTAATTAGTCAACTTATTAATTTCTTTTTAAATGAGAATTTGCTAAAAAATTGAACATTAAAGTCAGCAAAGAAAAATAAGTAGACGTAATGTTTATTAGCAAGTATAATTTAAGCAAAAATATATTTAGCTAGAAAAATAACTTAATTTTAAGAAACAATTCTGCATGATGTTCTTTCTAGATGGTTTAACGACCGCTTTAATATTGCTTCAGTAATTTATTTTGTATGCGTTCTTATTATTTTCAATTAGTTCGAGATGCGCCATGAGAGAAGGTATCGGGTTTTTGTCACTCGATAGAGTATATTAATAATGTTGTATACGACATGTCCCAAATAAACCAATTTGATTATAATTTCGTTTGTTGGTATGAAATGGTAAAAGCTTCTGATTACTATTTTACATACCCAGTCCTACTGAACTGTTTTTATACTATTTTATCTTCTTTGAGATGATTTATTAGTTTTAGGTAAGAAGACGAAGTACTAACATTGATTTTAACGATATTTTGTTAATAATTTAGTGTAAAGACGTTTTTTGTCTATAACTTTCGGTAAGTTTCTAATCTTTACTCGTAATTTATTTGTCGGTGTATAAATATTGGTTGTTGTTGGACTTTGTTATTTTTTTTGTAAGTTTCTATTGTGTTCCGTTTGAGAAAGAACGTTAAACCTATTCTGAGTGTTTGCTAATAAAAATTTTTTAGTGATGAATTATTCGTTTTTTAATCTTTAAACGTTTTTACTTACCAGATGTAATTACTTTCGTTGACAATTCTTAATCTCTGTTTTCTTTTTCATTCGTGGAATTGTGTCTCTTCGAAGTTTGCATTGCATTTTCATTTAATTGAACTGGAGTTTGATAGATTACATTTAGCCGTGCTGGCTGATAAATTAAATTATCTTGTATGTGCTTGGATGAATAGATGCAGTTTGAATTGTGCATTAATCAAGAGTGGGCGTATTCGCCGTGCTTGTAGCTGTCGCTGTGACCGCAATTGTGATTTGGCAAATTAAGGAGCGGGCCTGAGTGTTTCTATTTTCGATATTAAGAAAACGTGAAAAGCCGCAGTGTAGCATGGCAATAAAATATTGCAGTGAAAATTTAATTAAATAAAATTGTCTAAAAATGTAGCTGACATTTAATGGACCAACTAGATTTTACAATCAACCGGGAGTATCCTCCAGTATTCAAACAGCACCACCTTTTATTAATCAATTAATAAACCAAATGTATCAAATCCAACAAATGACCCAACAGGCTATAATAGACACCATTAATTATTCTTTACTTCAAGACACCCAAGTGAATCCGTCTATAAATACTCTATAACGCAGTAAAAATCATAATGTAATAAAATAAAAATCCAAAGAAAAAAGTAAAATATACAAAAAAACTTCATGTTTCAACCATACAATTAAGTAACAAATAACATATTCGCTAATAGCATCAAACAAACCTCAAAAACAAGCAACTCTTGTTTCAGTACTCCAAAACTCCCATCTATCTTTGTAAATTTTCCCGAAATCATAAAAGAATCACAATATATTGTAGGAAATAAATGACACAATATAAAAAGTCTGGCAAACAATACAGCAAAAATTAACAACAATACTCCAGACACATCAAAAACTGGTTAAGCACATAAGGGACAGCAAAATTATACATCACACTTATCAACCAAAAGAGTTGCTATAAAACATCTCTATCATCCATTTGATATCAATGATATTAAATAAAAACTAACTACTAATGGACACAAAATACGCAATACAATATACTAGACAAAGAAAAACAAAGAAACCGTTAAAAGTGTTTTTTTGCCGACCTGAAACCTTCAGGCAATAATAAGAACGCATAAATGGTTTATAAAATCCAAAATAATGTAATACAAACAGAACCACGAAAAACAACTAAATGCTTAATACAATGTCTGAAATGTCAGAAGTATGGACATACTAAATCATTTATTTACGTAAAGTGCGGAAATCACACAAGACTGCCTGATGCAAAAAAATAAAAAACGCCATTGCGAATCTTATGTAAAGGTTCGCACCCAGCAAATTATAAGGAACGTGAATTTTAGTACAGACTCTTAAATCTTGAAAATGCAAATAACAGACTAAAAATCCAATCACCTCAAGTAATACTTATTCACATAACTAGACATTCAGTCCTTAATGTCCAAAGAACAGGAACAATACGGCAACATTTCACGTATAGCAAGGCACTGAGAGGTTCAGAACATAACCCACAAACTGGAGATGTTCCGCCAGTTATAATATTGAACATATTTTTGAAAGAATTCAAATAAAAGTTCAATCAGTTAACCAAATAACACCGTACAGTATTAAATATACTATAAACGCTCATAAATAAAATACACAATAGTTAGGTTTTTAAGAATAACAAGTTGCAACGCCAACGGTCCCCAACAATATGATGATAAAATCAAACTATTTCTTGATAGCAATTCATTGACGTCTTCTTAATCAGTAAAACGTATTTTACAAATCAAAATTATTTTAACATACCGCAATATAAAATGTATTACAGTAATCATCCGGCCGGGAGTAAAATTCTCATTAAAAGCAATATTAGCCACTTCCAAAACTACTTATTGGCACACAGACCCGAATAAAATTCCGAATCTCCTGGATTCTTTTGTTACAATATAATCTCCGCATCACAATGTAGGTAATCCTAAGCTTCGATCTCTCATCAGATCACACACAGATAATTGTAACTGTCAGCACATTTTCCATAAATACATACCCTATACCTAAACTACACTAATAAGGACAAATTGGAAAGGATATAAACATAACGTAGAACAAACAATAAAGTTCAATATAAGCCTTAAGACTTTGGGCAAATCGATAAAATTCTCACATATCTAAATAATATTCTTATACAACCAATCTAAAGAGTTACACCACAGATTTATCTGCAATAGAGATCTAAAAACGTACTCATACATCTGAAATAATTTATATTTGAAAAACAAAGAGCTAGGACAAAATGGAAAAAAGCCATACGCTCACAGATAGAACAAGATATAATCGAGTCAATAACAAATTTAAATGAAAACCTACAGAATCAAAAGAATTCCTTGTCAGTCTAAATCAATTTAACAACAGTGTATGAAGACCAATAAAATCAACAAATAAGCATAAAACGCCTGCACCACCAATGCGAAATGAATATGGGTTTATTGTAAGACCATGGGCACGTAGTCATACTGAAAAGCAGAGTTGTTTGTTAAATATCTTAGCAATGTATTCACACTGCACGATAACTAACCTGGTCTAAAAATAGAACAAAAAATCGTTACAATACTCGAGAACATTTGGTCAATTCGAATATTAGCTCCAATTAAAGTTAAACTAACATTGTAAACACTAAAGAGCACCAAAATATTGATAAATTAACACAAAACGTGATAAAATAACTCCTAAGAAAAACAATGGTATCATTAATGTACATATATAATGAAATACTCATACTTAGCTACTAGCATAAACAATTAAAAATAGCCGAGGTCAGCTTGATACCGAAACCAAGAAAGGATCCAAAAATCATATCTATCAATCAGCCTATTATCTGTAATATCGAAAATATTGGAGTGGCTATTACTCGGAAGGCCAAATAAAAATCTAATAATATACGAATGGATCCTCCTCCATCAATTTAGATTTAAAAGCGACCATTCGAATGTTTAACAATTGCATCGAATGATTTACATTATTAATGAAGCATTAGAAAACAAAGAATTCTGCACAATCATCTAGAAGTTAGCCAAATCTTTGATAAGGTAAATCGTATTTAAATGTTTAAGTCAGACTATGTGAAATAAAAGCAGGAGTTCCACAAGGTAATGTAATCAAACCCCTTTTGTACGTACTGTACACATCTGATTTGGCAACTACTGTTAATACTACAATCAGAACGTTCGCAGATGACACAGTGATACTTGCTAGGGACTAAGGCTCACAAATAACCGCCACTACGTTACAAAATCATTTAGTTGCGCTACAAGTCTGCCTAGATAAATAGAAAATCAAAATAAATGAAAACAAATCTGTGCAAGTCACTTTTATGTTGAGAAAAGACCAGTGCCTGTCGGTCAACTTGATAGCATAGAAATACCACAGTCCCATAGAGTCAAATACGTAGGTTTTCATTTAAACAATAAACTAAATTGGCAAGAACATTTAATCAGTAATCGAAAACAACTGAACTTAACAAAAGATATGTTCTGGCTGATTGGCAGAAAATCACATTTATCACTAGAGAACAAATTATGACGCTGAGCTTTGGAAATGTGCGAGCAAAAGCAATATAACTATAATCCAAAAGTGTCAATCTAAAATACTACGAATAACCAAACATTGACCTTGATATATCATTAACGAGACACTACACATTGGTCTGAAAGTGTTCTACATCACGAATGTGACAATATTCTGCTCCATCCTCTTTTAGAAGAATATAATGACAGACGTCTGAGAATAAGCTGGCCAACAGACCTATGGGATGGTTGAAGAGAACACTTCATTGGAAGGATCCTCATCACGTCACAGTACTGTAATTAGTACTTAAGCAAGGACAGGAATTACAAATATTGATTGCTAATTAACCACTTAAAAAAAGATGAACAGATTGTATAAAGTTTTACATAGGAGTTGGATAACAAAAATTGAAATTATATCTAAACCTAGATTTACCATAATGCATTTTTATGCGCGCATTCAGGCGGGAACTTGTACGTCATTTGCAGTATTTCTCTAGATACCCTGCATATATTTTTATTTTTCTAAAAATACACGCGAAATTAGGCTTTATTCTAAATTTACTTTTAATGCGTTACTAAAAAGATACTATTTTTTAGAAAGCAGTTTGGAATCGATCTTTTAACTGAAATACGGCTGCCAGATGTCATTGGAATTTAAAGCTTTTTGTGAGTCTTTCAACTTAAAGCTCGTAATGTAGGTGGCTGACTAAGAAACTCCTATAGCTACAATATTCGTTATTCGAAAAAGCTTTTTAAGGGGAAGATTCGGTATATACGGCGGATAATCCACTCTGCAGGTTTTATGGTTGATCAGATAGCATCAAATCTCTCCGGTAATTCACCTCCACGAGAGCTATTGTATTGCAGGTCGTTACGAATTACGCAACGCAAACTATTCCCATGCATTGTGCTTCATCGACAAAAATATAAACTGCCATTACAGCCTGCCTGGTGTTATAATGGCTTTATCCATGCAGAAAGCAAATCACGGGAGTTCGCGCAATTTCCGCGACTAGGAGGTTTATTATACCCCGCTGTCGGGCGTTTAAACGTCTCGAGTTTCCCAGCTTAAATCTATGGCAATTTATGACGTTGCAATAATTCCTGCAGTTTACCTTTTGCTCAAGATTCCGTTGCTATGCCAAAGACGTAGTATTTATAGCTATTAAATGAAATACAGCAAAAGTCGGATCATTCAAGGCAATCATTTGTGCAGTAAAAAAATTAATAACAGGTTAAGTAGCTATGCATGTAGTACTTTGTTATTATGATGAGCATCTGAGGTTTCTTCAAAAGCGAATGAAAGTTTTATCAATTAAATGAGGTAATGTAAACGTTAGTAGTGAGTGGATTTGGATTCAAGTGTGGTCGGTAATGTCTTGCTTGACTGTTGTTTTTAAATGTACAAAAATAACACCTCGTGTAAGATTCCTTGAATCATTGTAGCACAGACTTGGTTTTACGCTGATTAGAATTACTAAATTTTTGTATTTATTTTTATCTTCTTGGTCGTAACTCAAATTGGCAGGTTGCGTCAAGAATTATTACAATTCTCAATCAAGGTTGTTTCAGCTTCAATACACTTGCCAAGAAATTCAAAATAATTGTTTATTTAGTTACTGGTTTATTGTAATTTTAGCTCTCTTTCTCGTCATTATTTGATAGTCTGCAATAAAGAGCAGAAAATGCAGATATTGAAAAATTTTGACAAACTTCAACTATTTATTTAATAACGTTACTCTACAAAATTTTACATAATTGGTAATTAACAGAGACAAATAAGAAATTAGGAAAAGCATTGGCCCTCTTTTCACAATTTATTTTTTTTTGAAATTATATGATGCCCATGAATGAAGAATTTTGTTAATAGTAAGGGCTGAAAATAATAATAAAGCATACTCCTATGTTATAATAGGCAACTTACACAACTTAGTAGGCTCAGTTTGTCAATTTCACAGAAAAAAATTAATACTAGATCTTGATTTCCTCTACGGTTTTTTAAATTTCATTTTATAGTCTCAATTAGCATTTAATTTTTTATGACGTCACTTTTCTTATCGTTTCTCAGTATTATTGTCTCATTTCGTTTTTATTTCCATACTTTATTTATAACTTTCCTTTTCTATTTCAAAAGTGTGTCACCACCATTTTCAATTGTTCTCCATTGGCTGCGATTCAAGCAGTTTAATATAGCTGATAATTCGTAATTATTTCACTGGTATTTGTATTGCTAATAATACTAGATTCCTATCGGTACATATAAAAATACAAACCGCCGGTTGAAATATACAGGAATTAGTTTACCAGTAGATACGTACAGGCCATACCAGATAGTATGCTTTTGTTCTGCATTTATTTGCGAAAATATAAATTCTTGCTTTATATTATGAATAAATATATTTTTAAAATACAGTTTTATGTACGTGTTCTGACGAATGTCATGAAACTGGATGGAAACTGTAGTCCCAGGGAAACGATATGTATTATATTTCAGCAGAATGGTGCACCAGTATATACGAGCCATCTAGTTCAAAACTGCTTGTAGGGTAATGTGATAACGTGGTCACTAGCCCTGATTTGAATACGCTAGACTACTATGTTTGAGCGTAGTCGAAACAAGTACTAACTAATGTTCCATTTGTGCGAGCACAGGATGGAGGCAGTCATTTCGGCTGAGGGGGTTACATAGAATAATTTTACTCTATAAAGGGCATACAATTGACAGCAAAACGATTTTTTGTAATTTTAATTTTATGCCAAACAAAACTATTTAAAAAAATGTTTAATTTGTCCAGAGGAATTAAGGTATGAGGTAAGAGATAACATAGAAAACATTAACTGAAAAGACAGTTGGCGAAACGTGTCGAACTATGAGTTGCTGAAAGTGGTGGGCATGTTGAGCACTTGTAGCTGTTCCCTTTGAAAATGGTTTATCTTTAATGAATGGTGTTCTAGTCCATTTAACCTTAACTTTTATCTGTGGAAACGCAAAGACTTCGAAGTACACAGTTGCTTTCGACTTAATAAATGTTAGCTGCGGTCCTTATAAAGATGTGTGTAAATTGCTAACCCCATTATAAATAATATCTACGAGATCTGCTACTTGACTCAATTATTTACAGATTTCAGTGGTAGAAACATCTTCAACTCAAAATATTTTCCCTTTATAGTTATTTCAATCTTTGAAGAAAAAACTCTACAAGTTCGATAATAATGCAAAAGTACTTATTCGAAATTTTTGCACAAATTTTCTGCACCTCTAAAACGTGATACTTTCATTATGCGCCTAAAAAGATCAAGGAAGTAACAAGAACGCCACGTAGAAGCATTAAAGGGTGAAAACGGAAACATCTTGTTAAAAAAGGACAAATCAATGAGACGGAAGAATTATACAGACACTTTTTTGATTATGTTATACTGAAAGAAGATGCAGTAGACATTACTATACAAAATTCCATGTAGAATTTTAAAATTCAAAGTGGAGCATACTGTAAATAATCTAAAGAATAGAAAAGCTCGAGGATCGGAACAAAGTTCATGCAGAATTAATTAAATTATCAGATGACGCTAGAACCAAAGTTTTAACAGAGTCCTTTAATTATGTTTATCGAACAGGGCTTATTTCAAATAGTTGATTAAAGTTCACATTTACACCTTTGAAAAGAAATTTAACGCGTTTGAGTGGTTCGGTTCAATCCGATTAATCAGCCTGATGAATCAAGTACTAATAGTATTTTTTTAAAATTATCCATAATGGGAAATACAAAAGTGCAACGAATACCTTAACCAAACACAATTTGCTTCACGATGCAGTTTAGAAGCATTTTAGTGCACTTACAGGCACTGCAGCCTCAAGGGGTTATTGTGCCGACTAACATGCACTTAATACTAAGACTTCACACACACCCATGGGTTGGGCGAGACACGAACTCGCGCGCGCTGGCTAGAGGACAAGAGTCAGATGGTTGAACCATCTGAGTCACCGCGTCCCCAGTTAGAGCTATTACAAATAGCCCAAGATAGGTCGCATACCTCCGATAAAATAACATTAGAAGCAGATGTTCATATGCGATGGAGAAAAAATAGGGAAATTTACATGTGAGATAACACTGGCATTTGATTATTTTAATAATTATCCTAAACTAATTCAATAATTTATAAATAGACATTATTGGACTTTTCTACACCTTTTATAAAACTATAAAAATGTTGTCTTGTAAAGTCATAATTTGCACAATCTTATTTTTAAAAAATAATAAAATCATATCGTCTCTTTTATTTAAAATTGAAAATAGAGTATTTCAGAATCATATATAATAAATGATCTTACAAACAAAAAATATTGAGAACAGTTGGTTTTAATCATATAATGCAATTAAAAGAAAAAGAAAAAAAAAGAAAGTACAAAACATTACAAGATTTGAATGTCAATATATAGCCGTATAAATAAAAATTCGATAGGAAAAGAAAAAGTACATATAATAAGTTAAAAGACGTACAAAATCATACAGAAGGTAAGTGTCTAACGTTTCTGGCCTAACTATGTTCCAGTAATAATAGAAACAAAATAGCTGTAGAATCAGAGCTTTGGTTGAACATCATAAACATTTTAGGAAGCTATTAAGAGTCTTAGTCCCAGTGATATTAGACAATGTTTGGATGATGTGTACTGTAAATCTTACCCTTCATATTCCATAGTAAAGAAATAACAAGGAAAAACAAGGATAAACAATTTCGTTTGGTTCGAGAAAGTATCGAAGACAAACCACGTGTAGGTCGGCTAGTTAAAGTGTTACAAGATAAGAGTTTAAAAGTAAGAGAATTATGACCCAGGTTAGAGTTCTTTAACACAGTCGTGCGACGTATTTTCCATTATTACTTTCATGTAAATAAGGGTTAGTGCCAGTTGGGTACTCAGAATTTTATCAACGGTTAAAAACAACATCGTGCGATCTGTTGTAAGCAATTTTTAAACCTGTATCGCAATAAAGAAGAAATTCTTCAATTCGTTGTTAATGGAGATGAAACAATGATCCTATACTAGAAGCCTTTAGTAAAAAAAAGTAACTAGAATGGCCCAGACTAAATAAGAAAGGCACGACAACGATTTTTTGGAATTCAAAGAGAATTTTGCTAACTAATTTTTAGAACGCCGTTGGCTCGGTGGTCAAGATCATCGTTACTCTGTCCTCTAGCCGGCGCGAGCGAGTTCTAGTCTCGCTCAACCCATGAGTGTCTGTGAAGTCTTAGCTTTAAGTGCATGTTAGTAGGCATAATAAATCCTTGAGGCTGGAGTGTCGATAAGTGCGCTAAAAAAACTGATTTTTAGGAAAATATGGTGTTAAACAGCGAGTGTTATGCCAGTTTATTACATAAATTGCGCGATGTTATTAAGAAAAAAAGAAGTGGCATGTTAACTTGACCTAACCACATTTTGCACAAAACGCACTTATCTATAATGCCACAATCGACCAGATTCCTACAAAAAAAAATAGATTCAAGATAATATTTAAAAAACTCGAAGAATTAATAATACACGAAAAATTGGATATCGAAGCATCTATGATCTATGAAATATCTTTATCAAAAGATGTTAACTGAACTAATTATATTAAATCCCATAACCTAGCAAAAGAACAAATATAGAAGAAGCAACCCGAGAAATACAAGAAACAAGAATTGTCAGATATCACATTAACAGTAAGTTAGTTTAGTTAGCTATGGTTACAAAAGCAAATTAAAGAAAAAAATAAAGGCGCATTTAATATACAAAATTTTAAGAACATAAGTAAATAAGAAACGAACTACGAACTGAAGAAGACCATCGGAAATTATTTCCAAAACGACTAGAAAGTGATTTCTATGGTCGACAACAAATATAGCGAACAATAAAGCAGCAAAGAAAAAAATTAACGAATAAATAAAAGCAAGTGAAATACTAAACAAATAGGAATAAAATATATGTTAAAATAATTCTTGGATGATAACAATACTACGTAAAGTAACATACCAAACGTAACTACAGATGAAGACTTCGTTATTAGATTGAATTACTTAATAATATTTATGTGCACTACATAAGGAATTACTAATATAAAATCATACGCAATATCTCTATTTGTCTACAACACAATTTATGTCGCATTAGCACAGTTCACTTCGCTTCCAGTATTTAACTTCCCCTGGTTGTTTCACTGTGTAATATTTATAATTTCAGCACCTATTCTAGACCTTTGTAGTAGCATTGAAACAATTTGGTACGAATTGAAACTTTTCTGTACTGTTCTAGTCATTGCACGTGTACAAACATCGCGGGAGTTTCGGCGGCTGCTCGCATTAAAGGCACTATGTTCCCCGCTCGACCTGAAAATGTCTAAGGCGACGGTCCCCTATAGGGAAAGGAGGAGTGGTGATGGAAAATCCGTTACAATGTACAAAAAGAACAGAATCCAAGATAAAGTTAAAGTTAATACCTGTAATGGTTAACAATGGGATAAGGTAGACCAATCCTCAAATTCTTTATTACTTTACTTAACTACTGACTAATTTATAAAAAAATAGAACTGAAAGAAGAGGATATAGAATAAGAAACCAAATAATTCATATGTCTATAAATACTGTTATACATTAATGAGAACTATAAAATAAAACGAATAATTGTTTTTGCATAATATTTTCCGGATTTATTAAATAGTTATTGGTAGGTATAATTACAAACGGATTTATTGCAAATGGCCACCCTTAGTTTCTACATAATCTGTAAAACGTTCGTGCTACTCATCTGTAGTAGCATGCATTACATTCATTTACAGTGCTAGTTTCAAAGAATCAAGATTAGGCTGTTTTTGATCAAACTATGCCTTTTAAAAGTGCCTATAATTTGTAATATAATTGACTAAGATCTGGGCTATTGAAAGGCTATTTCTCTACCGTTAGAAATGAGGCACATTGTTGCTCCCCTTTGTATTTGTCAGCAAATGTTCCGTATGTCTTGTAAACAGCTAGCCCTAGGCCTTACTTAATACTACAAGACATCGAAATTTTCAAAATTTACATCTCCGAGTCATATTTTTTGCTTACAAAGATGATTTGTTTAATTCGGACAGAGCTTTGACTGCTTGAACAGTTAGAACTGAAGAACGAGATCTTCCAGATCTTGAACAGCCCTCGTCACGTATAATCTCATTAAACAATTGTATAGCCCGATACACAAACATACAGCCAATGTCGAGAGGATGCAGGGTCTTAAAGATTACACTTATATAATGTCATTACAGCAATACGATTTTCTTTGTCACCCCACTTATTAGTAAATGACCAAACTTAATAAGAAACGAAATATAATTTATAACTTTCAAGTTTGAGAATTGCAACAGTATGTTAAAATCATAGATATCTTGGTGCTGTGTAAAGTAATAATGGGTTTGGTTTTGTAATAGTATTTATGGGGATACTTAGTATATGCTGTGCTGATAATGCAGTCTTAATTGAGGAAAAAAAAGATCACTACCAATGACAATTACATATATTCAATATGAAGGCAAAAAGTGAATATTTTATCTCTACAGAAAACGCCAAATATATAACAATGTTAAAGAGAAGTTATTAAAGCAAATAAGTTAGCTTCTATCTGGCACAATAGGTAAGTATGCCAGCAATGATACCAAAACAAAAATTTTCAAAACAATGTTAAGACCCATAGTGATATATTTTAGTGAACCCGACCAGATACGACCAAAGACAACACCTAATTCAAACAAGTGAAATGAATTTATTATGTAGAATTGCAAGAAAATCAGTATTAGAACGATAAACCAACGAGAAAGTAAGACAACAATGCAACTTTAAAAAGATTACTAAGTAGATTTGTAGAAGAAACCAAGAATTGAACAAAGACATTGCTAAGGTGCCCGAAAAAAGAATAGTAAATCGTAAGAGATACGTCACTATTAAGAAAACTAGCTGCAATCTGCATACATAAAAGGCAATATTAAAGAAAAACAAACAATATGATATAAGAAGGAAGAAAAAAGAAACAATTTAATATAAATTACCTCTCATCATGTAATAAGTATGTCTTGATCTCTTTTTTTATTAATTAAAAACATGCAAGATTTATATTTTTTACTTTTTATGTGTATAGTTGTGAGTCGTTCCGTTAAATACTTTCATATCAAGTCAAAGTAAAGGTCCAAAATATGCTGTAGAGTGTGCGGATTATTGTATAGTCCATCGTTAGTTAAGAAACGGTAAGCGATGACAAACTTAAACAAAATATATCACAAACACTAGCAGTTTATTACAACACAACCTAATCTAGTTTCCTTATTCTGTGAAAGTATATGGTATGAAATCAATTATAAAAAATGAATCATTAAAGACGGGTCCCAAATATATAAAATGTATACTGAGAAAACTAAATTGAAAGATTATTGGTTAAATTTCCCAATCAGCACCACCAACAGATACGATAAAAAAGCAAGACGACGGCTGCGCAAATAAATAACATAAACCGAAGAATCTCTTAAACCATCACCAATCTTCGTATATGGTGTTACATATATTTAAACTCTAACAGATACATTAGAGAATATAGTTAAAAATGATTACTCCTTTAAAACCCAAAAGAATGAACAATTCAAATTACAATTAATGCCAATAAAAAGTTACACATTTATTTTGAAAGTCTCGAAAGAAAACACACCGAATTTCATACTTATCAGGTTAAGATTGAAAAAACCAACCTGATGCTATTAAAGGAATTAAAACGTCATGGGACATGTCGTAATAAATAAAAACAACATTCACACTCAAAAAACTCTCTCTTATTCCACTTCATTTTGAATTAAAACACAGTTGAAATAATAAAGGTATCTATAATAATGGTACGGCTCTAACGCCCCGCGTGGGAGCACGGCCTGCAAACTGAGAGGTTAAGGTTCTCATATGTTCACTCAATGTGCCCGGTCGTCGCGCACCTTAGACGACTGCCATTGTTCGAGTGAACGCAGGTACTCAATTATTTTTAGTGACTGAGTAGGTCACCCGCCAGGCTTCAGAGAGCACCGGGAATTGAACCCGAGTCCGTCAGCATCGCAATCCGTGCCTCAACCACTGGATCACTCTGGCGGTATCTATTATGTAATAAAAATTTTGAATACAATTGTCAATTTGAACGTCCACATCTTCAGAGGCTTACCTCATGATGTATGTCGGAAATACCGACACATTCAAAGATACTGCTATAGAAAATCCCTATTCGTAAAATTCGCGGGGAATCATAAACTAAGGCATATAAAAGGAAAGAACGCACCAATAGTGTTAAACGCGTCTTATGCAATGAAAATAACTTTGCTAATCATATGGACTGATCATGTAAGAAAAATATATTATTATATATTGTTCCACAGGTGATTCAATATATTGGAACTCAGATAGATTAAAAATATCCGATCCATTGGATTTATGCATATTCAAAAGAATTGTTCAAGTTCAAATGATTGTTAAAATCTGTCTACATTTTCTTTTTTTTATAAGTACATGCAAGCTAGACAACCAAAATCATCAATGTTATATAACAAGCAAAGTAACTGGGGAATTTCCAAAGAACTGATAAAATCTAAACTTGCTCTAAAGCTCCCATTGAAAAGTGTGAATGGATTAGACCAAGTAGTACAATATTTAGCAACGTCAATTCAAGAAGCACCTTGAGAAGTAACTGCTAAAAAATCCTGAAAATTAAAGAACATCGTCTAAAACATGTTAGGAACGAGATCAGACAAAAATTTAACTTCAGAAAGCAATAGAAAATTTTTAGATCTTCCAAGGATAACAATAGACACAATAAAAAAGTCAAATAATTAAAAAAATTACTACAGGAATACAAAAATCAACAAATTTTTCAATTGCTAAATAATTTATCGAACACTAAGGCCACCAAGTACTCCATATGGAAAGTAATAAAGAGCATAAATCGATTTATTATATATATATGTGTGTGTGTGTGTGTGTGTGTGTGTGTGTGCGCGCACGTGCGTGCGTGCGTACATGTGTGTGTGTGTGTGTGTGTATGTATATATATATATATATATATATATATATATATATATATATATATATATATATATATATATATATATATATATATATGTATATTATAGTACATATATCGGCTCAGCAGAATGTGGCCCAAGTTATCTCAATTCCAAAACCCAATAAACCACATATTATGTAGTTTTATATTGGCCTGCTAGCCTGATACTTGTCGAATAGAAAAAACTAATACCTGAAAGGCAATTTGGTTTTCGTATTAAGCGATTATAGATGTCATTAAAATTAAATATGATCTGGAAACCAAAAGATTTTGTTCGGCTGCATTTATTAACATGGCTTAGGTCTTCGAAAAAGTATGCCTAATATTTAGGCCTATCATATAAAATAAAACAATGATTGCCATATACCTATTACATTGTACTTAAATCATATCTTATCAATAGAATTTTCCAAGTTAAATATCAAATTTTCATTTCTCCTTTGTTACCTATCCAATCAGAAATTCCTCAGGGTGTCGTCGATTCAGTTATATACTTGATATAGACCGCCAATCAACCGACTACTTGAAGTACAGTACTCACAACCTTTGATAATGATTAAGCAGTAGTAGCCTCCCATCACGATCCAACAGTAGCTTCAATATACTTACAGTAGCACTTACACCAAACTGAAAGATGAATAAAAATATGGCGTATTCGAGCAAAAATCTATACATATAACTTTTACAGCCGAGAAAGATTCGTGTCCTCCAGTCAAAGCTAAACAGTAATTCTTCTTCTTTATGTTCCATCTCCGCTACGGAGTTTGGAAATCATCCTAGCAATTTGCACTTTTGAAACTGCTGCTCTACAGAGTTGATTGGAGCTACAGTTATACCATTCTCTAAGATTGCGCAGTCACGACATCCTTCTTCTTCCCACACTACATTTGCCCTTGATTTTTCCCTGCATGATAAGTTGCAACAGATAATAATGTCCCCCCCCCCCGCATCACGTGTCCCAAATATTGAAGTTTGCGCCGTTTAATTTCATCCAATATTTCGGTTTCCTTTTTATTCACTCTGTTTAAGACATCCGTATTCCTTATTTTTTCGACCCATGAGATTCTTAGAATTCTCCTATATGTCCACATCTCTAATGCTTCTAATTTTTTCATAAGATGTTTGTTCAATGTCCATGCTTCCATTCCATATAAAAGTGTGGAGTGAACATAACATTTTACTATTCGTAATTTAAGTGTTAGGGAGAGGTCTTTGCTGCATAGGACATTTCTCATATTTAAGAATACATTTCTTGCTTGTTCTATCCTAGAGGTTATTTCGCTGGTATTATCATTTTTATCGTTGACTATAGTGCCTAAATATCTGTACTTCTTTACTCTTTCAATTTGCTCTCCTTGAATATTTAAGTTAACGTTATAGTAATTTCTTTTAGATATAATCATGAATTTTGTTTTCTTTGTGCTTAGGCTTAGTCCCATTTCGTCACTAACCACCGCGATTCTTCTCATTACTCTTTCCAGGTCTTCGAGGGATTCTGTGATTATGATGGTATCATCCGCATATCTGATGTTATTGATTGCAATTCCATTAACTCCCACGCCCGCCGTTTCATTTTCTAATACTTCGTTTATTACATGTTCTGAATATAAGTTAAATAGAACTGGTGATAGGACGCACCCTTGTCTGACCGCTCGTTTGATCTCGATTTCTTCTGATGTTCGGTTTTCTATACGTATTGTCGCTTTTGATTGTAGTAAAGATTGGCAATAATTCTGAGGTCTCTTGTATCTATATTCTTATTTTTCAGCAATTTCCTTAGGATGTCATGTTTTGCTTTGTCAAATGCTTTATTGTAATCTATTAAGCAGACAAAGACGTCTTGGTTCATGTCAAGACACCGCTGGATTAATATATTATATGCCATAAGTGCTTCTCTCGTTCCCAGTCCTTCCTAAACCCGAATTGTGTGTTCCTATGTGCTCCTCTAGTTTTCTATATAATCTGTGGTGGATAATTTTAAGAAATACTTTTAGTGTATGACACATAAGGCTAATTGTCCTATACTCGTTGCAGTGTCGGGCGTTATTCTTTTTTGGAATGGCTACAAATGTGGAGATCAACCATTCTTCCGGAATAATGCCAGTTGTGTATATACTGTTGAATAATTCTTGTAGCTTATTAATATGTTCTTCTTCTAGCAGCTTAAGAATTTCACTTGGGAGATTGTCTGGTCCAGGTGCTTTTCCGGTTTTCGTATTTTTTATGGCATATTTTATTTCTTCTACAGTTATATCAGGGCCAATTTCTTCTATCTTCCCTTCGTCTTTCACCCGATTGTCTTGAAATAGTTTTTCTATATACTCCTTCCACAATTTTATTTTTCTCTCAACATCTGCTATTATTTTCCCATTTTCGTCTAATAAACACATGGTTTCCTGTTTTCTTGTAAGTCTTGTTGCTTCTCTTATCTTTTTATGAATATTATGTGCGTCGTGATCTTTTTCTAGTTTTTCGATCTCTTCGCATTTTTTTGTAAACCAAGCTTCCTTGGCCTGTCGAATTTTATAGCGAATTTCTTTTTGTGTGTTTTTGTATTCGTTCTTATTGTTTTTGTTATGTCTTCGTTTGTCCATAAGTGCCAAGATTTCTTCTGTCATCCATCCCTTATTTTTATTTCTTTTCTTTTTCTGTAAATGTTTTTCTGTTGGTGTTACTAAAGAAGATTTGAATGACAGCCAATTTAGGTTGATATCATCTGGAGAAGTTCTGCTTTTCAGATTCCTATCGATATCCTTTTTCACTTTACGAGTATGAACTGATGTTATTGGCAATTTTTTAAGCCGAACTTCCATTTTTGCAATTATAGGATTATGATTTGAGTTCACGTCTGCGCCTGGGTATGCCTTTATTGATTTTATACTATTTTTGTATCGGTTGTCAATTAGTAGATAATCTATCTGGTTACGGACAATTTTTTCCTTAGTGTCTTGAGGTGATACCCAAGTATACAATCTTCTTGGCGGTAATTTGTATAAAGTATTGATAATCACCATTTCATGCTCTTGACAGAACTGAATAAGTCGGTGGCCTCTTTCATTTCGTTCCCCTAAGGCATAATCTCCAACAAGGTTTTGCACCCTGCCTGTCCCAACCTTGGCGTTAAAGTCGCCTAATAGAACTGTAATATCTCTACTTTTTGTCTGCTTAATGGCATCGTCGATTTCTTCATAGAATATTTCTATTTGTTCGTCCTCTTTGTCCGCCGTGGGTGCATAAACCTGTATTAAATTTAGTTTCCTGTGTTCTAATTTTATCTGTAATAGCATCACACGTTCAGAGAACGGAATAAAGTTTATGACTGAGTTGGACAAGTGTTTCCTTAGCATGATTGCCACTCCGTGTCTGTGCTGATTGTCCTTACTACCTGAGTAGTAAATTATATGTTGGCTACCAATTTGACATCTCCCTTCCTTTGTCCATCTTGTTTCACTGATCCCCAGAACATCTGTATCCATTCTGTTCATCTCTTGCGCTACATTGTGGGCTTTACCTGGTTCGTACATACTGGTTACATTCCACGTTCCGATTTTAAGGATGTTCTTTTTTCTTCTCTTGTTTATGTTGTTTAACTTGTTAGCTTCACTCAAAACTGTCTCCCCCGGAGATCCGATTGGGAGACTATTAACTCCGGAAAATTTCGATTTGAACTTTGCCATGATGATTGTACTAGGGAAATCCTAAACTAAATAATTCATGCACATTTCCACTGAAGAAACCATTAAAAAATATAGCACTGCATGTCAGGACAAGATCAAAAGCCATTCCAATATTTTAACAGTTGAACTCCTAACCAAACAACCAGTAAAGAGACTGAAACAACACAATCTGTTGGTCCTGCCACAATGATTTTGAAATACATTCTAATTTCAAGTAAATTATTATTGTTATCTGGAAAAGTTAATTTACAACGCAAAATTGAAGGAAAACTATCTAGAAGTAGATCGCTGAGAAGATAGACAGACGAAATAAAAAAATGAACTACAACAAAGTCGGAAGAAAATATGCACAAAATAAAGAGAAATGGAAAGATGTAATCAGGAACCATACGAATACTTAAACCCACAAATCACGATCTTCGGATACGAAGAGAGAGAGAGAGAGAGAGGGGAGATTATTATTATAATTGTGAGTAGGGGCCGTCATTAAGCAAATACTCACTTTATCACGTAAATATGCGTTTCACTCGATGTCTCTTTAACATTATATAAAAATAGCTTGATTTCAATAACAAAATTGCACATAATTGGCCTCCAAGTCAATAAATACAAACTTTTTACTTTTCATTTAAAATTTCTTTAAAGTCTAAATCTTTTATGGATTTTGAGATTAGGCGTAGTATTATTAAGTGGCGAAGCGAAGCCGAGTCACTTACTAACTTCACATTGTCCGTCCGTCCGAGCAATAACTCGAGAACGGCTGGGAATTTCCAAATTCTGTTTTCACCAATCGACAGGTGACCACAAAGGCTTGTCTGCTAGTGATTTTGAAACTGATTGGTCAAAGGTCATCTAGACTAGAGGGTTCTCAAATTTGGGAGACAGCTTCGCCACTTCGTTATGCGTTGCAAGCTTTGCAGGCTTATTCTGCACTAAATTGTTACTAAACTGATTCACCACTCCAAATATTGGATTTTCTAATAGGGAGATGTGGTTTGGCTTCATTTTGGTGATAAATTAAACTCACATTCTCCTGAAAAAATCATTTCAGAGACATTCTATGTATATAAATATCGTAAAAATACGATTTTACAAGCATTAAAACCAATTTTAATTACCTGAAATAAAAAACTTGCAATGTGCTAAATTTAAACACAATTTACATTTAGTCAAGTGGTGCAGTAATTTTCCAATAAAGCAGTTGCTATTTTAATTTAAAAAATTTAAAAGTCTTATAATATCCAGTAGCATCAGTCTAGTAAAAATAATAAAGCGGAAATTGGGAATTGAAATCATGAGGCTCTTTCAAACTGCGGGGAAGCCAAAAAACTGGTATTTTCGGCCATCATTTACAACTGATGTCATCTCCCAGACAGATTCTTAATTAGCGCATTTTTTATTATAGTTAACGAGTCGTCTCGCAGATAAATGCCGCCCAATTAGCTAATAAGCCAATTTTTGTACGTGGCTGAAATTAGACGCAGTCTACAGTTTAAATAATGTCAAGATCGTTTCTAATAGCAGCAAAAGTCAGCTGCATTTGTAGCAGAATTAGGAATTCAATTTTCCAATCGATCGTGCTTTAATGAAACAATTTGGAATTTGATTTGTCGATTACCAACAACAAAGACATTCGATTAGAAAATTATGTTTGCTACGTTAAGCAAGGTTAGACCTTTTGTTTAACACAAGGTAAACCGAAAACTAGCTGGAAATACCTATAACATGTATCACCTAATTAGTTTTGGTGTTACCGCATTACGTAATGTTATTGACTGCCAAATCACAAGCTCTGTCGTTTACATATTTTTGTCGTTTAAACAGCGGAACACCATCAATTCTCATAATTGGGTTCGCTTTCAAACGATTTAAAATTTAAAATAAGGTCATTGTTAAAAATCTATTTTTGGAACTGCAGCGGTATTTAGCGATATGTTGCAAAAATGATTAAAAACTACGCGAAAATACTAGTAAGATCTAAAGACTATGTAATTATTTACAAACCCTTAATTACTGCTCATATTTTGGAGTTTCGGCTTTCACTACATGACAGAGTTGATTGTTGAAATTTGAGCCATTATAATTAGCGCTGTGTCCGTTCAGATTTTAGGATACGGTGAAATTCTATACCTCATTTTCATAAACGTAATCATGATCGCTTATAATGCGGCTCAAAATTTTCAAAAGCAAATTTAAAAATATAAAAAATAGAGAACTGTGTATTATATGCGATCAGGTAACTTTATTTAAAGAAAATAACTGGTCGAATTCAATGCGAAAAATCACTTAACGTCGATGTTTATCGTTTTTCGAAAATCAAAAGAAAATTTTTAATTCGAAATTGTCTTTATTATAAGAATATGGATGTGTTTCTTCCTTTTTCAGTAAATCTATTATTTCTAGACATCTAGACAGAATTTTTCTAAATGATTTCAGAAATTATTCAGAGAAGTTAAGATTTTATTATTTTGCAACGCGAAGAAAGGGGGTAAAAAACTGCATTCGCACGAGGTATAAGACGCATACGGAATTATGGTATAGGTAACTATTAATTATGCAGGTCACCTTTAAGAAGAGTTAAAAGCAACATTTCAAGTTAGCTTTGGTACTTCCTTTCCTTCTGAGGGTGCCCCAAGCGATCTTTCAACAAGATAACGCTCGAACACATGTGGCACGTAACACATCAAACTTCTCTCAACAAGACAGAGTAGAAACTCATATGGCCGGTTCGATCACCTGACCTTTCACCAATTGAAAATATCTAAAGTATCATTGTGCAAAAATTGTGCTTAAAATTATAAAAGCATGTCAATAATAAATTGAATGCAGTTATTTTAGATAACATTCGTTACACACAAAAAACTCGAGGTAGGGCCAAACATTATTGAATAAATATAAATGCTTATAAGCAAATGTTTTGAGAATGTAATGATTTATTTGTCTTATACTATAAATCTGCAAAACTTTTAGTTATTAATTTGCATTTCTTTTTGGTGTTGTAATTTAAATAAACAGCAACATGTATTTCCCGAATTGTCATGCAATGATAATTGGCAATACAATGAAAAACGCCTTTACGATTGTTGTTTTCAGCTAGTTGAATAGTAAGCAGCATACTGTAACGAATTTCCACCATAAAAGTATGTTCATCTTGTGAAGTTTGCAACTAATATTACGGTGCCGTCACGGTCAAGCGGCGAATGTAATGCCTTCAAGGTGCGAAAGTTTATGTTGAGACCCTCGCGGTGCTTGTACATGTGTGACGCCTAGACCACGGTGAAATACTCCCGAAGGTTGCGGTGCTACCAGAAGACTCCACAACAAGTGCTGGAGGTCTAAATAGTACACAGAGGTTCAGAAAAGAAAAGTCAAGTTACCGGAAGTGAAGTTAAGTGTTTTAGTGTGAAATAAACCATGTCGTAGATAAATACAGTTACAGAATGTAATTTTAGATTAGCAAATACTTGTGTTTGTGTACATAGATGTTTGCGATATATTAGAACAATCTGCTTTGTTTCTTAATAAAAATTAGTAATAAGAGATTTCCTTTCAGTTTGATCTTTTATATGTGTAATTTTAATATTTAATTTCGTAATAACAGTATATTTTTTACTTTTGCACTACATCGTTGTAAATAACAGTAGACAATCACGAGTTTTAAAAATACAATCAGTTAAGTAAGAGCGTGTAGAGAAAAAATTATTTAAAAACGTTTTCAAATACATAAGTACGTTGTACTCTATCAGAACAAAGATGCTAGGGTATCAATACTGTGTCCAGTCACTACCGGTGTCGAAAATTACCTGTAATCTTTAAGGTATGCTTTCGACCAAATTGATGGCGTATTCATCCGGCAAGAATCTCCAAATGCGACGTATTTGTCGTATTAACTGCTTCAAAGTAAACACTTTTTTTCACAAAGCTTGTGCTTAATATGTGCCCACACATTCTCAATTGGATTTGCATCGAGAGACTGCGACGATCGATCAAGTGTAACAATGCCAGACTGATCTTTCTACTCGATGCAAAACTTGCTGCGGTGTTTGGTGTCACTGTACGTAAACAGATGTATCGAAATCCAGTTTTGAGAAGCACTTTTAGATGTTTAACGGTCTGTTGTACCAACCAGTTAATTGATATCCCCAAACAGAAACTTTTCTATAAAAATTACATTGCTCCAATCTTAGTCATATTGTCATTTGTCCAAGCGAGTCGCTTTGTCACATGGTTTTCACCTAACAAGGTTTCTTCACTGAACTACGGCATTTGATATCACGTGCACGGAGATGGGTTTGCATAGCTACCTACGATATATATACACCTTTCTGTTTCAATTTTGCTGCTTCTTGACACATATTTAAGCCCGGGTTTCGCGAAAACAAATTCACGGCCTGTTTTTCGACTTTAGGGGACACTTTGCCTATCAAGCCACGTTCCGGCAAGTCATCGACCGTTCTTGTTTTCTTATATCGCTGCACCCATTTGCTACTTAGCAGTCGCTGCATGAAACATTTTTGAACCTTTTGGATGGGTGCAGAGGGACACAGACTCGTAGCGCGACGCATACACGGCACTCATGGTGCTTTACACGATCCTCTAGCAAGAATTCAATATCAACTGAATATTTTGTGACAAAGCATTGAAAACAAAGATTTCCTCTATCAACCCATGAAAGAATTAGGGCGATAACTTTTAACAACTGCTAGTTATGCCGAACATACTTAACTGACTGTATATTGCTTTATTCTGTTCCCCATTATTTTTTTTAAATTATGAGACACCCAAACATCAAGAAAATTTAACCACATAAGGTTTTTCAAAGTTATAGGAATACTTTTGTATTTTTCCCAATTCCTTAAATGGCATAACGTAAGTTATTTTCAAATTCACGTCTTTATTTCATTATCATAGATTTCGGTTGGGCATTCTGATCATGTGCGAGTATTAAGTTAAAGTTTTCAATACAAAATCAAGAAACTAATTTTGGCACTTTTACTGGCGCTCTCTACGCCCAATTGTATCTTTCAATTTTTTGGTTTTGTGATACAGATAAATACTGCAGTAAAATAGTTTTATATTTAATGCATGATATTCCAATTAAAGTTGTGTTTCTGTTTTTCTTTGTCTTATTTATTCTCCTTTGTTACATTTGCTTAAAAGTCTAACTTACACATTTTACTTCAATTTATACATTTACTTCACTCTCTTCTCTCAGCGCGACTTCATAGTATCTTTTTATCTATTTTTGTATGGCAAATAATAAATATAGAAACAAATTAAAAATCTATATAAGATTTTATTCTTAGATTCTTGAAAAAGAAAGCTGAAAAAATAAGACTTGAATAACATGATTAATACATCAAACTGTTTCAGCGTAGAAAGTATCTTATGCAGGAACTGCATTCCCACTGCACAATTTAAACCGCAATTTTAGACAATTTCGACGATTGCGGCTTCACTAAATTACATCACTTTATGTAGGCGAAGATTAGTTCAATTGTGCGTTTAATTGAAACAACTAAAATATATATGACGAAAATAAATTGGATAGAATGCTACTTAAAGCTCGATATAGCTATGAAACGAGACAACTGTTAAGTAGCAAAATTAATTTTGTTTCGTGTGCTGAGCACATTTACGTTCTCTTTCATTTAACATGCATTGAATCTTGTACTAATCAAATTAATTAATTTTACAATAAATAAAAAAATAGCGCTCAAAAATTTGTTTACCTCTAATGTCTTGAGCGCTAATAATTTCAGTTAATTTTCAAAAAGTGTCTTTTTCTCAATTCTAATATGATTTTTTTCAAGAGAAAATACAACAAAAAAATTCAGCCAGTGGTCGACTTGGTAATGGATTGGAGCGGGAAGTCAATAAGAAAGTAAGATAGATAAATGAGCAGATCTATGTATTGTTAGAAGTGGATTTAACCATACGACGTTTTATATGGAGGCGGGCGTTATCATGGTGGAAGACGATGTGGTTCCTTATAAACGTCATATTTACTTTTGAACTGCTTATTGTCATTTCTGCGTGAGATTTTCTTTAAAAGCCGACGAATAATTATGCATCGATCTATAGTTTAGCATAAGTTATGAACCAACATCGAACCTGCCAAAAACGTCAAAAAGTTCCTCTAAAACGTTTGACCACTATTTACGAAATCCTTTTCTCACAAAAATGTAAATATCGCAGTGATTTACTTCTCCCTCTGGGGGAGACAAAATGTTTTTTTTTAAGTACAAGAAGCTGCAGACATACACTATCATTTTTGTGACTGTAATTATTCCTCCTCGTTTTAATTCTGTTGTCCGAAAATGACCGTTATATCTTATTTCGCTTTTTATTGTTCGAGTTATTATACATGTATATTTTGAATACAATTTAAATCATTGCTAATGTTTGCAAAAAAAGTTATTCAATTTATTTATTATTACTTAATTTCACTATGCAAGCCAAACACAATATAACTTTTCATCTCTGTAATGTAACTAGTAATGTTTTGCGGAATTCTTTTCGTCAGATGAAAACCAACAAATATAGCAGTTAAAGTGGTGACATTATTTAGCATGATAAATTAAATATTTTGTTTCTTCTCTTAAACTTTATAATTTTGTTTGTAAGTTCAAACAACAAAAAACTTAAAGGACAGGTGTTTGCTGCAAAACATGATTTTGTTAGAAATAGGAAATTTCTCTTGATAATTTCATGTAATATTATTCTTTGAAACCATATTGCAGATATATGTTTATTATCTCCGTGCAGTAAATACTATATTATCAATCTATTCTCTTTTACCAATTTTTGCAAAAGGTTTTCGTAAGTTTTTTTTATTACATAATCTTTGTTAGCTGACACTATTCAATTTTTGTAATACTTTTTGTAATATTCCTCTTCGGAAGTTTTTAACTTTTTCGTACGTAACATACGTCCTTATAAGAGACATAAGAAGTTACGACTGCCATTAATACGTATTTAGATTGTTTATTACAGTATCTCATTCGCTATTTATATGCTATCTAGCTAGACTAATGCTTAGACTGTCTTGTCGAAATATTACAACATAAAGTTGTAAGGCTTATTGTCTACTTTAGTTTCTTATATTACCTTTCTATTAATATGAGTTATTTTAGTAATAAAAGCAATGAAAGATGTACGGCAAAAATGAAAGATTAGAAAAGAAAAATATAATTAAAACTAAGTGCTAAAGATAACAGTTTTCAAACAAATCTCAAAAATAACCAAATTATTTTCTATATCTGAAAATATGTAAACAATAAAATGATATTTTCTCAAATATCTTAATTTTTCTGCGTCTACAATTAGTTTGATCATTAAAGCTTAAACTGAATTTTCATAATGAGAAATGCATGCCCTATTAACAATTTAAGGTATACAGGGTGATATCCAAAAGTAGTAGGACTGATTATAAAAAAAAATTATTGAACATTTTGGTACATTGACTTAATACTCTTAAAAATAGGCCCCTTGGGCATCCACACACTTCTGATAGCGAGCCTTCCAGGTCGCAAAGGCCTTCTGGAAGTCGTCCTCCGGGATGCTGTTCAGCGCCCTCGTCGTTGCCGCTTGGACTGCTTCCACCGAGTCGAAACGATGCCCCTTGAGTTTTCTCTTGATCCGGGGGAACAGGAAGAAGTCCGGTGGTACCACATAAGGGCTGTAGGGGGGGGGGGGGTGAGGCAACGTGGAAACGCCGAATTTGGCCAGGAGGTCCCTCAAAATCCACGCGCCGTGGCACTTTTCTCATCGACAAATCCTCTGTGATGATGCGTTGGACTGTTCCGTACCAAAGATTCAGCTCATCACTAATTAATTTAATGCCCAACATCAGAGTTCAAAAGTTGCTTAACTTTCAGCACATTCTCGTCCGTTCGCGAGGTTGACGGACGCCTGGCGCGTTGGTCGTCCTCGACGAGCTCCCTCCCCTCCCGAAACAACTTGGGCCACTCAAATATCGAGGAACGGCTTATGGTATCTTTCTTGTAAGCCTGCGTAAGCATGTCCTTGGTTTCGGTAGCTGATTTTCCAAGTTTGTAGCAAAACTTGATGGCGTACCGCTGCTCCAAATTTGGCTCCATTGCAACTGACGACGAGGCGTCACAACAGGAGGTCACTAAAACAGTGGTCCACACTCAACTAACGCACGCAGGCGACTGCCGCAGGTCGAAACCTGTTCCCAAGGCCCCCCCCCATAACATCCGGCCAGACCCCCCTCCATCGCTTCGCGCGCGCGGAAAAAACAGTCCTACTACTTCTGGATACAACCCTGTATATGTAACCATGAGCATTTAATGAAATACGAAGTTTATGAAACGCCAATTTTATTCTTTGTAGGAACATTACTTACAAAGAGGGCCACAAAAATCATATATAAGATACCATTACGAAAACGTAATATAATAATAATAATAAAATGTAGAAACATATAATCTTTTATTTTTCTAACAGCAATTGCAATTTTCTTTTAGTATTTATATAATCGATATATGACCTAAAATATTTATTTATCGATGGTGATAATCATATTGTCTTTTTCTTATATTTCCTTACTTGGGCTATAAATTGTTCTGCTAATGTAGTTACAAAATGTTTTAACGTTATTGATTTGGTATATTTTGTAATAAAGATTTACTTTCCTGCATATTAACTAAAAAAGCAATTTATAATATATTGTTATATTTTTGTTTGTTTGATATTTATATAACTTCCATAACGCCTTTTTCACTGCGACACTAACAAATTTCTATTACTGTAATAAAATTTAGAATCGTCTCTACTTCCAAACGTCCTCTTCATTTTTGTACATTTTTTTCGGTTTGTTGCATAGGTTCCGAATATCATTCAGTAATTGAACAGACATAAGTTATATATCAAAGCCAGAAAATAATATTTGAATCTTTGATTGTTGATGAAAATTTACTCTAAAGCTTTTTGAACCATTTATTTTCTTATTTTAATAAATGTCGCTCACATAAACCCACAATGTATAACACCTTTGACCGAAGTTTCAGAGGTAAGTATTATTTCAAAGCAGATCGACCTTTGAATTTCTGTTTCTGATTTTTAAAAAGTATATTTTAGTCATGAGATTAAATCATCTATGGAATAGGTTTTGTTTCTTAAAGATTTATTGGACAACTAACAGTCATGTAGTGGAGTCGTGTAATTGGAGTTTATAATGTTTTTCACCTGTCTATGTCGTTTGTTTTTTTATAACCAATTATAACCAAATACTCTTTTTATATTGTCTATCTTGTCTGCGATTTGTCTATGCCTTTTATTTATTCGAAGTCGCCATTCTATTACTCTACAAATCTATCTATTGCCCCTTGCCCTCCCAATGTGTCCTGTCCAATTCCATCTTAGAGTGCACATTCATTGTCTGTTACTTTGGAAATTCTTCTAATTCCGCGTTGGGTATGTAATCCCGTATTGCTATGTTTAGCGTTCTCCATCGCTGTCTGAATTTTTGTATTCTATTTACAATGCTCTTATTGAATGACCACGTTTCTAATCCGTATATGAAGGACGGTAACACATATTCTTACCTTTATTGCATTTGGTACATTAGATCAGAGTATTGCTTGTGGTTCTTTCCAGAACTACTTTTAACTTGTTTTGGAGAGCTCAATTCTGTTTTGTCCTTGATATTTTTCCCTTGTATATATAGATAATATTAGTAATTAGATGAGATAAACTTTATTTTAATTTTCTATTGATTCTTTATCATTGTAGAATATATGCTTGTTCCTATAATTTCGAATTTGCTGTTGTTTTGGTTTTATGTAAATACCTGATTACTTTTGTCTGGTTTATTGTCAGTTTGTGTACACTTATCATTATTGTTTTGTTAAGGATCAAATTCTAGATTATTATGGGAATTGGTGTTCTTAAAAAGGGTGCCTTAAAATTGCTTTTTATTTGACTCTACGTTATAAAATTCCCCACCAGCCAATTTTCGGCTTCTGTAAAATATTTTATTATTAATATGTTACATATGAAACGCGAACGAGAACCCATAAATAAAATGTAATATTAAATAATAATTTAATGTATAAACCATTATTTACACATACTCTCATATGTTACTAAGGTAATGCAATGTCCTTAGGACGAAAAGTCTTAGAAAAGCAAGAGATAGATAACTATAACTCTTACAAACATTCTTGTGTTGCAAAAATTCAACCTGACGCGATATGTCGGTAACCAACCGCGCATAAGCGTAATATGCGATATAAATACATATTAAAGGCAGCTATAATGTCCTAAGTTTTTAAGGGACATACGTGGTAGATTAGATAGGAAAGGGTTAAATGTATTTGAAAAAAAATGTCCAACATAAAATTGTTAAATTTGAAATAAAACCAGCTACTAAAGAAAATACAAAAATTACCAAAGCAATATGAAAAAATTGGCAAAAGAGATGTAATAGGTAACTATAACAAATAATACAAATATATCTCCAATATAGTTTCAAAAAATAAAATGGCACAGTCATCATACTAATTAGTTTCCTTGGAACAAACTCAAATTTATATAGTAAAACTCATATCCATTAGGTTTCTTGTTGTTTAGATAAATTTATGTTTCACAATAAGCATAGAATCTGGTTTTACTATAATAAATACTGTCATAACTTTAACTGCTACATTTGATAGTCGAAGAGATTTTCACCTACGAAAATGAAAAAATCTTTGTTTAGCTTGCATAATAAAATTAAGCGACAAAAAAATCAAATGGTTATTAAAGTATGTTACTGAGAACAAGCCAGAAAGATTTACAAGATATCTAAAAGTTTAGCTAGAGACGGTCACGTAATTTAAAGTATTATGACACCGCTTGTAAACAACAATGGCTTAAATTATATTTAAAAAATACATATGTTGCAATTTGAAAAGCAAAAAGAGAATGGAACATAAAGGCCGCTTTACTGCAGTAGAATTATAACATCAACTCTGGAGAAAAATATTATGAATTATATTTGAATTAATATAAAAATGACAAGCAGTATGTTTAAGTTTACGGCCATATGTGTCTTAAAAAATCAATATTGGCCGATAATAGTTTATCCTAACATTACTTCAAGTATTATAGGTTGATGCATAGTTGTCCATCATTTTTTAAAGAAACCCCCGGGCATTAATAGCAAAAAAGGCAATTTAACATTAATTTTGACGTTTCCCTGGCGCAGCTTGATCGCATTTATACTGCCATGCAAGCTCAAAGGCTGCGCGAGAAGAAGCACATCACCTTCCACCATAAAAACGCCCGTCTCCATATCTAACGCCTTGTGACAGAATCTAGCGCCAACAAGAGATAAGGTTTGCGCTCTCATTCATTCTACTCTTCTTCAGAGGCTCCCATGTAATACCAATGGCAAGTGGGCAAAGCCTATGACGATTTGGATGAGTTAATGTTGACTCAAGGCGTAGATTTCCACAAAGTACCAGATAAGTACCAAACAAGTGCGTAATAATAATTGAAATTGATGGTGATTTCGCTCCAGAATCATTATTGGTACATGTTCTGTACTTTAGTTTAGTAAAAGCCAAATGATTATACATCAACCTAATAACTGGTTAATCAGGTAGTTTTAATTTCAATAATTTAGATTACAAATTGTGGTGTGTAGAGCAGGACAAAAAGAACACTAATGTTATTAATCTGAAGTACTCTTACGAGGACAATAAGGTATTTCAGATATAAATTTATTTGATATGTGGAAACTTGCGGGCTAAAAAAGATTACAATCTAAATTATAATTGTTGCCTTCATTAATTATTTGCTTTTAAAAGTAAATCAAAGGGAATATTTCCAATAATAATGGAAATATATATATATAATAAGTACATATCTACATAATATCCAAAGAAACTCCACAGTCACTATAAAAAAGTTTGAATATTTATTGCAGCTAACAGTTATTAATTATTATATTATTAATTTGAACCAACAATTGTTGAAAACTGGAATAAAAAAATCATTAACAACTAGTCATATTAGTCTCATATTAAAATATCTTAGTTTTTTTGCTCAACTACCTCCTTTTATTATTTTATAAACTCCCACGTGCATAAAAGTACTAAACTTTCATAACTGATTTATGCAAAAATGTTAGTGTTGAAATTAATATTTCCTAAAACAAAACACAATGAGGTAATATAATTTTCAAATCTGTGCATCGATTTGCTGAAACTGACAGAAAAGGGAAGACCAATGAATAATCCATAGAGCTCTACTCCCAAGTCGGGTATTAGTCACGGCATGCTCTTAATTTGTCATTGGCAAGTTTAGCTTATACTATGTCTTAGACCTTTCCAGGTGTTTTAAATGTAACTTCTATCTAAGACAAAGAAGGATGTGTGCGTTATTTTTTACTAAAAATTCATATTCAAATATTATAAGTCTTTTCGCATTCTTAATAAAATTAAATTTTAATTTTGAATAACACCAAATGAAGTTTATTTCGAGTACGGTTATTTATTTTTGCGTTTAAAATGTATTGGCTCTGAAAGAATTCTTCGTATAAGCTCTTAAACTGATTAAGGTGTCTGTAGGCTTTTTCGTGCAATCAAAATAGTCTTTTAGAAATCACCGAGCTCAATATTGTCATCTATTTCTAATGAAAAATACCCAATCAAAAGAAAAATAGTTAACTTTTAGTTAAAACAAGTTCAATTTTTTGCCGACGCGTTACAATTTTTTTATTAAATAAAAGTCCTTGATAACTACTTGTCCTACTTCTTTAGTAGTAACATTTAAATTTCTCTCTTAAATCCAAATTTGTTTTAAATTCTAAGTTCTAAGGCCTCCAATTTTTTTCTCGTCAGTGAAAGTAAGTAGAAAAATACGGTTAATTTTGAAAGACCCAAAAAGTATTTCTCAGTTTGTAATATAGATGGTAACATCATACAATATACACAAGTCAAATTACCGCCGTTGCAGTGAGTGATGCTTTGTATACTTTTGTGATCAAGAACAACACGTAATCGTCTTTTTTCTCCTCTTGCGTAGAGAAACGCCCATCGAAATTCGTTGCCAATTGAATGAGACATGCGATAAAGGTGTTAAGGATGTTAAAAATGAGCGTTCGTGGGTGCGAAAGTTTAAAGAAGGTCGAAAGATGTATGAAAATGAACTGAAACAACTTCGGCCACGAACTAGTCAGACCGAAACCATGGTTGCGTGAGTGGAGCAAGTTGTTATGGAAGACCGTCGATTAGGTGTGCGTGATATTGCATCTAAACTTAGCATTTTGTATGATAACCTAAAAATACGGAAAGTTTTTTCACGGGAGTCCCACGAATGCTAGCCGATGAACACAAGGCTGCGCGAGTGACCCTAAAGAACACTCTCCATGGCCGCTAATTTTCGAATAGAGCCGCTGTTGCATCAGCGATTTTCCTGTGAGCAAAACGCACTCCTAAAGAAGTGTTCCCAGCAACCACGAAATCATGGCGACGACGTTGTAAAAAATGTGTTCGTCTAGACGGAGATTATGTTAAGAAGTAACAGAAGTTGTAACCTTCTTGTGTAAGTACTTTTTCAGAAAAAAATGAAGACCTTAGAACTTGAACCCACCTCGTACTTTTCAATTGTGTATTTGGTTTAAAATAACAATCCACATTACATGAGCAATTTGAATAATTATGTCAAGAATTAGAATTTATTTAAAATTATCTTCATCAAATGGGAGAATACAGTTTTTATGCATGGATATAAAATAAAAGCTTTATGGGCATTTAATTTTTTATTGAAACGCATTCAAAAATATTTGATTTTCCTTAATGAACGTTATATAAAATTCGTAATAAAGTTTAAACTAAAAATAAAAATTAGACAATACAAAAACGATAATACCATCAAAGCAGCAACATGATTAAAAACTTACAGAGGAACAACTTATACAACTGATGCATCTGCATATAATATATGGATGTTAAATAATAAAGTTAACCTTGCGTAAATTGCACAAACAATCCGCTTCCTAAGAGTCACTTATTTCGATCAAGCCATTCTCCTTCTTCGAGTCTTTCGAAATTTAGAACAAGCCCGATCAATGTCACCATTTACATTTATATCACTATATTCATCACCAACAATTAAAGCTTCAATTTTCAGTAACGTAATTTCCAAACCCCATTTTTTATATTCCTCTTGTAGTTTTTGTATCGCATAATGAGACACATCTAGAAATTATGACCTCATCGTCAGCAAACAGCATATTAGGTATCTGGATACCCATGGCACCACACTTTCTTTTCCACTGAATCCAGGCTTCGTTAATATAAATTTTAAATAAAAATAAGTGCAATACAAAGCTCCTGTCATAATCCCTTGATTACCTCGAACTCGGAAAAAATTCATAATCTAAATTTAATGCAGCTAATAGAGGTTTCTCACGGCATGAATGAATGGTTTACTAATGTTAAAGATTTTCATACATTCTTATGTTTTACATCGAGGAACACTATTGTAAGCCTTCTAAATATCAATAAATGTTAATGTAGAGATCTTCCGCGGGAGGGTTTTTCTATAAGCTACTTCTGAACAAATCATCAATGCATGATCTACTAGCCCTAAAGCTGCACTGTTCGATTTTTTTTTTAGTTCTAACTCTATTCGTTCTTTAATATTCTGCCATATATTCTACCAACACCCCAATGTCTACAATTTGTGCAGTAATTTTTGTTGCTTTTAAATTATGTTATATCAATTTTATAATTAATGTACTTCTGATATGCAATGTGTAAAATCGGTAAAGAAAAAGTAAGCAAATGAGAAAAAATATAAATCTATGAATAAATTTATTAAAATAACAAGCAACAAAAAAAAATTATCAAACCCTAACTGCAGATGTGACTTGCTTATTACATGTTTTTTTAGATATTCAGATACTGAGTGGCTGCTCACAAATCTTTTAAGCGTTTTCTATTGATAAAGGTAACATAAAACAAAAGGCCAAGTGGGTGGATCCAGAAAATTATGGCCTTATTTGCTCTGTAAAGTTTAACATCTTGTTTATAGCAATTCAAGAATGTTTGTAGTTTTTCCAGTAAATTGAGAGTACTTCACTGCACTTCACTATATTTTACTTTACTACTCCTTAGTCTGGTGGGAGATGCGCGGGGCTGGAGTTTATTGGTTGGAGGTGTTGAATAACTGAGGACGTGGGATAATTATATATGTCATCAGGTAAACGTTGAATACCATTATTAAATTAAAGCATTGAGGAAGAAGCATGGAGGAAGAAATTGATTGTGTTTTGTGTCTTTACAATGCTTGTGAAGTGTTGAACTACCACTTCCTTTCCAAATGAGTGACAAATACATTTCAGATACAAAAGAGGATAGATAATATGACATACTTTCCCCCCGCACCCTTTTTAAATTAATATAAATGAATACATAATTATACAGACATTTGAGAGATAAAACTCAGAAATATCCATAAAGATAAATAATCACGGTTATGCAGATAACATAGTGCTGTTCCCAAAAATTGTTCAAGTGCTTGTAAAGTTAGACGTAGAAAGATTATAATTGTGGACTAAGAAATAATTTGACAGCCATCTTACAAATAGGATAATGCTAGTTGAAGACAATAATAAATCAACGAAGGAGTTTCCTTTTCGTTAACCAAGACAAATAAAAAATTTAAATTATGTGACAGAACTAGAGTAAAAGTAATGAAAAGTTATCTTGGATGAAAAACAAGAACTTAACGTTTATATAAGTATAACAGTATTTTGATCATATACGAAAAAGAATCAAAAATACTTGAGACACTTAATATCCAACAATTAAGTACATGCAACAAGAGGACAATCCAAAAAAGAAAACAAATAGTCCTATAAAGAATTAATAAATATTGGAGAAATACAACAAACAGAATTACTTCTATCTGAGTTAGCAACAGTTATGATTCCTATGTAAAGGAAAAACGTAACACCCAAGAAAAATATAATTTCTTATATTCATTGTTTAAGAAGCAAGAAAAATACCAGGAAAATTTCTTCATAAGAATTATGCTACATCAGCGAAATATTATTTTGATCAATTATTAATGATGACTTTGAGATAACTTCATTAGATGGTTGTTGAAGTAAAACCACTTGTATTAAATACAACGACACATATAAACATTGAAATTATGGAAATTTTAACTAAGTAGGATCTGTCAATTTATAGAAAGAGCGGGATGCGACCCTTAAGTAAATAACAAAAGTAAAATAGTTTCAAAAGTACCATACTATTTATCATTAATGTAATCAAATCTTTAAATAACACGTCTAACAAACAAAACGTGAAAAGCCAAACTTAAGTTTTTTGTATTGCATAATTTTAGTAAAAGTTCATAATTAATTTTGGAAACTTTGGTCGGAGAACTTTCGGAATGCACATTGTTGTAGCCTCTGCGCTCTTAAGTGAGAAAGTTTTAATTAGGTTTTATACTTCCATATTTTAATTTTTCTTTTGTGCAAGGTGGCGTCATATAACTTTTAATTAAAATTAAAAATCAGATAAAGTTTCGTGTTAGAATAGCAGAAAACAACAGTTAAAAAGGCGATTAGACATTTTTTTAAATAATACTAGCGTTTATATATCATTTGAGTTTCAATTAGACTGCCAGCTCTATGTAATATCTACTTTACTTACTTTTAAACAATTAAATATATTTATAAAATGTTTTTCGTTAAAAAGCTACACTGAATCAAGCATGTGTTATTATTACAAAGTTTCGTTAGATGGATACTGAAATATCATTTATAAACCAAGGGAGTGACAATCGAATAATTTTAAGCCATTTATTACAATTAGGGCCCGGATTTTATGGCAAAAAAATGTTGTAAAAAGGTACTTTTTCAATGGCTAAAAGACAAACAATTTTTACTAAAAAGAGCACCAAAATGCCTAAAATATACAGTAAAAGGACAAAAAGGTAACTAAATTTTAATCAATCCTACTTCATTTAGTTAACACATTTTTATAATTTAAGTCAAAACTACAGACTAAATATTTTTCTATGTTCTCTGGTAACATTGATTTCCTTACATCACTTAAAAACAACTTATACAAGCTAAAAGATCTCTCCACTTCGTAAGAAGTTACTGGCGCATATTTGTAATTTTTCACGATGTTGTAGGGTAAATTTATTACATCGCTAGTTTCTCCTTTATGGATTTAGTTAATTTCTTGTAATGTTAACAAGCCTGGATTTTTTTCTATAATTTCGTCTAATTTTTGCGTAAATATATGTGATTTACTTCCTTCTACACTTGCAACTTATTGTTGAATCTGCGCTACCTGGTCAAGAGCTTCGGTTTAAGTTAATTCGTTGCTTTACAACTTTTTTATAAAGGTAGGAAGCTGTCCATAGTTTATTGGAATAAATTGCAAGCTTTGTTTTATTTTTTTATTTGCAAAAGAAGCTTTTAGCTTTTGCTGCGGATGTGGAGTCTGAACTGTTAATTTGGTCAAGGGCCTATACAAAAAAATAAATGAAACAAAACAATGATCACCACTTCTTTTATTTTGTCAGTGTTCGGCATAAAAGCAACAAGCTTGGATCCACCTTCCCCATCTTGTTAAGGAAGACAGATTCTGGCGGCAACGGTATTCCCGTATTTTTGTAAATTTCCACTCTTAAAGCGGCTTTTAAAAAGACCTAAAAATGTGTTGATTTAATAAAAATGCATACAGACGAAAATACGCAAAAACTATCTTTTGGTCGGGGCCGCATCTGTTACAAGAAGAAGTGACTTTTCTTTATGAATTTTAGAATTTCGTTGGAAAATAATATCTAGAGTAAAGTTTAATTTAACTTAAATTTTCTTCGAACAATTTAAGTTTTATTTTACCTATGGTAGCATCTATAAAGTTGGCGATTGTTTTATGGTTCGTCCTGTCTAACTGTTTTGATGGCAACAAAAATGTTGTTGGCTTGCCTTCGGGATTTTGCTTTCCAATTACACTGGTTAACAAAATTTAATTTTTTTGTCACACGAAAACTCATATCAAATTTTGAATATACTAGGGCCACCAAGCAATAATATATTAAGGAAAAAAAATTGGCACATCAGGTACGCTTGTGATATCGAAACATATATTTTCGTAAAAAGTAGAAAAATTGGCTACACTTAAAGAAATTATTGTTAAATTTACAATAAATAATTATCATTTTTGTGAATATTTAGCTTCTGGTAGGTCTCTTTTAAGTTTCCAACAATAATCTGCTAGCATCCCCGAACTCCATTTTCCTTGGTAGCGCTTCTTCATTAAGGAAATGTCCTGATGAAACCTCTCACTTTGTTCATCACTCACAGCACCCAAATTTGCAGGAAAGAAATCCAGATGAGAGTTCAGCATGTGTATTTTTAAGGACATATTACACCCCAAAGTTTTATATGACATTAGAAGTTCATTTATTAAGTCTTTGTATCAGAAGAAAGTAAATTCTAGTCATTTAATCTAGACCCAAAAAGTTCAGCCTGTTTTTTTTTTGATAGATTCAAATTACGTACTAAATCATTTAAATCACTTTGTGTCAATAAATGAGGCTCCTTTGAGGTTGACGGTTCATAACTGCTGATTTATGCTGACTGAGAACAAATTCTGCACTAGAATCAGAATCCTGACTTTCTGATTGATTTGGAGGCATTAGAACAGGCAGTTCAACACTGTGTGAGGTGGGTCTGACGGCCGACGATAAGTTTGGATACTGGATAATGTGTTTAGACTTGGTTGTAATGCCTTTTGTTTGAGTTACACAAAAATAACAATCACTTATATGATCTTTTGGTTCTGTCCAAATCATTGGTATAGCAAATGGCAAATGTCTAGGTTCTTATTTAGCCCAACCTAATAAAAGTCTCATACATGTTACACAACATATATGTGGAGCCCAGGATTTATCTTGATGCGACACAGGAAATCCAAAATAATCTAAATAACACTGTTCAATTAATAGCGTGAAATTTCGACGCTGAGATGTAAAAGTTAATTCTCCACATGCATAACAAAAACTGTCGGGGTTGTTAAAACACTTTCATGGCATATTCACGATATAACTAACATAAATAAAATGTAAGTTAGTTAAATACAGTAGTTATACAGTTGACGAAATGAGGTTATTCAAACAAAAACGTGTATTGAGATCAAAAATGAATATGTAACTGTCACAAAAAAACTGGACGTGACTGGAACGAAACTATATATTTTTTTAATGCAGGTGTGCCAACATAAACAAAAATCATTGTGGTATAAACAGTGTTTACCAGTGTTATAAGATGAGCTATATAGCGCCCCATTGAATCTGTTGTTTCGTCAACCGCAATCCAAAAGTAATCGTCTCCAATGTGCTTCTCAATGTTGTCCAGTTTTTAAAATAACTTTTTACCTGAGTACATATTTATAAATTATTGAAAGTTACTGTAACTTCCCGAGATAATTTTTTCTCAATGTTGATTTGTCTGGAATGGTTTTATTTGTGAATTCTTGCAACTAAAAAGTAAAAAAAAAATAAAGATTTTCAAAATGTTTTTAAAAGTTTGATTTTTTAATAAAAGTAATCCTAGTTTAGGGCTAATATTTTTTTCGATAAACAGATAAATTGTTTTTTTCATAAAAAAAACATTGTTCTTGATTTAATTTTTCGAAAATTTGTTTTTTTTATTCTGGCAAATTTTTCAAATTCAATTATAAAACATGGGGCCGGCGAAGAGATTGCTCTGTAAGCAATTCCAGAACGAACTTAAATAAACCTTTCTATTTCGATTTCGAATTTTCCCGAAATTCGAAATCGAATATCTGGAAAATTATTCGACATAGAATTTTTTCTTCATTTTCGAATTCAGCGTAAAATTTCCTATAAGAATTACATTTAAAATCGTAATATCGAAAATTTTCCCGAAATTCGAAGTCGAATATCTCGAAAACTATTCGAGATAGAAACTTTTTGATTTCGATTTTGAAATCAGCGTAAAATTTCCTATAAGAATCCATTTTAAAATTTTAAAAAATCCATTATTTTGTGACAGCGACAGACAGACCGACAGACATATAGAATTCAGTAACGAACTTTTTAAGTTCGTTGAAAATTATTTGTTTACAACTTACCGTCGAGTCACAAATATCGTAAAGCAAATTTGCACCATCGCTACTTAAACTTTTATCTAATTTACACCTTATACAAAAATGTTCTTTATTAGATTTAAGCATTTTCACTTATTTATTTTGGAAACACACTATCCCGATTCGCGGTTAACAATAAATGAACAAGTTTCTAAAGGTTTCGATTGATGACCCTACTCTCACTTTTATATTCTCTTACATTTTCTGGTAAATTTTTTATAAATAGAAATACCCAATATAAAATCTCTTAATGACATGGCGGACATTAAATCATAGGAAGCAAAATTAATTTTGTAATGTACTTTTAATTCATATCTTAAGCAATACAATAGAAGTGCTTGGTTGACTTCCATTAACCCATTAAGAGGATTAAGGATTAAGCAGGTAAGCACATCCTGCTGTAGAAATTTCTCATCTTTAATGATATTTTCGACCTGCTAAAGTAATTATAATATATAAAATTATTTGATGCACTAATTAATGCATTTTGTAGGCTTAAAAAGGCAAAATTATTGGAAAATCAAGTAAAAAGGCACTTTTTCTAAAAAGCAGCAAAAAAGGCAAAAAAGGAAGGCAAAAGGCATTCGCCATAAAATCCGGGTCCTAGTTATAATGTAGTAAAATTAAAATAAATATTTGATTTTCCGTAAAATACTACCGTTAATAGTGACAGTTGAAATGAATGAAATTTCTCATTGCAATAAAGTCTAAGGTCCACTATTTCAGCAATCTTAGCGGCAATATGCAATCACACACAGTTCATGTATTAGTAAATAATTGTGCTAATCTGTTTTCTACATTTTGCACTTTTATCAAACTTCATTAACTACAATACAGCTATGGTTTGGCCTCGTTCGAACTTGACGTCTACAATTCAATAAATCCAATGAAATGTCAGTGTAGTATACAATAAATATTTTATTAGACAAACTAGAAAAGGATAGGTAAGAAGAAAGATGAACAATATTAAATTCGTTAAGTGACAATCATGTTGCGATTCTCGTTTCGTAATTTCTTTTTTGCTAGCTAGGCAGTCCGGATTTTTGACGATCTGGGTTATTGACGTCTGGATTTATCGACAATCTAATGCAATTGTGGCATATTTCAGAATTGTATTTCACAAAATAAATTTTTTACTCTTTCTCGTTGTAAGCTTGACATATGTTATATCAGACTTGTAATGTTCAAGTCATTTATACAAATATTTTATGTGATAATATTAAAAAATATACAACAGTTTACTATAATATCAATTTATTTCTTTTCTGTTTTAAATACCCTTATCTGTGGTAGATATACTGATTATAAAAAAAATATTGGGTGCATATGTAAATATTTAACAATTTGATAATTAAAATAAGTTAAAAATATACTTCCTAAAGTGTATAAAACCTTTTATAATTTTAATTTAGTTTTTGCATTATTCTCATGTGATAACGTTCTCTGGTTAATTGAACATTGATTTTGCTTCGTTTAGTTTGATTCTCCACTTCTTGGTCCAATTGTTGACCTTATCTGTAGAGGTTTGTAGTTTAGTTACTACGTCTACAATGCTGTCGTCTCCTTTATGATAGCCGAGTTGTCAGCAAAGGTTGCGATTGGGTTTTCTTCCATGTCTAGTATGTCATTCGTATATAAGAGGTACAAGAATGGCGCTAATACGCTCCTTTGCGGCACACCAGCTTATATATTTTTTATTTCTATTTAAAATATACCATTTTCAATAGTTGGTTGTGTTTTTGATGCAAGCTTTTATGTATCTTACATTTCAGTCCCTCGTGCTAGATTTTATCGAACGCTTGCCTGATGTTGAGAGACATCTTCCCTTCAAGTGCACTTCGATTATGTTCGAGATTCTGTAAACCTGGTCAGTTGTAGAGTGCTCGTTTCTAAACCCAAATTGATGGTTTGGGATCAGTTTATTTTTTTAATCAGCAGCTTTAGCCGTTTTAACAAGAGCTTTTCGAATAGCTTTGACATCGTCGGCATAACAAGATTGGTCAATAATATGTTTTCTCATTTGATGGTTTGTCAGGCTTTGGAATCATTATTACTTCCGCTACCTACCATTGCATGGGTACGTACCGCAGTCGGAATGCTGCATTGATCAAGTATGTGTTAGCTTAACTTTATATGCTACTTTTGCTGCCTGCAGTATCTCATGCACTGTTTCATATTCTTTTACGTTGGCCAGATTAACTGATGGTGGTAAGCGTACTTTTTTTTCCTATTTATTATCTGCTTGTTTAAAAGGAGATGGATGTTGTGGAGAAGTCTTCAGGAGTTGAAGATGCTTCACGTTTTTTATTTTTATGTTGACTTTTATTTTGACTCCTGGACTATCCACTCCGTTTCTTTCACTAACTCTTCTTCGTCGGTATAATACTCGCTTTTATTTTCTATTACCTGCTCTACATTAGGTGCCGCCTGTGGATTCTCGAGGCTTTTTACCTTTAGTATTAGTTGGTTGATATTACCCCTTTAAGATTTCAATAGTGGCGAGGGATTGTTGCCGGGCATTCCTAATCTAAAACAGTTTTTAGGACTAACAATAAAATAGTTAACTTCATCCGCTCAACTAAACATCGTTACCCTCATGAATCCCAAAGAGTTTACAAAATACGTTGCGGCGACTACGACAAAACTGACATAGGCCAATAGAATAGATAAATATCTAGACGTATATAGGAACATGTGCTATACGAAAAAGGTAATAATTTTTCGGCACTTTTCAAAAATAATAAGAAAACCGGTCATAAAATTATTTTTTCTTGTTCCTATTTGCTCTTCCATTAGTACAATCATTTGTAAAGTAATTGAAATAGAAAAACTCCCTTAATGCTTCAATACTCGAGGAAATCATTAATTATCAGCTCTCATATGCATAATTTATACAAATAAACAAATTTTGATGACAATACTGCATGCATTTTTGGTGAAGACTGTTTTCTTCTTTGACTTATAGTTCTCCTTGAGGATTGGGCAGATTGGTCAAAGAACTAACTCCAATTCCTTAAAAATGGTATCAAAGTAGATGCCGAAAAGTCAGAAATTTCCCAAAATCAACGCAGTTCAACCCGTGAATCTAGATGTTCATTTACCTTTGACTGCAGAAACTTTTCCAAACATGTTCTATTACTTAAAGGTGATAGATCGGTCACATGCCTGCAGACTCGAGCATTTTTCTGGTAGCTATGATGTTCTCTTTCGTGACAGCGTTGTGACTACGGAGCGTCTTCCAGATATTCCATTTTTCTTTAAAATTACATTGCATATTCTTTTCACTAAGATAGTTCAGGAACAGTTAACACCCGATGTTGTTCTGCAGTTGTAGTTGCGGTACAAGTTACAACCTATCTCAACACATTTAAACTTGTCACGATGTACGGGCAACGCTTGCATCATATTGTAAAACTTTCCTGGTGCTCTATACACGTAACAAGACACGCGTTAGTGTTTGAATGGCACAAAAAACCTTTTAATGGCTAAGGGAACGTTGTAGATCACGTTGTTTAACTTTGTATATAAACGAATAATATTAAAACTGAATATCACCATCAGTTTTAATATTCTCCATATTTATACCTCCTAATGCACAGAACTACCGATACAATTAAATTTGTTAAGATTTACTTCTAAATATCATTATACTAGGCGTGTTTAGAAAATAAATTATACTGTTTTTAGAATAAACTATCTTGTTGGTTCTAAAAAATGTGTAGAATTTCATATCAATATACATTTAATGTTTTCATTTGTTTATAATGTGACGTTTCACACTATGCAATGTAGTGTTGTTTTATGAGGTATTTGAAATGTCCATCCTTTTTATTTTCATCTATATGGATTAAAAATGCATCACTATGTTACTGTGGTTTTATAGCTTCTTTTCCACTACATACGGTTGGTCTACTGAAATCTTCAATTATTTATATGATATTCTCTATACTTCGCAATGGTTTTCCTTTTATTGAACACTTGAACACAGAAAAAATATCGAGCCAATGTGAATATAATGAAATAACGAAATAACCTGACAGCCGTTGAGATTAGATTATAGTGCGCATGCTGAATGAAAACGACTTTGTTGTAAATTAGGATTTACATTCCGATGAGTGACCACATACAATGTGTGATTGTAAGTAAACAAAGACAGCCTATACATTTGAATAAAAAGTCAATAAAGATAACTAACATGAAATGTGGCGTGGCTGTGCCCTGAGCATTTGGTTACCTATCTTCAGGATCGTTTTGTATATCTTACTTTCGTATGGCCACCGCCCCGACTTATCCTACTGTTATCGTTCGTAAATAAATTGTTCCACGTTCCCACTTTGCAAAAATTTGAGAGAAAGTAGGTGAAAAATTGTCAGCCTAGGACGCCAAAAACACCTTTTTGCGAGTAACCCCTCTTTTGTAATAATTAAGTGGCTAGAGCAGCGAACTTATTCCAATGTTGTGCGAAGCTGAAAAATTTATCTACATAAACTATTCGAATGATTTAGAAAGCTCTCAGAAATAATGAAATGAGTGCAGCACAGATACAGACAACTTATCATTTTCAGCTTCGCTGCAATATGGTACAAGCCATTTCATCACAACCATGAAAAATTTTTGCAAGAACTTAAAATCGTGCTGGCAACCCTATAGTTTAGATTTGTTGCTCTGCGACTGCGGGTCATTTCCAGAAGTTCAGTCGCCTTTAAAACTATAATAGTTCTAATGCAGGAGTTTACAGAATGTTGTAAACAACGGAAACGACAATGAAAAAAATGAGTGATGTCTCAAGGTGCTGACTTTAAAAGACATTGAGACTATGTACCCATTATTTATTATATCTTGCACAATTTTTATTGAACATATAGTTTTCTGTTGTAATTGTAATTCTTTGTATTATACGGATCTATATTTAATTAATTCAACTAATTCCGCAACCAAAATGAAAAGAATAGGACCTGATATAATACTGAGCATCAAATGTTTATTTTTTTCTGTTATCATTAACATTTTCCTATTCTCAATCCTTTCCAATTTTCTGTCGCTTCCATGAGATCCACCTCGGGCGTTCTTTCTCCCTTGTGTAGTGGTTTTATTTGCAAGGTTCTGTAGAACCCACTGTAGCACAATTTTCTATTCAAAATAAAATAGATGAATTTTCTTATGTTATACCCGTGGCTTGTTCGTTCCTCATAGTCATTTCTTTTGACGTCCATTAGCCTAGCGGGTGGCCTACTAAACATAAGTCAGTACCTGAATTCATTTGAACAACGTGTAAAAATTGAGGTCTAAGGCATGGTGGTGCTTGCAGCGTCACGTTGTGGTGCGAGAACAGGACAGGTGGCACGAACATACGAGAATCTAAATCTCTCAGTTCGCAAGTTCTGCTCCCACGCGGGGCGGTTGAGTACCATTATTAATATTTTAAATATCACTAAAGTATTATAAAAAGACTACAGAAACCACTCCAGCTAACCAATTTGTATCTATACATTTTCATTGTTTGACAAATGCGTTCTTATTAGACTTCATGTATAAGTGAATGTACAAAATTAAAAAATAATAGGTGTACAACTTTGCTTCCGCCGTTTTCCAATAGATGACTTTAGACGGTAAGTGGCGGTGGAAATAAACAGATGTAGACGTCATACAATAAGCTTGGGCATTTGTCAACATAATTCGACATAAATCGAAACATTAGTCGGTTTGTGTCCGTATCGTAAAGATATTCTCAATAGAAAATTCTCGTCATTTGCGGGAGGTTTTAATTTTCTGCTTCAATATGAAGAAATCTGCAGCTGACGCTCATCGAATGCTCTCAAATACTTATGGCAAGACCACTATTAGTAAAAAAAATGCAACATGAGTGGTTTCAACGCTTCAAGAACGGTGACTTTGACATCGAAGACCGGCATGGCGGTGGAAGACAGAAAATTTTCAATTGCAGAATTGGAACCATTACTTCATGAACACTCGCAAGAACAATTGGCAGGATCATTAGGAGTGACTCAACAAGCCATTTCAAAACGTCTCAAAGCCATGGGAATAATTCAGAAACAAGAAAATTAGGTGCCACATGAAATGAAGCCGAGAGATGTTGAACGGCGTTTGTTTGCTTGTGAATACCTGCTTGAAAGGCAAAGACGGAAGGGATTTCTACATCACATTATAACTGGGGACGAAAAGCGCAGTAAATCATGGTTACTTTCCGGCTACGCTTCACGTCGACGGCCAAACCGAATATTCACAGCTCCAAGGTCATGCTCTGTATTTGGTCGGACCAGCTCGGCGTAGTGTATTATGAGCTGTTAAACCATCTGAAACAATCACAGGCGGTCTGTATCGAAAGCAATTAATGCGTTTAAGTCGAGCATTGAAAGACAAACGGCCGCAATACAATGAAATACGCGATAAAGTGATTTTGCAGCATGACAATGCTTGACGCGATGCACAAAGTCGATCACCTGCCTTATTCTTCAGACATTGCTCCCTCTGACTACACTTGTTTCGATCAATGGCATACGACCTGGCTGAACAGCACTTACGTTCTTATGAAGAAGTCAAAAATTGGATCGATACATGGATTGCTTCAAAAGCGACCCCTAAAAGCTCCGAGTAACCGGAATGTGCTTATTTTGTCAATATTAAGCGAGAAATACAATATTCTTTTGGGTCTGCAAAAAGCTCAATAAAATGCATTTTTTGCGTGCATAAATGCACTTTCGCACTATAACAAAAAAATATGTGGTAACATTTTTTTCTGAGGCTTTTACGAATTGAATGCGCCTTGGAAAGTCTCCATACATGTAACCACAAAAAATTTATAGCCTTTGCCGTTATTTTTACTAATTTGACTTGATTATACGGTCTAATTATTTTTAGCAAACATAAATATAATGTAAGTATACGTTAGATTCTTTAAGATTTAGATTTAATGCCCAAAGAGAGAGTAAAAAACAGCATAATTCTTTATTACGACTTGTTGCGTTGTGTACATATACAACAAATACATTGCTCCTGTTATGCTCGGAGAGCGTAATAATAGCTTTTTTCTTAAAAGTTGCCTGCGAGTCTGTCTGTATTTCATGTGTGATATTAGAATTGTGTCTCTTTAAGGTTAATTTTATTTTGGAAAAGAACAAACAGTTCAAAAGTTTTTTTCGCTGGGATAAATTTAGAAATCTATATTGGACAGATATACTCTAACCTAAAAGGCGCGGAACTAATTTTATCATAACAACGTGGTAAATACCCGACAGATTGTATTACCGATACCAAATTTGTTATTTATCTGTTTGGTAATTAGTCAGTAAGAATTTTTCGAGCTTCGCATATATGTTGATGTAGAAGCATTGCTCAAATTTATCATTCATCTTATTAATCACTAGTGCGAATGCAAAACAACGTGTAGAATTTGAATAAGCGCAAATAATATGACAAGAAATGTCGAAAGGTAAACTAAATTAGCAGCCTAACAAAGGCCTTCTGAGCCCTTATTTGTCGATGCCAATGTAACCACATATTCTGCGTGTGTTCAAATATTTTTCAGATTTTGTTATTGTGTACGATTTGGTTTTCGCAATTTTGATAATATTACGTACTGATGTACAATTTTGTATGTAATCCATAAAATTATTATAGAGTATGAGTAACTTTATATTTGGCTATCCTTTATAGTAAATATTCTTCTGTTGTATTTCACTAAAATGTCCAATTCACTAAACATTTAAACCTCATTAAACTTAGAAGGGAAGTTCTTAAATTTCCATTTTAATTATTTTCTTGCATTACAACAACAGAAATAAATTTACGGTTGCAAAATGTGTTGTTGTTATCATAATGCATTTTATTCGTTTTTGCATGTTTTATTTAATGCCCTCCTAAATTATGAAGGAACTGTTTCAGGGTTTAGATTTTTGAAGCAAATTTTGCATAATTTTAATTTTTACGGTTTAGCGTTTACAACATGTTTACGCACAAAATAGTTGCTAGCTGCTTTCAAAATTAGTGAGTAAGTAACATTGTAATTTTAAGCTAATTATTCAAGGAAAGGATAATTAATAATGCACGCCCAAAATCAAAACATGTTTTCCTTTATGTTCCCATAAAGCTTTATTGTGAGAGATGAACGTAAGCGTGTCGTAATTATTAAGTAAACAATGACAACTAAGTTATGCAATTTTGATTATTAAGTTAATCCAAAAATAAATCTTGTTAGACGATTTTTTTTTATTTGATCAGAGGATAGTAAATTCAAGGTGAGCTTTTCATTAGTAGGTAAGAATATATTTGTTGTCAAGACGACACAATGCACTGCTATAACAATAAGCAAAACATCATCTAAAGACCAATTTACAATTTTTTTTGTCGTGTTAAATAAAAAAAACCTGATGATGTTTCTTTTAGCTGTGAAGTTAATCAAAAAGTAACGGGGTCGGGAGTATCCTTTGCTAGTGATTGAGTTACAAAATTCAAAAATAAAGGCGTACATATATGATACGAAAAAACAAAAACACAATTGTAAATAATAATCTCGGTCACAAAGTCAACCAAAGAGTGTGCGAATAACGTCAGTACACGATTTCATGTACATTCGAGAAAAACGTAATAAAAAAAAGATTGATACAATTAACGACTAGCTAAATATCTAGCAGACAACGTACTTTGACGATAAATTTCAAAAGTTAATGTCGAAGTTTGAAGTAGCAGTTAAAATAAAATATGATATATAAAGTGAATCAAATACAAATTATTCTTTATCGATGGTCATCCTAGTGAAAGCCGAGAACAATCAAATTATACTCCCTAATCACGCTAATCATTGTGCGTTTTCAGTAACCTTCGTTTTCAACTATTTCTCGTTCTTCCAAAAATCGTCTCTTTAGGAGTGTTGTCCCTCAACTACACCTTAAGCCTTCTAAAATTTCTAAGAGTTTGTCTCCGTCTGTCGTGAGAAACTTAATTTTAATTGATTTCGCAACGAAAGGAAGTAAATATTGTTTTATTGTCGTGGTAGTGTAGAAATTAAAAAAAATATATGGAAAATTTTCTTTTCATAACAAGAAAGATACACAAAATTACTTCAACTATAAAAATACTAACATATAATATCGAGGAAAGTAGCTTATAAAACATTAAGCAATAAAGAAAATACAAATTTAATAAAAATTAAAAAATATTTTTATTATAAATAAAAACAATGTCTTTCGAATAATGAACATTTTATTCTAATGTAGAAAGCTATGATATGTTTTGAATAAATCACATTTTTTCGTTTTTCTTCTCGGGCTACGCCATATCTTTATTGAATAGCAAGTAAATGCACATCATTCATAATTACTAAGTTAGTCTACTATACAATGTCACTTTACTTATTCGTATACAAGTGGGATAAGTAACAAGACTAATTTCCTTGGTCCAAGGTTGGTGGGGAATATCAGGTAAACGCACCGATTCGACTCATTTGCCTTTCAGAACTTACAGAGCACCGACAGCTGTTTAAGCATCATATCACGGGCCAAAATGCAGCACAGTATTAATCAGTGACATGCGATAAAATTTTGCGTTAAACTCGAAAAAGAGAGGATGTCTATAAACGCCCATAAACGTCTCACACTTCGGACAATATGGCTAAAGTAAAAGAAGTTTTAAACTCTAACGGACGTATAAGAGTTAGGTTTGTTATCAGATAAAGGGGGACTTCCAACATTCATTGAACACAAAATCGTCAAGACAAAATTGCAAATATAGAAGGTTTGTACTAAACTGGCTCCTAAGGTTTCCAACGAAGAGCAGAAGAAAACCGTGTGTCGATTTTTTGTGAGCTGAGAAAATCAAAGATGAAAGTTGTTTTCTATAAGAAGTTCGCATCATCCGGACAGACGCTGAATAATGATTTTACGTGGACGTGCTCAAACTTCTGAAGAAAAGAGCCGCGTGCGTCCTACTGGAGACGGTCAACAGCTGGGTTCTTTATCCCGACAACACACCAAATCATGCGTCGCTAACTGTCGTAATTTCCCTATAGCTTGGACCTGGTTCCGTACGACTTCTTTGCATTTTTTCAACTCAAATCCAACTTGAAAGGACACCATTTGTTTTGAAAAAGATTCCAGCTTAAAACTTCCAAAAGCAACAATGTACTAATGTTCAAGAATGTTATTTTAAAGAATATTAAGAGTACATAACAAGCTGCCACTGTGGTCGATTGCTCGCGAATGAATGCTAATCTGTGCAGAGCGCATTGGCGAGTTTTAATAGTTTCTATTGGTTGTAATGGTGTTCTAGTATCATCGGACGCCAGAAAAAGTTTACGAATTCGTGATTTGTAATTTTAATTTTAGATATATGTAGATGTAATGTAATAAAATTAATAACTTATTAACATTTCTATTCATAAGAAGTTTCTTCCTTCATTTTCGCACGTGTTCATAACTTTTGTTGTTTTTTGTGATATCTTTTTTTCCATAAGACACCTTTCTTTTTTACATTTTTATTTTCCATACTTTCTTAACTGGTCTATTTTGACCCATTAGTATCAAGTGCTCCAACCGTTTTAAGTGAATTCTTTCAATTCAATTAATTACCGGTTTTGTTCTTAACTTTTTTCTTACTTTATTTGTTCAAGTCTTGTTGTTCATAATATTTCACATCTAAATCAGAATTGGCACAAATACAGATTTGCATACAATTATTTATAGTTTTATTTCAAACTTCCTTTCTGTTAATGAATTTATTTTTTAGATTTTTACGCAATTTTATTATAATTTCATTTTCTTGCCTACAGTTGTTCGTCATTTCTACTTCTAGCTGTTAGCATGTCTTATGTCAATTTTATTCCATTTATTTTATTTTTATGTTTTGTTTTTATTTAATTTATTTTCAAATATTTTTTGAATGAAAGCTTTATTTCATAACTCATGGTTTAATTTTCATTCATTTCTATTTCTTACCAAGACCATGAAATTATCAGCAAATGTATCCATTTTATACCATTAGTGTTAATTTGCTATATCTTACAAACAACTTGTTAGTCTCTAATTTTATATCTTTTTTAATATAATCCATAATTATATTAAACAAAATTGGACTTAACGCTCGTCCTTCCAAATCCTTTTTCAACAATAAATTTTTATTCACCATTTTCTAGATTTTAGTTTGCTTTTTCCTTCCATTCCGTCTAATGATTTTTTGAGATTTCTAATAAATATGTAGATTTTTCGTCCCGATCACCTAGCTCGTTTTATTAGCTATTTAGTGGTAATATGTGGTATTGGATCCTTTTTTCCTTTTCTAAATATGCTATGATTTTAATATCTGGTCTCATGCTTTTTTATATGCGCCCATCAGCAGTTTATAATAATTTTTATCTGAAGTTGTTAACATTCTTGCATTACTTAGCTATGGTTAAAACGATTCATCTTCCTTAACCTATTTATTGCATCTATAATTTCTCTTTGTTCTATACCTTGTGCTGTGCATTCAACTGGCGCTTTTGTCTCTTGTCTTTAAGATTTATAATTAAATTATAAAATCTTTCAAAAGATCCCCAGAGCCTGTAATTTTAACGAAATTACGATTCTACAGGTTAAATGTAAATAGAGTTAAAGTCTAAAAACACTTTTGAGATGTAATATAAGCTCTATAAATTCTGTACACGTTATCAGTGGCTCAACCCTAACTGCTAATGCAATGCCAACATAAGCGAGAAAAGCAGACACCAGTAATCTTGTTAGTTTTTTTTAAATTAACATGTTTTTAATGACTACTTGTTCGCATACCAGACAAAGTTTTATTTATAAAGCAGTTGCATACCGCTTTTTATTTAATTTTTTTTTTATTGTTAAAGATATATGACAGAATCATAATTTTATTAATTTTGTCATACACCGTCTCTTTCATCTAGAAAAACAATTTTTAATCTAAGTTATTTCGTATGCCTTAAATAAATTTTTAAACCTTCAAAAATATTTTGAAAACTTTTTGATAAACAAATTACTTGGGACTCTAACCCTAATTATTTTTCAAACTGAAAGAGCAAGATATAGAAGTATAAACAGATAACCCTATTTTCATGTAACGTTTTTGCTTTATTGTACCTAGAAGATCAAATTTGGCTGTTCTGATATAAGCCAACTTTGTAGAACAAAGTTAATAATATATGGACTCAATTTTTCGATCCAAAACTGAAACTTATTGATATAAAAGAATTAAATTAACTTCACTGCAAATCGCCGCACATATTAATTATAGATCAATTTGGTAAAAAACTTATGCTAATATCACTGTGGACGCATTTACATTTACATATTTATGTGAGAAATAGACATGAAGTAAAAAATGTATGCTCTGATTGATTTTAAAATAATGCATAGAACAGATGATTGAAATATAAAGAAATATTCATATTTTACTGTTAAGCAAATTTGTTTCATTACAGTTGTCAGAAGTTCTAAGATAGTAAAAATGCGATTTTCAAGCTTCTTATAAAATATAGACTATGTACTGTATATAACAATATCTTTAATATAAAATTTACAATAGGTCGTTTAAGAAACCAAATGAAAAATGCTTAATTCTGGAATTTTTAAGAGTCGTTAAGAGTTGTTAATAAAACTAAGAATAAGTAATATACCATTAAAGAGAATTCCAGTTTTGTTCAGCAGCATATTTAGATACAAAAGCCCTTTATCAATTAACTCACTAAAAAGTGGGAAAGGCTCAGGTATTTAATATAAATATACAAAATATTGACCTTCAATAAGTCGTGAATAATTGTGTTTGATTTTTAAATACATATATGTTACGTTCTACATGTTAATCAAATAGAGGAAAGACCTAGTCGGCATCTCGATAAAATTCAATTAAATTTATGAGTTTCTGGTTGCTGTCGAATTTATATTTTACAAATATGATTAAAAAGTATCTTCAAAACTTCATCAAACCTAATTCATTTATTTTTAATTTATTTATTAATCAGTTATTTCTATTACCAATGTTTCCTGCAACATTCTTAGATGACGCTTCGCATAAATAAATTTAACCTGTATTTCCAATTACTTATCAAAAATATAGACAAATTTTCGTCAGAGTTATTGAATAAACTCATAATTAGTTAAAAGAATGTCTTCAAACTTGCCTACTTCCACATTTTTAATAAGCGCCTAATTTTATTTGTAATGATAATCATAAAAAGAAGATGAGTATGTTCTGGGGAAATCTGTGAAACTTATGGGGTAGCCCATTCATCAATTTATGTTCCTTTCAAATGCTGCTAACATAGTGTCAGTTCATAAGAATGGTACTTAAGTATCTAAATTATTCCTAAAGTTCAAAGATATTCTTTATTACAAAATGTATTAATCTTATTAATCGGAGTCCAATAAGTTAAATCATTATAATAATTAATAAAATGGACCACCAAACACACACTAAAATAAACTTATCAGTTTTAGTTTAATAGTATGTTAACTTAAGTTTAAAACAATATTTTTCGAAAAAGTTCAAAATATTCAAGTTCAAGAGAGCAAAATAAAAAAAACAATATTGACACAAATTTATATAAAAATAGGTTATCAAACGATGTTTGTTAGAAAAATATACAATGCAAATTTAAAACATCGTATTTTGATGAAAAAATTAAACAATAAAATAAAATAAAAACCCATTTGAAGCATGAATTCTGTATCTAAAATTCATAAATGTTTTGGTTGTTTAACAAGAATAAATAAATTCTATAGAAAAAATTATTGCCACTGTGATTTAACAATAAAACCCGAATATGATCGGACAAACAAAATGCCATAGTTTTATTTTTATACTTCGCATGAGTCTTTCAATCCTCTGATCCATTCTATCAGAAAAACATGATTCACAAAGGGTTCCAATACATGATTTGATAAACAGAAAAATACTGAAAAAAACTTTCCCAAAAGATATTAAAGTATTAGTACAATAAATAAATAGAAATAGTCTCTTCCCAATTCTATCCTAAATTCTTAAAAGAATGCTACCACACATCCAATATCCATCGTATATTATTACCTTCCCACCAATTTGACTTGAATAAGTACGCAAATTAATCAAAATAATCTAACAGGTAAACATTACTTTTTATTGGCATAATAAAACGAACTTTGGCCAAGTTATAACATTGACGCCTGTTTTATTACCTTAAATGTGCATTTCTACGTCCATAATATGTCCTACTCAAATTATCTTACTGATAGGATGCCCCAAATAAAATATCGGGAAAAGCATACTCAACTTTGTCCTATTCAATTTGGGCTACTGTAAGTCCTCGCTCTAGAATACATCAGATATACATATAATACATCTGCCCAAATATAAACAACAACAACAACTACTTAGACCGATATTAAATCATAGCTTCTAAACAATTGCTTCTAAAATATTTTACTTTATAAACCGTAATAAAACTAATCCGGACATATGGCATACCTCTTTGAAACTCATCCAAAAACTCTAAATTTACATACTTAAAGAAAACTTCTAGAAAATTGTAATTATTGCTTATAAAGCTCTATAATTATTTACAATAAGTCACAATAACTAATGTTGAAAAGAAGAACATTAAGGATGTCATTTACTTTAACCTACTACCACACTCAGTATCTTTAAAAACGATATTGAAATTCGAGTTAAAATAATATTTATTTCAACAGGATGACATGTAGCTCAGCAGTAGACTCAGAAATTTCTAATAGTTAAGCAGGATTATAAAGTAGTGTTTACTCTAATGTCACTGTATGGGAATATTTTAGGAACGTGGTAAACGCTGAGAAAATATAATAAGTATCAAAATCAATTATATAGATATTATAACTATCAATATATACCATAGGAAGAGACTGACTACCATTTGAACGCACAGCGTTTTGGAAATGTGCCGTTGTCCGACACAAAGCAACTAGACGAGAGAAGTGATAAATCTGTATCAACTGATTAGCCTTGGTAAATAATTATCTTCGTCTATCTGGGGCGAGCTTGGTCGGCTGCCTAAAGCGCTACGGAGTAAGGAGGATAAGCTTTAACCGAACTTTGTGGACATTGTGCAATATCTTAATAGTTATTTGCGATTATATTCAAAAAGGCTAACGTCCCAAAAAACGCGGTCATAGCTTCTCATGAGCCGTAGCGTCTTCAGAGGTCGAGCAATTTCCTCCTAGATAAACGCGGGTGCTTGTCAGGGGTGACAATTGATGCGGCTTCACCACTCTGCTTATTTGGTTGCTTTGAGCAAAGTACGACACTTTCACAAAAGGATGTATATACGCGTGTATACCTGATACTAGGTCGCATATTAAAATATATTAGATATCTAAAAATTCCAAAAGTATTAATAAATCCCAGTGGATTTGTTATATTAACATAATCGAGGAATGTAATATTTACTCTCCGAAACTGACCGTTAATGGCAATAATTTTTTTTCTACATTCAGCTGCTTTCGGGTGCTCAAAATTAACTCTGTATGATGTTTCTATGCCGTTCTTTCATATGTATGCATTGTTCGAAGCTCAAAAGCTGTATAAAAGCTGAGCAATACGTTAAACTTACCCCCTTCACAATTCGTTTTGAGCTGTTCTGTGGGTGAGAAGATGAAAATATGGAAATAAAGTTAATTAAGCAAGGAAGTTTAATCCTTGACGATCATTCATTTCTCCCGCTCCTCCCCTTGGTAGTGTAATAATCTCAAGCCGCCCTATTATACTAGACCTGATATAAAGTGCAAATTCAACAGTTATTTGATATTTTCCATAAACACAAGTTAAATTTTCTATTTCTCGTACTGTAAATTTCGTGTTAAGTCTATACGTTCTCTTACAGATATTCTGCGCACTTTAGTACAAACAGCCAATCATTCTACAAGCTGACCATAATTTTGCTCATAAAAATCTACTAGAAAAATAAATAGTTAAAAAGGTAAAGGCAGCATTCCTTCCTGTTTGAATAAAATAAAAATAAAATTTGAATAATCCGCTCAGCATTCTCCACTTTTCATTTTTAAGGGCCGCTCGGGCCGCTTATCCCCAAATGTTAATGCAGATTAGCCCAAATCACCGCCAGCAACGGAACAAACATCGTAGCTTGCCCGCCCCCGGATAACGCGTTTGCGAGCCGCAACCGATTTGGGCCGGAGGCTTTTTGCCACAATCTGCAAAATTTATTCGAGAGCATCCGTAAGCCCTGTCCCGGCGACCGCGCTGCCGCATTGGGCCGCAATGCATGCGATACAGCCGCCCGCCGCGCTGAATAGTCAATAATGCAGCGAGTACTTTTGGATTGCAGCCAAAGCCGGCATCCGTTCCTTTCGCGCAAATAAAAGGAAGAAGGAAGCCTTGAACTGGAAGTGCCCGACTGTTGCCTCCGCACAATGCCGGCGAGAGGCGTGAAAGAGGCCGCTCTTTGTTTTTGCGGAGAATGGCCGCTCGACGTGAAAAGAATAAGGCGACAATTTCACAAAGCGCAGTGAACAGCTGCAATTATGAGCAAATTGTTGGGTAACTATTAAAATAAGAAACTTAACAGATATTTTCATAGTTACTAATTTGTGGAATTCGCAAAGTAAAATAAAATGCTCATACGTCTATCAACAGAACTTGTAGTACATAGTAATCCTTATTACTTAGCAGGGCGACATAGAACAATTTTCCACACATATCTTCGAATAGTGATTTAAACCTTACTAAGAGAGCTTTCGAAAACAACAACATTGTTTTAGTTATCAAATCCATTCTTACTAAAAAAACACCTTCCGTTTAAAACTCTCTCTCATTATCCCTCTTCCCCCCTCTCTCCCCTCCTCTCACCCTATCTCTCTTTCTTCTCTCCGTCTCCTCTGCCTCCCTCCTCTCCCTCTCTCTCTGCCCCCCTCCTCTCCATCTGTCTCTGCTTCCCTCCTCTCCCTCTCTCTCTGCCCCCCTTTTCTCCTTCTCTCTCTGCCTCCCTCCTCTTCTTCTATCACTGCGCGTGCCTGCTTTCCTCCTCTCTGTGTATGCCTCCTTCACCCCTCTGTTTGCTTCCTTCACCCCTATCTATGTCTCCTCGTCTCTCTCTGCCTCCCTCCCCTTCCCTACCTCTATAGCCCTCTCTAGACTTCCCCATCCCCCCTCTTTTTCTTTCCGCTTCCCACTCTCTACGTTCTCTTGTTTTTCACCTAGTTTTATTAATTCTGATATTTTATATTTTCACCAGCTTGTTCCATTTTTTGAACTATCAATAGCTACCTATTTTTGCTTATTTTTCTATTATTTTATAATTTTCTCTATTATTCGTCCGGTGTACATTTCTTATTTTTTTAGTTCGCTAATCTATTTCCCTTGGCAGTTTATTGCCCTAAAAATTTTTTCATAATGTTTCCTCCAACTATTTCTTTACTTGTGATATATATATATATATATATATATATATATATATATATATATATATATATATATATATATGTGGTCACTACTATTGTATGTATTAACAGTTTATGGTCCGTATTTAACTCTTCCGCTGTATTCTCTTACATTTTTTACATTCTTTTAATATGACCTACCCCCTTTTTTTGTATATTTATGTATATCTTTGTGAACAAATACTGAATTTCCTATCACCATCTAATTTTCTATGCATATTTTTATTATTTTTCTTCCGTTATTGTTTATAGTTTTCTCCTCACCATATCGTCTATTTAGTTTTTATTGTTTCTTCCCGTTTTTCCTGTTTATTTCCCCTGTTTCCTGGAGTCTTCAAAAAATCTTTATTTTTATCTACAGAAGTGTCTAGTTGGTTTGTACCACACGCATTATTCCTGATAATGCTAAATACATTCTCATTATTCTCGAATTTATTGCTTCAGCAGTCCTTTCTATTTTTCTGCTTATTATTCCTACTTTTTCTTTTGCTTTGTTCCTGAATATTTCATTGTATATTCCTTATGTAATAGTTTTTTGTATATGCCTTTTGTTTTTATTTCACTTATCTTCAGTATTTGCATCACATCCGATTATGTCTTCTATTATTTCATGTTATTCGCGATTTAGTGCCTTTATGTTCCTTGTTGCTATTTCAATTCCTATATTATTGCCTGTCTCTGCTTCATTTTTGAGAATTCACACTTAATCGTTGTCCTGCCCATTGCTTTCGTCGTCATAGTATCATCTTCCTTATTTAATGTTATTATTATTCCTTATTTAATGCCTATGTTTACTTTATCTACTTCCCGCTAATTAGCAGTCCAATTATACCTTTTCCTTTCCATGTATATCTTTTTGTACGACACCTTGTTGTATTTCTGCAAATCTATTTGTATTCCCTTATTTTCTTTATATAACGGTTTCGTATTTTTATCTCAACTTCCAGTTTAGCATTCATGAATTGCTATAATAATTTAGTTAATTACCCCTCTTTTATTTTCAGACCCTTTACTACTATATTATTTCTGTGTCTATCTTGCTTTTCTAGTTTGATTTCTCTCTTTAAGTATTTCTTTTAAATGTCGTATTTCCTCAGTTAAACTATTTTTCATGTCTTGCATCATCTGATTCAATTCCTCCTTTTCGTTTCCTCCTGTTTCCTATTTGTCCTTGTACTTAAATTATGATAATCTGATTGCTTTCTTGTTACTTCTAAACACTTCTGTGTATTTACTTTCCCAACGCTCATTCGCTGCCTTTTTATCATTTTGACTGTCTTTCTTATAATTCGTTAATATTGATTTTTAATAATTTCCTAAAACTTCCCTTTCTGCTACGCTATAGATAGAACAGTTCCTTTCCAAACGAATCGGTAATTATGTTGTCCACGGGCGTTTGTCGTAGCGGCAATATTTCTTCTGTACCTCAATCTACGTGGATTTTTAATTACATCGAACACATTTTATTCGTTTTACTTTGGTTACTTTTTACAGTAAAACGCATTAACCTTGATGGATATTCCGAGCATAAAACAAGAAGTATATTAAATATCTTTATCTATACCTGAACTATACCTGAACTATTTCAGGTATTTACGTTTTTAAATAAAAAAAATATATACACAGATGATTGGAAAATAATAATTTGTGAGCCAGAATTCGATTGTCAAATCGTCCAAATCATTCAATTCATTGTAATAAATGTTTTGGTAGTTTCCTAGTTTTCAATGCATATTTGTATTTTCGCCATTACATTACTCATAGATGAATATATTTTTTATTACACAAATATATTTTTTTGTTATTATTATCCAGGCGCAGACTCTAACTTCGACTCGAAATTTAACTTAACGGTTAACTGATATTGTTGTAGTTGTAGTGTACAGCGGAGCGAGTCGGATCGTTGTCTTATGTAAACGGCCACACACAAAACACTGCCTTTTAAAACTTAAAACAATCCTAGAACAATTTTATGCGTGACCATTATATTAAAGAAGAGAACTAGGTTATTTACGGAATGACACATTACACACGCCTTCCCTTTCATTGGGTTTAAATGAATGCAATGTTTTTGAGTTTGTTCTTCCACAGTATGTTTTTCGTCATGGCAAAACAGCCGTGCAACTTCGTGTAATGTTAAAAATAAAAAAGATATAATTTTAAATCTCAGCACACCTTAACATTACAGTGATACATTAAAATTAGAATTGGAGTCGTTGTCGAATTGTTGCATTATGAAAATGACGTGTTCTGATCATAGCCTCGTGTGATGTTCCATTCTACGTTTTCTTTATGTCGAGAAAAGCGATCTACAGCTGTCATCTTCGCAAAGATAACCCTAGAAATAAATTAACAATGTGTGTAGTTAACTATGTCACAGATCTTTAGTGCCATGGCACTATAGAACAAGTACATACGGTAACTATAAAAATAAATCACGGCCAACATTTAGAAAGATACTGCTCGTCTGTATTCCTTGATATGTCAGGCTTTCGAAAAAATATGTCACACAGGTCTGTTATATAAGATCAAGATAGTTTTACCACCAGAATACTATGAATTGGTGCTTAAGACATAGTTAATCGAAATTTAGTCGATACAAGCTGGAGTTCCCCAAGGCAGCATACTGGAACTTGTCATATCTGCGTTATATGGCTGACTTACCAACAACACCACAAATGTTAGTACCAATATATGCAGACGATATTGCAGGTCTAGCGTCATATCAAAATCCGCGAACAACATCAACAATCTTACAAAATCGAAGACATCAATAAAACAAAATCGGTTCAAGTAAGCTTCACCTTAAGAAATAAAACTTGTACATCAGTATTGCCAAACAATACACAAATCCCACAACTGAACAACGCTAAATATCTAGGGATTCACTTGGATAGACGATTAACCTAACGGATACATAAAAAGAGACTTCAGCTTGGACTGAAACTTCGTCAAATGTTCTGGTTAGTAGGCAGGAAGACCCGGTTATCCCTGGAAACAAAGTTCTACAAATCCATCATAAAACCAGTCTAGGCGTATGGAATTCAGCTTTGGGGAGCTGCAAGCAATTCAATTCTGAAAATTTTGCAAATATACTAAAACAAAGTCCTCCGTATGATGGCGCATACGTTCCAAATTCATTCACCAAGGTATTCTCCTACCTACAATCAAGCAAGAAATTACTAGTGCAAGTGCAAAATATCAAGTCAAATTTAGTGCTCACCTAGCAGACGAACAATATGACAAAAGACTTAAAATACATGATACGTTAGATTTAGTTAATAGATTTACCTAAGATTTATTAACTTTCGACAGCGGAACGCTATAGGCGAAAGTTAATGAATTTAACATGGTGTCTGTCTGTCTGTCTGGAGACACGATAACTTCCGTTGTAATCATCAGATTCACTTAAAACTTGGCATACATATACCTTAGGTCAACACCTTCTTCGATATTGAATTTCAGCCAACTCGGCCAAAGGTCAAGGGGTCAACGGTGAGGTCAAACTTTTTTCCATCACATATATCATTTAATTTTTGAAATCGGTCAAAGGTCACGAGATCACGACAAGGTCAACAGAATTTTTCAGGATTCGACAGGATTTATAATACCCCATTCGAAAGAAGACGTCATAATCAACATTATTCAGCTATTAATTTCTTTAATTCAGTCAAAGGTCATGAAGTCACGACTTGGTCATAATGATTTTTCAAGATAAGAAAGGGCTTATGACATCTCAGTCAAAAGTAAACATCGCAAACAACATTATTCTGCTATTATTTTTTTAAATCGGGCAATGGTCATGACATCACAACAAGGTCAACATTTTTTCTTCATAATTTGACATAGCTTGATACTTCATCTGAAAGCAGACTCCACAAGTAACATTGGTTACGTTGCTTTCCTTTTTTCCGTGCATGATCATTCAATGCACACATGACGTTTGTCTCACGTTACCCCACCCTTTTGTTTGCTATGCAAAGAAGTGGAGGAATGAACCAAACCTGCACAGCTCAACACAAAGAAACAGGTTTGTGCATGTTTTGTTTACTTTCAGTACATTATTTAGCTTTAAGCAAAACTGACGCATTTCTGTTGCGCTGCACTGACGTATTTTTACTTAAAAGTGTAACTTACTTTTACAACATTAATTGAGAGAATTCATCTTTTTCTATTCCTGATAAATTTTAATTGTAATTACTGCGTAATTATTTTTTTATTCAAGTGTTTAATGAAAATAATAGATTATTTTAACACGTAAAACATGTCGTCATGTTTGTTTAACTGAGTGCTAGTGAAGACAGTTAAACATAACCAAGAGTTTAGTACAAGGCAACCATCACGAGTCGACTGCCACTTTATCACACGTGTCGCAGTTACATTGTCACTGAAAATAATTTTCCTACTGTTAGTGTGTTAAATAAATTTATAAAGGTAAGTTAATAAAATTATGGATTTACGCGTACCTAAACACGTCGGCGTGTTTCAAAGACAATTAATTTAAAGCATGCTTTTAATATTTATATTTACACTTTCTGTTTAAAAAGGTTACAACAATGCCACGTACCAAAAAACAAAGCCCAGCTGTAAGACAGGCAAAAAAGGGTGAAGCAAAAGACAGACTGAGACAAGATGAGGACTACCAAGCTGCAGAACGTGAAAAAAACCGTGTAGTAAAGCAGAATCAACGGATGGATAAAGAGTTTTGAGAGCAAGAACGAGAAGTACAGATCGTGTGTCTAAGAAGAAACGAAGGGTCGATGAAGAGGTCAGAGATCATGATCGAGATATAAATCGAGCCACAATGCAGCAACGACGGATGGATGAAGAGTTTCGAGATCAAAAACGAGAGGAAGAGCGTGCGTCAAAGCAAAATCGAAAGATGTATGAAGAAGTTCGGGATCGTGACCGAGAGGTCGACAGTGCGTCAAAGCAGAAGCGACGGATGGATGATGGATGGATGAGCGATGCAGAGTATCACGAGTTCCAGCGAAAATATAAGCTCGGAGCGAACCCATGAAACACCAGAGTTTTGACATCAGCGAGTTCTCAGAACATCATAAGTTTTTGAGTACACGTTTATGAAGGGATAATAAGTTTCTTCGCAAAAACTGTCGCAACGAAGTCATGAAACACCAGAGTTCCAACATCAGCGGGTTCTCAGAACTTCATAACTTTTTGTGTACGCGTTTATGAAGGCATAGTAAGGCTCTTCGCAAAAAATCTCGGAGCGAATCCATGAAACACCAGAGTTTTGTACATGCGTTTATTTCACCTCTCGCTAATTCGCAACACCGCTGTCGAAACTTTCATTTATTGTTTTACACCATTCTCGTTTTAGTTCCATTACTTAGATATTGTCAATTTTAGGTATATGCTAGACTTAGTCCCATCATTACCAGCATCCTTATACCATGTATTACATCTATCAACTAATTTACTGAATGTTACTGTACAATAACAGATTGTAAATAATTCAAAAAAATATATACAAAAAAGATCTTTAGTATATAATTTCACAATATTAAACATATTTAGATGCCTTTTCCAAAATGAAACGCAAATTTCGTGAGCACTAATTTATGTTTGCAACTTCTAACTGTTGATTTTCCAAGTAAGATCTAGTAGTTTCGTTAATGGAAAATTAAATGATGGTCGAATTAGACAGTAGATATCTTCTAATTATTCTTGACATTGGCCTTTAGGCTGTTGTGACTTATTTGTCTGTTTTTATTGTTATTTAATAGTTTCATGGTAAAAGTGATCCAACTATTTTTTACACGGTAGAGGAGTTCTATTAAACTGTTTTCCCCACTTGTTCCGCAGCTTTCCCCAAAAATGTTGTTAGGTTGGACAGATCATACGAACAATTTGATCAAACAATTTTACAAGAGTTTGAGTGTATTAATAACCGGAAATTGCAGAAGCTAAACAATAATTTTTAAGCTTTCCTCTGCATATTTTTTCTTCGCTATTTTTATTGTATTTTTTGTTCTGTTGTAAAACAAATGTTTCCTATTTTTATTTTACATATTGATCCAAAATTCTCTTGTAACCTTCCATTCTTTCTATTCTAGAGATATTTTGTATAGCAGTGCCCCCAAGATAACCTTATATCAGGGGTCAGTACCCAACACTAAGTGTAACCAAGGGAATTGTGCACTGATCTGACCTCTGTTCTCCAGTTAAATTCCGTATAAAACACAGTTCTTGAACTGAAGACTTCAATTTGAATTCGTCGGTCCACAGAATATTGTTCCAATCATTTATTGTTAAAATTTTGTTGTTTGTCCATTCAAGCCCTCCCCTTTTATTTATTAGACATCCTTTCATGTAATTATGTCTCATTTAATCTTTTTGACAATTGACACTAAATATTGGTTTAGGTTGTGATTTTTCGATCTTCTGTATTTGTTTTCGCAAATTGTTATACTTTTTCACAATAATACATCTTGTCTTGTTACAAATTTTAAATTTATTAAAATTTAACGTTTTTTGTACTAATTTAGAAAATGTGATTATAATGCACTTAATTCAACTCAAGATTATGAATTTTGTTAAAAGCTAAATTAATCTTAACGTTGTCAAATATGAATAATTCTGATATGCTTTCCCTAATGCCTAATTTTCAATAACACACGGCTTGCCTGGAAAATCTCACAAAAATTTCAAATTTCTCTTATTTCCTTAATAGTATCGAATATATAAGGAGCGATAAAAAAGTTTCCTTTCGAAGTCCGTATAGTCCAGAATCGATATGCCAATCAGACATATTCGCCGTGAGCATTGAGGCAATCATCTCACCGACACACCATGTTGAAGATTCCCGTTTAGTAAAACACAGTGTTCCGCTGCATGAAGAAGTCCGTAACTGCACATCTACATCCGACAGGAATCATCCATCCTTCAAGGCCTTTCTTAAGGGTTCAAACGTGTGATAATCGCATAGAGAAAGATCAAGACTGTAAGGCGGGTGCTCGGGTGTCTCCCACTTGAGTTGCTGCTTTACGATATTTGCGGTATGGGGACGTGCGTTATCAGTTTCCCAGACGTTACGCCTTAATTGCACGCCGTAATTTCTACAGCATTTCGCAGTACCGTACCCCACTGATGGAGACACCAGGATCCTTGAAATCAATAAGCAATGGGCCTAGGTAATCAAAAAACAGGGTGAGCATCACCTTTCCAGCAGATGAACGACACCACTACATCGTCGACGCTTTCGACTCCGGTTCTCAGTGGTGACACCAGCTTTCGTCTCCTGCAACGATGCGCTCAAGAAATATATTGCCTTCAACATTGAAACGCATCAGGTGCTTCAGGCAAACAGCCATCCGGTTTGCTTTTGTTTGGCATTCAACGCCCGAGGTATCCACTGGCTGCAGATATTACGGTATCCATTCTGAACAGAAAATGGACAAAGACAGCTGACATAAAATGTGACGTGGCTGAGCTATGAAAATACTTTTGGTTGCCTATCTTCAGGATCGTTTTGTATATCTTACTTTCGTAAGCTCGCCGCACCGACTTATCCCACTATTATCATCTGTAAATAAATTGTTCCACGTTCCCATCTTGCAAAAATTTGAGAGAAAGCGAGTGACAAATATTCAGCCTAGGACGCCAAAAATACTTTTTTGCGTGCAACCCTTCGTATTATACATTATTCAGAAGAATAAAACTATAGTTAAACCATATGCCAACCAAACATTTTACTCCCAGTAAAATAATTATTGTTCAGCAATTATAATCATAGCTTATATTTACTGGATAACGTCTTATTTATTTCAAAATAATACTCTCTATATTATTTGTTTTTGTGTGTTGTAAATATTGTATTAAATGCGTAGATATACTTATTGTCGTTTGTTTAGCTGTTATTACTACCGTAAATCACTGGAAATCGTTGAACCGTCATTTCGCTAAATAATCAATAACCATAACCTAAATAATACCAAACATGCGATGGCATTAACAGTAGAGCTTTGACAAATGGGGCAATTTCGGATGTTGAAATGACTCGACTAGAATAAAACGGGATTTATCAGCTGCACTAGGTTTATGTTAAATTATTTTTAGAAAAGCGATACTGATGTTTCAGTGTGACCTAGAAAAGTTTTTAAGACTAATTAAATAAGTGTAAAAATTTTAGTTATGCGCTGTACTATTACTCCTGCTACTACCACAACTGTTGTATATACAAATATTTAACAAATTTATATTTATTATTACCATATTTATATTTATTGTGTTAGTAAAATTAATTTAGATCTGCACTTTGAAGATTTTCTAAAAGAAAAAATGTTGGACTAAAATAAAAGTATATTAATTTAGAGGTACTACAACTTAAATATCAGTTGAATTAATTTTTTCATACTATCAAGGTGAAAGGCTGTATCTAACCAAAACCAGCTATTTTTTCTATTTAACGGCAAGAGAAATTGAATTATTTTATCTATTAACTGCTCTTATTATATCCTAATTTATCTCGAATGACATTATATGCAAATTTTGTTACTAGTAATTGTCTGATCAAAAATAACTCAGAATTTAAATGTCTCATCAAAGAAGAGCGCCATTCAAAATGTTTAATCCAGCAAAAGACAACAATATATATCCGCAATCAGTGTGCAGCTAAAAAGCAAATAAAAATGTCGCACACTTAATACCTCTGCTGTGTTCGTTGCAAGCAATAAATTCCAAATGCTACGGAAGTTACCACAACTAGTGAGTGACACAAGCTCTCTACAGTTCTCCAACGACGATGTTAAGGAATAGTGATGGTAATTTGTGTATATAAAATTATATAAAAGCAGAAAATATGAGATTCTACTAATATAATAAACGCTCTATAGGTAAGGAATGAAAAGAAGCTTTATAACTGCAATATTCTTAAAATACTGTCCAACTTTTGAAAGAATATTTACAGAATTTTTCATGATTAATTTTTAAGCAATAATTTTAGTAAGCTTTATCCTTACGGAATTTCACTTAATTAAAATAACCAACTACCTCATGCTAAAGTATATTTAATTTTAACGTCAGCTTATTTGATCAGTAATATGTTTCTTTTGTCATGCAGATTTCAGCATAAAACAGCATAAACATTATAACGTGAAAACGATCACGGTAATTGTTTATGTGCAATTATTCTGCAGTCAATTATACGACATGCCAATCAAAAAGATATTCAAACAAAAATGTAAATAAGAAAAAATAATATTAGATATACGTTATACCATCTACGTCAACAATGTTGTTATTTGCACAGACACTTTAACATGGCATGTTAAAAAATAATAAATACTCCATCTCTTACTAGGCTAGGTGCCATAATGTGATCGGCGATGGGCAAATGGCGATAATACCGAGTTATAAAGTTTTTAACAAAAATAATGCGATTGGCAACACTGTACATAAACCGACAACAGTTAATATAACCCCTGTCGTAAGCTCAGTACAAGTTTTGAACTTGTGACAGATCTTTTTTTTAAAGAGTTGTTTTAAGAGCGCCTAAAATGTAATCGAGCTTATGAGGTGCTACAAATAAAGGGTCTTTCATTAAGCGCTTCCTATCTTTAAATTTAAATAAGACAAAGTGTGTGTGAGATATCATCGAAATTTTTTATTCGTTTGAAAGGCCTATCAATGCCATTATGTGTGGAATATAACATCGTGCAAATGTCCGCCGCGGCTTCGCTGGGTGGTGCGTATCCGAAATGTCCAATTTTCCAAGACTCTGGCGCATAAACCAGGCTGAATTTGACCGATCGCACGGGTTATGTTGGCTTTGAGGGCCACTGTGGTTTGTGGCTTATTCGCATAGACCTGCGACTTAAGAAAACCCCACAAGAAAAGTCTAACGGGGTCAAATCGCACAATGAAGGTGGCCAGTTCACATCACCTCCGTCGTTCGTGCAGAATTTCCAATGTGGTACGAGCTGTGTGGTACGTAGCGCCGCCCTGTTAAAACCACATGCCGTTGGTGTCCATATCATCCAATTTAGGCCAAAAGAAGTTGGTAATAATCGACCTATAGCGCTCGCCGTTGACGGTGATGACCTGGCCAACGTCATTCTCAAAGAAATATGAACCGATGACGCCGCCAGCTCAAAATTCACATCAAACAGTGACTTTTTCGGGATGCATTGGACGCTCTTGGATCTCATGTGGATTGTCCCAAATTCGACAATTTTGTTTGTCGACGTACCCATTCGTCCATAAATGGGTGTTGGTTGATTGTTTACTGAACCAGTGGACTCAAATTTATCCACCACACTGCGAATAGTCCTCTCGGTAGGGCGATTATGGTGACCCTTTAGAAACAAAGACTCTACGGTATGTAGCTGCTAAGTGAACTACTTTGAAGTAGTTAACCTCGATTTGTAAAAAGAATAAGATTCAGGGTTAAAATCAGTTTGCACGTTGTTGTTGAAGCTAATTTCCATGGTGTACAGACTGAATATAAGTGATTCAAAATTCTTGGCACTATTTAGAATGTAGAATAAACAAAAAAGTTTATATAAACATATGTTTTACATTAATTTACTACCGCGATATTAAATGTGAAAGATATTTATTTAACAATAAAACATTCAGAGTAACTGTTCAAAGTGCTCTCCGTTTTGTTGAATGCAGCATTCAGCACGACGAATCCATGCTTCTTTGGCAGGTCTTATAGCATCAAGAAGACCCTTAATATTTGCTACAGCTTGCGATTCTTTAGCTCTTCTTGTATGGCACTAGACATAGAATAAGCCATAGACATCATCCAGCTCCACACAAAATAATCCAACGGCGTTGGATCAGGAGATCGTGGTGGCCATATGCTGATTACCATATGCTTTGTCTAAATAATCAGTAACAATATGAGAAAAGTGAGCAAAAGCACCGTCATGCGTAAACCACATCCCCTGCCTATTGGCAAACGAAAAGTCTTTTAGAAAGTCATACAGATTATTTTCCCAAAAAATGCAAGTAAGACATTCCTGAAAGCCCTGTTGGTAAAAAGAAAGGGCCGATGAGGTTATCGCCAAGAAGACTACATCAGATATTTAATGAAAAGGTATGTTTGGTAATGCGTAATAGCAGTTGTGTGGGTCTTCTTTGTTCCAAGTATGAGTATTTCGAAAATTAGTAATCCCATTTCTGGTAAAGCAAGATTCATTGGTAACCAGCAAGTAGCTCAGGAAGTTAAGATCTCGTATGCATTGTCGAATTGACCATTGACAGAAATATCTGTGCTTGTTATAATCTTCTGATAAGAAATCTTGCATACGCGTAACGTAAAATGGATACAATTGTTGTTCGCGCAATGTTCGCCATACGCTTATACATAAAATATAGAAATATAAAAATATAGAAATGATATCCTTCTAGTGGGAAATGTTGCATGATATCTTCGAACAGCAGCAGCGCCATTTTTATACCCTAAATTAAAAGCATGTGTAATTGTTCTGCAAAAGTAACACATTTGTGGTGTCTCCTATGATAATAAAAACTTGAAGAGTTTTCAAAAATTTTAACTCACACGAAAACGCACCGAACTAGTAAAACATGCCACTTACTGAACCAGTATTTGATACTAATCAACACATTTAATAACAGATGTTTAATCACCTGTAAAACAAATAAACGGTATACAATTGTTATCTTATCTACGGTTATTTAATTAACTTCAAGACTTTTAGATATTTATCTTTCACTTTCAATATCTCGGTAATAAATTAATTTGAAACATATATTTATACGAACTTTTTGTGCTGAAGAACACATCCTTAAAATAGTGCTGTGCAATTCAAAAAACTGTATAGGGACAACATAAAAAAATGTTTGTCGTAGTGCAAACGACAGTTATAATGTTCTAGTTGCGACGTACAGAATTGAATACTTTAGGCTGAAATCCGCTCTGCTTTAATATTACAATAGAATTCTGTAAACGAGTGTAAAAATACTGTATTCATTAACAAAAAAATATTTTATTACTAAAAATTATAATCCGCAAAATAATAAAATCGATATTAATTTATTTGAGAAAGTGATTGGTTGGAATATTTGTACAGTTTGTTCAATAATAAAGTGACCACTTGAAATTTTTTACTTCATTAAAATATACATTATGAGCTATTGCCTAATTACCTAACATTTGGTCCAGTCACCCCCTTTTCTCCATACTTTCGGTGAGATTTTCTACATAATAATTTAGCAAAGATCGTTATATTTTTTAAGCTAAAATAACAGTTTGTGTACACTAACTTTCCTTTAACCTTTATTTTCATGTACGACCACATATTTTCAAGAGGATTAACCACTGGAGACATTGCCGGACATTATTTTGTTGTTTCTATGCAATGCACAGTTTATTGCGATGTTTAGAGTCTTGTAGCATCCAACTTGTCTGCTAGAACCAAAAAAAAATTACAATAGGCTTCAGCAGGCGTTTTGGTAGATAGTGCATATTTTTTTCTGCGTTTAAAGAAAGAGGAAACAAAAACCTCGTTTAGAGAAGTACAAATTTTGTCAGAAAAGTATCGGGAATAATTCAATAAAAACAAAAGTGTTGCAGCTAATTGTTTATTTCTTTAATATTCAACAAAATAGTTTCCTCCTGCATCTTGCCTTAAAGGCTTCCCGGAATGCGGAAACTGAAATGCTATTTATATACCAAAAACGGTTTATTTTCGGGCTGAGTTTGCATTTTGGGAACAGAAAGAAGTCGGACAGGACCAAGTCCAGGCTGTACGGTGATTAGGACACGATTGTCACGTTGTGCTTAACCAAAAATTCCCTCACAAGCAACGACGTGTGTTGGTGAATTTTTTTTCGGACGGGGACGACATTTTGGTAAATTCAACTCCCGTGCTATCACTACGGCTCGTCAACGACCATCCTTTGCGTTTTTTGTCTTCTCGGCTTCTCTTCCTCGCGAAACATCTTGTGCCATTCAAAATACTCGTTTTTGGCTTGGCTTCCTTTCCATAGGTTTCCTTATCAGATTCAAATTCTCAATGTCGGATGTTTTGAGTTTTACCGCATAACGTTGCTCTAACGTATGCTGCATGTCAAGTCCGTGACGTCACCAAAACATGGTTTGCGACAAGTGCGATCCTCACTCTCTCAAGGCTCGGAGACAACTAAACTTTATCTAAGAACTCCCCAATATCCATTCCACCGAAAACCACGTCCCTCTAGCCCTTCTGGTTATCTAGAAAAATTATTCCCGATACTTTTCGGAAAAACTATGTATTCTCAAACATGCACTTTTACAGGGTGTATTACTGTGTGCTAAAAAAATCCTATTACACTTCTCTAACCGCTGTTGTGGTAAGGAAAAATATTCCTAGAAAAAAGACTTGTCTATAAAAATAACATTATCCCAGTTACAACCCAAATTTCCCTTTGCCCATGCTACTCTGAAAATAGAGGTTTCTTCAAATTCGATCGAAAGAGTTTTTTAGACAGGTAACTTTAAATCGTATTTACAGAAAACCAAATTCCTTTATTGCAGTTTCATTTGGGCATGGTGCAGAGAAATACTTGGATTGTCTTTGAAGCACGCGAGAGCACTTTGTCGTTTTTCAAGGTTATGACGCGTTTACATTCCCAATCTCCAAATATAGCTTTACCCACTTTTTAACAAATATCTTCGACTTCTACATATATTTGGCAGCCATTTTTTACGTCAGTTTCAGTCCTTTTGCATGATTCACTAAACATACAACCTCGTATCGCTTCTTAAATATTGCATTCATTGTAAAGATAACGATTTCATTGACATCAACACGATGTGTCGACAAACTATGTAGAGAGCAAAAGAACACGAAATAAAGATTCAAACGAATTAACATAGATGACGTTGCGGTGCCTCTTTACCAAACGACAACGGTCACCTTCTTGTCATACATATTAACATACATTTTCCATTATAATTTGTCTATCAAAGAAAATAGAAATAAAGTTAAAATACTGGCCTGCATTATTTTAAACGAACTATCTTATATTGAAGCTAAACACTTATTTAATACAAACCGCTAACTTAACAGTAGCAACAACCAAAATCCTTATTCGTCCGAAAAATTTTACCGGCAGATCGGTTGCGTTCTGGTAGGTTTATCTTTCGAATTCCTCTCGGCGTACAAAGCCCCCATTTAATAAAACCTAATTAAAACTTCGAAAGTTGCTCGCTTAAATAAGTTACTCTCCGCGCTGTTTTCCAGCGGTGAGGCGCGTCAACAAGGCCTAAGGCCTCAAGGGGCGCTTTAAAAATATGCATCCGCAGCAGCCCTCGCCAATAAGAAGGAAAATTACATGAAAAAGCAGGGCGAATTTCAAGCACCGCTCGAAATTCGATTAAGTTGCGCTAAGAGGATTATGCCGCTAAATAGAGTTCATCCTAATGAAATTAAGCATTCGAAATCTATGTTAGTGGAAATGGAGAATTTCAGCGGCGGTTAAAGCGCAGAAAACGGCGAAATTGCGCAACTGGCTCGCCAAGCCAAAGCAAACATTTTAATTGATTGAATGTTTATAAATACCCACAATCAATACTTTAATATTTCTTTCGCCACAGGTGATGTAACTAAATAAGCTATTAATAACGAGTGTTTCTGTTAGTAAAGATTTAGCTATAAAACTTCAGCATCTACGGCTTTATTATCTTCTCCTCTTTCTCTTTCACTTTTAGAAAACTGAATAGAAATGTTATATCCCTCGCTTTCACAAATTTCAATAGCAAGTCGTCTGAAAATATATTTTCACATTTTAAGTTATAACTTTTAAGATGTCAAACAATAATGCGTATTCTTTTACAATCACTGAAAGAAAATAATAAAATATATATGACATTAAAAATTTCAAGTAATCCTCTACAAGTGTGAAGAGAAAAAAACCTTTTATAACATGTTTTAATGTAGAAGTCTACCAATCTATATAAATGCAACAATTCTCTCAACCAACAAATATTTAATAAAATTATATGATTAAGTATTTATAGGGCATATTAAAAATATTTTTCTTTTCATCACATTGGTGCACAAGTAGTACAAATTTACCTCATTCTTATACATTTCTGCATCGCCGCATATTAAATAAAAATATATAATGTTGGTGGAGAATAAGTAACAGCTTCGCAAATTTATCACCAATAAACAAAGTACGGGACATTCAAAGTTTCTTAATACAGTTTAAGTAAAATCCCAGGTGGAGAACAATAACTAGTTTTGCACAATTTTAAAGACTAAGAAGATAACTGGTTGTTTCAAAAAGCACCAGATATTCTTGCGGCTTAATTGTATTATCATTAAATATCTTCAACTGCTCTACATGACTCCCCGGTGGCAAGTTATTTAATTTTGTTAAAAATACAACAGTTTACACAAATCTGACTAGAACTATTATTGAAAGAGCAACTGGCATTTTCTTTCTGAACAGATATAGCTAGACCCATTTACACACCAAATTTGAATTTGTTTGTTTACTATATTTCTTTGGATGACAAGAATACGTTAGCCGATGTCATAATTGGAAGAACTAAAAAAACTGGTACGCTAATGGGATGACCAAATCATATTATGTTGCAAAACAAATTCAAGACGGGCATCGAGTCACTTCACGATAGATAAAAAAAAGATTTGGACCTGAACCTTAGCAAATGATCAATTCATAACGTATTATAGAGCGAGACATTTGGTGAGATAGGTCGATAAGAATAGACGTATTTTGAGTGCTTTGTACTAGTGACCTAGATTAAAATGTGATTGAAGAGAATTATTATAACCCAAAGTTAACGAATCAGGAGAGTTCAACATTAAAGCGGAGTTACTCAAAATGGTCAAGCAATGATTCAAGAAAATACATTCAGAAGCTCTATTCTAATATGAACAAAATGTTTTTTAAAAAAGGAACGCTCAAAACTTTAATTAATTTATATTATCCAATTGGACTTAAGAAAGTGTTGTTGAATGCATCATTTTAGTAGTATTTATTAGCTATCAATATTTACCGTGATAAATTAGCCAAATAAACTGACAGCATACTGAGATGTAGGTGTCCTAAATACTTATGCCTTGTATTGTAACCAAAAATAATAGAATAACATAAGTAAAATGTTACTCACCAATGCGATTTGTGAGAATGTAGCACACGTAAATCAAAAAAGTCAACTAGACCAACTTGGAACATCTAGCAGATGGGGAAAACTATTAAAAGTTTTAAAAAACTAAAGAAATGTTTGCACAAAAAAGAAAATAGACAAACAACTAAACATACTATCAGGAATAAATTGTAAAACAAATAAATTTAAAAAAAAATTAAAAATTACGAAACAATGCAAAACTAATAAAAAGAACGAACTAAACGTGATGTAGATTTGTTCTTAGATATAAAAGAGTGCACAATTAAAATCTTCTAAGATATTGTTTAGATTTTGATATTGGTGGTTGTACTGCAAAATTACAAAATTAGCCAAAAAGAAAGAACATAAATTCAATTGGCCAAAAAGAAGGAAAACTAATAAAACTACATCAAGATCTTTGTGAATTTTTCAAAAAATCATCCATTTATTTGGGAAAAAATCATTTGGTCTCCTCTGTTCCTAGAATTAATGTCAGAATTCCAAAAAATCTTACAAAGTTTTTTTAATATTTTAAGAGAGAGGTCATTTAATGTAAATCATGTTCCTTGAATAAATTTTTCTCTAGGAAATTTTATAATAAAAACAATGCTAACTGTGCGTAACTTCGATAGGGTATTTCTTATTTCTTAATTACACCAGTAGGCACATACCGGGTGCTCGATTTTCGAGCCTCACCCTGGGGATCTCCGTTATCTTGAGAGTTACAAGGTTGGTTATTAGAGCAAAGTTGCGTATTTTTATGCTTATCAAGAATCTCGAAATATATTTGATTTATTATTAATAATTTTCGAAATATCGTAAAAATTAAAAAATGTCATTTTCGTTTTTAATCTTTAAATCGAAAACCGGTAAAATTACACGGTTTTAATTCAGACATTCTTCAGACACTTTTTTATAAGGAATCTAAAAATGTCATTACGGTTGCTACCAGCCCTGAAATGTCAGAGATACGATAGTCAACTTTTATTTTTTTCATTATCACCAGGATGAAGTATTTGGTAAATGCAACTCTTGTATGGATGATATTTGTGCTTTTTGAGCACCCTCCATACTTTTGAAGCGGATATTTTTAACTCAGCTTGAATTTCCTTTGTTGAAATTGAAGGATTATTTTGGACCTACGGAGTAAAGAATTAATTATAAAACGTTATTGTAATTATTATGGAGTAAAGATTCTCTATTTTTAAAATTTCTTGTTCTTGTTCGATAGGCCTAGAACCATATTTACGTCTAGGTTTCTCAAATGAACCAAAATCTCTTAAATTTCTATGCAAAAATGAGAAATAGGTTGCATGTGGTTGCCGTCTTTCGTTATCCGGAAAGACGTTGTAGATATGTTTCAGAAGTAATTAGTGAGTTCCGATCTGAAGCATAATAAACTTGCAGCATATCTTGTTTTTCTTCATTTGAAAATCGCATTTTTAATATGAGTAACTCGGTTACAATATGGTTAAAATGCATAATCAAAAGAAACTGTCCAATTTTTAGCCAAACAAAAGAAATTGTTGATTGTGTCTCAAAAGCATCAAATCAATTCCAAAGCCTCCTTTCCCCAGAAAGTTTTGTCATTAATTATAAAATAAAAAAGCAAAATCATGAAGTATGATACATCCTTGTAATCAGAAAAAAAACTGCATGTGAAATTGTAAAATCCAATATGGTGCCCGTAAGAAAAATAAAAGTTGACTATCGTATCTCTGACATTTCAGGGCTGGTAGCAACCGTAATGACATTTTTAGATTCCTTATAAAAAAGTGTGAAGAATGTCTGAATTAAAACCGTGTAATTTTACCGATTTTTGATTTAAAGATTAAAAACGAAAATGACATTTTTTTTTACGCGATATTTCGAAAATTATTAATAATAAATAAAATCTATTTCAAGATTCTTGATAAGCATAAAAATACGCAATTTTTCCCTAATTTAACCAACCCTGCAACTCTTAAGATAATTGAGATCCCCATGGTGAGGCTCCATAATCGAGCACCCGGTATAGGTGCATCTATAAGGTTGCAGCAATTTACATTCAGGATTCTAAAAGACAAATGTAGAACACTTTTTAGGGCGAGGCAACCATCCGCTTGTTATCTTAAAAAAGATTGATTAAAATTCTTCGATATGACTGTTCCAACTATCCAATTATATCGTTATTTAAACAAGTTTTATTTTACAATTCACTAATTCCAAAAAAAGAGATTGCTGATTTTCTGCCACTTCAATCAACTACGATTAGATTGGCTACAGTTTAAAATTTTCACTCACGCAATTTTCAGTTGTGCGTTTTTCGTACTGAGAACCATTTTTCATCCGCCTGTCCTATTTTTTAGCTGGAATTCAAGCATACAAGCCCCGCTACTTTTAATTGCGCTTTAATTTCCGGGGCCGCAAAATGTTCGTTTCCCTTATTTATACCCCAATTCTTCTTTTCTCGACAAGAGTCGTCCATCTTGGGCTTTTTGCGCCATAGTCGGCGATTATTTTAATAATGTTCCATTTAATAGACATTTATTTTTTTCTTTCAATGTTCCTATAAAACGACCATATTTTATTTACACGCTTGAAACTATTTCAAAATCCTTAATTCAACTATGCATAATTAACACAGTGTAGAAAGCATAAATATGTATACGAAGGTTGTCTGATAAAAAATGACTTTACCAGCAAAAATAAATTTTTATAATGTAAAACTTCATTATTACCCACGCGCACATACGTTCGGAGTATTCATATCAAAGTGTAGTTCGAACAAAGCATTTGCCAAATGATTAACAAAATATCAAGTGGAAGTTGGGGTGACTGAATTACCTACCAAAACAGATAAAACGGCTGAAGATACTTAAGAAAAAATTGTTAATAATAATCTCTATTATCTTACGTCATTGTTAAATGATAAACTCGGTTGTTTTAAAAATACCAGGAACCCATGGATGATGGAAACTTGTTAATCGTTTAATACATCAACATGTAAAAATAATAACGTGCAGTTATATTTAGATTTGTCAAACAAAATCTCAAATTTGGAAATTTATAAAGTACACACGAAAAGTAATGAGGTTGATTTTCTTGGTCTGACCAGAAGAATTGAAGAAGGATGTCAGGTAAGCAGTCCAATCAAGCTCATTTACCTTCGAGCCTTTACTTAGTGAGGATCATTTGCAAAGCGTATAATAATTTGAAAGTCGCATCACGGGTCAAAATGAAACACAGTGCTAATCTGCAGCCATGGTACTTGCTATGACACAAAGCCTACATAAAGAATGCTTTATTTAAAGTAAAAGTGTTTAGGTGGCATAAAAGGAAAAGAGGACATCGAAGATGAGCAACGCGCAGTCCCATAAACATCTCACACTTCGAACAATACGACTAAAGTAAAAGCGGTTGGACTCTGGTCGACGTCCGAGCATTAGCAGATAAAGTGGGACTTCCAAAAACCAATGCGCATGATTGCCAAGGTTTTGACTGACGAAGAGAAGAAAAACCGTGTGTCAAATTATTGTAAAATTTTGACTGTATGAAAACTAACAATAAGCTTGAGTTTTTAAATACGAATCGGAGGCGAAAAACAGAGCCCTAAGTAGCACACTACTGAGTCTTCGACTAAATAAGGCGCAAATGAGCAAATCAAAGATGCACGTCATGCTCATTATCTTTTTTGACTCCAAAGGTTTTGTTCATAAGAAGTTCGTACAACCCAGGCAAACGGCCAACGCTGAATTTTACATGGGTTCTTCTCTACGACACTGTTAATATCAACCTTCTTATTACAGTTGGGACTCGACCTTGGTCGATTTCTTTTTTGTCAGCTGGCCCAAGTTCAACAAAAATAACACCATTTTTGGAGATTAAAAATATGCAGGCTGTTATGAGTGCTCTGAAAGAGATTCCAGTTGAAGACTTCCAAGCGGGCTATGACAGATAGCAAAACTACTGGCAACGGTGTATTGATGCTAAAGGGTGTTATTTTGAAGAAAAGTAAGTGAATATAAACATATCTTCACTTAAACGAATTACTTTCCGGGTGTAGCTTGTATTAATTGATTATTTTGCAAAGCAAACAAACGTCTATGGTGGCAATTGCGCAAAACAATAAAATTGAAACGAAGATGGCAACTCAAGTAAAGATTCCTACTGCTAAACCAAATTACTCCTTTTCGTATATATAAGAGAAATTACACCAATAATATCAAAAAATTGGCATACATTTTTGTTAGTAACTGCTTAAAGTAGTAGTTTTAAAAATTAATTGAAAATTAAAACTATATATTTCAATAATTATTTTTAAACTCCGTTTTCAATTCTTTTGAATTAACTTAAATTATACCAAATGTCAGATTATTGTTTCTCCTAAAGTTTGGCTTGCTATATGTAACTTTAATTTGTATAGATGCACGTTTTTGCTGGATAGAACCTGTTTTTTCTTTAGCGCGTTATCTAAACAAGAAAACCGGACAATAGACTTCTATCGCGATTGCTTGGTCCTCATCCAGTAGCGTTAAACAGATTATACCCTTAATATCTCAGCAAATACACAATACGACCATTGCCACGTAATCCGGGTTTGGGAATCGCAGGATTTTGTACAGATTCAACCCCTATATCTGCATAAGCAATAACACAATGTAGGTTTCCCTGAAATTGTGGAACAACAGTGCTCACATTATTTTAAATTTAATACGATTACGATGTTATGAAGAGACGACCAACGGGCGCTATACGAGCCATTATTTAGAAATAAAAAAATATCACTGTATAGTAAGAATAATGGCTTGCATATTTATCGATAAAATGTTACAATAAACTCGTTAGAGCTTATGATGAGGTTAAGGCTATTTTTGAAATCGTCCGCAAATACCCACTCCGATAACAGAAGACACTGTTTAGAAATTAACATTTTTAAGGAGAAAATACTGATCGCTGATGTACCGACATCTGCTTGAAATAAGCGAAGTAGAAAATTGTAATGTAGAGTAGCTTCTCGACTAAAACATTTGTTCACAGTAAATATTATGACATTGCAACCAATCAAACCCATTGCTGATACAATGTTTATTCTACATCTGCCGTGATATTTGAAATTTATACGAGTAACAGCAGTGTTGGTCTTAAACCCTTAGTTGATCTCATTAAAAAAACATGGGGCCGGCGAAGAGATTGCTCTGTAAGCAATCCCAGAACGAACTTAAAAAAACCTTTCGATTTCGATTTCGAATTTCGGGAAAATTCGAAATCGAATATCTGGAAAATTATTCGACAGAATTTTTTCTTCATTTTCGAATTCAGCGTAAAATTTCCTATAAGAATCACATTTAAAATCGTAATGTCGAAAATTTTCCCGAATATCTCGAAAACTATTCGAGATAGAAACTTTTTGATTTCGATTTTGAAATCAGCGTAAAATTTCCTATAAGAATCCATTTTATAATTTTAAAAAATCCATAATTTTGTGACAGCGACAGACAGACGGACAGACGGACAGACCGACAGACCGACAGACATATAGAATTCAGTAACGAACTTTTTAAGTTCGTTGATAACCTACTTTTTCGAAATCTCAAATATATTGTCTATGAACATAAATAAATAAATCTACCTATCACAACATATTTATCAAATTGTTTGCTTACATATGGTGTATGTACCATGTACATATGTGTAAAAAATCTGCCATTTATTACAATGCAAGGTAATGTGTAAACAAATATTTATATTACCAAATGGGCACAGCTCATATTAAACTAGGCAAACTATTATTCGATTCATGTTGTGCTATATATAGCTAAGCAAAATTGCTATGTATAAAAAATTAATATTTGTTCTGTCTATCGTCAGACCATATGCTGCAATGAGGAGGCGCTTTTTATCCGAAAGCGATATCAATAGGTGTAGAGTTATAGGGTACTAGGACGCAGTAAGAAAACCAGTAAATTTATAATTTTGTTTGGCTTGGCGCGCGTGTGCCATTGAATTTCCGTAAAACAGTGATAAGATAAAGTGCGATTTCTCAATTAAAGCCTTTTATAAAAATAGCAACTCTGCGACAAATGGCCAAGGTTTATTTCGTATCCACTTCAATATTCATCTAAGTCACAACACATCACATTCACTATGAGAAAAGATAACTGTTCTCCAGTAACTTTCAATGGTCATCAACTACCACATACAGAGACAGTTAAATATTTGGGGCTGCCTTTAGATAGGGGACTGACCTGGAGAAATCATATATTCACCAAACGCAAGCAACTCGGACTTCAACCCCAAAAGTTATACTGGCTTATCGGCAGAAAATCCAAATTATCATTAGAAAATAAACTATTAATTTACAAAACAGTTCTCAAACCTATTTGGACCTATGGGATCTCCTTGTGGGGTACTGCAGCTACCTCCAAATTAGCTATGCTTGATCGCTTCCAAAGCAAGGTACTCAGAATGATCGTTGACGCGCCATGGTACGTCCCCAATAATGTGATTTTAAGTGACCTACAAATTCCCACAGTGAAAAGTGAAATTAAAAAGCTCAGTGAGAGATATAAAGACAAACTGTTCGCTCATCCCAACCCTTCTGTGCAGCACCTTATGGAATATAACAACGAACCCAAAAGACTCAAGCGTTTTAAGCCATCTGATCTACCTACTAGATTCTAACTGTCATTGTATATTAATCTTTCACAACATTGTACTCCTCATTCTCATGAATATTATATTAAAACATTGTAAGGGGAGTTTTCGCTGGAATTATACCCCACAAGTCTTATTGTACTCACTTACCTATATTTAATCCTATAGAATACTTATAGCCTAATATTAATTGGCAGATTGTATAAATATTGGAGTTACATAAAAAAAAACTTCAATATTCCCCAAAACGCTAGTGTACCGCCAGCTCTTGCAATCAAAGACTAAGCGAAAAATTTTGAAGAGTCGGTTTCGATTTTAATACAAAAGCCTACAGCAACTTAAACATCGTTAATAACGCAGCAAAACCTCCTCAGATATCCTAGGTGACCGATTTTTACCCTTTTTACACGCTGGCATTTTTTAGTTTTAGAGACCTCGAACGATCGCTCGCAGAATGCTTCAGAGTGGTCTAAATTTCCCCCCATATTGATCAAAAATTTCAAAACAATTTAGTTACTCGATTCAAGTTATGCAATAAAACGTGTTTCACTACTTATCTATCTCAGTCTAGGCCAATTTTATCTGAATAGCTTTCTGAACAAATATTTACTATTGGATGTTACAGAACACTAGAATGACATACCAAAGTTTTTCTTAAACAGTGACTGGTGTGCAATTACATGATACTTATAACATATTTGGCCGATACATACTTATTCGAAAATAGGACTCAAGCTTTCCTAGCGCTAGGGTTAGTGACACATAGTTGCAATAAGATGGAGCAACATCACTACTGTGAAAATTTCTGTAGGTATTATTCGTCACTTGTTTCTGGTAGTTACGTTTAAATAAGGGGGCAACTTTTGGCCACTGCGATCACCAGATAGAATTCTTGCAAATCATTCACCAAATATCTCCTAGCTAGAAAAAAATAAGATAAACACACAAGCTTTCCTCGCAAATATGTCATTATAGAAAATATACGACCAAGTTTTAAAGAGTGTATGTAATACAATAGTGCTCATTTCAGGGATGTAGTTTTCCATAAATAAAATGCCCTATTACGTGCTCTGATATAATGCATTTCTGTATTATAACAAAATAAAGCCAACTAAGATAACTGCGTTTCCCTGCCGCACCCATTTCAAGATCGGATTGTGATTAACTGTGACGTTACGACAGATACAGAATTCTCTTGATGCTTAATTACAACAGATAAAAATCATGTCATGTAGTTCAAAATAGCTGCGGTGTCGCAAAAAAATAAAAATTTATTTTATTCAAATATAGATTCTAGAACTTCTAATTTCCTAATAAAAATAAAATCATTCTGATTCATACTACAATTAATTTTTTTACAAAATCCCTTCAAAGTTTAGAATGCATAGTGCAATATTTAACCATCTTTCTGCATCTCTCCTGAAAGTGCTTTTATTTGGGATCTTTCAGTATATGCCAACACATTTTATATCGACCTTTCATTCCGACCGGTCTATTTTCAAACAGGTATATTTTTATTTTTTAAAGAAAAAAGCAATATTAGATATAAATCAAAACATGGGGCCGGCGAAGAGATTGCTCTATAAGCAATCCCAGAACGAACTTAAAAAGACCTTTCAATTTCGATTTCGAATTTCGGGAAAATTTCAAATCGAATATCTCGAAAATTATTCGACATCGAATTTTTTCGACTTCATTTTCGAATTCAGCGTAAAATTTGCTATAAGAATCACATTTAAAATCGTAATGTCAAAAATTTTCCCGAAATTCGAAGTCGAATATCTCGAAAATTATTCGACATAGAAATTTTTTAATTTCGAATTCGAAATCAGCGTAAAATTTCCTATAAGAATCCATTTTGAAATTTTAAAAAATCTCAAATTTTGTGACGGACCAAGAGACCGACAGACAGACATAGAATTCAGTAACGAACTTTTCGAGTTCGTTGAAAATTTAAACTTTAATTTGGTAAATTGTTTCTGGGCGGGTTTTATATACTTGTGTGTCATCTAGATTCGCTATTTCTAATCGTTTTTCTTAAATTGCAATTTTTAGCCACTAACAGTTTTCCCTTTGCTAAATTATTCGCCAGAAAAACTCTTTTGATGATTCAAATAAACTGTCTTAATCGCCTTTTCAGAATACCAATTGTTCTAGTAGTGAATAACATAACATTTATTAAATTTGAGTTTAGATGCATTTATACTTTGGATTGAATAAACAGCGGCACTCTCTTTGTAATTATTTTTCATATTCATATGACATATGTCCACGTTCCTCGTCATAGGTACTTTCAATAAATGGTGTACTATAACAATTAAAAACCGCAATAAGCAAAATTTGGCACATTTCCTTATGTACAACTTAATTAAATAATATTTACAACAGATACTTAATCTAATAAGTTAGTTGAAGCTACGAAATAGAAGGTCTAATGGTTTAAAACGTTTAAGTCTATACCTTTCTTCATTGTTGTCTAAAAAATTAAATCAAGCGGATTAGGATGGGTTTCTAATTTACCAAGATACTTGGCACTGTACTTAGCTACTTCTTCCTTCAGTAGTAGTTTTTTAGTTTGAGGTTAAGTTGTTTTCTCTTGGTTCATATATGGGTTCTCCAAGTTAATCCTTTGTCAAGATGTAGTCCCAGGTATCGTACACTGTCAACTTGGAGAGCGTGACCATACTAATTCAATAAAAGGTAGCTCTAAATTTAGTGAATATGACCTGAGAAGATTTTGTTTTGTTAATTTTGAACCACCATTTTGTAAACCAGACCTCATTTAAATTTTGTTGAAGGGACTTGATGTGCGACAAGGAGTGTCGTATTATCAGCGTAGGTTGTCATGAGTGTAGTATGGTTTATACAGGTAGTAATGTCTGGTGTGTATAAAATATACAATAAGGCCTCAGTACGCTACCTTGTGGGACTTCGGATTGAATGGAATTTACATCAGACATTGCTTCACTTGGAAAAACCTTTTATTGAGGTATGATTTGAGAATCATATAACTTTTTTTGGCTTAAGTAGTAGACCCTCATGCCAACCCTTATCAAAGAGTTGGGTCACGTCAAGGAAAACTGTAGAGTGTTGACTCCTAAATCTGAACTGTTTAAAGAACAGTGGTAAGAGGCTGATGGTTCTGTAAGATGCAGGGTTGTTTGAAGATTTTCAAAGCTTGTGGATAAAGATCACTTGAGCTGTTTCCTATTAGAATAGGAAGTGCTCAGTTTTTAATATGCTATTAAATATAAGAGTGGGGAGCTTGATGCATTTACGCGGTAATTCCTTGTATGTTTTTCCAGTGATAGCGTCATAACTTAAAGTTGGTGTTTTTATCAATCATTTCCTAGAGTTCGCCAGATGAGAATATTTTATAGGCAGAGAAAGCTGGTAAGGAGCCATTAATAAATTGTTCTCTTCATCGTAATCGACACCTGGTAATAGCTGAAAAACCGTCTGATGATGGGTAGCAAATAGTTCTGCTTTATTTTCATCAGTACGAGCCCATGTTCCATCCACATTTCGAATCGGAAATATTTGCAGTTGGGGTCTATTGAGAAGTCTGATGACTTTCCAAAGTAAGTACTCAGTCTCCTTTGTAGCTGTCAGTATCAGATTATTTGTTTATTGATCCAGTGATCATTTCTGTTAGTTCTCTGGCTGCTGTATTAAATCTATATTTGTCGATAGGTGATCTACTTTCATGCCATATCCTTCGAAAACGCCATTTTTCGAAGATCGTTTATTTTACTGCTGCAGTACAATCACTGGTCAGTAGTTTTTCTGACAGCTGTAGTGTGAATTTTTTGGTTTAGCATTTAGACTACATTTTCAATATCAGTAGCCGTTTTTTCATATAATATTAGTTTCTAGTTGATCGTTTAATATATCTCTAAAATAGATCCAATTTGTTTTTTGATTGGTTAACGTCAAGGATCTTGATTTACTGATTACTGATGTAGAGATCGTAGCTATGGTGGGACTATGGTCAGAGGATAAGTCAATTTTCAAATAGGCAAGTAGGTTAGGCCAATAGGTATCCTGGTAAGTAGACAAGTGATCTAGGTGGTGTTGCATAATGGAAAAAAGCATTCTTCCTCTTGGGGTACTTAATTTGGATCCCCAGCGGCGGTGTTTAGCATTGAAGTCTCCCCCCAGCAGGAAGTCTATTCCCTGAAGATTGTAGATATTCCTCAAGACTACCTTTGTTGGGTCGGTGTCTAGAGGGACAAGCTGTGGAAACAATTAATGTACCTGCCCAGTTTTCTACAGTAATATTGGCAGCTTGTATAAGTTTAGAGAAATACTTGGAAGTTTCATAGTGTCTTTTATGGTGTTTTATTATGATTTTAGCCATTCCTCTTACTTTTCCAATTGTATAATTGGTATTATATATATATAATATATAAGTGTGATTGTTCAGTAAGAATGTCTATCTTGGTGTGAAGTGTAAATTCTTCAACTTCTTGGCGATTATTTACCAAGTAGTTCGCATTCCACTAGGCTATTTTGAGTAGTTTGTTTTAGTAAATCTTTTAGGTCTTTTAATTGTTCCATGAGCTTATTAATCATAATTCTCTGTAAATCCATGGTTTGTTGCATGAAGGTCACTATAGTTCTTGGATACTGTAGGGGTTTTTATGAAACTTGTATGCTGGACGTTCAATGCTGTATTGTGAAACTTGAGTACCGACTGAATTAGATCTGAATTCTGGTTAGGTAGTAATAACAAAAGATGGTATTTTCTGTAGAGGCTGGTTTATTGGAGCCTGTCTTTCTCTGAAAGGGAGAAATCTTTTGTTCTTGATCTGCTTGTAAACCATGCAACCCTTATAGTTTGCTGGGCGTTCCCCGTTGTAAAGGATAGCTTTATCCCCGTCTTCTTTTTTCTTAATGCGTGTTTTGTAGTCATGGTTTTCAGCACATTTCGCACAACTGTGTGGGGTGTACAATAGTTCTGAGTATGACCGTAACACTGACATCTTTTGCATTGTATAATTTTTCTTTTTTTATGAAGTGGTTTTACTTTGACTATGGTGTTTAGTAGGGTAGTAATATTACAGACTTCTTTGATATTATCCTGTTGTTTTATGTCAACAAAGAATAAGTTGAAAGTAGTCTTTTCATCTCGATGTTGGACAACAGAAATATTTTTTACTTGATGTCCATAAGATGCTAGGGCTTCAGTTATGACAGCTTTGTCGGTGGAGTGATGTAAGCTTTTGATTACTATTCAAAAGCTCTTATTCTCAGGTAGTACAAAAGTGTGTCGGATGACTTTATGTTCGTCAACGGCTTTGAATAATTTGTATTTATCGACTGTCTTAACTAGTAGTTCTACAGCACCTCCTTAATATTGATATTCATCTTTTTTAAATGAGTATCGAGAATTTTTTATAGTGGGAGGGTGTTGGCTACATAATGAATAAATATTGATGGTGGTCGGGAAACTGTTTTATTGTTTTCGTTATGGGCTGTACTTAACGTGGGATCAATCGAATCTGTTAGGGGTTGGAATCTAAAAAACACTTTTTGCATCAGGATTAGAAGGCAGTAAAATAGCTAGGTTCTGTTTAGCCCCTAAGCCATGCCAGTCCACGATGACCGGGTTGTACGTAGCAGTGGCTTGCTGTATGGATGAGGTTGGCTGTTGGTAATTAGTTGAATAGAGTGAAAAATAATTTTGAGGCGGCTACCAGAACGCGTTTTGTGGTACTTGGGAGCCTATTTGTGGTTAAGAATAGCCATACCATTGTTGAGGTTGAGACTGCGTGATTGTTGGCGTGGGAAGGTAATTTGGGGTTAGCTGAGTAACGCAATTGTTTGGATTTGCCTGAAATCCAGCGTTGTACTGCATTGCAGCAGATAATTAAATTATTGTTGTTAGAAGTTAATATTAATAACTGTTGTTGATTAGTGGAACCGATATCACAGACCGAGCCTTGCGGCCGCACTTGATTCGTTCACTTATCGCTTTTCACCGAACGCAAAGCAAGACTTTACTATGTGAACTTCGAATGCGAACGTTTATTACTAGGCGGACTTGAACACAATTTTACGCTGCAAAAGTAAGACGACAACTCTAGATAACACTTGATATCTAATTTTACTTGATATAGGATAAAAGTCCTTATCCCAGCTCTACTGCGACGGCGAGGAACCAGCAACAACGCTTCTTCGTCTCAAAACAGCGATTGTGGCTGCAGGAGTGATGGCGGAAGCGACAGCAGAAACTATAGCAGTAGTAGCGGTGAAGAGCTACAGTTCAGGCGACCCAGCCCCCATCGAAGATGGGCACGGGGTCTCAGCAACGCGCTGGTGGGCCGCAAATCCTTTAACACTCGTCACACAGAACACGAACTGTTAATACGACACGTCCGTTCTGTTTAAATGCACAAACCGAAGTGACTTCTAAATGTGGTTCTAAAAACTTTTTAATCTGCCTTTGTATAAAAACAGACAATAGATTTTACTAATCACGGAAAATGAGATTAAAAAATTGAGATTTTAATTTAAATTTTAAATTAAAAGATCTTTTCTAATGGTTTGAGAAGTTACAATACTGACTAAGGTGCATTCACCACTATCTCATAACAATATATTAGGGTACTAAACGAACAAATTCTGCCTTTTCTTTGTAAGCAATACAAGACAAAAACCTATTTAACATTCTCATGCGTTCAGTAATTCATTAGCTACTAAAATTAGATTCCCACACTTCGATCAATAAAATAAATACATAGATAAAAGTAATAATTTTCAATTTAAATTATTTGCTTTCACGTAAATGCATCAGAATTTTTGCTTTTCCTATTAAATTGAAGATGACTCTAAGCATTACTTCCGAAAATATAACAAAATCTGGGCTTCAGGCATATATTTGCTTTTCATCCAATGGTAAATAGAAAAATTATAAATCCAAACATTACTCAAATGTCTTGCTCTTTTAATTTTCAATTTTTCTTAAGGCTGATACTAAAGAGTAGGTAAGTTTAATTAAATTTTGCTTCAAATCCGGTGACTAAAATATATCGCGTTCTAGAACAGGTTTTAGTAGCCAAGTTTTCAATCCAGGAAGAAGATATGAGCGCTTTAAACGTTTCAAATATCACCTGTCGAAACTTAACCGATTTTTCCAACCCCTAAATCGCCAAATCTTGGCCTTTGCTATTTGTATTTCCTTTAAAGTAAAATTTCTGTTAAAATAGAGATTTTTCATTTCACAAAAGAAGCCTACGCGGAAAATTGAACATACAAACACCTACAGGCAAATGTTCCCATCATAAAAAAATCTTTTTATATAAATGACTTGTTCGAAGGCATTAATTATATATATAAAAAAAATTAGGAGTGCTGCTGCTGCTGCTGCTGTCACACAGGTCGTTCGTGCCTTTCCGTGCCGACCCGAACGCCTCCGAATGACAAATTCTGGCTTGGCGGCAGGCGCGGCCGAGGTATTATATTTCCGGAACCGCAAGCGATAGAAAATTTTCGTTTGAGAGCGGGTAATAAAGCAGTAATAAATCGTAAGGATAAAAATTATTATTTTATAAGCAAATTTTCAGAATATTTAAATACCACTAAGAACAAGTTGTAATAAATATGCAATTAACAATAGCCATGCAATAGATGAAAACGAAAACAGATTGAAATAAAACTCAATTATCGATAAAAATCAAAAGAAGATTTTTAATGCAATTACAATACGCAGATTAAAGCACAAATCATTTGTAGTAATTTTAATTAGCAAAGATAATCGAGATCCTAATTAACAATAAGTGACTGGTGACATTGTAAAAACTATGAGTCTACAATCTGTAAAATAAAGCGCGGTGCTTATTATAAGCAAATAGTAGCTCCATTGAAAAACATATGTGGTTCACTTAAATTTTTATTGAATACATTTATATGCCGTTACCTTAGTGCGAAATGTAGTGGTCGTTATTATTATGTATGGACTGGCAATATTGGACCATGATTATCACCAATATTTGGCCATAATCCTTAGGTAACCTTCACCAGAACTTTAGTACTTCTGAAGACAATTGCTTCAAATTCGACACCTAGTTGCCATGTAATTTATACGTCGTAAGAGATAATACATTTGCGTCAGTAGATTGTAACTGCCAGTACAAAGTATAGATACAATCATTCCAAAGGGTACATCGGTATTTCTTGCAAAATCCAATCGTTATTATTTTTACGAAACCATTTCTTAATCGATAAAAAAAGCCCCGTCACTCTAGTTCATTCCATGTTAGAAGCGTACGTGAAGACGCACGAAGTACTAAGTTCATGTGAATCCAAGTACCCTTAGACATGCGCCTTAACAGAATGCCTAACCGACCTTTTTAATAAAGGCTACCCCTGTAGTGTTCTAAAAGTTCGTCTCAAAATCCATGCAAAGAAGAAAATTCAGATTCCGCTCCATATTTTCTGCAACTCATCTAATTCTGCTTGTGACTTTTTTCTAAAAGAATTGGTTTTATCATAGTCCTTTCGTATTGTATCTTGTGGTCTAATTTTTGTTTAGTTGTCATGAAAGACATTTCATTTTGTGGAGCTTTCTAGAAAATCAGCCACATCTTTGTATTATTTATATCGCTCATACATTTTTTTGGACGTTAAGTATATTTAGTAGCCGCAATAAGACCCATTATCGGTCTTTTCGGATACGTGCATTAAAAAAGTTTCAAATCCAGATGCATATTTCGTACTTATTTTAAAATTGATCTTATCGCCTAAATAATTCTATGTAATTATTTGTACTGACAGTTTAAGTACAAAGAATATTGTGGAGAGTTGTTAACCTTTAAACATTTGCCCTTTTACGTTTTAAGAAGGGCAGCAGATAAGAAAATCGCGATACCCTACATATTAGAGAGTTGATCTTGAAATATGATTACCCAAAAAAATAAAACAAACCAGTACCAGTCAAAATAGTGGACCTTAATTCCTTTTTATTTGGTAAAGTACTGATATTTTTAATTACGATATTCAACATCAACTTTCCTGTGTCAGTTTCATTTTAACAGTCCAGTTTTCAAAGCAGCAGCGCTTGTATTTCATTTACGAAGCAACAAAGCTTCGGGCTCCTGCACGCAGCTTAAAATGCAATTCGAATGCTTTTAGTCAAGCGCTTTCATTAGCAATTTATTTAACTTTTAAAAGGCCGTCAACACCTTACAAACTCATTTTAGCACCGGCTGTAGCACTTCGTAATGGCCTCCTTCCATGGTGGATTTGCCTCGGGGGATTAATATAACTCAAATACACATTTCGTAATTGCCGCCATCAACTATTGCTGTTAAATAAATATCACAAGCGAATAGCAGCAATAAACGTGCTTCTTAAAATCAATATTTAAAGGAAAATGACAGAATTTTGTATTTACGGTTCATTCATAATAGAAGCACAATGCTGAGTTCCTATAAATGCAATCATACCGCGCATTATTACCAGCAAATTAGTAAGAATATTATATGAAGTTTATTGGTTCGATATACTGAGAATCAATAAAACAATTGCCTTTATTATTCATTATTAGAATGGTAGATGTGAAACCTTTTTATGACTATTAACGCAATGTTTCCCACACATTATCATTACACGTTTTTGTTTCTCTAAAATATTTTAAAACTATGCACTAAAAAACAATAAAATCATTTAAATAGTGTTTGAAATAATAAACCAGGAGGTAATCTTAACTAGTCAGCAATTACTACGTAAACACGATTAATTGTTTCTAAAAGCAGTATTGCTAGGGAATCAATTCAGCGCCTACCTTTGCGGTGTTTTGCGACTATCAGCATAATTAACTTAAAATAGTATAGAATTTGCATTTATTTTTTATATTTTGAGTATCTCAAAACACAACTCTCATTCCACACTTTCTTGATTTGGTTATCAATAATAGTTCTTCCCCCATGATATACACTGCACGATATTCAAGTAAATAAGAAGTTACAAATAACATTGCTACTGCACATCTCAAAGTTATAGTTGCGGTGTATTTGGTTTAGCTGCATTCCTAATAATAAATTCAACAATAAGCCAACATGTAGTAACATAGCGAAAGTGTAATCACAAAACTGAAATTGTTTAATTAACTTAATAACAACTTAATAAAATAAAAATCAGAAATACAGTAACGGAATAATTAATAATAAAAATTGTAAAACGTAAATAGAATGCGAGTAAAATACAGAAAAGATAATCGGAAAGTGAATCCAAAAATGGTAATAAACAAACGAAGAGTAATAAAGTGAAAAAAAAGACATGGGTAGCGAAGAAATATAGAAATTAAAAAAGAAAAGACAGCACAACAAAATAACACAAAAAAGTCAAAAATGTAAAAGTAAGAAAAGAGGATAATAGCAAAGTCTTTCAGATACAGAAGATTGTTATCTAAGTTTAATTTCTTACGCAGTGTATACAAAAATAAACTTAGCTGGATATGAACTGAGGTTATCACGTAAGTCCAACTCAAGGAGAAAAGTAAAGAGACAGGTGTTACAAACACGGTGAATATAAGAGTAACTAATACAATCACGATACGGTATGTGGAACTGATATATTCAAAAGACTTCTTTGGGGCACTCATGACATAGCTGAAAAAGTTAAAAAAACAGATTCAGAATTAGATTATCCATTGTTTGTATACGTTTACAGTAATATATTTGGCATGCAAGGTTCCTGGCACTAAGTGCTTAACCATTTTTTTGCAAGACCTGGAGTTGAATAATTAAGTGCATTAAAGGTATTTCCAGTACGGTAGAATCTGGAATGGCGAATTCTAGGTATTTAGTGTTTCTTGATCATGCCAAAAATGGCGCCAACTTCTTTTACACACGGGATCAAGTCGGCGACTAACTTCGTGAGGTTAATGGCGTTTTTTGTAACTACCACAATATTTTGAAAGACTAATGAGAATGTAGGCGCGACAAATACATTCTAACTAGCCAATGCTGTATACGAGCGGTCTGAAGCAATAAAAATTTAGCGGTATTCTGAATTGAATAAAATGGATATCGCAATAGTCTGATGAATGATGCCCTGATATTTTGCGCAGGCAGCGGAGTCTTCGGAATGACAATGAGCCCCAAATTTTACACACTTAAAACTGACTTAGCAATATACCATAGCGTTAGCATCGATAGTAGTGGCTGACCAGTTTCCTCTTCTTAGGCTGTTCAACAGCCATGTCTAAAACCCTTCGCTCAAGTTCAATGATCATGACCTTCTTCATTCGGTGGACGATAAGCACCAAGATCTTTTATCAAAGAGCTCTATATTGAGATTCTACTTCGCAATGTATTGTAGCACGTCTCGGATAATTGATTGCACAGCACAGCAGAAAGAAGTGTTCTGTGTCTTCTCTACCCTCAAGAGTCAACTGCCAGTAGTTTTGTGCTGTAGTGAGACATCATCCGTTGCGTTTTTAGGCTTCAGCAAGTCTGTATAGTGATTCAGAAGTGCTTTGCGTACTACCGACCAAGCTTTGTTCTCAAGGAAGATTATATTGTCTAAGAGGGAGGATATCTTGGACGAATTGGATTATTCAGTGTGGGGCTCTAGTTTACTGCCATTTCAGTGTCCTCCTCCCTGTTGTTGAAGGCGTTGAAGGTATTGACGGTCAGTTCTACTGGCGGCAAAGGCAACACAGATTCGGCGGCGCTTCCGAGCGGGTTTAAATCGCTTCTGCACGCTGGGGCTGACGCGAGCGATTTTTCGTGCTCAGAATCGCTCTCTCGTAGTATGGGTGGAACGCGAACACTGACTGGGGCAGTTCCCGGCATGGGAGGGAACGAAAACGCCCTTACACAAAACATTGCAGGAGGTGATTAGGAATGTTGTTTCTGGAGCCGCGGGATTGTAGCTAAAAACTCCGTATGCTCTACATCATTGTCATTGTTCACCGCAGCGCTGGGTGCAACATTTCTCGACACAATACGCGCTGCGAAGAGCACTATACTTCAAAAACTACTAACAAACTGAATAGTATATGCGCAACATACCACCTGCTTTTGTTCAAGAAAGCTCTGCCTTGTTTATATCAAATTAGGCAAAGGTTCAAAAGAGTAGTCGGGGTTGCGTAAAGTTTAATATTTTAAGTCGTATAGGTGACTGAGGTAATGCAGTAGGGTGTCTCAGGGTGTAAAAAATTATCAACTCTAACTTAAATAATTTTTTTCATTGGTTATTGTTGCCAGAATATCAATAAACTGAGAAGAAGCAATTAATAAAATATAGCATTTTTAGAATACACCCACATATAAGTATGATATCAACACTCACATTGGCGTACAAACTAAAGCGAAGGAATTTAAAAACTTATTTGAAAAATATTTAAAATAAATATAATATAAATATTAAATGCTACATTTCAGAAAACAATAAAATGGTGCCAGTAAAAAAGACATAAGTATTAAAAACATAGAACCAATAAAAAGGAGAATATATAAAGTAACAAAAAATGTATAAATTGGAAAAACCAGCATAAACATTAAAAAAATGAATTAAATAAAAAAATTACAGAATGCAAAAAAACATAACAAAAAAATAACTTAAAAAAACAAACTGCATAAAAATTTAAGAATAAAAAAATTAAAACAGAACTATAATCTAAAAAAATGATAATTGCAACGTTATAAGGGGAATAAAAATATACAGAAATAAACTTGAAAGAATTCAAGTCCTCCAATTCAAGCCTTGAAATGTATATATAAAAGTTGTTGTTTAGCAATTAGGTCATTTTTAAATTTAATAACAATCTAAATTAAAACAAGCAAAGTAGTGATTTGAATCATAAAACAGATATTCACTGAAACAACAAATTTAACGAGCACAGCATGTGTACTCATAATGATTAGTCCGAGCAGAGTATAAATGTACAAAATTACACACAGAACAATCTCATCAAACATTTTTTACCAAGCAGGGGTAAATTATCCTGCGTAGAGAATATTGCCATAATGTAAAAATACAAAAAAGAGCAATTAATCAAATACCGCAAACAGATTTTTCACCTTCTCTTCAAGGACCATATCCATCATATTAGTAAAACTTGTATTTTGGAATTTCTGGATCTATATCATTATAGTAACTAGGAAACGCCCTATTGTGGGATAGTAAAAAGGCCCGTCCTAAGGAGGGGTCACACCACACATAATTATGCCTTAAACACTTACTAATTAAAATTTTTATTTAATTATTTTTTCCGTTTAATTTTATTATCACAAATTTGCAACACTCTGTAATTCGTTTTGACGTACTCTCCAACCCAAAAACAATATGATAAAGCAAATGTCATTTTAACGTCTGAAAAGTTTGTTTGAAGGCACAAACCTAATTACTACATGATAATAGGAATCGCGCTCTTGTGGGAAAATTTAAAAATGCGCCTTTTTTGGATATTATCTACCCATTGGTTATAGTTCGAAATAGCTAGCCTTACAAAATTTTAGATTTTTAAACTTCAACCCTGTATGTAGGGCGCACTATGTAATTAAAAACTTTTTACGAAACACGTGTCGACTCATTTTCGATGGAGTACAGTATTATATGAGCAAACTTGAACTTTACTCAATTTGAATTTTCAGACAACAGAAAGCTGCTATTATAGATAGTACAGATGTAATAATGGCAAGGCTTTAACGCTCCGCGTGGGATCACAGTCTGCAAACTGAGAGGTTAAGGCTCTCATATGTTTGCCATTGTGCCTCAAATTCGCGAACCATCCTACATCATTATAGCTAGAACAAAATTATTCTATAGTTAGTTTCTTCCTTTTTATATTATGTTTTCTTCTGTTTATTTTCTCTTCTAATTATAGTTTATGTGTGCTACACGTTTAAATAAAGTACCCATTAGGATTTATGTACACTAACCTTACTGCTTCTATTATCTTGCTTTGGAGTTTAAGTTTACCTAAACAGAATTTGGAAATTCGCAGCCGTTCTCGAGTTTTTGCTCGGAAGGTCGGACGGACGGACGGACGGATGGACAGACAGACAGACAGACAGACGGACAACATGAAGTTAGTAAGTGACTCCGCTTCGCTTCGCCACTTAATAATGTCAAAATAGTGAACTTTAACTTCATCTGCTCATGCACCGCAAAAACATTACCTAAATTAGAATGGTTACGTGACATAAATAGGACTTAATAATACGTTTCTAACAGCCATTTTTTATTTCAATGTACTCAATAATATAAACTTTACTTATTGTTTTCAAGGCTCGAAGCAAGAAATGATATAAAAATGGATAAAATTTCATGTACTGCCTTCTAGAAGATAATATTGGGATTCTTCGCGGCGTTGTATTTGCGAGTCTTTCTATCTGTCCGCGAGCCCAACACAGGCGAGTTCAAGTCTCGCTCAACCCAAGTGTGTGTGACGTCCTAGTTAAGTGCATTTTAGAAAGTACGATAAGCCTTTGACGCTTCAGTGCCGGTAAGTGCGTTCCAACGAGAAAAAAGACAATATTAATAATTTTTTAACCCCCCTCTAGACACAATTGCCCCATTTAGTCTAATGGTATATGTTTACACATGTTTACAACTGAAATATGAGGGAAATTCCACAAATAAGGTACATACTGAATACGATTGATTTTCATTATAACTGTTTATTTAGTTCATTAGTGTGTTTGTTGCTCAAGTGCTGAGTGACCTAGAAAATTTTGAAATAGGCATAATTATGAGGATGACAGTCGAAACAAATCTACTGGGGCGTGTTTATTCCCCTCTTGTACAGCTAAAACCTTTTATCAAATGATTATCAGTTCTTCATCTACATAAAAATCACTCAGGATAGAAATGCAATTATAAAAACTAAAAAGGTTATGTTAAACATTAATTAAACTGTTGTAGATAACATTTTTTCATAAAATACCCTTCGGATTTTTCAAAGCTTATACTGAATTACAGTCGAGTCTGACATTAAAGATAAGATATGTGTAACTTTGCAGGCATAACGCCATTTTTACCCTTACACACAAGAGCACAATTCACTTGATTTATTCATTTCAATCGCGCTATTTTGAATACGCGAATCGAAACGGAGAACAAAAGTTGCGCATAAGTTCCCCCGCAACATAAAACATTAAAGCAGCGCCTGCAGATTTTCAGCTCTCAGTTTACTGCCGCCGAGCGTTCCCTGCTATTCGGCATAATCAATGATTTAATGCCTGCTGTTCGCGATAAGATGAATGAATTACTATAGTCACAAGAATATTTTAGCTTTATGGCGCTCCTGCACTTGACAAGTTTATTATCCCAGCACTGTTTAAAGCTTAATAATTTAATTACTTTTTTTAATAGCAATAAATATCTCCCGTTTATTACGTCTTTTCCCGGCCAAATTATTTACAGTATATAATGTTTGTACTGAACCTGAGCGTTGGTTGTAGTGAAATAAAAAGTCAATTCAAATTTATGTATTTTGAGTTCCATAACGTATGGACGTATTATTTACCGCTGACGCATAGAAAGCTCAAGTGCAGCATAATAGTTACTATTTTGAGGTCAGCATCCCAGAATTTTTATATATGAAATATTCATAATAAAGTTTTAAAATGCATAGATGCCGCAAAGCCAACATTCGTATAACACTTAACAAAGCAAGCTTTAGATTAAAACATAAATACGCAGTGTGACACAGTCCCACAAGTGGAGTACGTATAACAGCTGAGACCGTTTATCAACAAATGCAACCTCTGCCACCACATTATCTGCTAACTTTTTTTATACTGCCTTAAATACTACAGCCAATAACTTGTCAAAATCCTGTGTAGCAGTACAATACTGTAAATGTTCAATTTTCAACTTTAAAGCAAGAATGGTAAACATCAACCATCTGCCTCGGTGTAGCAGCCATCAAACAGACTGAAAGATAGGCACCATATTCAATCTCGTCACAGCCTTGATTTCTAAGTTTCCGTAATGGTTTCGTTACTTAGTACTGTCTGGAACGCTAATGGCCTCATCTACAGAAGGTCGAAATTAAAACAATTTCTTATTAAATAAAACATTAGATGTATACTGATATCCGAAATATATTTTAGAAAAAAGAGCTATCTAAAATCTGTTTACAAAGGGCGGCGACTCGACTGCAATCATAATTAAAACATCAATGAAACATAACAAACAAGTACTGTTTGCACAAAAGTAACTTCAGACAACTAGTATAAACGTAGAGGATTAAAGTGGATTGGACCATGCATGCCTACAGTTATATGATGTTAGCCTAAATACTCAGTAAAACATGACCAATCCAAATAGTTCTTCAAAACATTGGAAAACAGATTGCAAATGCAAAGCATTCCTGAGGGACTCTAGGTCATATATACTTATACTAAACTGTCGTAGATTGTATCTAGCATTTCCAAAAAACAAAACAACCTTGATGTTGCATCAATAGAAGAATCTACGTAATAGCTTGCAAGCCGTAGGAAATTTCCGGATCTTATCGACTTCTACATGAGTAAAGGTGAAGTTTTGAACAATACAGAAGATAAATCTTACTTAAATTTATACCCTGATCATTCGCCGGTAATAGTTAGCGCCGGTTCTGCGATCTTAAAGAAGCATTAATAGTAAGAGTGACTAGGAAACATTCAGATGTCTTCTAAATAAAAAATGAAAAATCTACAAACAGTAGCTTGGAAAGCTACTTTGGAATATTCCAACGAAAATTATGCAAAACTGGTCGCGTAATCTTAAAGTTAAAATTCCGGAAAAAAGAAAGTTGAATAAAGCATGGAAAACAACTGGATCTCCACATAACAACTAACTTTAACGAAGTTACTAGAAAGCTAAAAAAGCTATTACCCGAAGAAAAGAATAGAGCTATTTAAACATAATTTGAACATTTACCTCCAACTGACGCAACTGAATATCAACTGTGGGAGGCCACAAGAAAGTAAAATAACCACAGTCTCATAAAGTACCAATAACACTCAAAAGTGGTAACTAGGTAAAAGACAACAAAAAAAAGCTAGAACTTTGCAAAGCACCCTGAAAAAAAATTTAACCACTTCCTTTACGAATTACCGAAGTAGGGAAAAAGATATTCTTAATTTTAGATACTCCTCATCTAATAGACGGACCATTAAAAAGTTTAAAAGAAAAAATACGCAAGGTCGTTTTAAAAAATCTTACTAGTAGAAAAACCCCAGGTTACGATGTAATAACTAGCAGAATATTAAAACTCGTTGAAGTTAATTATCATTCTATTTAATCTAAAATTTAGATATTTTCAGCTGCACTGGAAATTACCACAAATAATATTGGCCCTTAAACGTTAATGCACGCAAGAAAGCATCAGTTTCGTTTCAGAGAACAATATTCAGTAGGTTCCTAAACTAGTAAACAGAATGAAGTCTTGCAAAAAGTATTGTTCAGCAGTTGTTATAGATATACTATATACTAAGCTTTTGATAAACTTCAGCATATAGGACTCCTATATAAATTAAATAAAATGCTTCCTTATAAACTTAAATCGTTTTTTTCGGTAAGAAATAAGTAACAGACAGTTTTTAGCTAAATACCAAGATAAATATACTACCTTTTATTCTATCAAGTATAGCGTACCTCAGGAAAGTGTTCTAGGTCCAATATTGTATATTCTCTACCTATCCTATTTACTAACAATAGAGATTAACACCATCGCGACGTACACAGATAATATTGCGATTAAATCATTTCATAATAACCCTGCCACTGCATCTAAACTCTTATACATCAAAGTAAATAAAATCCATCTACAGTTAAGAAAATGGCAAATTAAGGCACGTAATTCCAAGTCTGCGCTTGTAATGTTTACATTACAAAAAGAAACATGCTCACTGGTTACTCTAAATAACAAACAGATACCACAAACATTTAGTATCTAGGAATGCATTTTGATCATCGACTTAGTTAGATACCGCATATTTAGATCAAATACAGAATTTACAGTTTTATAAAATGTATTGGCTTGTGGCTGTCAAATCAAATATCCCGTTAAAAACATAGTTTTAGTTTATAAATTAATAATCAAGCCGACTTGAACATATGGAACTGTATGGTAATGCATCCAATTCCGACATTAAGATTCTAAAGATATTTAAACATAAAATTCTCAGATCAATGGTCAGCCTACCATGGTTTGTCCCAAAAGAAATTATCAGAAACAATCTCAGTGCACCATAAGTGAAAGAAGTGTCTATAGTGCTAAATATATTGGTATGAGTAGTATGCAAAAAAGTTAATTAGTACATAGGGATTCATTCATAAACTAAAAAAGTTTGAGACAAAAGGTGTGATTCTGCCTGATAAATAATCCACTAGTTAAGAGACTCATAGGTTATAGCCAGTGGGTGAATATATGTTACTTGACTTAACGCCGTAATGTTTACTTATTGCCATCAAGATAGCTTGTAAACGTTCTGAAAATATAAAAAATATATAATAGTAATAAATATAACAAAGTATGAAAGTTTATATCAGTAGCCAAAGTATATATATGCACCCCTGTATTCAAGTTTCACACAAGTTTCAATATCGTACGGTCAATATTAGTGACTTTTTGCATATATGGTAATCCATGTAGTATAAAAGACACACATACAATGTTTGATGTAACCTCATAAACAATCGCTAGAGGTAGTATTGAAGACCCCATTTTGTTAAAAAATAAAACTTTGAGATCACTTAAGAGGCCGACTATGAACTTCAACCGTTTCTAAAAATAAATAATCAATTTAAGGCTAATAGTGTGGTAAACAACTGAAAATATTGTATAATAAAAATCATTTTTACTATAAAACGAGGCCTGGCAGCCCCGAGAGCTTGTCCAACTCCGACATGCTTGAGCCCCTTCGCATAGTAGTTTTTAAAAATAAATAAAAACACGATTAAAAAGCTCTGTTTGACATAATTGGCGTACGCCGTTGCCATGACAACGCATTTACGTAAACCCAGTTAGAGGTGAACTTTGACCTTTGACCTGTGTGACAGCACTCATAATTTTTTTTATACATAAGTACTTTATTACCCGCTCTCAAACGAAAATTTTCTACCGCTTGCGGTTCCGGAAATATATTACCTCCGTCGCACCTGTCGCCGAGCCGAAATTTGTCCTTCGGAGGCGCTCGGGTCGGCACGGAAAGGCACGAACGATTTGACCTTTGACCTGTGTGACAGCAGCAGCAGCACTCATAATTTTTTTTATATATATAATTTAAATTGAAATTTTAATGGAGTACAAAGAAACACAATATATTTTCATAAATTCGTCTTTATAAAAGTAAAAGAAAACAATAAATTAAAATAATTAATTTTTTATAAATACTGAGATTAAGATCTCTTAATGAAATATATTTCATTTATTCATAAATAGTAATAATCATAAATATAGATATTATGATTAAAAAAAAAAGAAAACAGATATATGAAAAAAATCTATCTTCTTCTATCTATACATTTGAACAAAAAGTATATACAAAGTAATGTGGCGTGACCTACGTCCTTGATTTACACGAGGAGATCCGTGCGTAGTAAACAAAAACATGCCGCGCTCTGACCGCTTTTACACGACGTCCGTGCGTTCTTGCACGCACATCGGGCCCACTTTCGCTTCTCCGGGCGGCCGCGGCTGTCTTTGTACCTGTTATTATAGAAACCCATTTTTTATTGCAGAATTTGATTCTACGTGAAAAAATACATCGGAACATATTTTTAAAATAAAATTTTTAGAAATCCTTATCCGGACCCCATTTGAATTTTTTCCCCCCTAATATCGCGTTAGGGGGCAACTAATCGACAAGTGATCTTTAGAAAAGATGTCAGGTCGAAAAGCGCCATCTAATTATGTAGTCCGGCACCTTAATAAGGGCCTAAGACGTTCAACTTGATGCTATTGACCAAAAAACCTTAATTTTTAGTACATTGTCTGTTTCTACAAAGAAAAATGTATCCTAATGTAATTTTTCAAAAAAAATTCTCTTTCTTGATTGAAATCGTTTTTATTTTGTTATAAAAATTGCAGTATATTTTTAAAAATATACAGAAAATCTAAGAAAATGTTCTTGTATCCCACCTTACATATCTATGCTATGAATGAAATACCAACAAAACCCTTTAGCATCTATAAATTTGATTGACAACTTTTCATATAATAAAGGTCGAAAAACACAAAAAGTACATTTTTCAACAATTTTTTTATGCAATAAAATCGATAAAAAATTTGTGACCAGCCATTTAGTCATGATTTGTCCCGTAGAATCGAATGGCGCCGGACTACATAATTAAATGGCCCCCTTCAAACCCAACAACTTTTATTAAGGTCGCTTGTCGATTGGCTCCCCTGACGAGATATTTTCGGATGTTTTTTAAAATAGGACACCCAGTATGTACCCACTTTGTAAAAATTTGAGGAGAGGCGTGTAAAAAATTGTCAGTTTAAACGCCAAAGATACCTTTTGGCGGGCAACCCCTTGTGTTGTAATATATTGATATCATATATTGCGATGCAACTACTACACGAAAATAAGTGAACCCAAACATAAAGTAACTCATCAAAAACAGTTTAGTTTGGTTCCAATTTTAGGAAAACCGTTCACATCTACATTTTCTTTACTAGTCAATATGTGACATTGTTATTTCGGTATCCGCTGTGATGTTTCATAACATGAAATTTATTTCTTACTGTTGACAGTGTAACACTTTGACTTACTCTTTTTCATTTTGAATGAATGACTATTTTCAATTTTTTCTTTATTTTCTTTAGTATCTCATATTAATTTCTAAATAATAATGTGAAGATGCTGCATCACCTATTGTTTTAATCAAAAGAAATGAAACGTATTCGTTTCCCTTCCCTTCCTACACTATGTATGACTACGAGTTGGTTGAGTGGTACTGTGTATGCTAATCACAACTGCTACACCAGCTATCTTAAAAAACTATTTTCACATATCCTAGGGCTTTCTTCATTATAGCTTATGGGAGTTCGTAAAGGCCCCTGACAAATATCGTGATAAATATATAGACGTTAAAAAATACAGTTCAAGAATTATGTAAGGAAAATCCATAAAGTAAGTTGCACGTAAGGTAAATAGCACTGTAACCTGCATACCATGCTGAAGTGAGGTGTTTTTTAATAGTTTGCTAATGAACCACTCCTTACCACCCTCACTCCACATCAACCCACCAAACAACCCCATTTCACAGATTATGTTTGGAAGTGTAGTTATTTCCAAATGAAATCTTTTGGTACCAACAAAGCTTTTCGCTAATCTTTAAAAATATTAAAGATAAGTATATCGCGTGACAAAAAGTGCCTCTATAGGCAGTCCACTTCCTGCAAAGTTACGTCCTACATCAGCAGTTGCATAAAAGACTTAAAACTCATTTAGGATTAAAAGCTTATTGTCTATGCGACCCAATAGACACACAATTGAGACACTTAACAAAAGCCCCAAAGACAACAGGCGTAACGATGCATTGATAAAAATCTTGAAACTTTCAGCAGATTCTGTTAATGCACCTGGGGTCATTCGTCACAAAATGGATTACTCGTGTGAAAACTTCTCCCTCCACTTTTACAAATCTAAACTCAATAAGAATAACTCATACATTTTTCTGTCGATATGTACTTTGATACTGTTTATATAAGAAGAAGCCCACGGACTGACTGTGGAAATGTACGAGTTAAAGTTTGAAAAACTACAAATACAAATCTTTGGACAGACAATGCGGTTCGTTACCTCTTGGAATTAGTTCTCAAAGCACGAATTTCAATAATAGTGCTGCAGAACACCAACCCTACTAAAATTCTGCAATGCCAGTAAGACGCGAATGTTTGCAGTATTTACCATTGAAAATTGGAAGTTGGTATTAATATTATTGATATAACTAGAATATTTCTTCGAATTGTTTATCCTAAAAGTCTGCTTTTATATGGCTATTAAGAATTCAAAGATCATTCAAACATCAGTCTCATGAGCCTTTCATCTGAGCATCTGACTGATATGTATAAAAACTTTTAAATAGAAAAGAAAACATGTACTGGGCCATGAATTCATCCATTGAAGGCAAATAAATATCTCTATCCAGAGTATCTCGCAAAATTTAGAATTCAAAATTTATTTCCGACGCACGTCTTCGCAGATACTCTGATTGAAAATGGCCTTGTTGGGTTCAAATTTGATATAAAATCAATCACTTTTTGTAGTTATACAAATACGTCAATGTCTTCATTTTCTAAACTGTTTAAATGCATCTTTTCCTTCGTTTCAATAAAGACCAAACAGAAGAAAAAAAATTGGTGTATCGTTTTATAACCAGAAAAAATAATAAAATTAAATTCAACTAAGCCAGCTTGATAGTGGATAAATTCAGTTTAGTTCTTGAAGAATTACAGTTAAAATTAAATACAAAATTTTTATTAAAACGTTAATGTTACTCGCATCCAAGAATAAGATAAATAAGTAAAGTTTGTGTTTAAAAAACGAGCTTCTAGAAATTCCCGATAGCAGTTTTTCCTCCGCCCAGAACTTATTAATATTTCATATCGCAGAGTGAACCTGGCTTGTATTAGCGTGACAATATTTAACACTCGGCAGGTTATAGAGCATTGTACTTTATGGGTATAACAACGACATAAAGTTTTTAGATTTCTGATATTCATGCTCTCCCTACAGCGTTTATGTCAGGCGAGTTTAGCGGGAGTCTCGAAATATGCCCCACAAAAAGCCCCACAATTAACAAAATTTTGCACTGCGCATACATATAATAGGTGTATAAATAAGTTCTCAGCTTTTTTCTGCAAAATTAAAAACGAACAAAAAAGCTTAAGTATCAAAGTATTTTCCGTTGGCATCGATGACCTTTTGCCATTTTTCGGGTAGATTGCGAATTCTCTGGTGATAGAAGCTCACCGGATTCGAGACGATAAAGTTATCGATGCATTTTCGGACTTCTTCTGTTTTGAAGTGCGTATCAGCCAAGTGATGCTGTAACGACTGGAATCTTTCGTATCACTTATTGCATGTTGCTTGACTTACAGCATTCTCACCATATGCAGCACAAATAATTTCGGTGGCTTCAGCAGCGTTTTTCTTAAGATGAAACGCGAAATGGATAGAAAATCGAATATGCTCTTTTGTGATTGCCATCGTGAACACAGCTGATTGTTGAAGTTATGTGCACCAAACGCCAAATCGCATGATGTTTCGAAAGACTAAATGTCATTGCTTTAAAACCGCAAGAGGGCGGACTAATACGTTACATGTAAACGGTGATTTGCGTCCTGTGTAACTGAAGAATTTGTTAATATATTTCACGCCCGTTTTAGAATATTAGATTTATTTTTGATTTTGTATTTATAGACAAAACATGCGACACTGGACTTGATATGGTGATATTCAAAATCTGATATTTTATGTCTTCTTCTTTTTCATCATCAGCCTGAATATATGCCTCTTTCATTTTCTTCCATGTCTATCTGACCGTTGCTTTTCGAAACCAATCTTTACCTGCCGTCTTCTTTATATCATACAGCCATTTTTTTTGGTCTCCCTATACTTCTTTTAGATGTTCTCGGACGTCAATTTGCGGTCTTGTGTGACCATCTTGCTGGTTCCTAGTTCCATTTCAATTGCGACAGGCGTTGCATAATATCCGGGACTTTTGTTTTTCTGCGTATTTCATTGTTTCTTGTCCTGTCTCTTAATGTGGTACCAAGCATAGCCCCTTTCATTAATCTTTGTGTAGCAGTCCAACTCATTCCTACTCTTCTGTTTATCTCTACGGTTTGGTTTTCTTTTCGCAATTTAATAAGATATATATATATACATTTTCGATGGTATGGTTTTTCCCCTGGGACTTTCCAATTTTTCATCTATTGTAGGACTTTTCTTATTCCTGTGATGTTCATTTTATGTACCTCTTCTGATCCTATGTTTTTTCGATCTTCTGGTCTTTGAATCCTTAAGGTATATCTATAGATTCCTGTAGAATAAAGGTAACGCTCTCTTTTTTGTTTTTTATTAAGGTACCTTTAAGAGTTTTCATTTTAATGATGTACGTTTTATCCTCTTGTCGTTTTTGACCTTAAGACTTTCATGTTGCAATTGTCCTCTTTTATCATTTGCGTGTTGTGGCATCTTATGTCTTTTCTAACAATTTTCGGATAATCTTGTTCAGCTTCTTGTATTCATTTAATTTTCAATCTGTTTTTGGTCTGATTTCCATAAGTTTAATTGTATTTCCACTTATCTTGCTTTATCTTTGTTTCTAATTGGGGTTTCTAAATCGAGCAATTTTTTTTCATTGTGTATGTTAAAGCTTTCGGTAGTTTACACCCTTCTTGTTATTTGGTGGTTGTTACTCTTTGAAATTAGTTTGTTCCTTTCTGCCTTCATGCTAACCATAATCATCGCTCTTATTAGCCTGTGACCGCTACCGGTGTGAAATTTGTTAGAATTGATACATATGTAATGATTTTTGGTTTATTTGTCAATACATAATCAATTTAGTTTTGGTCTTATCGGGACTTTTTCGTGTCCCTTTTCTTTGTGCTGGTTTTCTAAATAACGTGTTCATACAGTATAGATTTTCATATTGCAGATAGTTTACTAGCATTTCGCCTCTTACATTTCTGCTCCCTAAACCGAAATATCAAATTTAATTGTGTTATCGTCTTGTTTCTTTCCGACCTTTGGATTTAGATCTCCTACGATAACCTAAAAGTGTGCTTTTGCAAGCTGTTTTTCTTTCGTAATATCCTCATAGAATTTTTCTATATCTTCATCGCTAAATGAGCTGGTAGGTGCATATACTTGAACTATTTATAAATTATACCTTTCTGTTAGTTTTAGTATAGCGCATATTACCCTATTTGATATTGTGTATATATTTATGATTGAGTGTTTATGATACTCTGCAGAGATAGTATATTTCTATCCGGACGATCACATCGAGCAGTATGTAAGACGGTTCCTAGTAACTAGTCCCCGTATGGTTCCCAGGTCTCACTAATGGTACCACGTGCCACACCCCTGATAATCCGTTGACCGCAGGTTAAATTAGTAAGGGGTCCTACTAAGACCACTACACGATTCGAGAAAAAAGGGCTTAGTAGGATGGATACCTCTATAAATGGAAGATATCAACGGTAGCGACCACAGTCTGGAAATCTGACTACTAAAGTGATTCGTCAGTCAGCTTCGTGGATTCTGGTGAAGGCATAAATTCGCCGAAAGATGGAAATAAAAACTCACAGATCAAAACTAAGGGCAAACACCATAAGAAGAAAATTCTCATCTGTACATATAACATACGCACAATAAAAACGGACTATCATTTAGAAAAACTTGAAAAGAAGTGAGATATTCTAGAAATTTGCAAAACTAGGCAGTCATAAAAAAATTAGAACATGTTCTGTATCAAAACAATAGTAAGACAAACTTCCAAAACAAAGGTATAGTTTTCCTCAATAACAATAATATAAAATACTAAATATAATTTATGAAGATTCTAACAATTTTCTAAAACAGAAAATTCCATAATTAAATAGTTACATTCTAGGGAGAGTAAAAGTAAATAATTGCATTTCGGAAAAATTTAAAAATTTTAAGCTACATGCAAGAGAGTAAGACAGAGATTTTAAATTTTTAAAGTTTTTAGTAACTTTAGACATTAAGAGAATAATAACATAAACAAATTTTAATTATGAAAATTATTAATTATTATTAAATAATCCGTTATGACCAGCAATAGTACCAAAAAATGTGACTGTAAAACTCATAGTCAAGCAAATTATTAAACATTCTCATAACTTTTAGGGATATAGCAAAATCAATGACATTAGAATCACAACTGATTCTAAAAACCTACTGCTTCTTCTTCTTCTTCTTTATCTTATCCCCTATGTGCCATTACAACGTCGGGATTTGGGCTTCGATCCATTTTCTATAGGTGTTCCTGTCTTTTGCCGTATATTTCACTTCTCTTAGTGTTTTCCTCCGTCATGACACTATTTCGGTTAGGTTGTAGACTCAGATTTTCCATGGCCTTCCACTCGACCTCCTGCCTTCTGTTCTCACTTCATATGCTCGTTTAGGTAGCCAATGTTTGTCATTCGTTGAACATGTCCCAGCCATTTCAGTTAAATATTTTCTATTGTGTGTATCAAAGGCTCATGTTCTAGTTGCTCTCTTATTACCTGATTTCTAATTTTATCTCGTCTTGTCTTTCCTTATATCTTCCTCAGGTATCGCATCTCCGTTGCTGTTATTTTTGATTTGTGTTTGTCAATTATGGCCCACCTTACAGCTCCATATGTAAGTGTTGGGATGGAGACTATTTTGAAAAGATATAGTTTCCCCTTTTTACTGACTTCTTCTCTCTACTACCGTATGATTGATTTGGTAGTACACTTTGCTTGTTTTGCTTACTCTGCTTAATATTTTTCTATCTATCTTTCCGTCTCTGGAAATAGTTGTTCCCAAGTATTCGTAGGTTTTCACCTGTTCTAGTGTTAATCCGTTTAATTTTATTCTCAAATCTTCTCCTTAGCTTCCTTGTGTTTTGGTTATGTTCATGACTTTGTTTCCATTTATTTACAATCCCTTTGTTTCTAATTGTTCATTTCATTGCTGGAAAATAGTGTTATATCATCGGTATAGACCAGACTTTGTATCTGTATTCGTTGCATGTTCCAGTTACCCACTTTGAGCATTCTTGTATTTTTCTTGCATTTCTTTATTATACTGTGCATTACAAAAACAAACAAGAATGGATTCAGGCTATCCCCTTGTTTTATTCCTTTCTTCATTTAAAAGGTTTCGAGCAAGTCTCATTTAATCTAACTGCACCTTCCACGTTCTTATATATGGCATCTATTGCCTTCCTTAGTTTTTCCTTATGTTTAGTTTATTTATTGTTTGCCATATATAATGTCACGATACAATATCGAACGCTGACTTTAAATCTACAAAAGCCAAGCATAAACTTTTAGCCTTTCCTATATGCTTTTCTATTATCATGCGCAGCGTGAAAATGTGATCTTGTGTTTGTCTTCCTTCTCTGTAAGCTGCTTGGTTTTCCTCTAATTGTTCTTCAACTCCTTCCCTTAATCTTCTTGCTAGTATCTTTGAGTAAACTTTAAGCACTACTGGTGTAAAGCATATTGCTCTATAGTTTCCTGGTTCTACAGTGTTGCCCTTTTGTGCATTAGAATTATTAGATTTTTCTCCCAATCTTTTGGTATTTCTTCGGTTTACCATTCTTGTCGATTAATCCTAGGGAGCCATTTTATTACGCTGTGCCCATGTTTCAATAGTTCTTCGGCTATTTCATCTTTTCCTAGGGATTTTGCATTTCTTAAAGATTCTTCTTGCGTTATCCGAGTTCTTTCTTGTACATGTTGCTGAAAATTTGAACTTCTTTGTAATGTTCCATTTTTTATTCTTTCGTAATTTTTAAGGATTTTTCCTATCTCTGTTTCTATTTTATTCTCTTCATTTCTTATACAACTTACTTGGTGTCCTTTACTCTTTCTTAATCATTTTACTATTGTCCAAAATTTCCTCTGATTTTCTCTAGACGATTGTTCTATTTTTTCTCCAAACTCCTTCTATGTTCCTTACTTTCGCTTCTTTTACTGCGTCTTTTGTCTCGTTTCTCATTTGTTTGTATCTTTATTTGTTGTCTTGTGTCTTTGTTCTTAGGTACATCTTCCATGCTTCTTTCTTCATCCTTATCTTTTCTTTTACGGTTTCGTCCCACCATCTGGTTCTCTTTTGTCCTTGTTTAATTACTCGTATTCCACAGGTTTCTTTAGATACTTCTTGTAGAATCGTTTTTAGTCTCTCCCATCTTCTTGTTTATATCCCATATGGTATTTGTTTCTGTTTCATGTTGTTCTTAGGCAGTTAGTCTTTGCTTAAGAAGCTCTTTATATCTTGTTTCTGTGAGTTCATCCTCCAATTCTCTTAATTAAAGGGGGTAAATACAACTACACGGGCAAAAATTACGCATTAAAAAACATTTTTTTTCACAAAGAAGGTTTAATGCAATCATAAAACTTTGTACACTTGTTATAAATGAGGAATGTAAAATTTTTTTTTAATTTTTAAAAACAAAATGGCGGCTGTACGCTGGCGTGAAGTTGACCTACAAAAATAACGGCGACCACTCTGGACGTCGTGTTATTGATCTGTAACAGCCCATAAAAAAAATTTGACTTAAATATACATGTAATTTGTCGGTAAACCTCAAAAATTCAAAAAAAATAAATAATTTTGCGTTTGGTAGAAGTTTTTATAAAAAAATCTATAATTTTCACTATTTTTTCAGCCATTTTTGCAATAATAATTCAATTTTGCAATATAAAATTCCAAAACAATTAGGTTTGACAGACAAGCCTAAGGTATAAAGAAGAAATCCTAAAAATTTCAGCTAAATTGGACAAGTAGTTTTCGAGTAATCGTGGTCGCCAGTTTTAAAAATGTTATTTTGAGAAAAACGCGTTTTAAGTTTTGAAAATCGAAAAATGGTACTTACGATTCAATAAGCGATTCCAGGGACATATAATAGGCCTTCAACCTCTTCTTAGATGCTGTTGTTGATATTCTGTAGCTCTCTGTGAGCCTTACGGGCTTCTGTGCTGGTTTGATCGGTCCGAACGTCTTGCCTCTTAATTCTTTCCGTATCCTTTAATTGCGCGTATTCAAGACTCTGCCGGCCAACGATGATTTCCATGGCATTCATTATTTTTAAAACTGTTGTGAGACCTTCATTAAACACTCCAGCAGCAATATGAGCCGAAATCAACGATTTTTACGCCGGAATGAGAATTTTTCGGTGCTAGGCGCCATACCGTGGCAACGGTGTAGCAAGTGGTCTCTCGATAAATCCTCGTAAATTGGCAGTAAATGCTTTTGTACATCTGGATGCAAAGGTGCGGGGTGTTTAATTTTACTCGCATCTGCTCCAGTAGCCTCTGCCTTTTTCCACTTACACCAGCTATCCGCTCCGTCCGGGCAATACACGTGATTGGGGTTTTCATCGGTCGAGCACATGTGATAATATGTTGCCGAAATATCTTTTTTCGTGCCATCTACGTTATCGATATTACGCCGGATGGCAAGGCCATAGGATGTAGTTAACTTTTTAATCAGTGCATCGGTAAGTTTAACAATTTTTTTTGTTTATCTTTACCACCAATACCGTGCAGCTTTTTCACGTTCCTAAGGCGGCTTCCCATTCTCTTTTGTACGTGCCCGATGCATTCACTTTTTGTCACGACGAGATCTCCGTACGGAGCAGCATCGAGTAACGCCTTGAAAGTCTTTGAATCACCGTCATACATACATACATATAATACCCTTAGGTATACAAATCCGGCCTGGAGTATTTCAAAGTACGATACAATAGATAAAACTTTCACTAGGGTCGGCCGCTCTTGTATACCTGCAATGCGCTGAAAAAGACGTTCTAGAAAAATGAAGAAAAAATATATAAGGAGTTCGATTTTCGAGATGAAACTTTTTGGAGCGTATTCTACGGGAAATTTCCTAACTTTTTAGAGGAACCAAAAAAAAATCGATTTTTTTGACCTTCTAATTGTATTTACCTCCTTGTTCTTCATACTTTTTTAGTTCTACTAATAGATTTTTAAAGTAACTTTAGAAATATGTAAGAAGATCTTAATTATATATAACCTAAATAATTATATAAAATTTTGTCCTTACTACAACTAATTACAAAATTGGCACAACCTTTTTGTTTGTACATCTATGCATTGTTCACATTTTTAAAATAAATATTAAACTGCATTTACTTATACGTGCATAAAAGAATTGATGTTTTGTTATGATTATTTTTTAATGCAACTTAATTGACACTATATGACAGAGAGAAAATTAGCGCTAAATTTTTTAACCAGTAAACTTTTTTTTCTAAGTATAAAATTCAAGCTGGACGCAATCACAAAATTGTTTCTGAATTTTACTAGAAAAGAAAATATGATGGTACAATACATATCAGCATATTTTTATACTTTCAACAGAAAATACAATTATTATTTATTATTTTAACATTAATAAGGTTTCTTCAATAACTTCTTTCTACCAATCTATGGATGGTTTAGTTTAGTACGTATTTTATAAAAAAATACTTAAATACGAAAATGGATCAAACATAAACCGACCTGCCTTTCCTGTGCGCAGTAAGCACCTGTCAAGTCAAAAGGTTCTTGGTGTTAACAGAGTGAGTTTTAGTGCTCTCCAACACAGCGCAGATCGCATAAACAAATGGAAAATCAACATTATCAAATTTTGCCTCGAAGATTGTGTGTGTGAAATGACGATGCATACTGAAAAAAAATTAGCTGATAGTTTGAGAATAGCTGAATTTTATCAAACATTTTAATTCGCTGCGGGAGTGTTCAATCAAAAAGATAAATTATTAAGTAAATGTTGCCCAATGGGCTCCAAATCTAATACCAAAGAATAAGTATTACTCTGGACTACTATCATACCACCACCTCCCACCCTCTCCTTACAGTCTGGTCCTCGACATGTAAATTCCACAAGTGTGGCCGCTTAAGGAAGCATTCTAAACAGAGCTGGCCTACTTTGTATGAAATTATCTGCAGACAAGTGCTTTTTAGGCTTCTATACATTAAAATGAGAAGCCTTGTATAGAGAGTAATATCGTCTGTCTCTACGTCCTTTTATTTTTCAACTTTTGATCAAAGCAGTCTCCAAGCTGGAGACAATTTTCTATTTTTGTCCTGCCTGACATTCACGCCTTATAATTTTTGATCTATGATAGAGAAATAATGTTTTCATTATTCAGCTAAGGACCATAAGTCAAGTCCAGATACCAAAAAATCAGCCTGATCGGAAAATCTCGAGACCAAAAGTAACCGAAAATTTTTGTTTATGCATAGAAGCCCCGGATACCTGTGGAACCGAAGTTCCACGTCCGTACTTGTTTCTTTTTACAACACAAAAATTCAGAAATACCAAAAAGCGTAAACTACGCTGAATAATTAGTTTGCTTTTCCAAATAGTTTTGCAATTTTAATAAAATTTATATGCTTACTACTTTTTGCCTTGGTTTTTCGCTTCTTTTCTACAATAAAATTTTTTTAAATAGCACCAAGTTTTAAAAGCTGAATTATGGCTAAACTTTTGTTTCATTGATAGCAATGTTTATGAATTTTATCTGCCTCTAATCATTCGAACATCCACCTGTCTATAGTATTGTCGAATATCATTAGTCAACTAGAATTTTTTCTTTGCAAAATTAAATTCACTACTTATTTACCTGATATACCAAATCTTACAAAAAAATGTTTTTAAACATTTGTCTTACTGAAATCTCATTTACTTATAAGCTCCCCTTTTTGATTATTGGTTATCTAATTGTTTAAATAAAATAGTTTTCATATAAAATGTCCAGTCAATATTGACACAATTAAAACAATTTGCGCGGCCGCTATGTAATCGAGCAGTAAATCTGCATCAAATTTTGTGCGAAGCTGGAACATTCATCCGTAGAAACTACTGACTTGATTCAAAAGGCTTTTTGGAACGATGCTAATAGAACGTGTACGGTCTAAAATCAATAAAGATCGGTAACTGAAGTGTGCAAAATTGTCCAATAGATGTTACTAAAGCAAAAGGAACATCGTGATGCAATTGTTAATAGCTTGTTTCAACCTGTTATTAATGAGCCAAATTTCCTCCAAAAATCATAATTAGAAATACAACGTGATTAGAGTATTACCACAAATATTTTAATAAATTAGGTACCCTATAATTAAAAAACGAATTTTATAAATACCTTTAAAATAATTATTGCCTTCTTGTAAACTTGAAACACTAAAACTTGACAAAACTTACGCAGCTATTCTTTGTAAGTCATCATTCAAGTACTAACGTAGGCTATTCTCTTTCATTGGAGGCATATAAATAGTTCCATTATAGTTTTTCGTTGCTTCGTACAAAATCAAGCTCAAAAGAGGTCCAAAAGTAATAGGTGTGCAAGTAGGAACTCGGCTCTGAAGTTAGTTGCATTAAAAACACACTTGAATTCAGCTAGTTCGCCCGCCATTTTGGATATATGTAGCTTGTTGTTTTTATGACATAAGTTTTAGTCATTTACAAGCTGTCATTCTGTGTGTATCAATTTTATAAGAGATGTATGTTGATAAGCAACATTTACGCCATTGCATTCTATTCTGTTTTCAAATGAAAAAATCTGGTATGAACATCACACGACTTTCCTTATCCTATTATTTGGGTAATTCTGGCAAAAATCCTGGGCTTCAATTTTTTTTTGAGTTCCTATTTTACCAACTTTTATTTTAAATTCATGTTTATCTCGTGATAACAAATCATTTTTATTCTCATGAATTTTTTGTATCTTCAACCGTTTAAATTCGACACCGCTTTGCGACCGATTTTTCGACCTTGCGACCAAACGGCTTGGCCGATTTTTAGCAAAAGCACTGCGTCCCCTACCTACAAGTAACTTGCATACCAAATTTCAAGTCTCTAGCTCTTACGGTTTTCGAGATATCCTGTTTACTGACAGACAGACATACACACAAACACACGAACCAATGGTCCAAACCAACTTTTTTGGTGTCCTGAGGCTATAATTCGTCCAGAAATGTGAAAAACTGGGTAGGTCAAATTTCCGCCGATTACATTACTTTCCTTATTATAGGATAAGGAAAGTAAAAAATGTTGCTCAAGCTATGGAATTGATTATTTCGACTTTGGTGAACATTCTGTAAATAATTCAACAGTAAAAAAGTTATTTGCAAGATTTCGTGATGGAAATTTTAGTTTTGAGGATGATCCACTTCCAAGTGCAGTAAAAAAAGAAGACGAAAAACTTCAAATTGTACTGCATGAAAATGCAAGTCAAACTAAAGAAGAACTTGCAGAACAATTGAGAGTTACGCACTAAGCAATATTCTTCGATTGCATGCAATGGGAAATATACAGAAGGAAGGAAATGGGTTCCTCATAAACTGACGAAAGAAAACAAAAACCGAAGAGTTAACATCTGCATAAATTTGTTTTCTCGATACAAAAGGAAGAATTTTTTGCACAAAATCATACGGATGATGAAAAGTAGATTTTGTTCGACAATCCTAAACACAGAAAAGCATGAGTCGATTTAGGCCAGCCATCAACATTAGTTGCAAAATATTCATGCCAAGAAAGTGTTACTGTGTATTTGGTGGGATTGGAAACGAGTCATTTACTACGAGCTTCTGGAACCTAGTCAAACTGCTATAGCTAAGCGTTACCAGGCCTAGTTGATCAATTGAAGTGATGCTCTAGAGGAAAAAGGCCATTTACAGATGAAGGAAGGCGGAAAGTGATATATCTCATTAGGTTGGGAAGTTGTCCAGCATACAACATTCTTAGCTCCTTCTGATCACTACTTATTCATATCGTCTTTGAAAGACCAGCGGTTCACGAAAGTTGAAGATATGCGAAAATGGCTCGATGACTATTTTGCTTCAAAACCACCAAATTTCTATCGCAAAAGCATTCAGCACCTACCTGATAAATGGCAAAAGACCATAGATAGTAATGGCGAATATTTCGATTATTAATTTTTGTGACAAGTATCTTTTCAATAAAGTTGAATTTGACCAAACAAAACCGAGTTTCTACTTGTACACCTATTAGCTACATCCTTAGGAAAAGTTAAACTTAACCGCGTAACAGGTACAGGGCAACAATTTAACATCTTAACTTCTACACCGCACAAAATGATAATGTAACAGAAAAGGCTAAATTTAAAACTAAACTAATTGTAAAGCTAAAGAAAGGGCAATCAAAATATTAAGGATAAACTTAAATGTTAAAACAATATGATTTAAAAAATTTTAACCTTATATTTATCTTTTTAAGAGACATTTAAAATTGCACCAGCCAACCCAATTTGGCACGCAGGGACTGCAACACAGCTTGCGCAGGGCCCTGTCTAATTTTTGCTATTTCGACCCAACTAATTTATCAGCAACCATGCATTTAAAACACCTCGTTTTGTCCGCAACCCCTGCCAAACGGCGGCGCAAAACCCAAATGAAGCGCCGAAACTAACAGGGCCAATTCCGCTGGAACGTGGCAAAACCGCGAGAACCGGAACGTGTGTTAATGGCCTGCTCTGTTTCAATTCCGCTGATGGTTCGAACAGCCCCGCACCCGCGGCCATTTTAATTTGGACCGTTCGGCGCATTTCTTTTTGCAATTTATGGGCTCGCAAATTGCGTGAGCCTCCCGATAAACCGCGCAGGCAACGAGGTCAGACCCAATCAGGAATAAAATTAAAAACCGCATTTGCAGGCGACCCCGCTACATTCGCACGCAAATGCTTTCACTAATCTCTCTTTAGTGCGCTTTCAGCGCCCGCACGAACGAACTTCCGCGTTTGCACAGCCCTTCCGGGTCCATAGATGCTAATTGCAACAAAGGGCTTTACCCCCTAGAGTACACGTCCGCTAAAAATCTATTGCGTTTAAAGTAATTCCAGATGTAGAATATGAACCAAAATCTGCAGTTTTGATATAAATGTACAAATCTGTATAGTCTGTGTTGTTTGTTGTTACAATAAAACATTCATGTGTTATATTTTGTTACTATTTCAATATATTGAAAATCATTCTCAGTATTTTTTATCAAAAGTCAAAAGTATTTTAATTTTAGAAAATTCATTTATAAAAATCAGATTATTGAAAAATTTTTAACTTTTATTAGGGTTGCTAAACGCATTATATAGGAGTCAAAAATAGTGACTTTATAACTGTAATCGGAAAAAGTACAAATGAAGCGGACTGCACTAACAATTTGATATACAGTTTTTATCATAAGAAAATGACTGTAATCTTTTGATCAAATCTATTTTAATTTGTTTAAATCTTTATTTCGTTGCGCAATATATAGTTTGCCATCACATTGTATTGTTGATATCGGTGAATTCGTTATCTTTACAATGAATGTAGAATTCCTGAAGCGATACGAGGCAGTGCTTTTAATGGATCATGTGAAAGGACCGATAGTGACGTATAAAATATATGCAACAATCGAAGGCATTCAATAAGAAGTGAGTAAAGGAATATTTGGAGGTTGATGATGTACACTTGAGAACAAAACAATCGACCCAGCAACATGCTCGATTAAGCTTAGATAGGATGTGCTTTGCTTATGCCCCCTTGAGGGATTGTTTCCCATTCTTCAATCAACGCCGCTATCAATTCCATCACGCTTCCTGATGCAAAATTTCTGGCCCAGACTCTTCGCTTACAAGTAAGCTCGTCCCAAACATGCTCAATTGGATTCAAGTCTGGGCTACACGGAAGCCAATCCATTTTCGGTATATCGACGTCAGTCAGGTAGGTAGTGGTCACTCACGCGGTGCGGCATCGCGCATTGTCGTGCATTGGCATGAAATCCTCACCAACAAATCCCGCAAACGAAACAATATGTTCAATCAAAATGTTCCCAATGTAGGGATGCGTTATTAAACCTCCCTCGCGTCCTCCACTAGGCACGAAAACCAACTCAGTTCTTTCATGCATGGAAACGCCCGCCCAGAACATGCAAGAGCCACCTTCATATGCAACAGTTTCTTGAATACAGCAATGAGAAAATTGCTCCTCTGGCCTTCTATTGACCCGATGTTTCCTGTCGTTGCCATGTAGGTACATCCTAGACTCGTCGGAAAATAATATTCCAATGGCCGAGGTCCCAATCGAAGTGTTCTCAAGCAAATTCCAGTCTCCTTTACTTTTGGGCTGCAGTCAGCTTAGGACCTGTAGCTGACTTTTTTGGGATCAGGTTAGCTGCCTTCAGTCTTCTCCTCACTGTCCATGTGCTAGTAGCCACACCTCTGACCGCACTCAGCTCTTGCTTGAGGTCAACGCCAGTCATAAGTCGATTTCTGATGGATATTGAAACGATAAATCTATCGTCTTTTCCATTGTGACGCACCTACGGTCGTCTCCTTGCCGGTAGATGTAACTACCAGTTTCCCGGTACCGACGCCACACTCTCGACACAGCTACTTGACTCAGATTTAGTCGAGTTGCCACGGCCCTGCAATTGAGGCCCTCTCTTAACAATGCAATTTCCTAGGCTGCTTCGGCGGCTGGGGTATACATTTTCTTCCAATATTCTTAGCACTTACGTATTTACGTCAATTTCGGATAAGTGGCAGATGAATTACCGGATTGCAAGTGTACTGTAGGCCAATCACAGTTGTCACGCACGTGCGTTACAATTAGCAAGATTCGTAAAACCTCTTTCGTGATGCAATTTTTTTGACTGCGTCATCCAATTAACGCAATAGCAACAGTTCTTTAAAACTCAATAACAAAGATACTCCTTGCAGGCTATTGTTTTTATTTTCATTTTCCTTAGAGTGAAACAGGTGAGAAAAATGCACGTACAGCTAGTGAGTCGATTGTTTTGCTCTCAAGTGTAGATGATCTGCCGAGGAGGGAAACAGTCCGCTTCACAATAACGAAGAAGGATAAAGCTATTTTGCGTCTCTATAAAGACAAGTCAGGCCTTTCGTAGCGATATGTCTAAGTGAAACTCTGCAAAGAAATTGACGTATCTCTAAATACAATTTGAGCGTTTCTTTTCGATCAACGTCAAAGAAACATTTATTATTAGAAAGGAACGTAGAACAACAATTGGGGTAGGGAAAAAATAGATCGAGATTAGGATTGTTATCTTCTCGGATGTGTCTTCTTTCTAGGCGTAGTCTTTCTTATCGAAAGCGTGGTCAGTGAATACCAGTAGTATTCTCCAGTGAACAGTAAAACAGTTTGGAAGTCCTTCTGTAAATGCGGTTTTGATTACCTCCTTCTGTTTACAGCCGATTTAAAAGCCGAGAAAATGTGGACCATCTACCACAAATGCTTGCTGAAATCAACTAAAAATGTTTAGGTTCTGACAGAACAAGTTGGGTGCTGCAAGAAAATAAGCATCACAGCAAGCTGCGAAGTGCGTGAAAACAACATATTAACGTCGCTACAATGGAATGGCAGGCACTGCCCCCAGATGTAAATCTTATTGACAATGAATGGTCGTACATAAAAATAAAACTCAGAGGAAAGTCAGTGTATATGGTGAAGCCCTTTTCATTTAAAATTAAGAAGATATGGTAATTTTGTCCTCGTCAAAGCATAAAAAAAGTCTGAAGGCATGATCACCAATGGAGGTGAATGGACCAGACATTAGGTAATTGCGCAGCAGCTCATAAGTTATACTTCAGTAAAAAAATTATAAACATTTTTTTTCAAGGTTAGGGCGATCAAGTAATTCGGGAGTGCTTTAAAAGAAGCCAAGAAAATTCAAGAAATTATCAGATTTGAAGTTCAGAAAGTTCTAAGCATATATATGTTCAGAAATTGTATAACCGCAAAACAACAAAAAAACCTTACTTCAAGCAAATGAACAGTCCTTAAAATTGTAAGAATGGCATTAGTTTGGGATGTAATTTCCGAGCTTAATCCAATTTGCTTCGGAAAGATTTTATGTTAAATCAAAAAAGAAACATCCGCTTTAAATAAAAGAAAAGGTTTCGAGGATTACATGATTTAAAAAAAAACACAGTCAAAACGTGCATAAGCAAACGGAAGAATAGAAAGTGAATGGAGGCGGTCAAGGAACCAAACTTAAAATGAGGTTATGAGGTCAACAGAACAGCTTGTAGATTGATGTACATGCAAAACAATAGCAATAGCCAAAAAAGCATTGCATAAACCAACATATCCCAGACTAAAGCAGTTAAAACCTCACTATAGCCAATAAAGTTGTTTGTTAATTACAAGAGAATAGATCTTAAAAATACCATAATAAACTAAAGAAAATCATTAAATTTTCAATTTCTATTTTTGTAAAGAATCAAAACTAATTTTAAAAAATAGATTTTTATAACATCTTCACTAAACATACAGTATGTTCAATAATAAAGTAACTGCCGCTATAATCTTAAAAAATAAGTGTTAATATTTTTCTCTTTTATTGAAATATAGATGGCGAGCTATCGTGTAATTACCTAATATCTGATCCAATCACCTTCATTACTAATTATGGCTTCACATCATTTTCCATGTTTTCAACGAGATTTTTTGCATAATCGTTTGCGAAAGATCGCCATATCTTCAATTACTTCACAGTGTACACTGGTTTCCCTTTGAATTTCATTTTCGTACGATCACACATTTTCAGTGGGATTAGCATATGGCGACATTGCCCGCCATTTCCTCGTAGTGTCGTTATCTTGTTGTCTCCACGCACTGCACAGTTTGCTGTGATACCTAAGGTTATTATCTTCTTGCAGCACTACCCGACTTATTCTGTTAGAACCAAGAAACTTTTCAACAAGCTTCAGCAAGCATTTCTGGTAGATGGTGCACATTTTCTTGGAGTTTAAATTATACGTAAACAGAAAGAGGCAACCACAACCGCATTTACAGAAGTATTCCCAAACATGCACTTTTACTGTGCACTGAAGAATCCTATTACTCGTCATTGACTATACTTTCGATAAGAAAGACCATGTCCAGAAATACGACTATTCCGTGAAGATAATATTACCTCAATCTCGATCCAAATTTCTCCACCGTTTTTTTTTATACGTGTTTCTCTGATAATAATTTTTTTCACACAGGCGACTTCGAATTGAATTGAGAGAGACCTAAATGCTTTTCTTGAAGAGTTTAATTTGGGCAAAACGCAGCGAAAAGCCTAGCTTGTCTTCAAAAAGATTCAAAATCGCTTTATTTTTCTTTATTGTTGTAACGCGGGCTATTCCTCTCTCTAGTAGATCGCTTACATTCCTAACCTCCAAATACTGCCTTATCCGCTTCTTAGTTACTACCACCGACTATGGCACATATTTTAAAACCAGTTTATACGTTACTTTCGGTACTTTCGCATGACTGATTAAAAACATATCACTTCAGAAATTTTAAGCTCATTGTAAAGATAACGAATTCACGGATATCGTAACACAAGGTGCCAAATTACATACTCGCAAAAGAGCATGAAATAAGGATTCAAACGAATTAACATACATGGCGCTGAGGTGTCTCCTTAACAAATGAAAACGGTCACTTTCTTGTCATGCACACTGTAATCTTCAATAACTTATAACTTTTCTATAGCACTCTTGCTGATGTTCGATGAAATTTGATACTTGGCTTATTCTTAGGCCCTTATTAATCTACAATTTATAGGTGTAATTAGAAAACGGTAAATGTAATAAATTAATTTGCTATTTTGCTTACGTATTTTTAGAAAAATTATTAATAATTTAATAAACTAGATAGAAAGTATAAGGTTATAAGATATAAAGTTAAATAAGAATGACAACGCCTATTCTCTGTTTCTACCATACATTTCTAAGTACAAGTTAATAGCGCGAGGTTAGACTTTCAACCGCGGTAAGCAAAATTTAAACTCGCAAACTGGCCTGAATTAAAACACGATTACGGAGGCCGAATCCCAGTTATGTTCTCTGCAGAAACAATTCGTCGGCCTCGCCTCTGAACGGAATGCGATAGCGATTCCTTTATCGCGTTGCTGCTTTCAATACTCGAGATCGGCGTTTTAAAGGAACAAAAAGCTTCGAAATCAAAGCTGGCCGATAACGACTGCAAAAACTAAGAAATTGCTTGCCGCACGCGGGAGCAAAAAGTTAGGTAATGAGCGACTCTAAAACTTCAAAGCACAAAAACGGACGATAGGGCATAATGACTTATTCAAAAAGTAGCCATAAATTATTCTGAGATTTTTTGCGAGCTTTGCATTCTAAATCGACGATCAATTGAAATCTGCAGAAGTTGCGTTTTCTTTGGTTTACTTTATTGAAACCGCACAAACAGTATTGAGGCGGGAATGAGGCCATTTTATCCACTCGCGGAGGCTTAACTTCACATTTGCATCGAGCAAACACACAACCACACCACATGTATGCAAATTCTGTTGATCAGTAAGCTTTTCCCAACAGAACAAATCGAATACATCAATGTGAGCATCCATTGCAATATTTTACTCAGAATAACCAAATCGACTTTCATTCAAACGGTTTATGCCGATACTTCTTGCGCATTTTATTCGTTGCTATAGGAAATACCAACTTTAAAAGGCGAATTTTAACAAACTTAAGCTACAGCTTACAGATTGAAATGGATTTTAATAGAAAATACACAGTAAATTGGAGTGTGTTCAATATTTTTATAGAAACAAAGTATAATAAATTACCCTAGAGGAAATCTCTAGAGAAGTTCTTGAATGCGGAAAGTTGAAGATAAGTATATTATAAAGCAGTTATCCCCAAATTATGAGTCATGTTAAAGAACTAAGTGAGGGAGAAGAAAATTAAAAAAAAACAACAAAAACGACTTATTAAGACATTAATTTATCTTTTGCAACGTAAATAAAAATATATTAAACAAAAATGCTTTGACTTAAATATATATATCTTCCGAAACATAAACATGGGCATTGTTCTATGTTCAACTAGGTGTTATACTGAGTTTTTACTTAATTAGTACAGTAACGGTTTTAAAACAAATACACACTTTGACAGGCAGCCGAACGAACATTATATTTTTTTACATTCCAGCCACACATAGTCGTACATAGAATTTCTCTCCAACAAACTCCTCCCAGTGATTTCGCTAACCAGAATAACAATCTTGATTTCATCCTTAGATGCAGTATAATTTTGCCACAAGTCTTTGCAACACTCTGGAAGCAGTTTTCACATAGACCACTCGGACTTGTCCATTTTTCCCACGTAGCACTAACAAAATTACACCTTTGGTCCACTTATTCCTCTGCTGATTAGGGACGGGAACAAATACCAACTCACCAATTTGAACTTCCGAAGATGGCAGGTACTCCTTCAGCCAGAGGTTCCAGAAGTGGTTGTCGAGAACCTGATCATGTTTCCAGCTCTCTCCTCCCCCCTCTCTATCTCTCTCCCTCTACTCCCTTCTCTCCCCCTCTCTCTATCCCTCTCTCCCTCTCCCCCCTCTCTCTCTCAGGCACAAATCGCTGTCATCAAATACTCCCGGCATAATGTTGGTGGACCCAGTAAGGAAACAAATAGAAATAATAGCCTCTGGATCGCCTTTGTCAGGAGAAACAATCGTCAGAAGGCGACTATTGAGCTACCGTCAGCATAGTGAGAAACAACTGATCAGTGAGAGTCTATTTTCTCAAAATGATGGTCATAGTTTTCTTTATAGATCTCACGAGTCGTTCCCATATTCCTCTAAAATGCCATGCTCGGTGTGGGATAAAGTTCCAGTTAATTCCTCTAATGAAAAGGCTGTCTGGCCCCTCATCCTTAACTGCATTTTCAGTTCTTCTTTCAGTTTAGCCTCTGTTCTCCCAAAATTAATCTCATTATCGCTGCAGATATCTCCAGGTTCTCCACGCCGACAGATAAACCGATTCAACGCCATGATAAAATCGTCTGTTGAAAGTAAATACACCATTTTCAAATACACCTCTTTTCCCGTTTCCTTCCGTTAACCACTTCCATAGGTCCAAAATAGTCCACACCCACGAAAGTCAATAGTCTGATCGTAATCCAGTATCGTTGCCTAAGCTCAATGAAGACCGGGTAATATTTCTACCACATCTACCTAATACCCACGTACAATTCAAGATAGAAGCAGCTCATCAAAAATATTAATGGCCGATGTTGAGGGATGGTGACATTTCTCCATTGAGGCTATTATAAAGGAACGATGTTCAAGATGCGCAAAAAGTAAAACTTATAAGAACATCAAAATTATTTATATTAAGTGTCAAATATTGTTCAAACTATGTTTTATGTCCTCTTATACACGGCACCACGATACATTTTCCTTTATGTTCCTTTCTTGTCTTTTATAATAATAATCCCTGTTAGTAAGATCGGTAAAATATAAATGTATGTCCCATTCCCCTAAATTTGCGTTTTTTTTCAAATAAAGCTAACATTATATAATTAAATTTTAAAAGGCTTAACTAATAAGTACATGATAAAAACTAAATTAATTAAAATAATAAAATAATACTCGGATTTACACTGACTTCTTTTTTCTTAAAATGTTCTCAAATTATTTAAAAGAACTAGTTAAATGTGACGAAACATCGGTTGTAGATTTGGACAGGAAATATTATTTTTCGTAATATACTTTCCAAACCAACTCAAACTGAAAGGTGAATATTTAATAAAACAGAGTCTTATTTGTGTTTAAAACACAAATAGGCATATTTTGTTATGATATTGAGAAAATAACTAAATATACAGTTATTTAATGATCAACACGGAATTAGAAAACAGATTGGAATATTGACATGCAGTTTTCATTATTATAGTCAATATTGAAATCGTATATTAACTTCTTTTAATATTTAAAGGAGTAGCAACGCATAGATGCAAAAAAATTATAGTCACGCAGTTTAAAATGCAAGAACAGCAACTATTTTGCATATTATACCAAAATCAATAATTCAGATTAATTTAGTAATTTTAAAGATTAAAATAAAGACAGTCAATGCTTAAAAATAAAATACAGCTACTTACCACTTCAAGAAGCACCTCGTAGCTATATTTCTTCGTTATTATTAAGATCAAAACTTTGTATGTTTAGCTACCAAATATTTAAATCAATATTTTCTACTGCATTCCTAAATGGTACTTTGAATTTGCACCTCCGGTTCCCATATGTACTTTAAAAAGCAGTTATTGATATTTTTATTAGTCTAAATAATACAGACTATAAAACAATCCCTAGTATCAATATGTTTAACCATGCAAAAATTATTTCAAATACGACTATGAGACATACGGGAGGAAACTTAAAATAATAACTAACGACTCTACTGTTATAATAATGAAAAATATTATAATTACAGTTAAGTCTCCTAATTCGAAGCTGTCAAAAAATTTCACAAATTAAAATATATACCATAAAAAAACTTTACAAATAATAATATCAATTAAATAAAACTGCAAACATGTAACGATGATGAAGCTGTTCCCACTCCTTCCCAATAAGGCGGTTATTTGTGGTTCATCGACACTTGTATATAGTCTGTATATAGTTTGTATATAGTTATCCAGGTTGTTTGTTTGTTTCATTTTGAAGAGGCGGTTGGTGCGTATAATCCCATTGCATTTATTGTACTGCAATTTTGTTGGGTTCGTCTTCGGAGTTTGATCCGTCCCTCGCAGTAGTTGTTGGTGCTGAAGGCGGTAGCTTCAGGGGCGGGGGAATGTTCGCGACAATCTCAAATTACCTTTTATTTTAATTTTTAAATTAGGGCCGCCGTATTTTAGTTCCCTCTTGTATATTTTGGAGTTGAGATATCGCCGCGAATTTACACGAGCACGCGGAACGCTGATATATAGGCAGCGGTATGGGCCGCGGACCGCGCTTCGCCTTTTGTGCGCGCTTTTGATTTTGTTCGGGCTTGGCCTTTGGTATGTTCTCCCAGGCGTCGTTCTTTTTGAATTCAGTTTGTGATAGTTTAAATTTCCGTAAGCCGAGAGCATTTTTAACCGAGAGTTCGCCGGCGTGTTTAATTGGCAGCAGAAGTTTTCATTTCTGCGAGGCATTTGTTAAAAGCTAATTTTGTGGCAAAATTCGATAGTTTGCCGACCAGATTAACCTCTTCCCGGAGGTCCTTTTGTTTCGATTGCATTTCGGGGTTGAAATTTTTGCTAGTAAAACTCGGTCCATTATTTTCTTTGCTCTGACTCGGCAAGGAACGACGAAGGAACCTTTGCACCAGGAAAGACGCTACCATTCGGCTCCGCTGTGAAGATTGGGGTAACTTGTCCTATCTTTTTCCCACGCTCTTATATCCTTTTCCTAGAACCCCCAGGACCAACAGCACTGGAACCGATTTCCGCGGGAAAGCGCCGTTTGCTTAGGTTAGTGTTTTTAGCTTTAGCTTTGTTTGAAGTTCCTTTTGTTCAAAATTTAAAATTACCTATACACCCCAATTTTCCGGCCGCAACCATTTGACCAAATGGTTCAAATCCGACTTGTTAGGATCAAATAGTGCGGCCGGAAAAGTGGATTGTATAGTTAATTTTAAAATTAGAATAAAAGGAACTTGAAACAAAGCTAAAGCTAAAAACACTAACCTGTCGAAACGGCGCTTTACCGCAGAAATCGGTTCCCTGATATTGGTCCTGGGGGTTCTAGAAAAGAATATAAGGGTGTGGGTAAAAAGATAGAACAAATTACCCCAATCTTCACAGCAAAGCCGAACGGTAGCGTCTTTCCTGGTGCAAAGATTCCTTCGTCGTTCCTTGCCGAATCAGAGCAAAGAAAAAAATAGACCGAGTTTTACCAGCAAAAATTTGAACCCCGAAATGCAGTCGAGAAACAAAAGGACCTCCGGGAAGAGATTAATCTAGTCGACAAATTTTTTTTTTAATTTTGCAAATTGCAGCTGCACACCATAAGAGCAGCAGTGGGTGTTTGTTTTGTCTGGTTTGATCGAAACAATTTGAAAATCGTTTTGTTGTTTGAAGAAACGGTCAAACACTTAAGTCATCATTGATCTTTATTAAAAGAATAAAAAGTGCGAATATCTGTAAACAAATTCGAATTAGCTTATCGAGTTTAGTTTAACAGGACTACTTTGAGGTAAATAACCTAAAACAGGCGAAATTATGTACACAAAAAACATCAAATACTAGTAATTTCAAAATATTTATCTTTTTAGTGAAATAAAAACTGAACAGAACAAGTAACGTTTCTCTGTAAATTTCATTGCCGCCCCACCCAAGCATGAGGTTCAAATGTTGGTAAAAGCACGACTGCAAGCTGATCACAAGGGTTCCACATCTTAGCACTATGAGACTCACACGTAAACAGGCCTAAAACAATCTCACAATTCAATCTGCAAAATTTGCAGAAACCTCATCTGCCAAATACTACACTGAATTGTTTTTCCAAAAACAGTGTGTTATTATTTTACATTTTTATTTTGACGTCTTTAAATGTGAAACCACGAATCAACCAGAGAGTTTTCCTAAAAATAGGCTACCCGATTAGCGACAAAGATCTGCCAACAATCGGCAGGGGCTCTCAATCAGCCCAATATAATCCCCGTATCGGAAAACGTGATGACTGGACACTGTGATCCTGGACTGCAAGACTGGACAAGCACTTTCAATCAACTCTAACAACGATGAAGCTGCGTGTATTTCAAGTCGCGGAACAGATAACACCCCTGTTGGCGAAAGCCTGGAGTGGGCACACACCAGATGAATAACCAACTTTCCCGTAACAACCCTCGTATAAACTACCGCTTCACAAATGTCTCGCATGGTATTGGAAATCCCAATCGGCAAGACGAACCAACCAGGGATTACCATTCACGACAAAACCGAAACTCACCTACGGCACAACTCTCGACTCCCGAAACACAATAGGCCCAAACGACCTCCGAGATAAGGAAACGTTAGTCGGCAGAAAAAACACCTGCCGCCACTCTAACATGCCGGCAAACCAAATGGTTCAAATCCGGCTCGCTGGAACCAAACGTTGCAGCCGAAAAGTGGACTGTATAGTTAATTTTAAAATTTGAACAAAAGGAACTTTCCCGCAAAAATCGGTTCCAGTGCTGTTGATCCTGGGGGTTCCAGGAAAAGGATATAAGGGTATGGGTAAAAAGATAGGACAAGTTACCTCAACCTTCACAGCGGAGCCGAACGGTAACGTCTTTCCTGGTGTAAAGGTTCCTTCGTCGATCCTTGCCGAGTCAGAGCAAAGAAAAATGGATCGCGTTTTACCGGCAAAAATTTCAACCCCAAAATGCAATCGGGAAACAAAAGGATCTCCGGGAAGAGGTTAACCTAGTCGGCAAAATATCGAATTTTGCCACAAAATTAGTTTTTAACAAAAGCCTCGCAGAAATGAAAACTTCTGCTGCCAATTAAACACGCCGGCGAACTCTCGGTTAAAAATGCTCTCGGCTTACGGAAAATTTAAACTATCACAAACTAAATTCAAAAAAGGACGACGTCTTCAAGAACATAGCAAAAGGCCAATCGCCAAAAGGCCAAAAGCGTGTGTTTATTTGTAACATTGCAACGCCTATTACTGTTATGAACCGATCTTATAGGTCAATACCTCATTCGAATCGATTTGTTCCCAAATCTCGCATAAAGCTTTTAAATTTTTGATTTAGGTCACGGTTGATCTGTTACAGGTCAAAACATAAATTACCATAGAGTAGTTTGAGAGTTCATGCACTACATAGACTACTTGCCGTTAGTAGGCACATGCGGCACAACTTTTAATTATTTGAATCCAACTATAGCCGAACTAATGTCATCATGCTCAGATAGGTCTAATAAAATAATTATTGGCTCACTTTTTCCTTCAATTATCGATCAAACTCTGAACCAAATATTTAGCTTGGGTAAATATAATAATCAATCTGTCCTAGAAAGAATTGGGAAAGAAATATTATTGCTTTTGAAGTCACGAAGTCTCTTGGATATATGAGAAATAACTAACGATACGAGTTGTTACAACTAATTTTGCAAGAGAAAGCGGAAGGCAGAAGAGGCCCGGGAAGGAGAACGATATCGTGGCTGAAAAATTGAGAAATATGGCACAAGACAACAACGGCGAGCTAACATCAGAAATGGATAGGCACTGCATGAAGAAGAAGAAACATAATAACCACGCAATATAAAGAAAATACTCAAAACATACAAAATTAGAATGTCTTTAAAATGTTTAAAATTCTTTTAAAAATGTTTAAATTAAAAATGTAAGACACAAAGGCATTGAAAAGATTTGTTAAACAGATCAACTCCATCTAATTACAAAATTGAGGAGCTGGACGAAGATGATCTACCCGATATTGGGAAAATTTCCGCGAAAGGCAAAAGCACTGATAAGTATGCCTAAAAAAGCAAGAAATTTAGAAGACACAATAAGCTCAAGTTTTGATCACAATTAGAGAAAAATAGATCTAACGGAAGAAACTCTTGTGTTACTACGTAAAATTTTCGGTTTTAGAATATATAGAATATCTTTTTTCCATTAAAAAAATCGCTGCATTTTCATCTGCCATAAAACGCTAATATTTATCCAACAATTTTGTAATAAAAACTATATGATGAAACGATATTAGCCCCAAAAATGCAGAGAAGTATCGAAAGTTCGCTACAAATACGGTAGAAATATCATAACAATTTACAAGTTTGCAATGTTTTTTATTGCCACAAAACATTTCTGTACATAAATCGAGGATATCGGTAAAGCCACCAATGTAAAAGCCATATCCACTCTTTTAATACCAGGCGAATTGATTATCTAAGTTTCTTCAATCCTAAATGTTCACAGCAATTTGGTATTTCATAGATTAACTTAAATAAATCGCATTTCCTATTAAACACTCGGATGCAAACGCTTACAAGAAGCAGCTATCGTAAATTGACTTGTACATAATGCAAGTAGAAAAACATGTTAGGCTAATCTTTAAAAAAATGAGATAGCAAGTAAGCATTTACAATATACGTACATTAGCCGATGTAAGTTACTTGACATAGATTTTCTTCTTAAGGTCACTGCAAATAAGCTGTAAAAGTATAACCTGCAAGATCTATCAATCTTTACTTTCTTGCTGGAAAAGAGCCTTGAGAATTGAAGCCAGCATAGTACACATAACGACGTACTTTCGTTGACACAGAAATATATGATATGTGTAAGAACAAAGTGAGTACATTTCTATCTTCATAGGTACATACAACAAGCAACTCTGTCGTATATAAAGCTCAGAAAACTTCAGAACAATTATTATAAAGTTTTCACCCAACAAGTGACGATTTCAGGCGACTTTGGGTCCACTGGGTCATCGGTCAGAACACAGAGCCAAATGACACTTTCGACTTGAAGTAATTACAGTAAACCTAGAAAATTATTATTTCAGAAAGCAGAGATATTAGTTGGACGCCTAAATACCAATTAAATTTTTCATTTGCATATATCTGAAGAATAAAGTAAGCACCAATAGTCTATCTACAATTTGAATGCGGACAGGCAATTATTATTTGCAAAATTCAGATATTTTCTTCTCAAGAAGACACCGTTTGATGTAAATGCCGATGTTGTTACTGAATATCACGTTTTGTGTTTAATTATAAATTTTGTAATTTAAATTTGAATAAAAATATCAAAATTTAAATAATTTAATATAAAACTTGTGTGATCGAAAATGGATTTCATAAAGTTTTTAACATAAACCTTTTCCTTCAAGTAGTTCTAGAGGAAAAGCCTAAAGAGGTTAGATCGTAACACCGCGATGACTAATCAATGTCATCCCTCTGCGAGATAACACGACCAAATTTTGCTTGAAGTAAAAACCTTATCGAAACCATATGTCATTCATTGAAAAAAAGTTGCCAGCTTCGTCCCTAAAAAGTACAGCCCACAATGCCCAGCAAACAATGCATTTGTGTGGATGCATTGGTGTTTCATGAATAGCACTTGGATTTTTACTATTCCAGATGCAACAATTTTTTCGATTCACAAGGCCATTTAAAGAAAAACGAGTTTCATCGCTCAATATGAGTCAGCATCAACTTATGTTCTCTAAAAACCCAGTTTACAAATGTGCGACATTTCTAGTGGTTTTTAGTGGACTTTGCTCTGTATTTAGAGACTAGTTGTACAAATGGAAAACTCCGATGTTCACAGAACGCAAACAACGGGGAGTCAAATCCTAGAGTTCAATTTGGATCACCCTATATTATCCAACTCGATAAATATAGGATGGCCTAAATATTTAATAATACGAAACCAGTTTACATGCGACTAGTAATGGTATTGTAAAAATTCCTTCTAATATAAATTCAATACAATTTAAACGTGTGCAATTGGAATTTTATGCAATTGCACTACTTCCAGCCAAAGTAGGATGTAGAATAACAGAAAAGAGTTTGCCTGAGGCGTTAATTAATCTTTAATCCCTAGTTATTCTTCTAAAATTGAGATATTTAAATATAATTTAATGAAAATAGCAGTTACTAATAGAATGTTCTCCACAAAAAACAGCTTTGTGTATCAACATTCCTATAAATTTTTTATTATTAATATTATTTTTCACTAAATCAAGCAGTTAATACTTGTAGTCACTTGAGCTAAATAACTGTTTAGTCCTAATGCGAGAATAATAAACAGAATCTAACATTTCTCAATAATGTTTCTTGTATGTGCAGATGGAGCAATATCCTGACGCAACCCTCGACGCCAAGCTTGGAATGAACTCCAGCCTTGTAGAAATGCGCCTACGGGAAAGAAGAAAGTATCTCAGGCAAGCCTGCAGAAATTTTGGGCTCGACATCGCCGGAAACGATTCGCTCCATAAACCGAACCCCTGGGAGTTCCTAGTGAACAAAAAATACCATCTAGTGTGGTGCAACGTCTTCAAAGCGGCATCCACTTCCTGGATGTATAATTTTAATTTGTTGGCTGGGTACGTTTACGCGTACATCCTGCTTGAGGCGCGTTTCAAATACATTTCTTGCTCTGCAGATACAGTTCCAAGTTCTTAAAGCAAACAAAGCTCGTGCCGCTATCTCTGGCACGTCAGAAGTATCCCAGGCCGTCCCTCGCAGCCCTGAAGGCCGCCTTCAATAACTCAGTGTCGTTCCTAATCGTGCGTCACCCCTTCGAAAGGCTCTTATCGGCGTACAGAGACAAGCTGCAGTTCTCGCTGCCGCACACTTACCACAGGAAGCTGGGGAACGAGATTATAGCGAAATACAGGCGCAGCTCCAATGTAAATTACACCAGTCACATAGTAAATGCGAGACCGCTTCGTGGAATTCGTTGTAGGGAAAGGCATCGAAGCAAAAATGGCCGACATTCCCGGAGTTCGTGAGGTTCCTTCTGGATTCCGTCAAGCACGGCCAGGTTCTCGACATGCACTGGACCCCCATCACCGAGTTTTGCACCCCTTGCATGTTTAATTTTGACATTATCGCTCATACCGAAACGCTTCAAGTAAGTTACCGATTTATGAATAAAGCAAAGCGAAATGAAATTTTGCAGGAAGATCAAGAGTTTCTGATACACAAGGCAAAGCTTCAAAGCATCATAAAACCCGAATGGAAGAATCCTGGACGAGGAACTACATCCGAGCAAATAACTACTTATTACTCGCAGCTAACGCGGGCCCAAATTTTGCAGCTCTATCACATTTATAGGTAAAGCAATTAGGAGGAACTTTCAAATGTGCGTAATTAGTGGTTTGTTTCAGGTATGACTTTGAGCTGTTCAACTACTCGTTAAGAGGATATCTAGAGCTAGGTAAACCAGACAAAGATCCCGCTACGCTTTTGGAAGCGATAAACATGAAAGACGTCCCGCGCCCTCCTGCACACACGTTTTCAGAAAAGCTGCATGAAAATGCGAGCCAGAAACTAATTAGTTCTTGATAAAAATTGTCCTCTTGTTGTTACATCTAAGCTAGGTATTGATTATAAATAAATCATAATTAGGAAAAAAGCTACGACACTATTGAAACTTAACGCAGCTTTTAGTCTTAATTAGAGTTAATTACATTAACAAGCAACCAAGTTAAACGCGCCTTCCGGCCTAATATATTGAATATTCATGTTTAGATATTAATTGCAGCAATAATTGAATAGTCGCAGTACAAAGAGGTTTATTTAAGTAATGCGCTAAAAAGCTGTTAATAAGCAACTAGTTAATTTTTTTCACTTGCAAGTGCTTATAACGTTTTGGGCTCCTTCCAAGATTTTCTAGTTTTAGGGTAAACTTGGCAGAACGAAGTAATCTGTGAGAAGATGCTTATGTACATAAAAATTGATTCGGCACCTATTACTAACATCAACACACGTTTAGAGGTCAATTTTTGATAGTCACGTTAGAAGTGCTTAGAGTTACCAAATAATCAAAACGTATACCAAAACTAGTTATTTCACTTATTATACCTGTTATGACCTAATCAAACCTTTAAAGTTGTTTATTGTTTTATATGTCTACGAGTTTTGTACGAATTTATTAAGAACATTTGTGATACTAGCCTTAGTTACTTATGATAGGGCAGGTTCATGTTAGACCGCGCAGTCCAGAATTGTTTGTAAGTAATTTTAATAGAAGAAGGCATTCCCGTATAAGAGGAGCGGTCGAATACGGCAATAATCTGCTGTTTTAACGCGCACTTTAATCAATCATGTTAGAGCAGGTGGCCTTTCACGCTGCAGAATTATGAAGACGAATAAAATAGTTCACAAACCGCCCTTCGTGTTACTTGTACTCACCCCGCTCCGCTCGCATTTTCGAGGTGGATTCCAACAATAAACTTCCCATTTAGCACCCTCTGCCAGGTGCCTGTGACTTCCAATACGTTCTGGCCCAATTCCGACGTTATTTTCGCCACGCACTGACTCAGCAATTCTTTTCTTCTGGCGATTTGCTGCTCGAGCTCGGAATTGTTAAGTTTGATTTGCTCCAATTTGTCCAGGAAGAACCTCTTTATGGGGTCGTTTTCGACGTCGATATCGAAGTCGATGTCCATTTCATCCATGGCGAACAGTCTGAAAAGTTAACGATATAGAAACATTCTCGCACAACATTAAATGATTATACAACTTTGCAAAAACGAAAGCCAAGTATTGGACATAAATGAATTGGATAAATTAGTAATACGAGGTTTCTCAACAAAATTTTACGACCGTTTACTTTTTAAAGTAATATTATTACTAGTATTTGCGTATCATTTCTTCCTTCCAAACTTTGATTACATAAAATTATCGATACCTTTAAACTATTATTCTCCAAATTTCGGTTGTGATACTATAATGCCCCGATACATTTAATTTTTTAGCTTTATAACCGCTTACTGAAGTCTTACTTCTTGTTAACTAAATTTTTTATATTCTATTTTCTCTTTCGTCCTCATTGGTTAGTTCAGCATTCGTTAAAAAATTCCAGTGTTCCATTATATAGTCATCATCAGTTAATATAACTTCTTATCTTTTGATTTTATATATCTATTTTTATAATGTATTTCATTTATGGGACTTTTTACATCTTTTTTTGCGCTTAGGGTATGTCTTCCTTAATGGATCCATGTTCACTGCAGCCTATGACTTATTATGATTACCCTAATTAAATAAATTCACAACCAATCTGTAATTGATGTCCCCTGAATCAGCAGATGAAGGTCCTTTACAGGGTGTGTCTGTAAATCTTCCGGTTCCAGGATTGGTCTCCCGAATGTATGTTGCCTTTTCTTGCACAGCGCATCGCACTTGCGTAGGATGTGTAAGGCTGTTTCTGATCCCTTGCTACAAAGTCTGCATGCAAGGTCACCATTGAATTTACCAATTTTCCAGAGGTGTTCTTTAACAGTCGCATGTCCTGTAAGAAACCCTATGGTTATTAGTTGTGGCCTACTAAGGTTAAGAAGTTCTGCAGTTTTTTACATCTTATAAAATATTTTTTTATTTTTGTAACTGTCTTCCTCCATCTATCTATTACAGTCTTCTCATGTTCGTCATTTGATTACTTTTGTCATTTCTTTAATTCTTATTTTTTGTTTTATTTGATATAATTTTCATTCTTCATGTTGTTTACGTAATTTTTCAATTTCGTTTTCAACTTCATATTCTATCTTTGGTGTCTGGTCTTAGCTTATTTTTTGTATAGTTATGTATGTCTTGATGTTAGAAAAAATGTTTGTTTTTTTAAATTATAGATTATACAAAATTCAATCAACCTCATACCATTATTATTCTTAAATATTTCAACCTGTACACCAATTGCTCCTTCTATTCCTTAGTTCTTTTTCACACTATCTCCATTAAAATCCCCAATAATATCCGCTACTGTTTCTGATAATTTCTTCAGCATTTTTCCTTGTTTTGACTATCTCATTTCCATTTGGCCTATTACTGACTAACATTGTTGGTACTCTTTATTCCTCCAGTTGTAATATTATTACTAGTAGTCTTTTGTTTTTGTTTTTTAAATTTAATTTAAATTATTGGAAACGCTGATAGTTAAAATGCAGAAATCAAAACTGGAAACGAGCAACAAAAATACAACGAAATACTGAAGCAAAATATACTAAATCAAGATAAAAGAATGGAAGAAATGAAAAGAATAATAAGGAAAAGAAATATAATAATAGAGGGAGTTGAGAAACGAAAGAATGATAGCGATCTGCAATTAAAAGAAAAAGCGAGGGTAATTTTAAAAGACATGGAAGTAATAATAAGAACGGAAGATGACTTAAATAAGATCATTAGAATTGAGAAGCAACAAGAGGGTAAACGCAAGACCAATTATGACATAAATAAGAATTGGTAATACATGAAACTAATTAGAGCAAAAGGGCATGACTGCCGTGAAATACAATAAACTAATAATCAATGGTGAGGATTACTCTCTGGGCCAATTAAAAGCAAAACTATAAAACAATATTAAGGATAATAAAAATAAGGGAGCAGAATAAAAGAGAAGACTAGGAATGGAACAAAGAATTGATAGAGAAAGTACAAACAACAAGCAATATTAATAAAACATGTATAAAAATAGGACAAAACACAAAAAAGCAGGACATTTAGTCAAAGTTCCCTAGATAACTAAAAGGTAGAAGAAGACAATAAAGTAGGAACTACTAAAGATTACGGAATCGAAGAAATCAATAAACTAATGATGCATAGTAAGAAACTGAATTTAGGAACTACAACAACTCAATTAGTACGCTCGCATACTACGGATGGGTACAGAAAGATTTTGTAGAAAAGTACTTGAAGCGGAAAGAATGAAGAACAGAAAAAGCGAAAGACCGAGAAAAACATGGATAGGACAAATTACCAAAATAAAGAAGAAAAGAGAAAAGACGAACGAATTGAAAATTTTTGCAAAAGATAGAAGTAAATGGAAAAAGTAAGTGTAAGAGGACACAGGCTCCTAAATCTGATGCTGAAAGACAGAAGAAGAAGAAATTTTTGGGATGCTTATTCATTATTTACATATTTCAATTTTTTTTTTACTTATAATGCAACCTACACCTTCATTGTTTTGATATTTTGGTCTACTCTACTATTTAGATTAACTTATCGCTCCTTGTTCATACTGTTTCTCCTTTTCTTCTATTTTTTGTTGCATTATACCTAACATATCCATATCTACTTTTTCATATACTTTCATTAATCCATGTACCTTTACTACAAAGCCTCTAATGTTCAACGTGTCTAATTTGCAAATTTTTTACATCTTCAGTTTACTGTTTTCTTCTTCTATTTTTTTTATCTAGGTTAGTAGACTGTTGCTAACCATACAGTTGTGTAACTTACCAAAAAGAGATGTACTTTTGATGTTTATTGTTGCCCTTATGTTTAATTATTATTCTTATTCATCCGTTATTTCCTAGTTACGTTATTTAATCTTCCTTTTAGCTATTATTTTTAAATTCCGTGTCCATATTATTTGTGTCTATTTCTATTCTTCTATTATTTCTTTCTAAATTTGGGTTTTTACTATATTTATTTCTTCGAGCTTCATTTTATTTTTACTGCATCTCCAGTCCACACCATTTATTCTCATTTTTGTATTCTATTTTCACGGTTTCCTTTCTAATTTTTGTTCTTTCGCCATTAATGTAGTTTTCTTTTATTTTTCAATTTTTTCGATAAGGTTATTTATATACACTCTATTTGGTTCCAATTTCTTAGTTTTCTTTGTTCTGAATCATCACGTTTTTATCCCCCTTATGTACTATTCAATTAATCATACCTTATCCTTTAATTTTATTGTTGTTTTTATAAAAATAATGATAAGGCTCTAATACCACGCGTGGGAGCACGACCCGCAAACTGAGGGGTTAAAACTCTCATACATTCGCCACTGTGCCCGGTCGTCACATACAATTTCTGATAAGGGGTGATGTGGCAAGCACCGCGCGTTATATGGCCGTCATTATTACACCTCTTTAGAAATAAACGCACGTACTCAATTATTTTTTGGTGACTAAGCAGGTCATCCGCCAGGCGTTAGAAAGCTCTACAGCAGCCCGCGCCTAGACCGCGCGACCACGCTGGCAGTTGCTGTTTTTACTTTACCTAAATTTTTAGATGCCCCTTAATATCTTTTGTTGATGTTTTTTAGGGGGGGATGGGGGGCGCACTTACAGGCACTGCAGCCTCAAGGACTTATTGTGGCCACTAACATGCACTTATTCTAGGACATTCACACACACACCCATGGGTTGAGCAAGACTCGCGCCTGCCGGCTAGAGGGCAGAGGCAATTGGTTGAACCATCTGAGCCACTGTGTCCCCTTGTTGAGGTTATACGAGGGTGAATCAAATATAAACGGGACTTTTGATCTCGGGCGCGCAATATTAACACGCGAGAGTTCTCGCTTCATCAGGTGTTGGGTAGGGATGTCAGGAGTGGGGGAAGCAGGCGGGCGATTTCGTTCGTTCCTGTCAGTACCCGTCGTGACAATGTCTGAGCAGGAGGTGCCGTCGTCAATTGCGCAGCGCATTATCATTAAATTTCTCGCCACGGAAGGTGTAAAACCGGCTGAAATCCTGGGGAGATTGACTGAGCAGTTCAAGGAAGAGGCACTGTCACGAGCTAGAGTGTTCGCATGGCACAAAATTTCGTGGAGGGTCGTGAGAATGTTGAAACTGAGAGCCATGATCGCCGACCTTCCACCAGCATCACCAACGGAAACATCGTCCGCGTTCAACAATTTATTGAGGCTTGTTGCACATAGATTTTTTGCATGATCGCAGGACCATTAATGCGGCGTACTACTGCGACATTTTAAGCGAGGTTAGACTTGCATATAGGCGCAAACGACGTGACCTACCGATGAGAGAGGTGAAACTTCTCCATGACAATGCTCGTCCCCATACAGCAGCCCTGACAAGAGAAAAATTGGAGAAATTGGGCTGGGAGACAGTTGGAGACCCTCCCTACAGCCATGACCTATCGCCCTGCGACTATCACCTATTCGGAAGCCATTGAAGGGCATAGATTCGACAGCGATGAGGAGGTTGAGGCCTATGTTCTCAATTGGCTGGAAACACGACCAACTTCATTATACGAGAAAGGCATTTCAAAATTAGCTACACGTTGGGAAAAATGTGTTTCTAAATTAGGAGATTATGTAGAAAAATAATCTGCTATTCTTTTGTTTCAAGTTCAAATAAAATATTTTTTAAAAAATAAGTCTCGTTTATATTTGATTCACCCTCGTATTGTTTTTTTTGTAGCTACGTATAATCTTCTAGCATTATTATTATTCTTACTCGCTTTTTCTAAGATATCCATATTATTTCTTATGTTCTGCAATTAGTAATTTATTTTTGTATTTTTAATTCAATTTATTATATTTATTCTTTAAGCCTTCGTTCCTTTTCTGTCTTTCGACAAACAGCTTTTGTTCCTCTATTATCCTTTGGATCTCTTTTTTATATTTGTTTGGGCTTTATTCATACATATAACTTACATTTTTCTGTTTCTGTATAGGCTCCTTTGAGGTTGACGGTTCATAACTTGAGCCACTTTTATGCTGACTGAGAACAAATTCCGCACTATAATCAGAATCCTGACTTTGTGGTTGATTTGGAGGCTTTGGAACAGGCAGTTCAGTACTGTGTGGGATGGGTCTGAGGGTCGACGATAAGTTTGGATACTGGATAATGTGTTTAGACTTGGTTGTAATGCCTTTTGTTTGAGTTAAACAAAAATAACAATCACATGTGATCTTTTGGTTCTGTCCAAATCATTGGTATAGCAAATGGCAAATGTCTAGGTTCTTGTTTAGCCCAACCTAATTAAAGTCTTATACACGTTACACAACATATATGTGGAGCCCAGGATTTATCTTGATGCGACACAGGAAATCCAAAATAGTCTAAATAACACTGTTCAATTAATAGCGTGAATATTCGACGCTGAGATGTAAAAGTTAATTCTCCACACACATAACAAAAACTGCCGGGATTGTTGAAACACTTTCGTGGCATATTTACGATATAACTAACATAAATAAAATGTAAGTTATACAGTTGACGAAATGAGGTTATTCAAACAAAAACCTGTATTGAGGTTAAAAATGAATATGGAACTGACTGGAACGAAACTATATTTTTGTTTTAATGCAGGTGTGCCAACATAAACAAAAATCATTACTAAGTTCATGTGACATAAACAGTGTTTACCAGTGTAATCAGTACAACGGATGCTTTTAATTCTTTTATATACACTAAAATTATAAAAAAATAATTAAATATCAAATAGGATTAGTTTGCAACTAGAACCAATGTTAAAAAGTTTAAAAATGGACGTGGTATCTATATTTTTATAGAAATCGCATGAAATATACGTTACAAGGTGAGATGTCATAAGTTTTGACAGACTACGTACATGATCTGACACTGCTAGTTTAGAGAAATAACAATAATGGATTAAAAAATCTCATGCAACAAACGTTGAAAACATTTTGCCTCATATTATACCTTAATGTGCTTCAAGTTAATTGACCTTAAAAGTGACAGACATCGCAAGGAGGGGTATAAAAACAAAACATAGTTAATAGAATTTTTATCAAAATTTTTAAAACGGGTATATAATGCAACGGCACTTTTAGCAAGAAAATATATATATTAAATGAATCAACAAAAAGGTATGTGAAGATTATTGGCAAAAATATTGAATATTAGAGCTAGATTCCAGGGCACGTAAAAACAAAAAGTTACCAAAACTTAAAATGTAAAAATCCTACAACAATTTTTTTTGTTATTTATAATACTGATTATGTAGCTACGGATATCTCTTAGTTCACGTTTTGTATTATATTTTGTTTTATATTATTCAAAGTAGCGCCCATCAACGGCCACGGTCGGCACCTAAATCCGCTGCAGGCCAACACAACTTCCTCCTTATCAATATGTGTCAATACCTCTATGATGGAGGCCCTGAATCTTATGATGCTTCTCATTAGCTTTCGTCTCAACCATGTTCCACACCTAGTAATCAAGAGAATTGTAGTCAGAACTTCTTTGCTTGCTTGCTTTTTGTGTTGGAACAGAGTTTTACTGGAACACGTACTCCTGTCCATCGCCCACCTCTATTCAGGGCTCAACAACTGTCTCCAGTACATGGATATAGCTGCCAGAAATCAACTTCAAGCCTTCCTTGAAAAAGTGGGACGCTATGATATCCCCTTTGTTGGTCACAAGCCCCAGCACCATTGAAGAAATGGGAAACTGTATGTGTAACGGCAGGCAATTCACCAGTCCAACGATCAGTTTGGCGATTGACCTTTCTGTCCATAAAGTTCCTTTTGTCCAAAAATAATGTCAGTAAGCTATAGCTGTCGTACTTGGAGTCGTTCAGCAAGCAGTACTGGGACCTTTAACTTCCTGTCCATCTTACCTTTCTCAATCAACATTTGACGGCTGCTCAAGACTACTGACTTATAGTGCAGATCCTCGTGCACTATTAGACTAACCGTTGTCATCCCCACACCAATTTTTTTTGCTAGGTCGGGTCATACTTCGCTCAGGATCCTGATCGATCTTCCTTTTCAATTTACGGGCAAATTTATCATGTCTCTTGCTATTAGATCGCTTGCTGTGAGTTATCTTCTCCTAGTGGTCAAATTCTCAGTACTTGTTGGCTAAGTTGTAAATTTAGGTCTTTTGTAGCCGAACCACGCGATAATTTCTGTCGCGAATTTGTCAGCGCAGCCTCAAGGGCTTATTGTGCATACTAACATGCACTTAATACTACAACGTCACATACACACATGGGTTGAGAGAGACTCTAACTCGCTTGCGTTGGCTGGTGGCTAGAGAAACAATAATCTTGACAACAGAGCTATGGCGGCAGTTCTACGCAAAGGGATATCAGTTCTGCAATCATAGTCTCAAGTCATACTTTAATGATTATGGCAAGCTAACTTGTTGTGTTACCTAATAAGAGATTGCGCATGCGCATAAGACGACCTTTGTGCTTCCCCATAATATAACCTAAAAGAAATGCAGATTTACTTCGACGAAGCAGTAAGAAAATCAAATAAATCATAAACACTGAATGGCTTGTTGCAAAATTTGGGTGCAATTTAAAATATATATAAGCTCTGCGGTATTAAAGCTTCAACGTGAATGAAATGTATGGTGTAAATACAGAGAAGGTAGTAATTAGAATTACAAGTGCAACAAAGTAATAGCAACTGTAACTGTTGAGGTCGTAATAGGTGACAAAATGTACTCACATAAATGTTAACTTTAACAAAAGAGTGATATGGTGAAAAGTAATGAAAATAACGGCGGTAAATTATAAAGTGTAAGCATTTTTAGCGGTTGCTTAAACGAAGAGACATTTGGAAAACACATTTAGTGGGTTGTAGCTGCGAGGTTCTCGTTCTAGCAATGGTAAAGTCCAGATAGTCTAGGTAGTTTAGGCGACCAGACTGAGTATTCGATCCCATCGCCAGTTGGGTGCATGTGGGCGTGGACCGTTTAGACGCTCCAGCCCTTCGATGTAGTTAATTATTTAAGAATCTAATTGGGTCAAATATCTCAGCGGTCTGGGTCTTCGATTCCGATGGCAGTTGGCCGCACATGGACGGCGCCCTCGGGTATCGAGACAGCGCTTGTAACAAAGCACACTCTTAGCCGTGACATCGTTCACGTTGACCAAGAGCGTGCATTCTCGTAAATATAGTCGTTAAGTAATAAAGTATTACAAACTTTAAAACTAAAAAATTGGAGCGTACCTAATATTAGAAACATAATTACGTAAGTGCTGAACAGGACAAAAAAAATGAGACCTATAACAATAATAACCAAGACATAGCACCAGACTTGACTCGTACAAAATTTAAATCGTTCATGCTCTCAATGAGACAAATTGTGCTACTCAAAGACGTTTCTGTAAAAAGTTTTTGAATTTAGTTGATAAGCTGAAGATATAACTCCGCCTGGAGAAAAGGTGAGTGGATCGAGTAGCTCATCAACCTCCCTTGTCGGTCCCAAGCCCGGGTAAAGAAAAAGGGTATTGGCGTCAGAGTTGCTATCTAACCCACGGAAAACAAAACCAGATAACAGGTTTTTAAATATAAAAGCTGCGAGTTTTAAAGTAGATTTACCCCAGGCGAATAGAGAAATCAACTCGGAATCTCGTACCGAAAAATCGGTCAGTTCCAAGGATTCTAAGAAGAGCAAACATTCGCACCCAATAAAACAATAAGACAAACAAAGAATTAAAAACATAAAACCCCATCTACAGAGAAAGAAAGTTGGCGAAGTTAAAACAAAAAACAAACTTAAAAAGACTATAAAACATCTGGAAAGTCTCAACGTGGAATGTATAAGGACTGACAAATAAAGAAGAAAAGCTAGAAAAAGAGTTAGAAAAGATAGAATGTGACAGCGTTAATAACCGAAACCAAAAAGAAGTTAACAGATACTCAAAATTGAAAAATACAGCAAGATTTGCAATTCTGATACATAAAAAAAACACTTCGATAGCGTACAAAATTACAAATACATTAACGAATGTATAGTAAACGTGAGACTAAAAATCAACAAAGGATATATCACAACATAACGGAGTATACAGCCCCGGGGAAGAAGAAAAGAAAACATCGAGGAGTTTTATGACACATTACAAAAATAGATAAACACTATAAATAAAAATAATTACCTAGTAACAGCAGATGACCTAAATGCGAGAGTGGGAAACCAATCCGTGCCAGGCACAGTAGGAATAAATGGAGAAAGCACACTGAACAATGGAACATTATTAATCAATTTCGTTTTACATAATAAACTAAAAATTAATAACATCTTCTACAAGAAAAAAGACATTCACAAATACGCCTGGGAGGCTAGAGGCAAGAGAAGTATAATAGACTACGTAATTATAAATAAAAAATGTGCAAAGTTAGTCCTAGTCATCAGAGTTTATAAAGGATGTGAATTAAGCACAGGCCAGTACCTAGTCATGCTAAAGATCGTGATGTATAAAAGATCCGAAATCCACGAACACAACAAACAAAACAGTACGCATCCAAAATAAATCCTCTCAAAAACGAGAGCATACGGATAATATATCAGAACAGATTCAATCAACATCTATTAAAATACTCAACAACAGACAACATTAATGAAGAATGCACAATATAACAAATTCCATACAACATGCAGCAGCTAAAGCCTTGGGATGACGACCCAAAATAAATGAAAAGAAAGGACTTAAAATATGGAATGAAGAACTGGCAGAAACAATCAAAGACAAAATAGAAATGAAGAAACATATAATAAATATAAAATAAGAAAATATATAGCCAAAACAAAAACACAACAAGTACACAGAGAAAGCTAGGACAAATAGACACAGGAGTTAGAAGAAGACCTGCACGGACGACAGATCCTCGCCTATAAAGCTATAAAAAACCTAAATAAGTATGAGAATAAAAAGCAAAAATCAACAATATTGAAGAAGAGGAATGGCTAAAACATTACGAGAAAATTAGGAGAAAAGGATCCTAAAACAAGCCTTAAAGTATAAACCACGAGAAAAAGGGACGTACAAAGGACGAGAAAAAGATGGAAAAACAGAAAAACAGGTGCACGACCTAATCCGTGATAGATATAATGATGATGAAGCTGAAGATATCGTACACAACTTATGGATCAGTGACAAGGTCCATTTTCATCTGTCTGGATTACGTCAATAAATAAAACTTCAAATTTTGGAATGATGCAAACCTCCGGCAACTCCGTCAGCAATTTCTCTCAATTCCGGAAGCGTTACTGTGTGGTGCACTACGTATTCATCAACAATCAGAAGATCCCACTTTTTCGAGGATACTCTTGGAAATGTATCCTGTATCCATGACTTCAGACAGGTAATCGTAAATTTTGGAAAACTTCTTTGATCCACAATTTGGTCAGTACGATATAAGCAAAGAAACATAAATATTATCAGTGAATTGTTTTCAAATCACATCTCTCGAAATGTGGATACTGCGTGACGCCTTTGTTCACTAGATCTCACAGCTTTGGGGTTATTTGAAAAGAGTGGCTCCGACCGAAAATGCTGCGTAATGTGATGAGAACCCAGTTTTAACAATGCTTGTGTTTAAATGGATGTCATCTTTTAAATTATATATATAAAAAAAATTATGAGTGCTGCCTGCTGCTGTCACACAGGTCAAAGGTCAAATCGTTCGTGCCTTTCCGTGCCCACCCGAGCGCATCCGAAGGACAAATTTCGGCCCGGCGACAGGCGCGACCGAGGTAATATATTTCCGGAACCGCAAGCGATAGAAAATTTTCGTTTGAGAGCGGGTAATAAAGCACTTATACATAAAAAAAATTATGAGTGCTGTCACACAGGTCAAAGGTCAAAGGTCAAAGTTCAACTCTAACTGGGTTTACGTAAATGCGTTGTCATGGCAACGGCGTACGTCAATTATGTCAAACAGAGCTTTTTGATCGTGTTTTTATTTATTTTTAAAAACTACTATGTTAAGGGGCTCAAGCATGTCGGAGTTGGACAAGCTCTCCGGGGGGCCGCTGTCAGACCTCGTATAATTTTAAAAAATTAAATTGTGGAAATATACTTTTCTTAAATGTTTTTTTTATAAGTTTAATGCGATCACAATAAATTTGAAAAATAAAGAATATTTTTTTGACTAGTTATTCTGTCTCGCCTTTTATATTAATACCCAACCTGATGAGTGACTGCTGTATGCTGCCATCTTAATCGAACTATTCCAATCAGATATTTATTTAGATGATTTATTTTAAGTGTGTATACTATCCAAAATGTTCCTGAAGTTGTTAAATTTGCTCGAGCCTTACTAATAACATATCCAAACAACGTATTAAATCAATATTAATTATGTATTAAAGTACATTATAAAATTCTTATTTAGCAGCACTTACTTATATTAAAGTGTGCATGCATTATACAATATTCTTCAGTATCAAATCGACATAAAAAACCAAAACGATAACATTTATTGCATGTGCACGTAATACACATTTCACTTCAAGTTCTTGTGCAATTCGATCATTTCAAGAATGTTTCTACACAATAACATATGGGAGGTGCTAAAACCGTGGTATTACTACAACAGATTTTTCGGATTAGCACCTTATCGTATAAAAATAACAAACACAAATGTGGTAGTTACTCGCGAAAAAGCAGCAGTTGTGCTAAAATTATTATTCATAAACGTTTCATTCTGTGTTTTGCGTCAAGCTAATGCTTTGATGGATACGTCGGAAGACCAACCGATACTAAGTTTTCTAAACAAGTTGCATCAGTATGCAAATCTAATATTGGCCAACCTCTCTATTTTGGTCTCGATCTGGCATAGTCGAAAAATCGCTAGTATTTTCCGTCTGCTAAAAAAATCAAAGGAAGCGTCGCAATGCATTAATATCCAGGCGAAGTACGAAAAATATCAAACATTAATAGTCCTATCAATAATTGCACTGTTAGTTAAAATAGCTATTTTGTGGATTTGGACCGCCATTGACAATACTTTCTACTACCAAAATTTAGTATTCCAATTACTTTTAGATACTATAGGGGCAAGCATTCATCTACAATATGCAATACCTATCATGTTACTTAGAGAAATGTTTAAGATTATAAACCAAGACCTGAAAAAAGTTCATGACCACATCAAATGGAGAAATCGGTTAATGAAGTCGCAAAAATGTAGAAGCACAATTAGATTTAAGTTTAAGAACCGTCTTAATATCCATGCTCAGCTTGTGCACCTGATGTACAAAATAAATTCGTCGTTCCAGCTTCAAAACTTTTGCAGAATAATCACGGTATATGTAGCTTACAACAAGGCCTTATTTCACATATTCAGTTATATGAAGAAAAATCGTTCTGAACTCCAATATTACGCCTTAGTTTCTAATGTTATTGAAATACTAATAATGATTGGTGCTGCTAGTTTGGTGACAGATGAGGTAAGTATGTTTTCTCGTTTTTTTGCAATTTGTGTATTGTAAAAAGTCAATGAAACAAAACATTCAAGTTTGTTTTATTATTAATGTACCTAAAAGAAATCGTAAGCATATAATTAACTTTTTAGGCAAATTCAACTGCTCGATGCTTTGATTGTATAAACTTAAAACAGCTTGATTTACAAAAAGAGGTAAAATATAAATTGAAAGCTGTATACCGTAAATATTGATAACTGATTGTAGTTACAATTATATTCCCTCCAATTGATGCATAGTAAATCAACATTAGAATTGTGTGGCTTTTTTAAATTTCAATACCCACTAATGCTGGAAGTAAGTATATGAAATAATCTTAATAATAAAAGTATTTTAATAAAAACTGCACTTTATTCAGATATTCCTAGGATTGTTACGCATTTGGTTTTGTTTTTATATGTCTGCAGCAAGATGAGAAATGCTATCGCACCTTATTACACTGTGTTCAATAATACAATATTGCCGATATACAAATAACACTTTAATTTATAAGTCCTATTGTAAAAACAATGTATTGTTATGTAATAAAACATAATTTTCTTTTCCTTATACACATTTCAATTTATTAAAATCAAAAAAGCATAGTTTAAAAGTCATACTGGGAGCATCTAGTGGTGTCAATAGGGCAGACGACAAGATTGCGTCTTGTATATCGATTCTTCAAATTAAAGCTGCAAAAAAAAAATAAGTACAAGCTATAGAACTCACAAACCCGCTGCCAAAAAGGATCTAAAGGAGTGGAAGAAAATTCACGTCAAATAGTATAAGGGACAATATACTAAAAGTAATAATAACCAAAAAATAACCATATCATCAGTTTTATAGATGTCCAAAGATATCTACACATACCTATATATTGGTAGAAACTTTGTACAAAGTAAATGATATGATTTATAGATGTTATCATATACACGAATTACTTGAGTGTATTTTCCTTTCAACGCTCTTCGAAGAAGTTCTTCATAATCTGTATGAACTTTCCAACAGCACAAACAATTCATCTATCTTAATGGAACCATCTTTTTTTACATTTATTAAGTTCTAATAATTAACAATTTAGAGATTACATTTTAGTTTAATGGTTCTACTGAAGAAAATGAACCCAATAATTCAAGTACGATTAATGACTCGCTAAACAACAACTTACGCTAATAGAGCGTAATTTTCTTAAATTCATAAGAATAATAAACACAGACTAGCACTTTGACTATGTCCTCATCCTCTCTATACAGGATTTCCTAAAGCTACTAGATGTATAAATAAGTTCTCAGCTTTAGATTTCACAAGACGCAAATCACCGTTTACATGTAACGTATTAGTCCGTCCTCTTCCGGTTGCAAAGCAATGACATTTGGTCTTTCGAAACATCATGCGATTTGGCGTTTCACGCACATAACCTCAATAATCAGCTGTGTTCACGATGGCAATCACAAAAGAGCATATTCGATTTTCTATCCACTTCGCGTTTCATCTTAAGAAAAACGCTGCTGAAGCCACCGAAATGATTTGTGCTGCATATGGTGAGAATGCTATAAGTCATGCAACGTGCAAAAAGTGGTACCAAATATTTCGCGGAGGAGAGTTTAGTCTTGAAGATCAACGCGGTGGACGCCCTCAAACATTTGACACGGATGAGCTGTAGACATTGCTGGATCAAAACAATGCGCAAACTGAAAAAGAGCTTGCAGAACAGCTTGGCCTCACTCAGCCAGGCATTTCCATACGTTTGCATGCAATGGGTAAGATACAAAAGGAAGGCAGACCGATTCCGCATAAACTGTCCGAAGACAACAAAAATCGACGCCGTGACACCGCACTCCATTTGCTTTCAAGGAACCGAAAAAGGATTTTCTGCATAAAATTACGAGTGATGAGAAATGGATCTTGTACGACAATCCCAAGCGCCAAAAATCATGGGTTAGACACTGGCAAACCTTCAATGTCGACTCAAAAGCCCAATATCCACGCCAAAAAGAATTTGCTCTGTATCTGGTGGGATTGGAAAGGTGTGCTGTACTATGAACTCTTGAAACCAGGTGAAACAGTTACGGCGGATCGCTACCAACAGCAACTCATCAATTTGAGCGACGCAATCGAAGAAAAGAGGCCATTTACTAGACAAGAAAGTCGCAAAGTCATCCTGCTCCATAATAACGCCCGACCACATGTTGCGAAAGCGACGCAAGAACACATCTTCGCGTTAGGCTGGGAACTTCTTCCACATGTGGCGTATAGCCCAGACATGGCACCTTCCGATTATCATTTATTCCGGTCGTTGCAGCATCACTTGGCTGATACGCACTTCAAAACAGAAGAAGTCCGAAAATGCATCGATAACTTTATCGTTTCGAAGCCGGTGAGCTTCTACCACCTGGGAATTCGCAAGCTACCCGAAAGATGGGAAAAGGTCGTCGATGCCAACGGAGAATACTTTGGTACTTAAGCTTTTTTTGTTTGTTTTTAAATAAAACTTTAATTTTGTAGAAAAAAGCTGAGAACTTATTTATACACCTAGCAGTTGTAACACCAGAGAAGCCCTCTTAGCGTTTTTTCAAATAATGCATATTATCTGTCATGGCAGCCTCATGTATTTGTACATTTCCGTATCTTATTCTAAAAATCTGAAGTACATGGATAATCTATTAAGTATCCAAAACATCAGACTTTCAAAGATTCTTTATAAGATTACATAATATATTATGGTAATAAATATTAAGAAAATTATATCAAAAAATCCTTTTGCATTTATCTTGTACATTTATCATCGATAAAAAATATTCCCTCTAAAACATTACTCTAGTAACCATCAACACCACTGGAGCCGCGGTGGCTCGCTGGTCAAGGTCATCGTTCCTCTGTCGCCGACAAGGCGAGTTCGAGTCTTGCTCAACCCATGGGTGTGTGTGATGTCCTAATTTAAAGTGCATGTTAGTAAGTACAATAAATCCTTGAGGCTGCAGTACCAGTATGTGCGCAAAAAAATCAACAGCACTGACTATACAGAAACATGTTTTTGTACAACAAATACCAAGTTCAAAAGACTTTTACATAATACAAGTAAGATCCGTCCCGAAAATATATGGCCAATCTTCTACTATACATTTGAACAGAAAGCAATTAAAGACAACTAATATAAAATGTGGCATAGCTGAGCTCTGGGCGTACGTTGGGTTGCCTATCTTCAGGATCATTTTGCGAATCTTACTTTCGTAAGATCAACGTTACCATTTGTAAATAAATTTGCAAAAATTTGAGGAAAAGCGAGTGAAAAACACCTAATGAGTGATCCCGATCGTCATTCGAAATTTTAACACAGTACTTTGCAGAATGTTTAAGCAGTGAAAAGAACGTTTACTTGGAAACGAGCTAAGGCTACTTGTAATGGTTTTTGCATATTTTAACATGTTTACTAAATATATTGTTATTATTATTGTAATTTTTTTATTATATGGTTAGATACTTTTGGGATAAACCACGTATACTCAAAAATATTTAAAAATCTATATTATAATAATGGTAAGGCCCTACGCCCCGCGTGGGAGCACGGCTTGTGAACTGAGAGGTTAATGCTCTCATATGTTCGCTCTCTCTGCCCGGTCATCGCACACCATCTCTGATGCGGGGCGATGTGGCAAACACCGCAACTTAGACCTTAGAACCCCTTGTTCGAATGAACGCAGGTACTCAATTATTTTTAGTGACTGAGTAGGCCACCCGTCAGGCATCAGAGAGCACCGGGAATTGAACCCGGGTCCGTCAGCATCGCAGCCCGCCCTTCAACCACGGGACCACGCCGGCAGCAAAAAATGTATATTAATACATTTAATTATTTTAGTTCATAAAGACTGTTTGGATATCAATATAAATTTTCTAATAAAGCAGTTTATTTATATTATCTCAATACATTATAACGGTTAATGATAGTAATGTATGCTGCTTTCGTTCTTGTATATTTTTTCCGAGCCGCCTAATGTATGAAATCAGAAAACAAAAACAACTAATTTCTTGTAACTTAGAATACTATTCATGGTTTTATATGAATTAATTTATATCCATGTTTTCAATTTCTCGTGAATAACACTGAAATAAATAAACAACATAATATTGAAATGTAAAAAATACCAGAAGCAAAAAGAAAGAAAGCACTATATTAAAAAATTGTAAATGATCTGCATATTTATTTCCTTATGTTCTTTATTCGATTAATATTTTTTTAGCATGCTTGTCATAATGTTCCATCTTTTCTGTTTATGCAAATATTCAGTATTTTTATTTCTTTTAGTTCTCTTTTGTCAAATTCAAAAACATCTAAATTAACATGAAATACCAATAATAACTGAAATGTTGGAACAGAAAGCGATTTCAAAAGAGGCTTAGAAAATGGTTGAATAAAAAATTAGTTAAAAATTTTTGTAAATAAATATGCACACACATTTTTATTGTTTAATAAAATTCATGTGCTTATTTAAGAATAAACTAAAAATTGTAGCATATTCTACAAGAAAGAATAATAAATTAACGGAAAAACTTGACTTTGACACTTTCAAGAAATCAAAGCGCAAATATCATTCATCTCGTCTTCACGATAACCCCAAAGAAAAAATTCCAAAAACATCCCATCGGGAGATCAAAGTGAAAAAAACACTGATTTATTAACATACAGCATATAAATCTAGAGAATATTTTTTCTGAAGACTATTCACATGAGAAGCGCCAGTAACAATATAATTAAATAATAATCCACCAACCCTTTGAGTAAAATTTCATATAGGGTAATCCAAACTGAGATTTAGGGTGCTCTTCCTGAATAAAACACAAAATATTGGAATTATTTGAATTTTATTACCATCAGTGTAAAGTAGATACTCGGCATTTACGTATGAAACATGATATGAGCCAAATGCTGTCAACAACCCCGCTGTCATGCAGTCATTCTTTAAGCGAAGTTTTCCATTAGGCTTTCCTATAAATTCGACTCTATTTCGACAATCATACGTCTGATATTCTCTTTAGCCCTGAAATCATAGCAGGTCTGTTGGCATACACCCTTTCCTTCAAATATCTTTACAGCAAAAAGTCTAATGAGATTAGATCGTAAGACCGCGATGGCCAGTCATTTGTCATTTGTGAAATGAGTGTTTCACATGCTGTGTGACATTTAGCTCCATCTTATGGATCCACATATCATTCAAATTCAAATCACTAGGTTTATTGAAAACACAGTTCTTCAGCACTTTCCAATAGCGTATACTATTGTCAGCTTCGTCCTCAAAAAATACCGGCCAATGATTCTTTCAGCTCACAATGTACACTAAACAATGCATTTTATGGATGCATTGGCTGTTTGTGAACAGCACGTGGATTTTCACTACCCCAGATGAAACAATTTTTGTGATACACAAAGCCACTAAAATAAAAATGAGCTTTATCGCTGAATAGCCTTTTCCATAAGAAACTTAAATAATATTAATGTATTACTGCACCTTATACAGCAGTATAACTGTACAAATACAAATTTTCAACACAAAACGCAAACGGTGCACAATTCAAATCCAGAAGTTCAGTTTGGGTCACTATATCACAATTTTGTGTTGCATTCCTCGCCAGAAATGTATAACTTCATTCATGTTTTTGTCTTCTATTAATTTTTTGATATAACTTTTTTGTACAAATGTTAATCTTAAGTTAGTAATTGTTATATATTACATGTTACTTTAAAAACAAAGAGTGTGTAAATATTTTCTGAAAACCTTGTATAGTAACTCACTGATAAGTAATCCAAATCAATAAAAACTGAAGAAATCAATTTACCTAAAAATAATGTGAATCATAAATAGGAATACATAAGAGATATGACTATAAAAGAAATAAAACAGGACCACTCGGGTGAAACTATAGAGTTATAAATATCTCTGATGAGAGGGATGATGGTAAAAAATTAATAGTACAAAAAAAACATACCTATGTCTGGTGGAATTAATTAATTTCATAAATACAGATATAACCCGAAAGGTTGACTTTCCAAATTTTAGGGACGTTTACATACGTCCGATGTGGGCGCCCTTGATAATTTAGTTCTTACCACAACTATACCAGCACAACTTGATGAATTGAGCTGACCGCGTCGTCCATGCATTGCTTTAACTGCTGCAGTCTTTTCTAAAATGGGGTACGAATACCTTGTCTTTCGCATACCTCTAAAGAAAAAATCGCAGAAGTGACCTGAGCGCTGAAAGCATCAAATCCACATCAGTCGATTCATCACGGTCAATCCACTATGTACGACTTGAACTACAGACATGTACCACACTGTTGCTACGTAGCAGTACGTTTTCCGCTGGCACGATACGTTGCTGAGGCTTCGTTGAAAACTCGCACGAATGTTTTCCATCATTGTTGATAAATGACCATCTTCTGATTTTTCCCTTGCATATGGCAACCCATATCAAGTTATTTCATCCACCTTCCGATAGTGTAACGATGGGGTGCATCTTCAGCTAATTTAGCCTGGAAATGTTTCTAAATAATGACTACTATGAAATTTTTCTTTCGTTGGTACCGCTATTTTTAATATCAGAGCCTCCGACGGCATTTTGAAAATCTCTACCCTTTCGATGTTACTAAACAAAACCTTCAAAATTCAAGTTCCATATGTAAAATATTTGTATGACAATAATCATGTACACATGTTTTTTGTGCACCATTTTTAATTACCCTGTACATGCATGTTAGTCCTAGCTTAAATCAACGATAAATTGAGATGGTCCAAACTTGTGTAATGTGCAGCAGGAACTCCTTCTAAATAAGCATACCACAATTGATAATCTTCGCGGCTCATAAAATCTGTATATTAATGTTCAAATAAATTCTAAATGAATCTAATCTTATAAAATACCACAGAACTTTGTTGAACTGTGTAGAATTTATTTTAAGCAGTGCAGGTCCATAAAGTTTTCCTACTTGCCCCAAATGTATTATTGAGATACCTTTTCTACAACTGTGACACCTTTTTGTTGAAAATAGACTTCAATAGAACATGTGTAGCTAAACCACTGAAAAACACAGGATAAGCTAGCAGAACACAATCTTTAGCTCTATTATATGCACATACCATGTGATTCTGCTTCTTCGCTAGTAAAAATCTTCTCATCTTCTTGGGGTACTCCTAAAAAAAAACTTGTATTTATCAGCTCCCATTTTTAAGAATCCCCTTTTAAAATCAATCTGTAATGTCATCGCTTTCTATTTTATCCAAAATTTATTTGGACGCGAATCTTCTCGATATTAGGGAGGAGTGGTGGATTTTTTTTATATTAAAAATATAAGCACCTATCCATTCAATCTATTAGGGCATCTAATGGATGCAACTTAAGTAATTATCTAAAAGAACTAGTTGTACCTTCGTCATAGTATAAACCAACAAAAAATAGCACAAAGATAAAAGTACATTTTCATTATTACTTATTTTCTGAATTATGAAGTCAATAAAAGAAATTAAAGCAGTAACAGTTATTGCACATGCACACTATAAACGCATCACTTTTATATACGTTTATAATATTGCTTCATGTAGAAATGTTCTTACATGACAATTTGTGGGCAACTTTAAAACCATGGTATTATCACTGCAGATTTTTGGGGTTAGCACCCTATTACGTAAAAATGTCCAATAAGACTATCGTGATTTCCCAGAAAGAATAAGGATTGTTTTTAAATTACTAATCATAAATATTATATTTTACATTATTCACAAAGTTGATAATATGCACGTAATCGTCGTAAACGTGACAGAAAAAGGACCGATACTAATATTTCTGAACGTGATGCTGCAGTACGCAAATGTAATATGTATCAATTCTTCTATTTTAATTTCATCCTGGCATAGTCAAAAGATTGCTAGCGTATTTAAAACACTGCAAAAATCAAAAGAACAATTACAATGTATAGACAGGCACATGAAATACAGGAAGTACCGTATATTAATAATCCTTCTCATAATTGCGCTGTTAATCAAAATAGTCACTTTATGGATTTGGCTTAGCATAGCAATTAACAATATTCTTTACTACCGCACTCTCGTTCTTCGTATGCTTTTTCATGCTGTAGAAGCAAGTATTCATGTACAGTACGCAGTGTGTGCCTTAATGCTGAGGGAAATGTTTAAGATTTTAAATAAAATTTAAAAATAATTCATAAGCATATCAGCTGGAGATCCCCCTTAACAAGGACGCAGAAACATACAAATGAGATTCGAAGTAAGTTTAAAACATATCTCACCCTCCATGCCAACCTTGTGCATATAATGTACAAAATACACTCGTCGTTCGAGCTTCAAGGCTTCTTGCGAATTACCACAATATTTGTGGCTTTAAACAGTTCCTTCTTTTATTTCTGCAAGCATACCAATCTAGAAAACAAGAAAATGTACTTCGGGGTTCAGTGTTTCCGCATTTTTTACGATTTCACTGAGGTACTAATAATGGTCAGCGCTGCAAGTTTAGTAACGAATGAGGTAAGCAATTTTATAATTTATTAATGGCCAATAAGTTTTCTTAGTAGAGAGTTATGCAAAAAGATTGTCGTAATTTCGCCACCATTATACTTAATACAAATCTTATGCTCCGAAATGTTGAAAGCTTTTGCATGCATTTCAAGTATCTAATATGTGTACTACTTGTTCCTCCATGAAATACCTACATAATGTTCCTATTCTGTCTACGTTCAATACAACTAGCAATTTTAAAATAACAGCATTAACACGCATCTCAGTAACAAAATAGTTAGCTTATATAAATAGAATACATAGCATAAATAGAAGCTTCTGAGCAGCACCCTCACGTTCAATTCATTGCTGCAGTAAATGCCGATTAAATATATGTGGAGGTGTCATCGTGATGTACCAAGTCAATTTTATTTACCTCTGTTACTACAATCCTCCAAAAAAAACGCGCTTTTTGTATTTGTTTTTAAAACGATAACAAACTGAAACATTTAATTTTTCTACAAATAAAACGCTATCAACACCGAAAAAAGTTCGTCACAAACAAAAACAGTATACTGGTTAAATACTTAAATTGGATGCAAGAAACTTTAAGAGTTTTATTGTATAACAGAATAAAGTTCGTAATCATAAGTAACAGGTGTATAAATAAGTTCTCAGCTTTTTTCTGGAAAATTAAAGTTTTATTTAAAAACAAACAAAAAAAGCTTAAGTATCAAAGTATTCTCCGTTGGCATTGATGACCTTTTGCCATCCTTCGGGTAGCTTGCGAATTCCCTGGTGATAGAAGCTCACCGGCCTCGAAACGATAAAGTTATCGATGCATTTTCGGACTTCTTCTTCTGTTTTGAAGTGCATCAGCCAAGTGATGCTGTAACGACCGGAATAAATGATAATCGGAAGGGGCCATGTCTGGGCTAACGCCACATGTGGGAGAAGTTCCCAGCCTAATGCGTCTGCAGCTCATCCGTGTCAAATGTTTGAGGGCGTCCAGCGCGTGATTGATCTTCAAGAGTAAACTCTCCTCCGCGAAATCTTTGGTACCACTTTTTGCACGTTGCAGGACTTACAACATTCTTACCATATGCAGCACAAATGATTTCGGTGGCTTCAGCAGCGTTTTTCGTGGATAGAAAATTGAATATGCTCTTTTGTGATTGCCATGGTGAACACAGTTGATTATTGAGGTTATGTGCATCAAACACCAAATCGCATGATGTTTCGAAAGACCGAATGTCATTGCTTTAAAACCGCAAGAGGGCGTAAACGGTGATTTGCGCCCTGTGACATCTAAAGCTGAGAACTTATATATACACCTATTAAATTTTATTCACACGCAATGATTTTGTATAATTCGGCCAATATTTTTGAATCGCTCTATACTTCGAAATATCAAGTAGTAGCTTGTAAAAATATCTATATTATTAACATCCCTGTAAAAACCCGACTTGATACTGAACACAAATTTGAAATAACCGTTTAATGGTAAGAATAATAAATATAGTGCAAGTAAATTTCATTATGTGAGGAAACTTATGTGGTTATAAAATAGACAAACAACTAATCATAAATGATGTGCAGCGTTGTCTGCTTTCCTCGTAATAATAATTTTCTTCTTTTACTTATCCACATCTAATTAAGGTGTATCTCTAATAATTATAATTTCTGTAGTTTTATTTATATGCTTATCATATTCTGAGAGACTTTCAGTAGCGTATCATTTTTTATTAATGTCTGCGCCAATCTAAAATTATCATTTATTTTATTTTTAAATTAGGGCCGGCCGTATTTTGGTTCCCTCCTGTATATTTAGTTTTGATCAACGGCAAATTTGCACGATCACGCGTAGCGCTGATATATAGACCGCGGTTAAGCCCGCGGGTCGCGCTTTTGTTCTTTTGTTCGAGCTTGACCTTTTGCTATGCTCTCGCACGCGTCGTTTTCTTTTGAATTTAGCTTGCGATAGATTAAATTTTCCTTAAGCCGAGAGCATTTTAACCGAGAGTTCGTCGACGTCTTTAATTGGCAGCAGAAGTTTTCATTTCTGCGAGGCTTTTGTTAAAAGCTAATTTTGTAGCAAAAGTCGATATTTTTCCGACCGGATTAACCTCTTCTCCGAGGTCCTTTTGTTTCCCGATTACATTTCGGGGTTGAAATTTTTGCCGGTAAAATTCGGTCCATTTTTTCTTTGCTCTAATTCACCAGGAAAGACGCTACCGTTCGGCTCCGCTGTGAAGATTGGGATAACTTGTCCATCTTTTTTCCCACACCCTTATATCCTTTTCCTGGAACCCCCAGGACCAACACCACAGGAACCGATATCTGCGGGAAAGCGCTGTTTCCACAGGTTAGTGTTTTTAGCTTTAGCTTCATTTGAAGTTTCTTTTGTTCAAATTTAAAATTACTATACAATCCACTTTTCGGCCACAAAAATTATATTCAGATCTTCATTGCATAAAAAACCCACTGATAATGATGGATAATAAATATACGCCAATAATTTTAAAAATATTATAAAAAAATAAAATCTTGGGAACAAACAAATAAACCAATTCTCTAAATAGGCATGGTTATTAAAATATCAACTTTATAATAAACTGGCGTAGATTATTAAAATCGCCTGTGGTCAAAAAAGAATATTCTATCAGGAAATGATCCTATCTCAGAATAATGCTACAAATAAAAGATAAAGACTAATAGATAAGTGATAATATTAATCAAAGTTGTTAAAAATCATAAAAAGTGCTTCAGACTCAAAGAAAATCTTTCAATATATTACGTGTTGATTAAGATCTATTATGAATTATGTGATAAACTTGCACATGATAAAGTTTTAGATGTAAATGTAAAAAGCATAAATATCTGCAATATCTATAATCCTAGAAAATATTTTTCTAAACTTTTATACCACACTGGATCAGTAGCCAAATTTAGAAATATTCAAGGTGATTCTCTTAACGGTTTGTACAAGCTGGTTCAAATATGACCGGGACTAATTTGTGTGTATCAAGCCGCGCTGAGCAGCAGCCGTGCGACCCTAAGAGAGTAGAGCCATCACATCTGCTGCTCGGGTTAGAACCTGCTCAGTTCTGTTTGGAAGTTGCTAGAATGATGAGTAAACAGGAGATACCTCAGAGCGTAAAACAACGCATTGTGATAAAATTTATCGTTGTAAAAAACGCCTCGTCCACTAAAATTCACCACAGATCCCAATAACAGTATAGGAAAGAATGCTTCTCACGGACAGAGAGGGCGGAGATTGCGTGGAGTGTAAACCGCATGATCGGCAGCCGTAAACATCTGTCACTGAGCCAAACTTTGATTGTGCAGACGCGCTTATTCGTTAGAATAAGCGCAGCACTATTAAGATCAGGGTTGACAGTGTAGAAGACATTGTGAAAAACCATCTGCACTATCGCAAGATGAAGGCACGGTGGAAACCATGCACCATGAATAAAATGGTCCGGATGCTAGTTGCTATTCATCTCCTACACCAGTTTGAAAACGAATGTGATGTATTTTTGAAGTCTATAGTGACCACCGATAAAACACGGATACACTACTTCATTCCCGAGTCCTAGCAATCACCACGCAAGTGGCGCGATACAAGTTCTCTCCAACCCAAGAGAGTCCGTAGAAACAGTTCGGTAGAAAAAGTAATGGTAACGTTCTTCTGGAAATGGCAGGGGGTTATCCATGTAGATTTTCTGACGGATGTTAGAATAGTCAATGCAGCTTATTACTCAGACCTCATGGCAACAGACGCAAAGGAAAAGATCCGATCCAAGTGGAAGACAGGTAGCCTTCCTTCAAGACAATGCACGCCCCCATACGGCCAAAGTAACAATGGAAACCTTCCGGACATTAAAATGCAACCTTCTGCCACATCCGCCGTACAGTCCCGATTTGGCCCCAAGTGATTTATACCTGTTTGAAAGGGTCAAATCATACTTGCACGGCAGGCAATTTTCGGACAACAATGCCGTCATTCAGACTGCTCGGATATGGATACGCCGCTAACCAAAAGCCATTTTTGAAAAGGGCATCAGGATGTTTGCAGAACTCTGGAAAAAATATGTTGACTCTGGAAGGGATACACTGAAGACTAACATGTGCAAATAAATGATTGGAAATTTGGTTTAGTGTACTAATAGAAGTAATGACTAACATATTTAATAAATGGCTAAATGAAAAACTATAATCAGTAGAATGGAAGAAAACATGCATATTGTGAATTTTTAAAAAAGAAAATATATTTAGCTTCAAAAAATATGGGACAATTATTAGTGTCCTGTGTACGGTAAAAAGAACTACATGTAGATCTATAAAATACAATAACAAACTAATAGATAAAAGAATAAAAAATCATGTGTAAATGGAGTATTTATTAAAATATAGACATTAAGGTGTGTAGACTTATCAGTAACCCTTTCAACTACTCTACAAACATAGTAGTGTAAGAGATTCAAATCAGGGCCAAAATTATTTAGACCAGAACATAACCACAATATATCCGACAACCAGTTTTGAACTAAATGTCTCGTATGTGCCGGTGCACCGTACTACTAAAACACACATCGCCTCACTTAAACCACAGTTTCAATCCACGATTTCACGACATTCGTAATAACACATAAACCACTTTCGTGGCAGTTTCCTGCTGAAGGAAATAAGGTGGACACTCTAGCAATAAATGGGGACATCCTCAAGGTCGTGGGTGAACCAGCGGTCATACCTCTGGTTGATCTTGTCATCAACTATTAAAAAAAAAATTTATCAAAAAAGAATGGTCTTCATTTTCGTGATCTTTGATCTAGCCTCAGAGATCATCTGACGTACTTATAAAGTAGGTCCTCCTCTGCAATCCGGTGCATGGTTTGCTCATTAACACCCAACACTAACGCCAATTATTACTCTGAGTCCTCCAAAATCAACGCTTGATCTCTTTCTACGACTGCCAGAGTTCGTGTCACGCGTTCTCTCGAATGACTCTTTCGCAGCGGGTTAGCGGAACCTTCCCAAACTTCTCATAGGCATTATATTTTGCAATAATGTTGTACACAGTTGATCACGGGTACCCAAAAAACCAAATTATTTCAGTCGCTGAACGTCCACCGCGAAGGCTTTTGATAATTGCGGCTCTTCGGTTGTATTCGCGGAAGTACTATATGATATGATATCCGAATTTAAATTTGTCCGTCGTACTCTGTATATTATATGCACTGTAATACGACTTTTGAGAACACAGAATAGTTTCCATAATTATCTAATCAATCTTCCAGTTGTAATACAAAAATTACCTTTTTAGGCAAACTCAACAATACAATATTTTGATAGTATCAACATAAAACAACGTAATTTACAAAAAGAGGTAAACCATAATACAACAAATGTATTATCTAGTTAGTCTCACTGACATGTTATAGTTACAACTATATTCTTTTCAACTGATGCATAGTAAAGTGGAATTAACAGTATGTGGCTTGTTTAAATTGGATTACTCCTTGATTTTGAAGGTGAGTTCAGTGAATTTTTTACAGTAGTAAGAATGTTCGTTCAATAACACACTTTATTTAGATGTTCGCCGCCATTTCTGTGAATATGGTTGTAATGATGCAATTCTACAATATGGTTGAAGATCACAACAAAGAAATGCTAAAAAATGCATAATGCCGTAATACAATGTAAAACTTTCAAATACATAATATTCTGTACATTACTAAGAATTATATTTAAAGCAAGAATCCTTTTGTTGTAAATTAATAAAAATGTATTGTTATTCAAATGTTTTTTGCAAATAAAAATATAACTTAAGTTATGACATTAAACATTTTTTGGATTAGGAAACTGAAATATTGATAGTTCACGTTCATAGTTACTTTTAAGAATAGAAAAAACAAAGTACCTTAATATATGGCTTAATAAATTATAAACCAATTGGGTGACGAACATATCAGGAAAATTAGAAATGCTCGGCAAAGTCCAAGAAAAAATAAGTAAAATTAAGTGACATGCATCTAAAAATCAAAATTTTAATGCAGTCCAAAATAAATATAAAATTCATACCTCTAATGTAAAGTCGGCATTAACATAAACAATAATTATCTTCATTATATGAGCTCACATACGTAAATACTATTAATTGTTTCATTAAGAGTATTTAATTTCCAATTGAATTCGTAGCATAAAGACGTGTCGGCAACCGCTCTGCGTGCTTTTTATCAAGCTGGCGATAACAAATAATAATAATAATATATCTTTAAAGCGCGATGCCTAAGTCCCCGGTCTACGGTCCCCCGGCCGTGTAAAAAGCATTGATTATCAGAATAACGCGTTCGGGGTTACGCGGAAATACACGAACGATCGTTGTATCTTTAAAGCACACTGCAATTTTAAAAACTTAAATTAAAATTAAATTATTTATCCTACTGTTTTAGTTTTTCAGTTCTTTTTTGCAAATAAGCATTCTTTGGTATGGAACTGGTACAAACAGCTGAGCACCACAGAAATTACATGAAAAAACGAAGAAGTGAGCATACTGCAGATGAAAGGGCGCCAATAAATAAAACGAGGCGACGTATATGCGCCGAAAAAACTCCGGAGGAAGTTGAAGTAGAAAATCAAGCAAGTGTTCTCAAAGAACACCGAAAGAATTAGCTGCAGAGAACGAAGCAAGGCGACAGCGAAGTTTACGAAAAACCCAGGAAGAAAGAGCTGCAGAATTGTAACGATTGTTATAGAAAGTTCATAACACTTGCATTCTCTATAACAGCCAAGCTTAGCTGGGCGGATTTCCTAGCAATAATAAACCTGCAAAGCTTGCAACGCATAGCGAAGTGGCGAAGCAGTCTCCCAAATTTGAGAACCCTCTAGTTAGGTCACTAACGCTGACCTTTGACCAATCAGTTTCAAAATCACTAGCAATCAACCCTTTTTGGTCACCTGTCGATTGGTGAAAACAGAATTTGGAAATTCCCAGCCGTTCTCGAGTTATTGCTCGAACGGACGGACAGACGGACGGACGGACAACATGAAGTTAGTAAGTGACTCCGCTTCGCTTCGCCACTTAATAATGGTAAATCATTATGTTTGACAGTTATACGGACAACTTTGATAAATATTTAAATCCTGATTAATAAAAATTAACAAAAACTTCCAAAGGTAATACTCCTATTACATATGCTAGAAAACATCTCCTTGTAGGATAGCAAAAAGGGCCGTCCTAACCACACCACACATAATTATGCCTCGAACAATTACTAATTAATTAAAATTTTTATTTAATTTTTTTACCGTTTAATTTTATTATGATATATCACAAATTTGCAACACACTATAATTCGTTTTGACAGATTCTCTAATCCAAAAACTATGTAACAAAGCAAACGTCATTTTGACATCTTAAAAAGTTAGCTTGATAGCACACACCTAATTACTTTATGATAACAGAAAAGGCCCCTTGTAGAAAAATTGCAATTAAAAACTTTTTACGAAACACGTGTCGACTTTTTTTCGTTGGAGTACACTCTAATATGATCAAACTTAAACTTTAGTCAGTTTGAATGTTCGGAGAACAGACAGACAGAAAACTGCTATTATTTATTTAAGTATATTTAAAAATTTATTTAGGTATATTTTAAAAATACATTCCAGTGTGGTAAACAAGTATGCGTCATGTATGTATGAACATCCATGATAACAACGTAATATTTATTTACTGTAATTTTTCCGAGTAAATAAAATAATTACAACAATTATCCGTAGCTCCAATTACTACATACCAGCCAAATAAATTGTTTCGATCACAATGGGTCGTACTTGAAACAATTACAATTTGGACCTCCTCAATCAATGTCGCAAATACCGAAAATTCTTCCTTTTCAACATACACAGCTACCTCTAGCATTTACACACTGTCATATCAATAAGCACATCACAAACGTCAAATAAAGATTGGAAGATAGCTCACAATAAAAAGTGCTCAAGAAGTAATTCAGGAACATGGGATTTAAAACTAAAAGAAGCAAACATAAATAACTACTGGCTTAACATACCAATAATAAATAGTTGTAATACGCTAACAAACAAAAAAAAATTTGCTCACACCAACACACATGCGTAAAATGTACACAAAACCATGCAATCGCTGACTGCCCCAGGAAAACTTGGAGACCTAAATGCTAAGGTAGGAAAAAGCGATAACACATAAATTTGGAGAAGTACAAAATAACAATGAAAAATACTGCTAGATTTCTGCGTGGTACACGACTTAATAATCACAACCATCGTATTTGAACATAAAGACATCCATAAATATACGAGAGCAGTACCTAGCAAAGAAGAATACTCAATTATTGACTACATAATTGTAGAAAGGAAAACCGAGCTTAAATAAAAGATATACGAGTTAAAAGGGAATTTGAATTAAGCAGTGACCATTACTTGGTAGTGCCCGAAATAAGAAATTAATACAGAAAGGAGAACCGAGAAAAGTAGAGAAACAATTAGAACTTATAAGTTGATGAATGAAGTAACAGCAAAAGAATATGACAAATACATTGAAAGAAAAATAGAGAAGATCAAAGATGAAATAAATAATACGGACATACAAGAATTATTGCAAACATTTAAAAACATAGTAGTGAAAATCGCCAAAAAGGTATGCAAAACATAAAGGAAAATAAGAATAAGAAACAAACGACATGGTAGGCAAAAGAAATTAAAAACAAGTAAAAATTAAGATAATAAAACAGAAAATAATTTTGAAGAATATAAAGAACAAAGAACCACAGTCAAAAAGTCAGTTAGAGCATCCAAACAATAGACATAGAAAATGTTGGGAGAGAAACTAGAAAAAGACAGTAAAGAAACCAAAAACTATTCTTCCAGTTTCTAAAAGAGCCAAGAAAAAATTATTGAAATTAAAAATAAAAGGAGAGACATACTAAGAAGTAAAACAGAAGTTATGCATCGTTGAAAAAAATACTTCCAAGAACTGCTCAAAATAGAAACAGAGCACGAAAGAAATAAGACGGAAGAAACTTAAAATGAAAACAAAACAACAAATGGAACAGAACAAAGAACAAGTAAGGAAGAGAACAAAAGTAGCAGAGAAGAAATAGTAACAGCGATAAAAGAAATGAAAAATGGAAAGGCACCGGGCAATGACAGAAATGATCAAGAACATAGTAGAAAGTAGACTACAAATATTATTGGGAATTCTTTTTAAAATCTGGAAAGAAGAGAAAATATCTAAAGAATGGGAAATTGAAGTAACACTATTACAATTATAAAGTAGATTTAGAAAAAGGAAAAGTACACAGGATCACGTGTTCACAATCAAAGAGATTATAAATATAACTCTGGCAAGATCAAATAATCTATCTAGCATTTATGGACATGGAAAAAGCGTTTAACTGAGTGGCGAGAGCTAAAATATGGGACTGCTTAAGGGAGAAAAATATAAACGAGAAAATAATCAGGGTCACAAAATGCCTATACCAGGAGACGGGAAAATATATTCCACACAAACAAAAGTGTTAGACGGGGAGGCTGTCTTAGCCTACTGCTGTTCATTATCTTCATGGACCATTTAATACGAACTGCAAATAAAAAACAAAACTTTTGATTATGGGACACAGAAAAATGGAGAAACTGGTCATTTCTGAATGGTGTTTTGCAGGCAATGTAACGATAATAGCTAGAAATCCTTAAGGAAAATTGGCTAACTAACACCAAAATAGAATGAAAGTGAATTAGCCCAAAACGAAAATAATGGTAATAGTAAATAAAAAGAAAGAAGTGGAGGTCAAAATAAATGAAGAAAAAATAGAACAAGTAAATAGCTTTTAATATCTGAGAGTAACTATAGAAGAAGCAGGAGACCAAAGTATAGAGGTAAAAGAAGAATAGAGTCAGCTAATAAAGTGTATTATGCACTGAATAAAGACCTTATAAACAAAAAAAATAAATACAAAATTGAAGGTGCACCAGGCAATATACAGACCAATTTAGGTGCTATCTGAACAAGATATAAGCAAGATCAGAGCAATAGAGATGAAAGACGCATAAAAGGTATAACAAAAAGAGGCAGAATTAGAAATGAAGCGACTAGAGAAGAATCAAAGATTAAACCTGTAGAAGATTTTATTGAAAGAAGGAAACTCGGCCGGTAGGGAATGAAAGAAAATGCACAGACAAGGATGATTTGGGAATTAAAAATGATAGGTAAAAAGAGAAGAGGAAGACCAAAACGAACAAGGCATGAAACTATCGAAAAAGAACTAAAGAAAAAAGGAAAATCGTGAATAGATGCCAAAAGGTTAGCAGTGGATAGAAAGAATTGAAAAAAATGTATATGGAACTGAGTGAGTTAATGTGTTTAGAAATACTTAGTGAAATACTATATTGCAAAATGCTATTATTAAGAAATTAAGGCAATAAATAAATAAATATATATAAATACATACATACATATATTATTATATATTATATATTATTAATTATAATTATATATATATAGTTTCATGGTTCAGTACAACACAAAATTTTTGACATTTGTGAGTACAGCAAAATAAAGTTACCGGCTGTGCTGCAACGTTTCGAAATCAATAAAGTTTAGAGCGTAATCCAATGAAGTCAACCCGTAGAGTAAGCCTTGACCTTGAGTTGCCACAAACAATTTTCGCATATGAGGGCTACATAATCCCCATGCAATACTAGAACATAAGACTCGCCGCAAATTAATGTTCGAGAACACTTTTTTGATGGTGACAGTTATCGGGGCAATGTATCTTGCAATATTACGAAACTGGCTTCTTCTTCAAATGAATGGCGATTGTAAAAACTTAATTTTCCGATAGGACGAAATTCTACGCCACTGGCTTCAGGATGTTCGTTGTTGTCTGAATGAATAATGGCATGATGAATAAATACTAGGCATTTATCGTCTAGCCCTCTACGTCTCCTGATCTCACATCTTACCACTTTTTCTTATATAGGTTCGTAAAAGAAGGAGTTTATGTATCTTTACTAACAACTATAGACTAATTGAGACACCGTATCATAGTGGCAGTAAATTTAGTGACACAAGACATTCTTCATCATATGTGGGACGAATTTTAATATAGTCTGGATGGTATTCGTGCAGTGTAGAAAAATACACAGATCCTTTATAAACTTAAATGTAAGTACAGTCAAGTGTAATTTACATCCTATTTGTCACTAGTCCTAATTTCCAATTGTCTGCAATTTTTATAAATACACCTAAACTATCATCAAAATAATACAATATTTATATCAATAACACACTTTTACCACATTTTAATTAAAAAAATAGGAAACAAAGTTAATTGTCTAATTTGTTGCCACTTACGTCTATTAAAATCCATTTGCGTCACATGGCACTCTATTTTATAGAATCGATAAAATAAATGACCCTAATAACAATTGTTGCACCTCACTTCTAAATGCATTTATAACGTTACTCCTCAGAAAGATGTTTTTACACCAGAATTTGTGGGAAACCTTGAAACTGTGGTATTACTACAACAGAATTTTTGGATCGGCGCCATATTATGTAAAAATAACAAAGAATACTGTAGAAATAACTATCTATCGTGCTGAAGTTACTAAACTAAAAAACTAAACTAAACATTTTACTTTATGTATGGAGGCGATACATTTGATGCATTCATCAGAAAAACAGAAGGGCTGATACTGAACGTCTTAAATAAGCTGCTGCGATATGCAGATCTCATTTGTACCAATATTTCTATTCTGGCCTCACTTGGGGCGAGTAAGAAAATTGCTAGGATTTTCATGACTAAAAAATCAAAAGAATAACTTCAATGTATCAATAAACAAATGAAGTACAAAAAATATCAAAAACCATTTTATAATTGTGCTTTTAATCAAGACAATAATTTTGTGGATTTGGGCTGGGACTAGATTTGATAAAGTAATTTAATATTTCATTTCTTTTTTTGTAGGTATTTCTACTACGTGCTAATTTATATATAATTTTAAACAATCTCCCCTTTGACAACAGCCACACAGAGGATAGGGCACTCTATTGCCCTTGGGGTGAGAAATCGCCCCTAAAGGTGGAGTATATTGGAGACTCACTTAGCCAATAATGATAGCATCAAAAAACAAATCATAAACTTTCATACAAACATTAGCATTGTTCCGGAACAGTGTTCTATCAACTTGACAAATACACACAAGATTGAAACGCAATCTACCGCAAGACATTTATTTAAACCAAAGTAATAGCGATAGTGAAGGTGACTAGTTAAGCTATATAAACCAATTGTAATAAATCATGAGTGTATTAACAGTAATTTTAATTTCATAAGTGATGATATTAACCATTCTGTTATTCTGATATATATATATATATATATATAAAATAACCTATAATCAAGTAACACATGTATAGCAAATAATTTGCTAATCTGGTATAATGTCTAATAAAAAAAATACCCAAATCATTTGCAATCGAAAATAGATCTAAGAACCAACAATGAAGCTGGTATGAGTGAAGGTGCTACATATTGTACGTAAAGAAATAACAACCTTGACAAGTTGTTCAAAAGAAACGTAAACTAATAAATTATAAAATAAAAATCAATAGATATCAGCCGTTATTAGATGTCTAATCTACTCAAAACCCAACTTCCGTCGGTTTATATCTACGACGTGATAAACTACAAGGCAATGACAGATAATTTAGCTTTAGCAATTGATAGTAAGACATATTTTACCAAAGTCTTGACAAATAACACTGTAAAAACAAATTCTCTAACTGACTAGAAACATCATAAACGTCTGATACAGAGTAAGCAAACTTCGATTACCCTTATTCTTTAATCTCGAACCACAAGAGAATAATAAAGAAATATACAAATTAAAGTATTTGCAATACACTAAAATTCAAGTAGAGCCTCCCAAACCTTTTTTTATAATACAGTGTACTAGATGTCAGGAATGCGATCACTTCAAAACCTACTGCACTAAATCATTTAACAGTAAGGGAGATCACACGATACATACACATACAAAAAATTCAGTAACAATATGCGTGCTGTAAATTAAAAAATGGGTGGACGGTTTATCAAAACCTCATAAAAATAAGAAATAAAAATAACCGAAACAGACGAAGAATTGACTTTCAAACCCAAACAAACAAACAACAACAACAACCCAACTCAAACAACAGGAACAAATAACAGAACAAACACAACAAATAAACCCATCAAAATCATGAGAATGAAAATATAATACACAAACTAAAACATCTTCTTCGTAAATTTAAAAACGTATGATTTTAATCATGAAAACCACATACACTATTCCAATTATTGTTGTGTGAAATACCAACCTACCTTATTCCTAAATTACAGGATACATATTATAAAAATTATTTCGAAAAACCATTAACAAGAAAAGCATGGCTCAAAATTCCACGGTACACCATATACTATGCGCACCATCCTGACGGAACGGTATATACAGGCCATAATTATTTAATCAACCGTAACTCATTATATATCACAACATTACAATATTGAAATTTAGTAGAATCACCGAACATAACTTTAACTATAGCAACTCTATTGTCAAAAAAATATAATGCTCTTTTCGCTTTCTTAAATCTCGCTCTGTCATGATGTGATTGAAAAGTCAAGCGCACTACGTGAAAATCTACACTCACCGCACCAAAAAAACGTCAACTACTTCAATCAATACAATAAGTCACATACGAAATTTAAGAGGTAGTAAAGTACTCAAAAAAAAAATCTTGGAAAGCTATGCCTAGTAAAAACAAAATACTAACAGAAAATCATAATATACATATATATAATATCATATATATATGAGGAAACTAGTAACAGCAAAAAGACGAACAAGTAAAAAAGCAAAGAACGAAAAATTCTCATGATAAAACGCAACTTAACAGGTTAACTGACAACTCCACCCAGCATTAAACAGTCTCGTAAACATTGTATAAACTACCTATCATCTATAAATAATAAATAAATATCTCTATAACAAAAAAGTAAACCTACTAGTAGAATTTTGGCTATGATTTAGTGCTTAGTGAATAAGCGTATTGAATAAAATTAACGTAAGAGATGTTCAAATGCTGCTCTGCAACATCTAAACATAATTGCGCATGTTTTCTGAAATTATTAATAGATCTTTGAATCGATCTTCCTCTAATTTGCCTCGCAAGATTCTTTGGCGCAGTTCTTCAATGTTTTCCGGTATAATTTCGTAAACTTTATATATATATATATATATATATATATATATATATATATATATATATATATATATATATATATACATAGTTCCCCACACAAAGTAATCCAGAGGAGATAAATCTGGTGACCGCGCTGGCCAACGGACAGTTATTTCTATATTTTTTTTATTCGGGAACATTTCTGACAAATATTCCAATACCGCCTTAGTTGAAACCATATGGAATTCAAACGATTTAGGCATTTTGTCGACATAGTCGGTGTTTAAGACTGGGCTATTTCCCTATTTCTCTGAAAGGTTGCCCCAAGTAAACATAGTTCTGCTAAAAACACCAAATGAAGTCAGCTCCTTCAGACTCTTATTTGGATATTTTATTATTGGCATAAGTTCCTACTCAAAAGAAGAACTCGAGTTTAGAAGGCAGCATTCGATCAACCTATAAGCTTTTACAAGTTATTATATATATATATATATATATATATATATATATATATATATATATATATATATATATATATATATATGTGACCTGTCATGTCACCTGTCATCTGTCACCTGTCACCTGTCACCTGTCATCTGTCACCTGTCAACTGTCACCTGTCATCTGTCACCTGTCATGTGTCACATGTCACCTGTCACCTGTCAATTGTCACCTGTCATCTGTCATCTGTCATCTGTCACCTGTCACCTGTCATCTGTCACCTGTCACCTGTCAATTGTCACCTGTCATCTGTCACCTGTCAACTGTCATCTGTCACCTGTCACCTGTCACGTGTCACCTGTCATCTGTCACCTGACACCTGTCACTTGTCATCTGTCATCTGTCACCTGTCACCTGTCACCTGTCACCTGTCAATTGTCACCTGTCATCTGTCACCTGCCAACTGTCATCTGTCATCTGTCACCTGTCATCTGTCATCCGTCACATGTCATCTGTCATCTGTCACCTGTCATCTGTCACCTGTCATCTGTCACCTGTCAACTGTCACCTGTCATCTGTCATCTGTCACCTGTCACCTGTCACCTGTCACGTGTCACCTGTCATCTGTCACCTGTCACCTGTCACTTGTCATCTGTCATCTGTCACCTGTCACCTGTCACCTGTCACCTGTCAATTGTCACCTGTCATCTGTCACCTGTCATCTGTCACCTGTCATCTGTCACCTGTCATCTGTCATCTGTCACATGTCATCTGTCATCTGTCACCTGTCATCTGTCACCTGTCAACTGTCACCTGTCATCTGTCAACTCTCATCTGTCACCTGTCAACTGTCACCTGTCACCTGTCACCTGTCATCTGTCACCTGTCATCTGTCACCTGTCATCTGTCATCTGTCACCTGTCATCTGTCACCTGTCATCTGTCACCTGTCATCTGTCACCTGTCATCTGTCACCTGTCACCTGTCATCTGTCACCTGTCATCTGTCATCTGTCATCTGTCATCTGTCATCACTGTCCTGACATCTGTCACCTGTCATCTGTCATCTGTCATCTGTCACCTGTCATCTGTCATCTGTCATCTGTCACCCTGTCATCTGTCATCTGTCACCTGTCATCTGTCACCTGTCATCTGTCACTGTACTGTCACCTGTCATCTGTCATCTTCACCTGTCATCTGTCACCGTCATGTCACCTGTCATCTGTCATCTGTCACCTGTCATCTGTCACCTGTCATCTGCCATCTGTCATCTGTCATCTGTCATCTGTCATCTGTCACCTCATCTGTCACCTGTCATCTGTCATCTGTCACCTGTCATCTGTCACCTGTCATCTGTCATCTGTCACCTGTCATCTGTCATCTGTCATCTGTCATCTGTCACCTGTCATCTGTCACCTGTCATCTGTCATCTGTCACCTGTCATCTGTCACTTGTCACCTGTCATCTGTCATCTGTCACCTGTCATCTGTCACCTGTCATCTGTCACCTGTCATCTGTCAACTCTCATCTGTCACCTGTCACCCATGTCATCTGTCACCATGTCATCTGTCACCTGTCATCTGTCACTTCATTGTCATCTGTCATCTTGTCACCTGTCATCTGTACTGTCACCGCATCTGTCACCTGTCATCTGTCACCTGTCACTGTCACTCTCATTGTCACTGTCACTGCATGTCACCTGTCATCTGTCACCTGTCATCTGTCAATTGTCACCTGTCATCTGTCACCTGTCACGATGTCACTGTAACACTGTCATCTGTCACTGTCACCCATGTCATTGTCATCATTGTCATCTGTCACCTGTCATCTGTCACCTGTCACCACTGTCATCTGTCACCTGTCACTGTCACTGTCATCTCATCTGTCACTGTCATCTGTCACTGTCATCTGTCATCTGTCATCTGTCATCTGTCACCTGTCATCTCATGTCACTGTCACCTGTCATCACTGTCACCTGTCATCCTGTCACTCTGTCATCTGTCACCTGTCATCCTGTCATCTCATCTGTCACTCTGTCACCTGTCACAACTGTCATCTGTCACCTGTCACTGTCACCTGTCACGTCATCTGTCATCTGTCATCTGTCACCTGTCATCTGTCTCATCTGTCACTCACTGTCATCACTGTCATCTGTCACCTGTCATCTGTCATCTGTCACCTGTCATCTGTCACCTGTCACATCTGTCACCTGTCACTCATGTCACCTGTCACTGTCATCTGTCATCTGTCATCTGTCACTGTCATCTGTCACTCTGTCACGTCACCTGTCATAAACAGGTGTTCCAAAATAACAGCCGATAACATCAGTTCGCTTATATTTCTGAGTTGACAGGTGACAGTTGACAGATGACAGATGACAGATGACAGGTGACAATTGACAGATGACAGGTGACAGGTGACAGGTGACAGGTGACAGGTGACAGTTGACATACGACAGATGACAGATGACAGGTGACAGTTGACAGATGACAGATGACAGATGACAGATAACGATGACAGATGACAGATAATCGATGACAGATGTCAGATGACAGATGACAGTTGACAGGTGACATGACAGTTGACAGATGACAGGTGACAGGTGACAGGTGAGAGTTGACAGATGACAGGTGACAGATGACAGATGACAGGTGACAGGTGACGATGACAGGTGACAGAGGTGACAGTGACAGGTGACGTACGGTGAATGACAGATGACAGTGACAGGTGACAGATGACAGGTGACAGATGACAGATGACAGGTGACAGATGACAGGTGACAGATGACAGGTGACGAGCAGTGACAGGTGACAGTTGACAGGTGACAGTGACAGTGACAGGTGAGTGACAGTGACAGGTGACAGATGACAGATAACCGATGACAGATGACAGATGACAGATGACAGATGACAGATGACAGATAACCGATGACAGATGTCAGATGACAGATGACAGATGACAGATGACAGATAACCGATGACAGATGTCAGATGACAGGTGACAGATGACAGATCTACCAGTCACCCCATATACTAAAATTGGAACATTCGCTGATTATACATCTACAAATGAAAATCCGTTTACTGCTTTCCAACATCTCCAGAACCACATTACACTTCTGGCGAAAGGAACCTGTAGAGACAACAAGTATAGCTACCGCATTGTAGTAATAATTAAAGTTCAACTATTTACGATTGTGATAATGGCCGCTTTTAACAATTACATACGTTTTATGTTTTTATTGTGTCAAATTAGACATTGAAAATTACACTTGACACCTTGTAATTCCAAGAATTCCTTTGATTTAATAAAGGTATTTATTATTATTATTATTGGGATAGAAATTTTATCTATATGCATGAAGGTACAGACAGTATTCAGGAACATAATTATTTCAGTATGAAAGAGACTCCAAGGTCATGACGTTGGTGGTCATTTGTAAGAAGTTGCTGCTTGTAGTCCGAAACATATGTGATTTTCGTATACAGAAGAGCTTTCGAACATTCGGTAATTCCTACCACTTTTAAGCGAGAACATTTTTTTTGGGTAACCTATTATTTCAATAAATATAAAAATACAAATTAAATTAATATTTAATAACACTGTAGCAGGTAAAAAAAATCAGACATTTACAGAATTGCATTGCCTCAAAATTGTCATTACGAAAAGCAACAAAAATTTACGTATTATACTTTAATACTTGTTTTTCTTAAATTTGAACTTTTTCTTTTCAATACATTTTCTACAAAGAATAGAGTAATAAGAACCTAAGAATATGCTAATTATTTTAATAATATCCAACTATTTTTACAATTCATGTAATAATGAATATATTAGATATTGTCTTACCAATTTTTAATGCATATTTATTCGAGAATTTTACCCATCATTTTAATTTGGTCACTTACGCGACACCACAATATTATTCTATAATATTTAATTGATTACAAATGCGTATCCTAAATCATATTTATATTTGTCATATTATGCTTTATCTCTTGGAGAAAGAATGAAACATAGTCATTTTGTGATCTCAAAGAACTCTTTGGCGAAGAAACGATTAGTGAGTTGAGAGTTCCTTTAAAGCTAGCGATACAAATTGAGAAGAGTTCGGTCTTTGAATTCTAACGACACAGTCCTTTTGACGGATGTGGAACAAGACTAAATGTTGACCACCACAATTTTGGCTTAATATTTTAACGTTGATCAATTCACAATTGACCATCGTCTCAAAAAACTAGAAAACTCAGTTTTTTTTAGCAATGGACTATACACTATGTCATCAAATGAGCAGCAGCAATTGAAATTGGGCATTGTAAATTTGTAAATTTGTAAAATTGTAACTTATTTTGCTTTAAATAAAAATTATGCATCAACCTAATAATAATATACCAATAAAATGTCTAAATAATTTTAATATAAATAAATGCCTCCTACTAAAGAAAATTTTCTTGGTATTTTTAAGTTGATTTGGAAAATTGTTGCTATGAGGTTTATGTACATTAAAATTTATGGATTTTATTAAACTTTATAAAAATTTCCAAGAAGTAAGCTTAGTATTATATATTATATACATCTATAGCTCCAAAAAACCTAGTTTGTTAATTATTAGATTTTCAAGCCTTAAATGTCAGAAAATTAGATTTTTAAATTATCAAAATTAAACTCATAAAAAAATCTGGATGCGATATTAGAACCTCGAAATACTAGGGCATGCGGCATATTATTGGATTCAAAATAGAATAAGTTTTTCATGTCTATGGAATTTTTTCGGCTGTTGCGCCAATAATAAGAGAACCAAAGACCCATTTATCTTAAAATCGGAGAAACCTGAGAAGAAATATGTCATGGAACAAAGTTTACTTTTGATATTTAGGTTTTTCTTAAGCAATTTATCTCCCAAAAGGATGAAGTGAGAATAAGATATTGTACCCCAGAAACTCAAGGCATGTGACACATAATTATATTATGGTCACAATATATAACATTATATACTAGTTGAAATTGCAGTTACAAAAGCTAAGAAATAGATATTTTATTGATAAAGCATTTATAATATAATCCTTAGTCAAATGAATATTTGATTAATAAATTATGTGGCATGTATTATATTAGAATTATATTATTATATAGAATTATATTAGCTTCAAATTGATGTTTAGATTAATTTTCTTAAATTAATTTATTTTAAAATTTTTTTCCAGATCTCGAAAACCGCAAGAGATAGCGGGACGCGGTTTTCGAAATTCTTTAATTAGATTCGATTCTACTAAAACGACATTATTGGTGCGAGCGCACAATGATACCGGGTGCATCAAAAACGCGTTTCAAAAACACCCTGAAAAAAAAAACTCTGGCGAGCCGCGCACAGATGAGGATCCCTCTGGAAGTCGTCGTGAATTTATAGACCCTTTTGTGTAGTTTATCTCTGCAAAATTTAAAAATCTGGTGTGAACATCACACGACTTTTCTTATCCTATTATTATATATTATACCGGGTCCAATGTCTCGCCCCTGCGCTGCTCTCATCCCGGAACTTGTTATTTTAAAAAAGGACGAGGCGCGAGTCCAACACTAGAAAGCTGATTAAAATAAACAGTACAAGACAATAATTGACTTGTACTTAAAATTTTGCTACGTCTCCATTATCGCCTGCGTGCTCCCTCCTAGCGGCCAAGCGCTCCCTTCCCCGTCCTCCCGCAGTCGGCAAGGATTGGTCCATTTAATTATTTTTAATCGGCTATAATTTATTTATTTGACCTCGGATCAAAAAATTTCATTGTAATTTTTTGTTAGTCTCGGTCTGATCTATGCGGTAATATAAATTTCTCGAAACATTTTATGAACACCCGGTATATTAAAAATCCTGAGCTGCGGCGGCCGCCTGCCGAAGTCCGCGGGGAAGCAATTAACGTTTTGTAAATGCATCTTGTCTTCACCGATAATACGATTTTAACTTTGTAAATATATATAATAAGTTGTTTCGAAAATAAAGAGATAAAATTATAATAAATTAAATTTTTACTTGGCGACTTTTTAGTCTATAATTTTTTGTGTGATTGGTAACTAATATTTTTTTAATGTATAATTATATGCGGTTGGTAACTAAACATTAAAAATGACATCTGCAACGTCAGACCAACACTTCAAAATTTTTCTTGTCAGAACCACTGGTGAAACGTTACAACTTTTTAACCTTTGAGCGCCCGAGGATGACACTTAGTTTTTCGGATTCTACTCTTGAGTCTGAGTCGAATGACACTAGTCTGAGGTCTCTACGATGTATGCACCAAAAGTTTAACGATATACAATAACTACTAGTTAAAAACATCTTTCCAAAAAGCACTAACAACAATTTATAATAGCATGCTAATTGTTACTTACCCCGTGCAATGGGACTTTGCACAAATTAACATGATTGGAAAGTCTCGAAAACCACCCACGAGGCTAGCACCTTATCAGCCAATAAGCCCACTACTCCTAATATCTAAAATACTCAAAAAACTTCTTCTTGCTCGAATAAAGAAAATAGTATCGATAACTGACTTAATCCCAAAACTAGTCTTCCGAGTAAAGCACATTACCGTACAAAAATGCCATCGAATCATAAATAAAAGCACATAGTATTTTGAAGGAAAGAAGATATTTGCTGGAGTTTTCATTGATGTATAGCAGGCGCTCAAGAGAGTCTAGTATAAAGGATTATTATTTGAAATTAAAATGAATCTGTCGTTTTTCAGATTTTTCAGATACCATCTTATTAAATCTGGCGTACCTCAGGCTAACGTCCTCGTACCATTCCTCTATATAATATTTATAGTCGATATACCTACCAGAGAAGAGATTACAGTGGCTACATTTGCCGACAACACAACAATCCTACCATCAGATACCAACCTTGACAAAACCAAAAAGCTGCAAATTACGGCAGTGAAAATTTAAAGTAAATAAGAGAAAATCAGCACAAATTTCCTTTACAGCAAGACGGTGTAGCTGTTCCAGTGTCAACTTAAAGAATGAACTAATCTTAGACAGAAGGGCAGTAGAATAACAAAAGCTTACTTAAAAAGACCACATTAAGACCAAAAAGGTCCAACTAAACTTAAAGAAAAACAAATGTCCTGGTTACTTGGTAGTAACTCGAAATATCTACAGAAAATAAATTAATAATATGCAAACTCCTCCTTAAACCGATTTGGACATATGGAATTGAGCTTTGAAGCTGCATCAAACCGACCAACATCAAAGGACTTTTAGTTAAAAATGCTGCAAATGACACCAAATGGACCCTGGTACGCATCTAATCAAACTTTTCATACGCATCTCCGAATTCCCTTCATAAACAAGTACTCGCTCATTGAAGTTTGTCAGTGTTGAGACTGTGTTCGACAAAAATAAGTATTCTAAAAACAGTTAGTAATAAAATCATAAAGCACTAAGACAAAAAGAAAACCAATATGTACTAAAAGGCAATTCAAATTGAAAAACAAAGATGTAACAATACATAGTACTACTACGACGCCATTCGGTGTTACGAAAAGTTAACAAACATTAGAAAAAGATTCTGTTGGCTAAGACCTTACAAAACATAAAAAACTAGCACATGGGTTATAAGAAGTATTTATCTAATACCGATACCCATAAGGTAACACAGTACAAAAGCTCAATTATAAAATAATTTACCAACAAAGCTAAATTTTCGCTAGAATAAAAACGACAACTGTTGCATTTCATTTGTGACAAACTCTTTTAACAAATAACTCGAAATACAGAAACATTAATAAACATATTGCCAGGTTTACAACCTAAATAATTAACTTTGTCCAGGAAAATATATCAAATGACAGAAATATTAAGATACAGAAAAACTTTTAAGCCTTCTATCAAAAAAATTAATACAAGTAAATCTAAAACAATCTTGCGTTCTCAATGTTTTGTAGTTTATACAATCGGAAGCCGTACCTTTCTCAATGTATTATTTGGAAATAAACTGCATTAACTCAATGTTTACCCTTTTTACGTTCATAAGTTTCATGGTACAGACATGAATAAGTTTTTTGACTGAAAGGCAAGAAAATATGCATGACAAAACTGTATGAAGCGACCGTGATCGTCTTTAGCAATAAATAGTTCTCCTTCTTCTTTTTCTTCGACCCAAAGTTTAGGCCACAGGATCTGTCCGGCTCTTCTATTGCCGTCTTTTTCTTGGTCTATCCACATCCCTTTCTATACTAATTTAGATAGTTGGTGATCTGCGTTCTTTTGTTGTGTAGTTTCAAGTCTTGTTTGTTGGCTCCTAGATTTCCTAATATCATTGTTTCTGAATTTTGTCGGCTCTGGAATATTCTTCAGTGTCCGTTAAGCCTCTCCAAAGATTAAATGTATGAACGGTATCTTTACTTTCAAACCGTAAGTTTCGCTACAATACTGCAAGAAAGCGAATTCCAGAATTTTATAAAATTTTATTTATGTATCTTTTCTAACCTTGTTGCAGAGATTTTTTCTAATAGTTCCGCACACTACTACTTCTGGTATGAGATAATCAGATAGTATTCCTTAAAAGTTCTTTGAAGGTCATTTTCATTGTTTTGGATTATAATTAATCCGTCAACAAAAGTAGACAGTTGATATATTTGTCCCTGGTCACACATATGCATTTGTGGCTAGTACCTTTCCATGTGTGAAGGGCGTCATCAATATACATGTTAAAAAATGTGGGCTACACGCGTGTCCTACACTTTTGTTAGTAAGGAAGCGTTCTTTGCAGCGGCTGTGTAAATCTGTTACGATTTCTGAGGTATTATACAAGGGCTTAAGACATTCTACAAATTGTGCTGCATAACTTCGGTTTTTCGTGATGTCTTATAGTTTTTTACCATTCACTCTGTCAAAAACTATAAAGGCAATCTGCGTTTCAAAATTAAATTCTACGCTTTTGAATAATTTATTGAATAGCAAAGGTTATCATCTATACAGGTGCATCCTCTGCGAAATTTGTGTCATTTGACAGACAGTAAATTTTTACTCGTGAATTGAACATCTTCATGTATGTGGTGTAAGTGAAATTTAATATCCCCTAGAGCTTTCAGTTTCACTCCGGTCTCCCTTTTTAAAAATCAGTGTTATTTATTTCAGCTTTTATACAGCCATTTGAAATTATTTGTTGCGCCCAGCAGATATTAAGTGAAGATAAAAATCAGTGTTTCAGTAAAAATCCGCCATTTTTTATTAATTTTATATTTATTCTTTCTAATTTCAGCAAATTCCTTTGTTTGCTTTTCTGCATCGTAATAATATATAATTAGTAGGTTTTCTTATAACGTGGTCTTGCAGGTTATAAGAAAACATAGTCATTCTGCAATCTCTCTGTTTCACGTTCTCTTCATTAAACTGTTAACATGTTTACATTATAAGCGGTGTCCTTTATATACAATAATGAAGCTATGTTGCATTACAAATCACCAAAAAATAGTATAAAAAAGTAATTGTACTTTTTAGTGTGACTGTTTATGGCCACTTATATTTATTAAAACCTCCGTATAGCATACAATGGAGTCGATAAAATAAATTAAAATAGTACAACTACTGCACTCACTTTTAAGTGCACTTTCATAGCAGTTTAATATAAAAATGTTTTTACACCAGAATTTGCGGAAAACCCTAAAACCGTGGTATTACTACTACAGAATTTTAGGGCTGGCGCCTTACAATATAAAAGTAACACGCAATAGTGTGATAATTACTCAAGAAAAAATATTAACCGCTCTAATGTTATTATTCGCAAACGTTATTTTTTATTACATATATGAAAATGATGTTCTTCACAAAACATTTGCAAACTTAACAGATGGGCCAATACTGAATATTTTACAGACGTTGCTGCAGTATGCAAATCTTATTTGCACCAACGTCTCTTTTTTGACCTCGTTTTGGAGTGCTCAAAAAATTGCTGGGATTTTCAAAACACTGGCAAAATCAAAAGAAGAACTGCAATGCGTAAACATCCGAATGAAATATGACCAGTGTCAAACACTAATAACCCTTTCATTAATTGCGCTCCTAATAAAGATAACTTATTTTGTGGGTCTGGACTGCGGTCGTATTTGAAGATATTTGCTACTACAATTTGATCTCTCGCTTAATTTTCCATACTGTAGAAGCAAGCATTCATGCACAATATGCAATACCCATCCTGTTATTAAGAGAAATGTTCAAGATAGTCAATAGCGATTTGAGGAGAACTCGTAGCTACTTCGGCTGGGAGAAACCATCGCATAAATATATAAATGCGATTAGATTTAAATTTAAGAAATACTTTGCCATCCATGCCAAGCTTGTGCATATAATGTATAAACTAAATTCGTCCTTTCAGCTTCAATACTTTTTCAGGCTGAACACTGTGATCGTCGCTCTAAACAGTGCCTTTTTTTACTTATTCAAAAATTTCAATTTAAGAAATGGAAAAAGCCGTTTTGGACTTCAGTGTTACTATATCCTTTCAGATCTTACAGAAATACTAATAGTAACTACCGCAGCTAATTTAGTATCAGATGAGGTAAGCCAATGCTACCTTTTATGGTCACTTAATTGTCATATACAATTTATAACTGCTTCAGTAGTATGATAGATTTAATCGTCTTACCAAAACTACACATTGTTTAAACCTAAATCATAAATGTGATAGAATTTTGATTCCTCTTCGATAATGCTCCTCAGAATTCGGTAATTTTAGTTTTTTCGACACAAGAAGGTAAAAACAAGGTACGTTAAAAGCCGCCACCATGCGCGACCAGGTAAGAGTAAAAGTGGCGCTGACAACTCATGGATGTCTATAGCGCCTTAAGTTTAAGCTTGCATTTTAGTAGATCAATTACAGCTTCGGTGCTAATAGTACAGACAACAAAGAAAACCCGTTATACTATAATAATTCTCTTTTCAGGCAAATTCAGCCGCCCAATCCCTCGAGATACTTAACATAAAAGAACCTAAACTACAAAAAGAGGTAAACTGCAAGGCATACATTTAACGACAATAAATATATAACATATTGTAGCTACAACTATATTCTCTTCAAATGATGCACAGCAGGTCTGCGTTAACAATATGCGGTTTATTTACATTGGATTACGCATTCATGCTGAGGGTAAGTTTTATTCCTATTAAAACATAGAATACGTTGCAAAAAATAAATATCTTTTTAGATTAGTAAGAATATTATTACAAATATGGTTATATTATTACAGTTCTACAATATGATTGAGAATTAAAACAAAGAATTATTTAAAAATTATTAAGCAAAACGTCTTGCAATAATTTTATACGTACGCTTTGTATGTAGAAAATACTGATTTATTAAAAATCATACTCTCACAAAAAATAAATTCAAACGCATCACCGACTGCATTTGATCTCAAGAAATTATAATGCGATTTCTAGTTGAAGAGGCAGGCGTGTAAATAGCCGCTCTCGTGGATGCGGTGTTGGATACGATACCGATGCGGCTCGTAGGGACCAACAAATTGAGAGGCAGGCGTGTAAATAGCCGCTCTCGTGGTGCGGTGTGAAGACGTAGTACGGCCCGTAGTGGAAGGTCAGCCGATAAGGCCAAATCGTCCCTTAAACGGCCGTCGCGTTAGCGGATGGGGGCGGCTACCGATATCGACCAAAGAATTGCCAAATCGCTCACCTGAATCGGCTTCGGCTTCGTCGGCGATTCCAAGCTAGCCACCTCTGCGATGCGGATCTGGTATCTTCGGGATGTTGAGACACGACCAAATTGGCCGAGCTGCGATGCGTGAATATTTGCGGGGATGCGAAATGCGAATTTATGCGGACTGAGACACGACCTTAGTGGCCGAGCTGCGATGCATGAATATGAATGTATGCGGGGATGCGAATATGCGTGAATCTGAATGTATGCGGATATGCGAATATGAATTTATGCGGATATGCGAATATGAATTTATGCGGACTAAGACACGACGTTAGTGGCCGAGCTGCGGGGCATGAATGTGAATGTGAATGAATGCGGGGTTAAGACACGACCTTAATGGCCGAGCCGCGGGGCATGAATATGAATGTGAATGAATGCGGGGTTAAGACACGACCTTAGTGGCCGAGCTGCGGGGCATGAATTTATGCGGACTAAGACACGACCTTAGTGGCCGAGCTGCGGGGAATGAATTTTAATGTATGCGGGGTAAGACACGACCTTAGTGGCTGAGCCGCGGGGCATGAATTTGAATGTATGTATACGGGTTAAGACACGACTGTATTGGCCGCGCTGCGGGGCGTGAATGCTTGCGGGGCAAAGCCCACGCCGTTTGTGTGTGCGACGGCAAAACGTAGCTGATATCAAAAGGTTCGCATGCCGCCGCGATATAAAGCGGTTCAAGGGCGAAAAGGCCGCCACACCACTAGTGATTTCTTCAACATTTTTTAAATTTTTAACGTTGAAACATTTTTTTAAATATCATTTTCAATTTTGAAATTTAAAATATTACCTCTTATAGTATCAATTACAACTGAAGAAAATAACTATAAGCTACAATATAAGATGTATCTGCTTCTATTTCTGTAATCAGCTGATATTAAAAACAGTTAATACAAGCTCACTGTTCTTCTTTTACCTAACTTACTTATGTCTAAAAAAATCAAGAGAATGTTTTAAACGTCAAGATAGCCTTCAAATTTAAAGGGTACTAATTGGGATTTGAAAATACATTTTTTGAAAATCAACTAATTTTAATTTTCTCTGTGTGTCCGCACTATTGTTGTTATGAAAAATACATAGTTAATATAAACGAACGAAACTCACTTGATCGTTTTTTACGAACAAATTGTATGCTAAATAAATCACTGGTATTTCGCTACATTAAGGCACACTCATGAAGAAGCAATAACAAATGGAAAATTATGCAACAAAACTAATGCGGTTAAAATACAGCAAGGAGTTTTCCAAGAAGACATGAGTTTAAGTTATTTAGTTATTTATCTTAGAATATAAGTTTAAAAAGATAGAAATGGGCATTAACATTAACGGTAAAAACCTAAATCGTTTATCCTTTGCCGTTGACATAGTCCAATTAAATAAAACTAGTGTAATGCTCACAAGTATATATAATATTCTAAAGGGTGGGGCAACATAACTTCCTTTATTCAAAACGCAATAAAACTTATTTTATAAATCAGATTTTTTAATTTTTTTTTCCTATAATGTAGGTACATATCTAAAGTTTTGTTTTACGCAGTTTTGAAAATCATGCCAGGTAGGTGACGCCCCCAATTGTCGATACACTGAATAAGCCAATTTCTAGCGTGAACCATGACCCTTACCAGCATAGCAGCGGGTATGTTGATAATTTCTGCCTGGATGTTGGCCTTCAGATCTTGTAGGGTCCTTGGACGGTTGACATAAACGCCGGATTTCAAAAAATGCCACAAAAAATCGCAAGGGGCCAAATCGGGGGAGCGGACTGGCCACTCCAAATTGCCCCTTATTGAGAAGAGGCGGTCCGGGAAGTATTCCCTCAAAACAGCCATGTATTTTGAAGCCCAGTTCTGAGAGTTACTGCATAATCGCCAACTTATAGGGATGGTCATCGTGAAGAGTTCGCCTCACTGAACTATCGGAATGTCCAGGGGCAGACACATGTTTGCGCACAGAACGCCGTGGGGATTGCAAGATTGAAGCTCTCACTGCCTTAATGTTCTGAGGTGATATGATGGGCCGAGGGACTTCAGTTCTTCGTCTTGTCGCACTCCCGATTTGTCTAAACGTAGTGACCCATGTAACAACTGATTTCCGGTCCAAGACAGGACCCAACGGGGCTACATTGAAGCGATTTCGGAAGGCGCACTGAGTTGCGATCACAGAACATCCGTTCGAAAAGTAGGCCTCGACAGCAAACACACGCACCTTACTGTTCCAACGCATAATGGCAACTGACAGGGGTAGGGAATGAGACTACTCCCACCCCACTACGACCCCTACAGCCTAAATGGCGCGCATTTCAAAAAAGGAAGTTATGTTGCCGCACCCTACAGTAGAAAATCAAGAAATCTATTTACCAGGTTACATTTTACAAATATTTAGGCCATGAGATAAAAATAGGTTTGAAATTGAGATTGAAAAAAGAATTGGACTAACTTGGATCGCCTTAGTAAAATAAAACATAATATCAATATGTCTCAAGGGGTAAAACCACTGTAGAATTTTCAAAAAATTTATTTTTGTTTTTGACTTAAAACATACTTTAAACCTTCTAAAATATGAGGCAAAAAATTTTATACATGAAAAAAAAATTTTTGTTTGAAATTTCGCGCTTTTCCCAAAGCGTGTCGAACACCTCTAATGCTACTCGTACCTGCGAAGATATACCTGCTCGAAAGGTACTGCGTAACGTCTTACCTTCCCGACCGTTTTTGAAGCTGTCAAGCCCTTATACGAAGAACTGAGCCTAGACGAGTTGCTGAATCGTTGCTTCGGAGGTTATACGCAAAATAGCAATGAAAGTTTCAACGCCGCTGTTTGGAAATTGGCTCCAAAATTGTGTTCAAGTGGTAAAAAAGTATTGGATATTGCTGTTAATAAGCCAGCGTAGTCCCGTGGTTGAGGAGCGGGCTGCGATACTGACGGACCCGGATTCATTCCTTGTGTTCTCTGATGCCTGGAGGATAGCCCACTCAGTCACTAAAAATAATTAAGTACCTGCGTTCACTCGAACAAGGGGTAATAATGGCGGTCGTCTTAGGCACAGTGCTTGCCATATCGCCCTGTATCAGAGATAGTGTGCGACGACCGGGCAGAGAAAGCCAACATATGAGAGCCTTAACCTCTCAGTTCACAGACCGTGCTCCCACGCGAGGCGTAAAGCCTTATTACATTATTGCTGTTAATATTGCTGTATGCAACTTCAACGATGGTGTAAAGAGCATTTTACAAATTACGAAAATTCTGGAGATGGATATCGATGTGCAGTCATACAATTTTTGCTTGGAAGCCGATGCTACGCGCGTCAAATACGCCGAGTATTCTTTGACTGATGCGGCAAAAGAGGCTTGCTCCAGCATTAAATAATCGAGAAAAGAAGGTAAGGAGAACTATTTGAACGTGGAAGGGCAGCTTTATATAAATTATTATAAATTTTAAACAGACGAATTTCTCATTTTTTCATGATGAAAACTCATTTTAAAACTTTAAACGCGTTTTTCTCGAAACACGATTTTTCAAAACAGCACGCAGTATAACTCCAACAAATTTCAATATTTTCGTTTGAAATTTTAACCACATCTTTAAAACAACATTTTTAAGTGAAACACGTACGGACTTTTCGATAAGTTAATTTAAACAATTTTTATAAACAAATAATTGCTCTTTTTTGTCAAAAAATCGACTTTTTTCTTCAAAAACATGCCAATTACACAAAAATCAATATTTTTAAAATTCCATACGTTTCATTAGCTATACTCATGTAGATTAAGAGGATTTTTTTTTTGTTCCACATCAACATTAGCACCAGTTCTGCTGCGTGCCGCGGAGGGCCTCGACGGCAACGTGTCTGCGCAAAATGACCTTAGCGCAGCCATTTTGTAATATTTATGGAAGAAAAAAAATTCCGTACTTCAATATATGGGCAAGAACACCCTTAAAGCATTTTTTCTTACTATTTTTCGTTCAATCCGAAAAAAAATCGTTAAGAAAGCGTTTTTTTTTAGTCTGTTACAGTGGTGTTAACCCTCAAACGCAGTGTTCGATGAGTGTGTGCCTCCCAATACTCACCTGTGGGTCTGAAGCTCTGACTTTAACCAAAAAGTAAGTTAATAAAACAGAAGTTGCGCAACGCGCAAATAACGAAATACGTCGAGAAGAATTAAAATCACTGATGTAATACAAAGAATCACTTCTCTAAAATGGAACTGGATTGAATATGTTACTAGGATGACGGACAATCGATGGACTAAGTGGTAGCCAAAACAAAATGCATATAGAAGCAGAGAATGTCCTCCGACACAACAGAGTGATGCTATAAAACGTATTACAAGAAACTAAATAAAATACGTTCAGGACCGCAACAAATGGAAAATGTTCAGAGAGGCCTATGTTCCACACTGGACAACTATAGAAATTATATGATTATGGTGATGATGATGAATTTTGTTGTATTTCATGAACAGACAGCGATTACTAGTCATACAACTTTCACATTTATAATAATACGATGCTAGAGTTTTTTAATAGAATTGTATGTACCTACATACATACATATATATTAGCTCGAGACAGGCCTTATTGGTGCAAGGCTTGTTCTAGTTATCAGAGACTTTATGCACTGCTATCACAACCGTGTTATCATTATCAAAATTTAATCCCTAAAAAACTTATTTTCGGTTTTTAAACCTTTGTAACCTATAATTTAATGTTCACTACATACAAATATATTTCACTGACCACGATGAATTAATGTGAAATGTATGCACGTTCAATTTAACATTAATCTTTTTCCATATTTGGTACTACCACATTCCTAAAGAAGTGAACGTCGCAAAAACCTGTCAGTTTTCTTAGTTACCTACTAATACTGTCTAACACTGTCTGTTTCCGAACATAAAGTGTAGTAGTATAACTATATAACTGACCTGGAAATTTATAGCAGGTTATTAATTTAAAAAATCGGTATGTAGATTTAAATTTCAATTGTTTGATCTCTAAACAAACTTCGTTATTTATACCTTCAAAATCGAACATATTGGTTAATGAGGCAATAATTTACAAGTCATCTCTAACGTAACTTGTGTCATTTCCTAGTCTATAAATTTTCATAAGCGCTAGCAAATTTCTGCTTCTGGAAGATATGTAAAGTTACAAGTTAAAATCCCATTTTCCGCCGCATTTAATGTTAACCTCGCTCTAATATTCCTCCGAAAAGTTCATTTTCTTGGTAAACTGATTTCGTCCTCAAGGTTTAATCGATGGAGGCTTAGATGCGAATAAGTTAAAGCTTCAATATCGCTCTCGCTGTTCATTTTCCTACTCATAGTTGGCTGATAACTTCTATACTAAGCTGATATAAACCTCTATACATGTCAATGCAACATAATTCAGAGGTAAGTTTTTTTTTAATTTATTTGTAAGTTTACAATCTGTCACGTAGTGACATTCAGTAATTGGTTCGACATTTGATATAAGACATGTAGAAAAGTTTCCGACAAAAATTTCCTTATTCTAATTCTAATACTAATACGAGCCGGTTTGATAATGACAGAATGAACAATTAACTTTGACACCACATAACATTATGCGAAACGGTTTGGTTGGTCTGTTGGCTTAAATCTTTTAAGTCTGGGTTCTTCATCGTCAGAGTTTAATAGTTCTTCAACCAGCGAGTTAGGGTGAGCACTTATTTTGTCACGGTAGCGAACACTGCACTTTTGTATTTCCTCGTCTATTGTTGAAATACCTAGGTCCTGTCGTATTGTCTCGTTCGGAACGAACCATGGGGCGTCTACTAAAGAACGTAGCACTTTCGATTGAGATCGTTTGATTATGTCGATATTTCATTTACTTGCAGTTCCCCATAATTGTATGCCGTATGTCCAAATAGGCCGTATGATAGATTTGTAAAGTAATATTTTACTCTCCAATGACATCTGAGATTTGCGGCCAATCAGCCAGTACATTTTCCGAATTTTTAAACTCAACTGTTTTCTTTTGGTGAAAAAGTGTTTTTCCAAGTGAGACGCCTTTCTAGCTGCATACCTAAGTACCTAACGGTGTCGTCTTGCGGTATTTGTTTGTTATTTATTATAACGGGTGGACAGGTACTTCTTCTCAGTGTAAAAGTTACTTGGACTGATTTGGTCTCGTTTATGTGGATACGCCATCTTTTGAACCATACTTCTAAGTGGTGCAAACATGATTGTAGATAGTTGGACGCCATATACGGATCGGAATGCGATGAAAGAATTGCTGTATCATCCGCGAAGGCAGCAACCATAGCTCCCGGGGAGGTAGGTAGGTCAGCAGTATATAGTAGGTACAGGAGCGGGCCCAGCACGCTTCCCTGTGGGACACCAGCGTTGATAGGAAATAAAGGGGTAAAAGAGTCTCGGTACTTCACTAGGTAGTGTCTATTGATGAGGTAGGACTTTAGTATTGTGTATTAGTCTGGCGGCAGGAGTTTCTTTAGTTTAAATAGCAGGCCTTCGTGCCATACTCTATCAAAGGCCTGCACAACGTCCAGAAATACGGCCGAACAATATCTTTTATTCTGGAAGTCTTTTAGTATTTTGTCTACAATTCGATGGATTTGTTCAATTGTACCATGTTGTTGGCGAAAGCCAAATTGGTGGTTAGGTATAATGTTGTTTTCCAGCACTATAGGCATTAGTTTCCGCAAAAATAGTTTTTCAAAATCCTTTGATAACAGTGGTAAGAGACTAATTGGTCTAAAAGAAGATAGCTCATCGCTCGGTTTGCCCGGTTTGAGTATTGGTATGATTGTTGCTACCTTCCATTGCTCAGGAAAGTATTGTAGTCTTATCACAGCGTTAAATAAGTAGGTAATGTATTTGTGGCCTTTCTCCGGTAACTCTTTAAGAACTTTACCGGTAATTAAATCGTAACCAGGGGCCTTTTTTGGATTCAGTTCGGTTATAATTATTTTCTTGACATCATTTACTGTAAAAGATTTAATTTGTAGACACATTTGAAATGGTACATCGAGATATTGATGAATCTCGTCTTCTTCAGTTGGAGTTGATTGCGAATCAAATGGTCTAAATACCTTTGTCAAATGGTTTGCAAAGGCTGCAGCTTTGTCAAAATTACTTCTGGCCCAGCTGTTGTTCTCTAGTCGTATCGGTGACATATGTTGCTGAGGCTGCTTTAATTTTTTTGTCGCTTTCCAAAGCGAATAGTCTGTTGCTTCAGTCGGAGAAAGACGCTTTAGGTATGTTTGTATCAAATTGTTTCTTGTATTGGAGAGCAAATTTTTGAGTTCTGTTGCAAGTCGATTAAGCATTCTTTTATCTTCAGGGTGTTTGGTTGTTTGCCACTTTCTTGTTTGCTTGCGTTTTCAGCTATTTTCTTTTTAACTTCAATCGGACATATTGGGCTTATGTTATTTAACATTTTCTTTGGTGTTGATTCAGAGGTAAGTGCCTTAATTTTGTTGTTTTGAGAAAAATAAACTCTTCTTTGCAATTCTAATATTACTTTTTACAAGTTCAGTTGTCATCAAAGGCTGTAACAATCTTTATGACTAAAATCACTTTTCTCTTTCCATATAGTAGGTGCATGACTTCAAAAGAATTTAAGCTACAGTCTTTGTTAATTACCAACATAAAACGATTCATATCGACAATAGTGAGGAGACTGATTCCAGAAAATTCAGAAAAATCAGTACGTACGTCATAGCTCGCCTAAAAATGTTAAACTGAAATCTCTTTCAGGGCATTAGTCGGCGCAGCCTACACATTTTTATAAATCCCAAAATAGTGACATTTCCAACTATATTTAAACATGAAAAAGAAAACAAGATGGGCGGGCTAAGTTCCGTAGAGAGGTAGAGAGGTTGGTACAACATTGCAACAACGTATGTCGTTTTCAGGCAAACCCAACATCGCACCTAGATTTGAATTTGCATAGAAAAAATAAACGCATTAAGAAAAAGGTAATAATTAAAAAAACTGAAATACACACTTTCATACTTTCGTTTCTAGATGCAACTTTACTCTCTTGAAACACTTCACAACAAATTATCTTTAACCGTTTAAACTAGATTGTTCTCTAATACTAAAAGTAAGTTTGTAGTAATGTGAACATTAAGTGCAATATATTTGCTCCTACCTTCCAGGTTATGGGAGCCATGGTTACCAATCTGATCGTATTATTTCATTTTTATACAATAATTGAAGAATGAACAATTAATTCCCTTAATTATTAAATAAATGTGAAAATAAAATATACTCATTTCAATAGCATAATGAATGTTATACTATTATTATTAGATACTCTACTTAACTGTTGCAGAACAAATAAAAAATCTTAATAAAAAAATTAACTTTCTCAATAGTGAAGCTCACTTTGTATTTTCAATTACATTCACATTATATAAATTATGAAAATTTATATTAAATTAACGCCAATTTGTAATCAAGCCGTTGAGGTCTTTAGTTTCTATGCGAACGAACCTGGATTCAATACTAGGCTTCATATGCCTAACAGATAGCCCACTAAACGACCTCGCTACATTCGAATAGAGGATAATAATATGGTGGCAATTTTGCCACGTTCTCTCTCATCAAAGATTATACCCGACAATCACTCCATACAAACGAACATATGGAAACCTCGATCGTTTAGTTTACAGGCTATCCTCCGTGGAAAAGTATGGAGCCTTGCTATTATTATTCAATTTAAAAGAATATTGTTTTGTGAAAAATATTTAGGGTGTTCAAAAATAATAATACTATCCCTCGGCACTCTGATTGTGCTGCTGATTAAAATCTGTGCATACGTAAAGATAAACTATGGTGCTGTCAGATTACATTCAATGCACCGGTGGAACCAACAAGTCTCTTTCGTGAAAGCTTTGCATACAATCATCTATAATGACTTCAAGATGACAAAGGTTTGTACACTATGGTTCTCAGTATTCTCAACATTCTCAGAAGCGTGTGAAAATATGCTGCAGTTATATAGTATAATTCTAGATATTCTTTGAGCATCTGATCACATTATACAAATAATACTTCTAGCACGGAAAAAACGTCATTCCATGAAATGATAGCATGTTGAAAGCCTTTGCCCCAAGAAGCCACGGCTACAATTGTTTATTCCAAAAAAATGGCAAGTCTCTTAATATCAGTACGGAATTTTACTATTAGATTAACAGCTCTTTTGTGGAGCATTACTAGTAAGTGGTATTACTAAAACGCCCCCGAGGACGTGATCAACAATGCCGCTATAGAAAATGGAAACGCAACGCGTTGCTTCAACATAAGAATACGTAACTATATATCTGTCGCCACACTATTGCCCCCTGAAGTTACTTACATACCTATATACCGTGCTGCCTCAGGCTTTATATTAGTGCGGATCTTGCAATGGGAGACAACGCTCTGTTTAAGGTACTGAAAAAAACAGTACATAGTACCACAAGTGGCGCAGTGCTACATTCAAAGAATGGTTTACATCAGCTTTACGAAAACTAATAAGGCAATAAAAAAAGTTCATAGATATTATAGAGGTATACCTACAATAAATGTGTATTGTATAGTGAGGAGAAACATTGTAGTGCCAGTCAGTTCAAAACGCCCCTAGTAAAAATGTCCCACATGAAATAAATCTCACTATTGCCTCTCTACTTTTGCTAAAGTTTAAAAAATTTCGTTGATATTTTATAGCTCAAGAGAAAGTACGCCCATTGCGAGCACTTAAAGTATTCATATCAAGAAGAACGTTAAACGTTCATCGGTATTCTATGAAATATGGTATGTTTTTTGTGAAGACTATTTAATTATTAGAACGATACATTTTCAGAAAAAGTTCGTAGAACATTTTGGTGACTGTGGTACAAAAACTTGAAATTACAAGATTGACGGGCAACCCAAATGATTATAAAAACTATATATTTTCCATAAAAGTCATTACGAAGATTATTGCTCAAATAATTAGAGCATTCAACATACAAAATCTGTGAAAAAGTCAATCTATAAATTAATTATACAATTGTTCATGAAGATCAAGGTCAAAAAACGCAACCGTCGTTAATTCCAAATATCGATTGTTGATAATCCAATAATACGTGGTTCAACAACTTTTCCTGATACGTAATTTCCATAATAGTACAAACCCACTTATATTGCAAGAGAAACTTCTTGGGGTGTAATCTAGTCTATTTTTCAACATGACCACAAAGAACGTTGACTAGATTAAAATGTTCCAGTCTTTTGTGAATCATTTAAGTGTCAGTATAACATACCACTGGCTAAAATATGACGGAGATCAAACAAGAATGTGGTTTCCAATTCATTCTATTTGATTCCGCTAAACTTTGTGGAGTTATATTAAAAGGAGTATGTGAAGTAGCAACCTACATGTGCTTAATAATTTACAAGAAAACATCAGGCATAATATACAGGCTGTTCATGGTCTGACCATCGAGTTCAAAAAACGAATTGCATGTTCAGTTATTTTTTGACACTCGAATAAAACACTTCAACGAATATGAGCGTCCCCAGTTCTCATACACATATTAATGTTTCATTTCATATCCATTAGATATTTGAACTAATACTCTTGGGTACTAAATTCATCTGGGATACAGTATATAATGTTCAATGTAATTTTTTCCTTGGTGTTTATTGATTTATTAATTTGAGTAAAATTACAACACATACACTACAAAAAAGTTAACATTTCATATAATCTAGTATATTTTTATACTTTCGCAAAATTTAAGCATAAGTATCTTCGAAACTTATGAAAATAATATAAAGGGAGTACAAATAAGTCTCCGTCGATTTTTATTAAAAATTGGGCATTTATTGTGAAAGACCGGAACCTTATGTTTCATTCAAAGTATTGTCCATCGCTAGTCACTACCTTTTCCCATCTTTCTAACAGCATATGGACACCGCATCGGAAGAACACGTCATATTTTGAGGCTACCCATGAATCGACCCAATTTTTGGTATCTTCATATGATGTGAAGTGCTGCTCAGACAGGCCACGTGCCATCGATCGGAACAAGTGGTAATCGGAGGGGCAATGGCTGGTGAATACAGCGGATGGGGTAGGACTTCCCAATTGAGTGTTTCCAAGTAGGTTTTGACCGGTGCCGCAACATGTGGACGAGCCTTATCATGCAGGGGAATAATTTTGTCGTGTCTGAAGTAGTAATGGGCGCGTTTTTCCTTAAGTTCTCGGCCCAATCTCATCCATTGTGTTCGGTAGAGAGCCCCAGTAACGGTTTCTTTCAATTTAAGTAACTCGTAATACACGACATTAAGCTGATCCCACCCAATACACAACATGAGTTTTTTTCCATAAATATTCGGCTTGGCTGCCGATGTTCAAGCATGGTCGCGTGGTTTCCATAATTTCCTCTTCTTTAGGTTATCGTAGTAGATCCATTTGTCATCACCAGTGACTATACGATGCAAAAAAACCTTTCGTTTATGCTTGGCAAGTAGAATTCAACATGTGCAAAATCGGCGTTCAACGTTTCTCGGCTTCAGTTCATACGGAATCAAATTTCCTTGCTTTGAATCATTCCCAACGATTTTAAACAATGTGAAATTGCTTGTTGAGTCACTCCTAATGTAAGTGCAAGTTCTTGCGTTTGGAAGGAGTCTTCCTCCAATAATGCTTCCAATTTCGCGATTTCGTACACTTTCGGCCTTTCGCTACGTTCTTTGTCTTCGAGGTCAAACTCACCGTCCTTAAACTTATGAAACCACTCACGGCAATTTCTCTCGCTTAAAGCAGCTCACCATATGCTTCTACAAGCAATCTATGCGCCTCAGCTGCAGATTTATTCAAATTAAAGAAGTAAATAAAAAGTTCCCGCAAGTGACGCTTACTCGGCTCAAAACTTGATATTTTCGAACAAAACAAATTATGTGATTCTGATACAAAATAGCTAATATTTTAAGGTTATGGTGTTGCCAGATGTCCAACCTTACGGTATGACGTTTTACATTTGACAATTTCGACCATAACTTACTGGTGGGGCCATTTTTTTTAGCGGCAGAGACTTATGACCTAAATGTTAAAACAATATTCTAAAATAATTTCTCTTAAATGTATTTTGGTTAAAAGTTGCTTTATAGTACTTTAGATCATATTTTTAAAATATATGTTACAATCAATTGCTTTAAATTTATATTAAATACAAACGGTACAACTAAAAATCAATAACTGCGCGAAATAAAACTTTTTTAAGCGTTCGTGATAATTAATTGCCCATCCTTTCATGTCATTCATATTATACGCAAACATGTCAATCGTTATGCAGCACTAACAATATTAAAATACCCACCCACACACACACAGAGCAAATCTAATTACGGTAATGAATCAACAAACAGAATTGTTTGATTAGTTCTTAAAATAGAGAATGCTTTAAACTCACTGACATCTACCAAATCAGATAAACGAATTTTGCTAAACTTATATTACGTAAGATAAAGCCTAAAATAAGTAGTTTTAATTTTTGTTTTCTTAGAAAAATTTTTATAAATTTAATTTACCATCTGGAGGTTTGCTTCCTATATTTGAGGTTATAAAACGATAGTTAAAATAAATGATTGATTACAATAAAAACATAATATTCCATTTAACAGTTTAATCAGCCTTCTAAGATAACTGAAGTTACTTAGAATATTTACTAAAAGATTTTCTTAAAAAACATTACCATACGCGTTTTGTCAAAAATTAGTCCTTCGAATTGAACCTCAAAAAATAATCGCAGATCAAATCCAACTACATGTCAAGCAATGTCAACGATTTTCAATAAAACATTCACTATGCTTCCTAAATGCAAAAAAGGTACTTGGTACGCTTTTAATTGGCGCATTTAAAGATAATGACAGTATTTACTGTTTTACACAAATTTCGGAAACTTCCTGATTATATCATGTAAGTACAAGGCAATTCAAAAAGAAATATGCGTTTGCAAATGCGCGAGAAATAGATGAGGATATCAACGTCCGTTCTATGACGCAAAATTTAGTAGACAGTGCGAAGTAGAAGAAAAAAGTTTTGTTGTAGTTTTCTTATCCACTAGATGAATTGAAAATGAACGTAGCCATAGAAGATCCCGCCAAATGTAAAGTGCGTGCACTAATACGATTTATGTGTTTATAGACAAAAGTGGTCAGTGAAAGTGTCGTGTATCGGTCGTGTCGCATGCTTAAAGATGGACCCACTGATGTGCACAATGCGGCAACAAATAACCGCCCATCTGTAGTCAACAATAAACTTATACAGAAAATTGACAAAAGTTCCGTTATGCACATGAAAAAGTGGTTTGTGTCGCACTGCTTTGACGGTGATACAAACGGAAGTTTCTTACCGAGTTATCCTCATAGATTATTTAAAATAAACATTTTGTTTGAACTTTCTTAATAAAATAAAAATTTACTACAATTATATGCGTATGATTCCTTAAAACTTGATACTTCTCAAGATAAAAGCAATATTATAAAATAAGTTGATATAAATATGTCACATCACCGAAAAACATCAGTAGTACATAATAATAATATGCAAAAGCATTTAGAACCTTTATGGTTTCTCAGGTTTTGAATAACTTAAAAAATTAGCAAAAAATCCAAACAATCAATAGGGTCTTTTTTCCTTAGGGTGCACTTACTAGCACTGTAGCCTCAAGAGCTTATTGGGCCTACGAACATTATAAAAATACGACATCGTATATATCCAAAAGTTTCCAGCGAGGTTCGAACTCGCCCGCGCGTTGATTTGCCGGACAAAAGAGCATTAGCTCGAGACTACTGGGCTACAACGGCGGTCCTAGTCTGGTAGGTGTAGATATTATAAATTAAATATTAAATTATCTATGACTTCATTTTCTCTTTTGTTACTTGACTTCGATCCTTGTCTGATATTTGAAATATACTTTACACTAAATACTCAATACGCTACAGTTCTTACTTATATGTTTGTAATGTTTTATTATTTCTCTTTTTACAAATTCCGGAATCTGTTTCTCCTAGATGAAACTACTTACAAGTGCAAGTGTAATTGGTTTTCTTTATTGGTTAATTTCTTATTCAGTTGTTCAATTAGAGTCACCTTCTTTCTGACCTATCATTTTCACCATCATCTTTGATCCAATCTTATAACCTTTATCGTCTGCAGGCTCTAGTCGTAAACAAGTAAAAAAATGTTATACAGCTTTTTTAAGTTGGGAGTGAAAAGTTATCCTAGCCCTTTGGTACCAGAAAATATAGAAAATTTTACTTTAGAAAGTTTTATTATGGAAAAACCCTATAATCGACTAGATACAGCACAATGAACTCCTTAGACAGAAATGCGTGTAAACCAAGTTTTTTCTAAGCGCAATAGAAATTCCTTACTGGGGATAAAAATAAAATTGTTTTATGAACAGAAAATTGTTAAGTAGCGCATCGACAGGTAATGGACTTTTAAAATAAATGAAAAACTAGATCGCGAATTCCTATCAGCTTCAATAATCATCAGCTTAAATAATGCGTGAACATGTTTATAAACTAAACTAAAAGTGCCTTATTCTATAAAGATGAATAGAATGAAATTGATGATTAAAAAGTCATGGTAGACGGTATGGTAAAACAAATCTCAAGCCCCAAGAACTCTTAATAGCCGTTGTTTGTTTGAAACAAATATATAATAACAATTTCCAGAATGGTACTACGATATAATAACAATGGAATATGTGGACACCCAATTATTTCGGATACCTTAAGGAATAATATTTCTAAACCAATTGTTTCCTTACCGCAGACGCAACAATTAGTTCCATTATAAGATAATTATAAGACAAAAACTAGGTTCTCTTCAGCGACACGTTAAATAAAATTTAACAAGAGAACCCCGCAGGCTTCGTCGACGAAGCCTGATCTAGACGCCAGGCAGTCGTGTAAAACATTCCACATGTTTTGCTTACATTTAACACTACAAACAATAGAAACATTGGGAGGAATTTCCCTTGTAATCAAAATATTTAAATAATTCAAAAACGGTTAAAGTTTTTGCGCCGAATTAGCAAATATAGTTGTAAATGTGGTGTGCAAGTTTCAAGGAAGTCGGTTGAAGCGTCTAGGAGGAGATAGAATTATAAGTTTAGAAAGTTAGGGAGATAAGACAAATATTACTTAAAGATTCCTTCAAACCGTTTAAAATAGCATTGCCTTGGGCTGCTCCTATTCTATCATATAATTATGGAAAATTCAGCAATCGCTGAATAGAATCGCTAATAGAAAATGTACTATTTGAAAATTAAGTTCTGGGTCGGTAACTCAGATTTGAGCAATGAATGTAGTTTAGACTTACGTTCAAAAAAATTTATATTATAACCAAGATTAGATGCCACCTCTGCTTATAATTAAAGTATGTATGATGTCTATCCAGAGCAAAAAACATTTACAAGGCCATTGTATCCATTTGGATTCTTTTTGATGTAGAAACTCTTCTCAGTACTTCAATACGTCCAGTAACAGCATTTTTATGTTCATTAAAAACATCACCGTCGTCTTTTTCACTCGTCTGAGAACATGAATTTAGTATCAGTTCAACTCGTAACAAAATACTTTCCACCTTAATTCGTAATCAAATCAAACGCGTATTATCAACTTTAATACGATCTTCTGTGTTGATTATTGGAGCCAAAGAAATTTCTATGTTACCCTACAATCAGTTATTGTTTAAATAAAACTCTATTCAATATCTGAAATAGTTCTGATTATAAAATTTCAAACATATCTTATTCAATAAAATAAACTTTTATTCTTGTTTCTTATATCCATTTATATTTCATCAATTACTAAATGATTAAACCACCACCTGAAAACAATATATACCTTGTAATTCATCATATTACTCCTGGATGCAAGTTTTTCTTTGCTTTCCTCAACACAAACAACATTCTTGGTGTTTTTGCATAACAGAAAAATCCCCATCTTGATAAAAACTTAAGATTCTCATATTATGGCATGATTATAGATATTTTTGCATACAAAATAGTATCTTACAATCAAGTACAACATTTGCTAATCGTAGAAAGACTTACTTACATATATGTACTAAGCTGTCCTATATATTATATTAGAATATATATTCTCACACCGTATGTAAGAATATTTAACTTGTTCCAAGAAGACCTTTTTCATGAACATTGATACTAAAGTTGCATGATTGATAACAGTAAAGTTTCTCTGCATATTCCAGAAAATACTGGATCTTAATCATTTTTTGCAACAATAAATGCAATATTTCCGCAAACATCGCTACAACCTACGCCAAATGAGGCGATATTAATACAACAAAACAACGCACTATTCCAAGAAAATAGCGCAAAATCTCAGAATTAACAGGCGCTATCTAAAACTTGGAAAATTCGGAGTAAAAAAATTGCATAAATAATAAATTTAATGCAATGCAGCTCCAATTCGAAAAATTGTAAAAGATGTATACAGATTTGCGAAATAAATATACAGGGCTAGAAAAAGTTTGGCACATATTTCACCGCCACGAAAGGTAGAAAACGAGCCAGAACAATACTTCACTGATGAGGAAGAACTAGCCAAGAAAACCGAGTGGATAAGGAAGTAAAATCGGAAAAAAATAAAAATGGGTACATCACTCACCCGTCCACAAGACAACTCAAAAACCTCAGAACAAAGCAGTTCAAAGGCACCAGAAAAAGAACAACTTAAAACTAAAAATTCCGCAACCTCCACCAATAGTTCTGGACAGCATAGAGAGTTTTAATCAGCTGCATAAAATTATCGCAAATAACATTACTGGCTACCAAATTAAAATCATGAATGATAAAAATATTAAAATTAATGTACCTGACTGAAAATGTATACAGCACTAACAAAGATGTTGAATGAGCAAAACTATTCGTGACACTCATATGAAAACAAACAAAATAGACCTATTAGGGTGACAGTTAATAAAATGCACCACTCATGCAATACTGAGCAAATATTTCTTTCCTTAAGAAAAAGAGGATATAAGCTGCTTGAAACAGTGCCCAAATTGAAATACAAAACTGAACAACATCTGAACTTGTTTGTACTTGCCTTCAGATATGATGAGGACGTTAATAAAATATTTGGAATAACAGATATTATGGGAATCAGAGTGGAAATTCTTCCAATTAGAAAATAAAAACTATCACCTCAGTGTAAAAGATACCAGGGTTACGAGCATACACAAAGGTAAAAAACCAAGGTGTGTGAAATGTCCAGGAAACATCTAATGGCGGAGTGCAAGAAAACTAAAGAAAAAAACCAAAATGTGTACAATGCGGGAAATGTCGCCCAGCTAACTATAGGGGGTGCATGGTAGCAAAAGAAATGCAAAAAATAAAAAATATGCAAGTGGAGAAACCCACTTTACCACAGCAGCCCCAGAGGATTTCCCAACCAAATGCACTAAAGCCAAAGCAAAACAGCAACGCTCCTAAACCCAAAACTTATGACCAGTTGATGGCAGGTAAAACGGAAGGAAGTAGTAAAAACCAGCAAGATTCCTCAAATGATTCTTTCCAACAAATACTGGAAAAATTGAACAAAATGCACAAACATATTTCTAATTTGGAACATCGCGCTCAAGGAGCAATATCCAAGAATAGAAATGGCCAACCAAACTTAAAATAGTCAAATGGAATGCCAATAGACTGCTGCAGCACCAATATGAATTGCAAGTAATCCTAGTCTTAGGAAAAATTGGTGTGCCTCATTGCTGAAACTCATTTCACCAGAGAGTCGCACATTAGATTCAAAAGATATAAAGTCTACCACACCATCCATCCAGTTAATGCAGCAAAAAGTGGAAGTGCAGTAATTATAAAGAAATCCATTTTACACCACCAGAAAGTGGGCTACTAGACTAAAGAGATACAAGCCACATTTGTTAATGTCAAAACTAAAACTTATAGAGTTATTATTACAGCATTATATTGTCCCCCAAGACATACTCTAAAGAAAGAAAAATACATTGACTTTTGGACAGCTAAGGATTAGGTTCATAGTGGGAGGTGATTTTAATGCAAAGCACACGCACTGGGGATCAAGACTGATGACAACTAAAGTAAGAAACTTTTAGCACTATGTAATCAACTGAAGTGTGAAACATTATCAACTGGTAAGCCAAATTACTGGCTTACAGATCCGAACAAAATCCCAGACCTCACAGACTTCTTGGTAGTCAAAAATATCTCGGCGAATTACTTGCACGTACAACAAGCATGGGATATGAATTCAGATCATTCCCCCATACTCCTTACCATAAGTAACAGCGTCATCCAGAAAAAACCGCCTAGCAGATTGGTCAATAAACTGATGGATTGGCAAAACTTTAAAATTACTCTTGAAAAAGCTATTGATCTATCGGTTCCACTAAGTACCGAAGAACAACTATATAATGAATTAAAACTTTTTGTAAAAAAATTCAGCAAATAGCGTGGAAAAATACCCATGAGATTAAACCAAGAACAAAAAGCAATAACTACCGGGAGGAGATCAGAAAACTTATTGCCGAAAAAAGAAAAAGTAAAAGAAGATGGCATCAGTCCAGAGCACCTGTAGATAAGAAAGCTCTAAATAATGCTACTCAGCAGTTAAAACGGGAAACATAACGTGTTAAAAATGAAACGATTGAGGGAACTTATTAATGACAACAAAACTGACTACGCACTATGGAAAGCCATATTTCAGACTCCGCCAGTCAGAAATGCTGATAGAAGTTGGGCTCGCAACAACTTACAAAAAGCGTCCAGATTTGCAGAACATTTATAGGTAATTTTACAGCCAAATAATGTAAATGATCCCCAGGAACGGGCTGCACAAGAGGATATTGTCGTTAGACCTAACTCTCCAAAAGAAATTTCTGATAAAATTAATAATAACATCAATCCGAAAAAAGCTCCTGGTTACGACCTCATTACCGGATAAGTTTTGCAGGAACTCCCAAGAAAAGCTATCATAACACTGACAAATCTTATCAACGCTTCATTCAGATTGAGGTACGTTCCTAAGATATAGAAAGTAGCAAAGTCATGATGATTTCTAAACCTGGAAAGCCCCCCATGAAGTTTCTTTATACAGGTCTATTATCTCAAAATTCTACGAAAAATTGTTCCTAAAAAAACTAAAACCGATAATAAAAGAAAAGGAACTGATTCCCTACCATCAGTTTGGTTTTAGAAAAAACCATACTACAATCAACCAGGTGCACAGAATTACTATTATAATCAAAAAATCATTAGAAAAAAAAGTTTTCTCCATCATTTTCCCTAACGTTACAGTCATTCGACAAGGTTTGGCATGAAGACTTGTTTTACAAACTGGACATGGTTCTGCACGACATTCTCAACTTTTAAAATCCTATTTGTCAGAAAGATACTTTAGAATTAAACAGGAGTGCATCAAAGTAGTGTGCTAGGTCCGATGCTTTATTTGTTGTTCACTAGTGAGATCCTCGATATTGAACACGAAAAAATAGCAAGTTTGCTGACAATACAGCAATTATTGTCGTTTGAAAAAAACACGAAGAGGTTTTAACAACTGGACTAAAACCTAGCGCATCAAGTTAAATAAAAGTAAGTCTGTGCATACAAATTTCACTAACAAAAAGAAACAATGCCTACCCATCAGAATTAACGATAGCCATATTCCACATGCGGAATCAGCTAAATATCTAGGCATGAGTCTTGACGCAACACTACGCTGGAAAGTCCATGTAAAAAAGAAAAGGAAAGAGCTTGGATTGAAATATAAATATATGAAAAAATATAAAATATAAAAACAAATGTACTGGTTGCTTGGGAAAAACTGCAAGTTATCTACATACAATAAGCTGCTCCTTTAAAAGCAAATTTTAAAACACGTTTGGACATACGGCATCCAGCTTTGGGACTGTGCTAGTAAAAGCAACACTCAGATCATTCAACGATTTCAAAATAAAGTACTAAGAAACATTGTTGATGCACCTTGGTACATTCGCAACAGTGACCTACACCGAGACCTTGGAATGGACACAGTTGATCAGACTATTCTAGTTTGCCAAAAGTCACGAACAACGGTTCCTTCACCACGTGAACATTGAGGCGATCCAGCTTCTTGATAACACCAACATAATAAGAAGACTCAAGAGGACTAAGCCATTTGAATTGGTTCAGTGATTATATTAATAAAAATCAGAGTATTGTGCAACAGTGTACACGTTAATTCCAAAGTGTAATTAGATTACCAGACGGTAAGATGCACTAGTGAGTAAGATCTTGGTTTAAGATTTTACGTAGTTAATTTAAGACACAATAAAATTACTCATTGGTCTTAGACCAGATTGTAATATTAGAAATATCCCTAGAGGAGTATTTTAATAAAAAAAAAAAGATTAGTTAGAGGAATAGTTGTGTACAGTAATTTTAGTGTATCGGAAATACTCTAATATGTATTTTTTTTGTTATTCTTCTGCGGTTCCAGATTCACCTATACTAAGGGCAATTAAAGCTTGCTTACTCTGTGCAGGACATTTGTGATGTTTCTGACCTTGGGGCCTTTTTAGTTGATTTTTCAGATATTTCTTAAACTGGTGTCAGGTGGTAAATGTTTCGCATGACTACCCTGTAGGATCTCTCTTGTTTTAGTGAGTACTTGCGATGTACGATGCTTTCTTCACCAAAGTGATTAATTCGTTTAATATCAGAATAAAACTGAAATGCATTAGCCAGAAATAAAATAATCTATCCTACGATAAACACATATGTTGGACCAACGGCCTAAAAATAAGTATGGCTTAATACTTAAACTGGATAGGAAAAGCACAAGATAAAAATATATTATTGGATATAAACGGTAAAATTAGTATTTCAAACCGAAATTTTGATTAAACATAACAAAATTAATTCGTTAACAAACAATTTTTTACTAAGATCGCGTAGTGGTGCAATTTTTAAAATCTCGTTTGTTATTTTCTTCTTATTAATGTACAAGCATAATTTTGTCATATTTTCCCATACACACACTTATGTATATATAAATAAAGTGCACATATAAAATAAGCAAAGTAATATTCTAGTGCAACAATGCCATTAACAAAAAATATGACACTCCCCTTGAATGCTCAATTATTCATGAAGCACTTTAACATGATTAATAACATAACACATAACAAATAATTGGGAACTACGTCCGTAACAAAACACCAAAAACCATTCAACTAAACAATATCTTATTGAAAGCGTTTCTAGTAACATGGATAACAAATTCGTAATATTTTTGTCTCCATTGTTACATTTGTGTAAAATATTAGGAATTGTAGTTTTCAAACAAGAAAGTAACAGCATTGCTTTAACAAGCATCTTCTCTAATATTTTATTGCTACTCGGTTACTTTTACTGCTTCTGTGTAGGTTTGCTAGAGGTATTAGAAATGCGCTATGATCACGACTACGATCATCAGATCGTAAGAATTGGAGATACTATATTGGAAATCGTGTGTGCTTTGCGAATCACAATCAGACTCGCATGGAGTGTTAAAGTTCGGAACAAAGTCAAACAAATATTAGCTGATATGAACAATATCGACGCGTCAATAAATAAAAATCAATATGGCAATAGTAAGGTTATAGTTTGCATGGTCATTTTATGTATAATATTGCGATGTGCTGTTGAATTATATATATCAGCGATTTACAATAGAACTGTTGGTATTTATTTCTACATTTCAGCTATCACGAATGAATATATCAGCTTTGTGGAAACGTTGCTAATTTACAAGATTTTGCAAGAAATGAGAAAAGATTTTGAGATCATCAATAATGATATTCGTAAAATTATGTACAATGAAATAAAAAATGCAATCCGGTCAATTCATAAAAAAAGTGAAAACAGTAACGCTATACAAATTGTAAAACAACTGACCACAGTTCATTACAATGCTGCCAACGCTTCGAAAGCGGTAAATAATTGTTTCTCACTCCCAACATTAACTACAATAGGAACTCAGTTCATAGTATTGACTGTGTGTAGTCATTATATCTTAAGCATTACTATGAGGATGGCGTCAGCAAAACTTAATGACAGAGCAACTTCTGTGCACCTTTTAATTCCTGGATTGTGGAGTATAATAAGCGCCGTACACGTATGTTTTATCATACATGCGTGGAATGTCACCAGCCTAGAGGTAAGTGTGCACTACTTATATACGTAATATTTTATTTGATTGTAATACTTTAAAATCTCACTCTCACAAACTTATCAACGAACTTAAAAAGTTCGTTACTGAATTCTATATGTCTGTCTGTCGGTCGGTCACTCTGTCGGCCTGTCACTCCGTCACAAAATTTGTAGAAAATGGATTCTTATAGGAAATTTTACGCTGATTTCGAATTCGAAATTAAAAAATTGCTATCTCGAATAGTTTTCGAGATATTTGACTTCGATTTTTACGATGATTCGAAAATGAAGTCGAAAAAATTCTATGTCGAATAATTTTCGAGATATTCGATTTCGAATTTTCCCGAAAGTTCGTTCTGGGATTGCTTACAGAGCAATCTCTTCCCCGGCCCCATGTTTTTATATTGCTATAGATCAAATAGAAATCCACTACAACGCAAGTTTTAATTCATGATATTGAATAGGATATAGATTTTCAAAGACTACTTTTCATTAAATTTGGAATTATCCGAAAAAGACTATAATTTTATATACTATTATATTATGCAACTGGTTCATCAATGATTCATTGCTTTAAGCTAAATAAAAGACAACATTTATAGCATTTGTTTATAATAATAATAATAAAGGTGTGGCTCAACACCCCGCGCGGAAGGTCGGCCTGTAAAGTGAAAGGTTGAGGCCCTCGTATGTTCGCTATGTCTGCCCCGTCGTCGCGCACCATCCCTGTGGAGCGATGTGGCAACAATCGCGCTTTAGACGACCGCCATTATTACCGCTTGCTTGAAATTAACGCAGGTAATCAAGGCGTTTTAGTGACTGAGATTTGTTTAATATACAAATAGAATAAAGGAAATCTGATGACTGGAACTTAAGATTTTCAAAAACCTAATTTAAATTATATTTCTATTAACCTATAAAAATACTTGATGCTTACTGTAGAACATTACTAAATAATGAGTTTAAAAGTTCAATGTTCTTTATAATAATAATAGTTCTCCGTAACAGGCCTTAAAAGCCCTTTGGGGTCTTAACAGGATAGATCTGCTACAATCTAGAGCCTACGGTACACAAGAGTAGTAACGTGGCTAGCGCTACGTACCGACCGCCTATTATTACCTCAAAGTTTGACCTCCAGGTACTCATTTATTGCAGCCTGAGTCAAGCTGGGCCATAAAAATGCCAGCGATCGAATTGACGAGAGCGGGATTCAAACCCGTAACTCTTGGTTTCGTAGTCTAGTGACCTATCCACTAAACCACCACGGCCTTCAATGTTATTTATCAAGACTTAATTCTTTTCCAAAAAGCATTTGGCCATTCGACGCAATGTGAAACTACTCAAATTGCAAAATCTAGAATCTACACGTACTGTAGTACTATTACTGGTAGTCCAGATGGTGCTCTATTTTAGACCACCCTCTTCTCTGTTCTAGAAAACTCTTCAAGACATAAATGAGGGTTTATTTGTGAAAAGTTTCTCTAAACATTGATTGAATTACTTCCCTGTCTAAACTTTCTAAATATGCCGATACACCAGAATTTCGTAGACTAACTCGAGACGACTTTTTTGTGCACATGTGCGTAATCAATGCCCTCTGGCTTGTTCAACACTTATATCGTCATTATAAAATCATTATTCAGTCACTTTCCTCTAGTGTATGACTGTATCAATTACTTTCCTAAACTTCTACTCCATTATCCTAATGCTGTGATTTACGATCGCACAAAAATGAACATAAATACCTTAGTTTTTATTAATAATCGACTCCATCAACTGTTAGATATTCATATTTGACCACATGTAAGCAACTCAGACGCAAAATGTTCAAAGCTTTACGCTTTCTAAAGTAGTTGTAACATAAAACTGAGCTATTAGTTTTGCTGAGACAGCAAATTATAAAAGTAATCTTTTCCACTAAAAACAACGGTAAGCAAATATTAAAAATATTTATACATTTATAAACAAAGCATTTTTATTTCAAAAACTATTAAATTTTCTTTAACATATTTTGCTTAATTGTTTCGAAATATTCGAACTCTTTTTAAGCTGCTTAATGCCCGGAAGATTTTTGAATTGGCGTTTGAGAAGTACATGTATTTTTGAAGCTCCGATATAAAAGTCCAATTGGGCTAGATAGAGTTATTAAAAAACGCAAGAAGGTAGTTGAGTAGAAGAAACAAGGTGTTTTTCAAATCTGGAAGGATTGAAAACGCAGGAAAAGCCACCAGGTCAGTGAGTAATTTTGTTATAAATAAGATTGGTTGACGTTAAAAGATAGTAAAAAATAGCAATACACAAACTAGAACTACGCCAACATTTTTGAGAATAGGCAACACACTGAACGTACAGGGTCTAAAAAACAAATTGAAATATACAAAGAAGGGTCGGCCCTTTGAGGTGTAGAACCGAAGTCAACTTATCGCTATTTCGAAAGAAAGTCAGCAATATGGAAAATGTGGAGGAGTTATTAAAGCATATACAAAGCAGGCTGAAGAGAATGGATAACAAGCTGAGATAAATAGCTAATGATCAGTCCAGTAAAACTAAAAAATAAACAAGTGAAAGAGAACGTTGAAAAGCAAAATAAAAAAATAGAAATCTTAGAAAATAGGGTTAAAAAGTAAAATCTAGTAATAATGGGGATGGTGGATAAAGAAAAAAAAAGAAAAAAACGAGATACTGAAAAAATTCTCAATGGTGATGAATAGAATAGGGGTGGAGATTGATAAAGATCTAGAAGACTGAAGAAGATTGGGGAAATATAAGGAAACAGGAGCAAGACCAATACTAATTAAACTTGGAAAATATAAGAATAGAAAAACTAAAGCAAGCCAAGAATCTGAAAAACACCGAAGATTACCCCAAAAAAGTACAGGAAGAACGGAAGAAACTAATTCCACTCATGAAGGAGACGAGAGAAAAAAGTCAAAAAGCGCAGTTAATAAAATAATAAGCTAATAACAAACAATGAAGTATATGGTACAGAGGAAAATGAACCTGTAAAACAGCAACAGTTGCAAAAGGAAAAAGGGAAAGAGACAATCATTAATAAGTGAATATTAACCTACAGAAGAACCAATAGTATCGCAGTTAACAAAAAATACTAGAAAAAAAACTAGGAAAGAAAGATACAGAAGGGAAAAAGTAACGATAAAGGCAATGGACGAGAAAATAATTTAAAAGAAAAGAGAAAAATAAATGTAAAAGCAGTATATTAAAAATAGGAACATGGAATATTCAAGAAACAAATAAAGAAGGTAAATTTGAACAACTAAGCGAAGGGTTAAAGCAAGGAAATGTAGATTTTTAGCAATACAGGATATGAAACAAAAAGAGAGTAGTACAATAAAAATAGGCGATTACATTTTGTTTGCGGGTCCGTGCAAGTGATCTTATTTTTAGGTTTGGTTTTATATACTCCAAAATCCATCAATGTATGTCGTACATAGATGATGGACAGAAAATTTAAATAGAAGCTAAAAGTTTGGGGCTGCAATATATTTCAATAAAACGAAATTTATAGATTTAGAAACACAGAATAAACGACGGAGAAGAGAAAACACGATTCCAGAAGAAAAGCAAGAGTTGATATAGGCTGAAATAAAAAGCATAGAAAGTTTTATCTATCTGGGAGCTGTTTTCCACGAAAACGGGGAAATGAAAAAGAAATAAAGCACATATTAAACAAAGGTTCAAGAAGGACTGGAGTTCTCGTGAACTCTCCAACGTCAAAAACGGTATTAGAAGCACAACACTCAGAATTTGTAAGACAAAAAATCCTGCCAACAATTACGTTTGCATGTGAAACGTGAGCAATTACTAAGAGCGTATTAGAACAAATAGATATATGGAAAAGAAGAATGTTGATGAAATATTTGAGGGAAAGAAAGTGGGAGAAAAGAAACAATCACGAGTTGTATGAGCGTTATAATGAATCAAAACTATCAAAAATTGTCAAATTCCAGGGAATTCGATGGATGGGAAATATTTCACAGACAAAAGAAGGAACAATGATTAAGGAAATTCTGAATATGCAAGCTATAAATAACAGGGGGAGAGGAACACCTAAGGTCAGCTGGACGCGACAAGTTGAGGAGGACTTGAAAGCAGTGGGAATTAGAGGATAGAGAAAAGTGGCATCACAGAGGAAAAAATAGAAAGTACTGCAAAAGACTCTTAAATAATAGTTTTACAAGTCTTGGGCCTCTAGGCCTGTTGTGCTTATATGTACATGAAACACCTTCTAAATTAAACTATTTGTTGTAATATAAATACATCAACAACGTGCCATTATCATAATATCGCGCATTACACAAAAGCTCGTTTTTAAAAATAGTTAACCGAGTAAAGTTCTTAAATAGAAATTATTAACCACTATTACTTTCTTTTTTGATTATCTTCTCATCGTGATAGGGTAAATAGATAATTTAAAATTAAGAATTTAGTTTGTTTATTGCTTGAAGTCATTGCATTTCAAATTCTATATTCGTGAGTAGAGTGGCAAAATGCCCAAGATAAAAATAAATGGCAAAAAGAGATGTTTCCGACTAAATTGTCACTGCATACGAAATTATTCTGGGAATGCCAAGAAAAAACTCATATAAACATCAAGTACAACAAAAAAATTCTTACTAGTATATAATAAACCATACCCACAGAGAATTTCGATTTTTAAAGGGTAACAATCTCCATAAGTAAGTGAATTTCGTACAAATTTGTTATAGTCTTGTAACTTTTATAAATGCGCATACACGCATGTTTTCTAACAAACTAAATTTATAATATTTTTAGGTTTGTTCTAGATTCTAAAAGGAACAAAACATTGATACACTGATGAGATATTTAAATCCATATCCATACTGGACATACAATTGTGTTGTTAAAAATCACTTTTATTAGATATTGGTAAATATAAATTTCAACCTAGCAATTAATAAATTTTTCTATTTGCTTTAGTTTAATCCATACATACTATTTCTAAGTCAGACCAGGATCCAAATGCATCCGTAGGTATTTAACTGTATCTTGCTGAAGAAGTTGTCATCTCAACGTAAATGTACGTGTGTGGCTTTAACGCGTCATTTCTTTATCCAATTTTGCATTTTACTAAGATGAATTTTCAAGTTTTAGTGTTATAATGAGTTTTAATGAGATGGTAACATGGCTACATCATAAACATATGTTGCAATGGTCGTTAGCCTTATTGTATGTAAGTATTGAGTAAGAAAACATTTGTCCAAGTGCATGTTGCCTTATACTTATCGCAGGTTGTGGTTTCTCTTTCCTTGTATATGAACACAATGATATTCATTTCCCAGTCCGGTGTTATCTGCTTTGTTCTTCAGGTCTGTTGGAATATTGCCTTGAGCCATTTTATAATTGGTTCTCCTACTTTCTTGAGTAAGTCTGGTGTAATGTTCATCTCCAACAGCTTTTCCATGTCGTGTTTTTTTAAGTTTTTTTTTTATTTCTTCTTAAATGACTCAAGGGTTTGTATATCCCAAATGCGACACTTTAGCTTATTAACATACTCACTATGGTGGAAATGCGTCTCATTACTAAAAATGATTTTCTCAATAAAATTTCCCATCAACTTCTTGATTCTTTAGCAGCTAATCGGCAAATAAATAGCATTTTAAATTGTCGTCTAATTTTAGTTCCTAGGTTAGCTGAATCTTGAATGAATGCAACTACAGATCTTTTGTTAAAATCCCCTGCATAAAGCCCGCTGTTTGAAATGTTCAATTACAATGATCGACAGCGCATTGTGGCTTTTGGACACTCCGTTACACTATCGCTCGCAACGGCAATGTTTTCAGGTCAGTACGAGATCGGTCTGTTCTTTTGCTATCTGCAACCGAATCTGTTTGTCAAATTTTTTTTTAATTAGTCTTTTCACAGTTATTTCATTTGGTGCACTTCTCCTTCCGAAGATGACACGTAATTTACGCGCAGTCTCGGCGAAACATTCTACGCGTTTGTAATTAATTTTAACAATATCCACTTGGTCCTACACTAAGTAGCGCTCCCTATTGGCTAACCGCAATGTGTTTACTACAAAATGTAGCAGCCATTCATTATTCGTTTACTAATTTTTTTTTCAGATTTTGTGCATTATATCACAAAATGTCCTTTTAGAACATTTAATAAAACTAATATGCATTATATCTACAATACATACTAGAAAACGTTTATATTTTTATTGCAATAAAGCACTTAAGCAATATTGATCTTCCTATATAAGCAGAATTATAATGAATATTCACAATGCATACTCGCCCGACAAAATAAACTTGGGTTCTGCTCTAGCATGATGAAGAATTTCGTAACATCTTTATCTCCATTGCTGTGCCTGTGTCGACTAATGGGTATTGTTTATTTCGTGGAACATAATGCGGACATCTCGATAAAAACCGTTGCTTGGAATACTGCCTTGTTGCTCGGTTACTATTACTGCTTTAGTATAAGCTTGAACGATCTGCTGGAAATGCGCTACAATTACAATTTTAACTATGTTGTAAAAATTGGAGATATTATAATTGAAATTGTGTACGCATTACGAATTTTACTGAGAACCATATGGAACATAAGCATTACAAATGAAATAAAACGATTATTATCAAATATCAACGACATAAATATAATAATTAATAAATGCCACTACAGAAACAGCAGCATAAGAGTTTATTTATTGGTTTTGTTTATGGTCTTACGGTACACGTGCGACATCTACATAATGGGAACATATCAAGGAAAAGTTGGTATTTACTTCTACTTTTCAGCTATGACAAATGAGTACATAAGCATTGTAGAAAGTTTTCTTATATGCAAAATACTACAAGAAATCCGATCGGCCTTCCAGATCATTCACACTGAATTTCATACCAATATCTTCTATAAATTATCAACTTGGAAGAGAGTAAATAAATCGGTGGAAGATTTTAAAAGCATCGCGCAACAAGTAGAGCACTTAATAAATATTCACAAGAACGTCATTAGAGCAGCCAAGTCAGCAAATGATATTTTCTCAGTTCCAGTGTTAAGCAGCTTAGGAACGCAATTTATGATAGTTACGATTTCCTTTCATTTTATTTTATCAGCTACTTTCAGAACGGAAGACGGTATTTCGGCTTACCTATTACCTCCAGCATTATGGATTGTAACAAGTTTTGTACATGGTGGTTTCATCATACATAGTTGGGATGCTACTAGAATAGAAGTAAGTCCATACGTATTTTCTACTTGTAAATAATTTTGTTCACATAATAATACGTCCTTCTTGTTTTACTTTTAAATTAAATAACTGAACATTAAAGATAATGACATAATTCTAACAGAAAAACCTTATTTTAGTCGACAACCGTATCCGGTTAATTATTAGACACCATTATCGGTGTCAGTTTAAAATATTTGCATAATGGGGTCCAAAAATTCCGGCATTATTTCATCCTCCTAGCAACAATCGTAGTATTCTCTATCTTCTTTAATATTTTAATTTTTATAGTCTCAGATCTGATAGTTCTGCCTTTCAAAGAGGCACAGAAAAATTTGTTCACCTCTACCAACTCTATAGAAATCATAATTTCAGTGCGATTATGTCTTTGGTTTTTGCACAAAAAGCCACTTGTGAAGGTTTTATTATCATAAAGGTAAATTGTTAGGAGTAAGACTCTTAGAATACTTTAAAAAATATATACCAAAATGTAGGACAAAAAAGTCAGAAGACTCCCACCGAATTAGTTTATTTTTTGCAATGCGAAAAACTTACAGATAACATAAGATTAACGTGCCTGAAGAAAGTATAAATCATTTTGATTGTAACGCTTAGTCCCATAGCTTTAGCTTTCCTTTTCCTTTCAGTTCTTCATTTAATCTCTTCTACCTTTGCCTCTTTCTTCTGTTACAGTTTACTCCCGCATTCCTTTAAAACTAGAACAATAATAGCAATAACAAAAAACATTGTCACTGCTATTATGAATATTGTTCAATAAGCTCAACTTTAATAAAACAAATATAAAAAATAATAAACAGAAGTTGAACGAAGACAGGTTCGAGTAGTAGAGAGTTTGGGCAGCGATACCACGATTGTTTTGCTAGCAACTCTTTCACTAGCAACGAGGTAAACTTAGCGAATTGTCGCGGTGATTAACTCGGGTCTTTCATCTTTGATTTACTTATTCAAACCTTCTTTGCCGAGAAGACTTAGTAGTCTTTTCATCTCCGGATTATATTCAAAAACCCGGATTTCATCATTAGTTATGACTTTCTTCAAAAATTAAGCTCATTTCTTACATAATCCAAAAATTTACAAAATATCGAAATACGATTTTCTTCTGTTCGTCAAAACTTTGGAAACCAGTTTAACACAAACTTTCCATATTTGCAACACCATCGTGACGACTTCATAAACAATGCATTTTTAGAGTGAATCTAACTCTCAGACGTCGGTCAAAATTCAAAATCGTTTTCACCTTAGCCACATTGTCCAAAGGGTGAGACGCTAAAGGACGCCTCGTGCCATCTTCATCCTCCACATCCTCTGTTCGTTCTCTGAACGTTTGTGCCAACTAAATACTTGTGTTTTCGATAAATCACCCTTCCCGCAGACTTTCTGGATCATAATAAACATCTCGATTGCAGATTTTTCGAGTTCAACGCAAAATTTTATCGCTTGCTGCTCTTTGGCACTGCGTTGCATTTTATCATGAAAATTTACAGATATATTATTAAAATGGACTATTTGTTATCATCACTATCAGATTTGTATATTCGTAAAAGAAAGCGTCAAATTAAAAAGTCCACAGTTTCAATCTGAGTTTCGTGGTGTACGGATGTCAATCGAGTGGTCATGTTAACAATCGTGCTGCAACACAAAAGTGAAAGTGGCCGTTGTGAGTATAATTATCGGAATAGGTTAGTGTAGTGATAAGTTAAAATAAATCTACAAATAAATAAAATGAATATGATACCAGCTTTTAACGGACTTGGAATTACTTACAGCCAACCATTGTATAATAAAAATAATTTCATGCAGGATATCTCACTACAAAATATGTAAATATCAAAACAATTTCCGCAACCATTTATTATCCAGCCAACGACAAAGAATATAAATACTAATTTACCACAACAACAGTTCATAAACAATCTTCCTAACACCCGACAATTTATTAATAATAGTAATCAGTACTATCACAGAATGTCAGCTGCCAGTAACGAAGACATAAATGAGATAGTTGATGATGTAAACCTCTAGCAGAAAAATAAGGAAAATAAATTTAAATCCCAAATCAACTGAAAATACTAACGTAAACAACATATTCAGAGTCTTGACCGAACCAAAGGAGAAGATCACACAAAATATTAAGACACAAAATACGGTAGTAAAACCTCTACCATTTTATAAGTATGGAGTAGCAAATTATGATGAAATGATCAAAAAACTAAACGAAATACTAGAGATATAATAATATAAAACCAGATGTTTAGCAGATAATAATAATAGATATTATCCACCATACGTATCAACCAAAAGAAGAAAGAGCTTTTAGAACAGTAATAAAATATTTACATCACACAAAACAAACGAAAGAAATCTAATAGGAACTAACAGATAAAGTGCTGAAGTTCGTAACATAATAAATGGGAGACATAGAAATACCAAAGAACTCCTAAACCTATATTCTTTGTCAACTTAGAACTCTCCGCAAATAACAAAAATGTGTATAAATCAGAATATCTTCAAAATACACCAATAGTTATAGAGTCACACAAAAAAGTAAATTATATCATCCAGTATGTTAAATTCCAACAGTATGGTCACTCCAGAGCATATTGTAACAGGCGGAGCTCGCAACACCACTACTTATATAAAGACTAGAGTCACTCCGGCCAGATACGCTCTATGTAATGGTGCACACCTCGCCAATAATAAGGGCTGCAACTTCTACTACCACCCTTTTAAGCTCCACAACAAAAATAACAGGCTAAGTCTTCAACCATAAGCAAACAACAAAGATGCTCCCATAAAATGTGCGACAAAATCTGTACATCCACACACTTAACGTTACCAGCCAAATATCAGTTACGCAGAAGCAACAAAAATGAACATAAATAAATGAAGATATTTAATCAATTAATACAACAAAATATCAAGGTGTTAAACTTGCTATCAACCCTAATTAGCAAAATTCACTAAGTGTATTAAAATAGCCGAGTAAAATGTGAATGGCCTTCTTCAACACAGAAACGAAGTAGAGATATTTCTTTGCCATAATTCAATAGACAACATACTAGTAAGTGAAACACACTTTACAGACAGATCGTACATCAATATACCTCAATATACTACGTACTATACAAACTATCCAGATAGAACTGCCCCGGCTGGTGCAGCTATAATAATAAAAAATATGATTCGTCATATAGTATGAAGAAGATTACTTGCAAGCCACAGTTATACAGGTCAAAATGTTGCCATATGACGTAACAATTGTGTCAGTATACTGCCCTCTATAGCACAATATAAATAAACATCACTTCGAAGACTTCTTTCAGACACTTGGCCCAAAATTCATTGCAAAGGGTGACTACAACAGTTAGCACATCATTTGGAGTTCACGTGTTATCACAGCAAAAGACAAACGTAATAAAAACAAACAATAATTCCTTCCTGTCAACTGGTGCCCCAACATATTGGCCCTCCAACCAAAGCAAAATTCCCGACCTCCTAGATTTTTTCATTACTAATGACATCTCCTCGCCATACAAGGCAGTAAAACCCAGTTATGACCTATCTTCCGATCACTACCCAATTATAGCAATGATCAACAGTTTTATCATACACAAAAAAACTGCCACTCCGTCTACACAACAAAAAAACCAACTGGAAAGAATACTAAGCTAAATTACAAGAAAAAACTCAAATTAGGTGGACGAAGTATTAACGAACCTGACCAACGTCCTGACGCGAGTAGCTCAACATGCCCTCGCAATCACATCAAAATTTTAAAAATATTCCATTTGAAATCAAAAGACTAACAGCAATATAAAGAAAGTCAAGAGCTATATTTGACAACAAACGCACACCCCACGAAACAAAATAGCTCTATATAGGGCAACAAACCAGTTAAAAGTAAAAATTAAAGAAGTTGACTACATTATTAGTCTAAACAGATTTGATAATTCAATTTGGAAGCCCGTCAAACACTTCAGAAAACCCAATCAACAAGTACCTCCCATACGCGATAATAAGGCACTCATTCCACATTGGGCTAGAAGTGACAAAGAGAAGACAGTGGTGTTTGCTGAACATCTCGCCAAAGTATTTACTCTTATCAATGATAAAACTAATGATAAAATAAAAGAGCAGCTTTCAAGCACTCACCTAATCATACCAGAAATAAAAGCATTCACCCCACAGGAAATACACACGGAAATTAATCATCTAAACGATAGAAAAGCTCCAGACTTAGACAGAAATACACCAAAAACGATGAATAAGTTGGCACGAAAAGGTGTAACGATAATTACCTATATATTTAACGCACTTCTTAGAGAAAATCATTGGCAATACCAACTAAAAATGGTAGATGTCATACTAATACCCAAGCCTGGTAAATATCCAAACAGAGTAGAGTCGTACGGACTAATAAGTTTATTTCTCATTGTTCACGCCAATCTCCAATTACTTTTACTTTTAATTTTTAAATTAGGGCCGGCCATATTTCGCTCTCTCCTGTATGTATATTTAGTTTTGTTTAAATTTTCCGCAGGCCGGGAGCGTTTTTGACCGAGAGTTCGCCGGAATGTTTAATTGGCAGCAGAAGTTTTCATTTACTGCAAGGCCGTTTTGTTGAAAGCTAATTTTGTGACAAAATTCGATATTTTACAGACCAGATTAACCTATTTCCGGAGGCCCTTTTATTTCCCGATTGCATTTCGGGATTGAAATTTTTGCCGGTGAGAAAACTAGGTCCATTTTTTTCTTTGCTCTGACCGGCAAGGAAGAAAGTAGGAACCTTTGCACCAGGAAAGACGCTACCGATCGACTACGCTGTGAAGATTGGGGTAACTTGTCCTATCTTTTTACCCACGCCCTTATTTCCTCTTCTGGATCCCCAGGGCCAATAGCACAAAGAACCACAGGTTAATGTTTTAGCTTTAACTTTTCTTTGAAGTTCGTTTGTTTAAATTTAAAATTACTATACAGTCCACTTTTCGGCCGTAACACCCATCATAGCTAAGCTTCTCGAAAGACTCCTTGTTCCACAGGGCAGTGCGATTGGACCTGTACTATATTTATTATACACGATAGATTTACCACTCGGCAGAAACTATATGTTAAAGACGTCATAAAGAGAAAAAGTGTCCAACAAGAATATCACGCAAATGCCACACTACTGCGACTGATTGAACCATAGCTCAATAGAAGACTTAAAAAAACTCTGGACCTAAAGGAGGACTAGCGAGGACTCCTCAATGGGAAAGTACTTCATATGTCATTAAAAAGCTCTTTTTCCAGCATAATAAATTACTTATAGAATTATAAAAAAAATTTTGATTGTCAATAAATTGGGGGAAAATGGTAAAAAAGAAGTTAAAAAGTCTTAGGATTCTCATAACTGAATATGAACCTAAAACGAGTAGGAATACTTTCTTTAAGAACAAATAATAAATGTCACGATGTTATTCATCGTTTAGCTTATGAGTAAGATTATTCATATAGCTTAATCCAATTTAAATTTCCTGATTTTTGTCCCAAATTATACATAACAAATCAAGCGTCCGTTTTCCAGTTTTCGTTTATTCTTTGAATCAGGAGACTTTCGAGGAGCTTACCTATAATGAGAAGTAAACTTACTGGTCGGTACGATTCTACTCTGCTTGGATATTTGCCAGGTTTGGGTATTGGTATAATTTCTGCCATTTTTAGTTGTTTTGACCGATGATTTTCTCTAAGAATTGTGTTAAATATATAGGTAATTATCATTATACCTTTTCGCGGTAACTCCTTCATCATTTTGATGTAATCCTGCAATTCAAGACACCTTCACCAAACAGTGCTAAACATATATTTGCTTCACATATTACATGTATGTAATAAAACTTGTTTAGAACAAATTGTCCAGCATATTTATTTCATCCTTTCACAATTCCGCTGGCATACAACCATTCTTCTGGCAAAGTTTTCTATAATGCTTTCCCATAAATGGGACAACAGCAACAGCTTTGTCAACATAAACCCTTTTCCTCAAATGACCCCAGAGGAAAAAGTCTAATGAAATTAGATCACAAGACCGCAGTGGCCACCTCCCCCCTCCCTCTTCTTCTGCAAGATAACGTGACCAGGAATCTTAGTTAGGAGTAAAGTTAGTGTTTAATGTGTTGTCTGACATGTGGCTCCATGTTGTCCAAACCACATGTCATTCAAGTTCAAAAGGTTTATTTCATTAAAAAGAAACTTGATTATCATCTCCTGATAGCGTACATCACTGACAGTAATAGCGTTGCCAGCTTTGTCCCCAAAAAAGTACGGCCCACTGATCCCTCCAACCCACAATATACACAAAACAGTGCATTTCTGTGGATGCATTGATTTTTTAAATATTTTCAATACCCCAGATTTACAGTCATTTAAAAAAAAATAAGCTTCACTACTCAATATTTTTTTTTGCAAAAAATTGCATCAACTGTTATGTTTTCTAAAACCCAGTTCACAAATGTACGGCGTTTCTGTTGGTGTTTGGTGTTTTTTCTTGGTGGTTTGACATATGTTTAGATACCAGCTGTAAAAAAAACTTTTAATATTCACAAAACACAAACTCCGCGCTGATAAATCCTAAAGTTCATTTGGATCCCTATGCAACAAATACATACAATTTGTTTTTATCTGTATTAATTGCGTAACAAATATGCAAGTTAATGTTTATAGATACAAAATTTCTAATTCAAGAATTGAATACTAAAATTATTGATTCTACATTGAATTTAAGCTATGAACACAACCATTTCAATAGCATTTTATTTTATTGTAGTGTTACAGCTAATTCATTGTGACATTCGTTTTAAGTAATGAGCTAATAGCTCGCCATTATTAGAATTGTTCAGCTTTTATAATTCACAACTGTGCGTTTGTGTCACTTCAAACTGAAACCTTGTACTTCATAACGCGAACTGTATATTGCGACAGGCAAAGCAAACAGAAAATGGGAAACAAATTCTGAACACCTATCTCCCTTCTGCGAATAGGAAGAGTTTTAGGACTAGTTTTCTTTCAGACGAGAAAGAGAATACAGTTACATTACTACGTAATATTAGTTGGAGTTTGCCTATGTTGTTAGGCTACTTCTACTGTTTTAAAATATTATCGCTACAATTCGTGGTATTACACAGCAAGGAAACTTTTGTAGCAAAAATGGGCAACGTAACTCTTGTACTATTCTGCGCCTCTCAAACCGTAAGCAGATTCGTTTGGAACATAAAAGTACGAAAAATACAAAACAACTGCTTTATGATATCAACAAGATGAAATATACTGTTAAATAACAACAAGTACAAAAGTATTTATATGCAGCTGTGCAAGAGATTAATTTTTATAGCAGTTAATTGCTCTCGTGATTTCATTGCCACACTATATTATATCAAAACATTTGGTCTTTATTTTTATATAAGTGAATCTATAAACCATCAGATATCGTTTCTAGAAAGTTGGTTAATCCATTTAGTTCTGAGAGAAATACGCAGACAGTTTATGGCAAATCACAAAAAATTTGAACAAGTTTTAGCAACGAACAATAAACAAAAATTGCTAATAACAGACCACAAAAATGTCATAAAACAGATTATGCAAACGTTACAGAGCATGGCTCACATACATAACTGCATTTTAAAAACTGCAAAAAAAGCAAGCGAGATATATTCGTTTCCAGTTCTAATATTATTAGGAGAACAATTCATAACATTTGTTATATGCACCTACTATACATTAGTTGGTTATTTAGGAATACTTGTCAAGGATAATATGAAAACCAACTTTCTTATAATTTGTCCATTGAGCTGGAGTGCCATATGCTTTCTTCACATTGTCTATATAATACATATGTGGAATTCACTTCACCATGAAGTAAGTATATTTAATAAGTAGTATTCTTTTAAGCAATACTTTCTCGTTTTGCACGTTCGGTCTGTGTTTGTATATACGCACGTGCATGTGTTTTGTGCTATCTAAATTGTTAGAAATTTATTAATCCTATTATTTATATTAATTTATACACGACACCATATAAATGATACTTTATAGAAGAGAATATTCAACTGCAAAATATTCTGTTAATAATTAAAATGTTTTGGGTATTCAATTTTGCGCCTTCTACCATAGTCAAATTACTTCTCTAGTTTATACTAAATTATAATAACTGATCTACCCCTTAGGGAAATGTAATCAATGCAAAGCATTCATAAAGTTGATCAAAAGCCGCATCATCTGTACCATGCTTTATCAAACTAAATCCAAATAAATGAAAAATCGCTAAACGTAGTATCAACGTACAATGAAGTCATTGAAATGGTCAACTTTCCTAAGTTAGAAGAAGTATAAAGAACATTTAAAAATATTCATTTGTCACAAATTTTAAAAACCGCTAACCAATTGCTACGTGATGATATTAGCAAAAAAATAATAATTCAATAAAAATTCGACAAAAATAGTTCCTAATTAAAAGTTTTAATTATAACCGGTTAATGAAAACAACAAAAAACCTAAAATAAACGATCTAAAGACAAGACAATTTACGGAAGATCTGATCAAATGGCTCTTAAAATTAAAGAACAACTACCTTGCCACCATTTAACTATATTATGCCAAATTTCTTCTTTCACAAGAAAATAAGTGAGCTGTTTTAGCACACAATATTTTTACTATCAAGCAATCCATCCCCCAACTAATCAATTTATTGGCATAGCAAATAAATGATAAACTTTATAAGAGTGTTAAATATAAGCAGACCAACCCCCTGAATAATTTGAGAGCTAAGAAATCACGTCAAAAACAAACAGTATATATATTACTAATCTACACGTAATCCTAAAGTGAAAAATAGTATTATAGCATATTACTTTTATAGAAAAGTAGAAATTATGTCCTAATAGGCAAGAGTTGCATAAGAGCATACATTTGTCATTTTAATTTCGTGAACGTGATCAATGTGGTTTGTAATGTTAAAGACGTTGAAATGGACACAAGTTGAGAGCATTTATGCCTTGTGTTATTGTGGAAATTTCCAAATAGAAACATAACAGTGGCAATGAATAGAAAAATTGTGGAAGTGTATAATAAAGGAACAATAAATGACCGTCAATATTAACCATGGTTTTATATGCTCAGAACCTTAGTCTTCAAGACAAGGAACGATCAAATAAATTTGATGAAGATGTATTGTATGTAATCTCGAAGCAAAACCTTAAGGTAACGGTATATGCGTAAATGGGTTCTGTACCAATAAAGTAATGTGGTTCAACAGCATCATAAATTGATACGTTCGTCTCGGTATGCAAAACTATTGTTACCTAGGACAGTAACTAAGAATGAAACATTTAAATTATACAAGAATATTCAGTAATATCGTCAGTGGGTGAGTACGCAAAACAAAATTTATTCCCATACTCTTGTTGGGTATATGGGGGAATATAAGATATGTAATTCATTTTAAAACTTTATTAATCAGACAATTACTCCGGATGTCTATTGGCAACAATTAAACCGACTTAAACTGACACTGAAAGAAAAATAAACATCTCCAATCATTCACAACAATAATACTACCACCACATATCACTAGATACACGCTGTAAAATTTGATAATTTTGGCTATAAAATCATGCAGCATAGTCCTGATATTCTATTTTCGGATTACCACCCGTTTTGTAATCTGAAATCCGCCGATACGTAAATAAAGTACTTAAGAAATTTCTCAATTCGAAAACTGGAAGCTTCTTTCATTGGAATATTCTCCCTCTCCTCCTCTTCCTCTCAACCTACAATTTACTATCTATGTGAAAAATGTCCGATATTAAAGGTACAAGTCAACCTTTAATTATAAGAAATTATACCAACATTTATAATTAAAGAAAATATTTGATACGTTCCACAAAAAATTACATACTTTTGTTTATTTTTCTACATCATCTCCGTAAACTTTAAGACATTTATCCTAGCGTGACAGTAGTTTGAACATCCCTTAACGGTACTGCTGCTTGTCAAGTTGCTTGAAGTAGTCTTGCAATTCTTCCTAATTCGCAAAACATTTCCCCGCCAAAAATGCCTTCAAAGATTCGAACCACAGTTACGTTTGAATTGACGTGTGGAATTTCACGCCATCGTGAAAAAGTCTAATTCCTTCGCGTAATCGTCCTAGCCTTTTCCTTCAAATTGCTGTATGCAGATTCTGAAGAGTTTCGCAGCATCAAACGCTGTTAATAGTTGTACGTGGTTTGAGCAATTCACACAGCAGTAGGCCTTTACTATCCCAGAACACGATGGTCATAGTTTTGCGAGAATATGGTTGAGTTTTGAATTTTTTTGAACTGCGGAAGCTGACTATTGTTGTTTCGTCTCTGGAGTACAGTCATAAATCTAGGTTTCATTTCCGATACAGATACTTTCAACGAAAGAATTCCCTTCCTGTCCAGTGAGATTTCGAAGTGAAGCACTCTTTTTTTGTTCATCGGAGAGCATTTTCGGCACCCAACAAGTAGAAACTTTACAGAAATTTAAATCGCATAAGATTTCATAAACACAACTCTTAGGAATGCCAGGTCATTTCATCAATTCCACGAACTCTAATGCGACGATCCTAATTAAATATTCGACAACTTTGCAGTTGTCATCCGTGTGTGAGGTCCTTTACTTGGCCTGCCTATTTTGTTCTCTAAATTATCATTCAGTTCCGTTCTTCCATCTATAATTTTTTTGCGCCACACGCTCCTTTTCGGCTTAAAACGTTCGGGTCATAACGTTCGCTAATCTGCGATGAATTTCGCTCTGATTACCTCCTTCGGCTTGCAAAAATCTGATAACTGACAGTGATACTCTGCAATTACACACTCCATGTTTGTTTGCCAGAATTGGTCGTTTCACTTATTATTATCTGTTTTCAATTTATAACTATTTATTTTCATATTTAGTTACTTTAATTTTGTGTTATAGATCAATAGACTCCATTACAACTGGTCTTTTGAGTGTGCTGTCAGAATTGGGTAATTAGAAAACAAATGTTTATAATAATATTTTTCATTATTTTTTTTCTGTAACCTACTTCCACACTTTCGATTCTTTCTTTATTTTCTTTATGGCACTATTTAAAATTATAGTAAATAATAAACAGCTTAATATACGACCTTGTTTTAACCTCTTCTCTTCAAATCTGCAGATTCGTTAATGAATGTTCTTTCTTATTTCTCTTGTTCTTCTATAGCGAATTAATAACATCTATCCTTAGTGTCTTTATTCCTTTGAAAACTCCCCATTGGAGTGGTAAAAATAAAAAAATAGTATATTTCCTTGTTTGTATTTATTCAAATATGTAATAATTACATTGTAATATGATAACAGTCGTAATATAATTAAAATAAAATATTAATAAGGTAACTTCTACAATGACAATCACAAAATGTCATAATTTTAGTGGGAGGATGTACTTGATGGATTGACAGCAAATTATCAATATTTGGCTTGTTTTGTTAGGAATAACCGCAAATCTCCCCGTTCTGTGATATTCAATCTGCTCCTTTTTTTGTTAAAAGGTTTGTAACGACACTAAAACTTTTCTCGACAAGATATGACGAGGAAAACGCTATTAAAAGCTTTCTCGTAATTCCGCACAGTCCAGGATATTTTTCGGGTATTTCTGCCTGCAGCCAAAATGTTTGATACCCTCTTTTAAATTTCACCTTCAGTTTCTCATTAGTTCTAAGCTCGAGTAGCTCCTCTTGTAATATCACATTCTCCACTTCCGTTTCATCAAGTGGATTTATGATCCATGGTGGTATTTCCATCGTCAGAATATCTGATTTTAAAGTCATCATGCAGGGCAATTAAATGTTGAACGTATGTGTGAATATCCTCATCAAGGCATTCTACCTGTGGCAAGTTTGAAAACTGGGAAAATTCGCGCCGACTAATATTTGGCTTCATAAATTTCAATTTTCCAAGAAAAGCTGAAATTACACCCTTTGTTTTTATTAAATTGAGGCTCTCCCCTTGTAATTGTAAGTTAATGTCATTAAATTTTTTGAACAAATCTGTCAAATACGCGATGTCTGCTTTCAAATTGATCAGGTTTTCTTTTAAATCTGGATCTTTACTTTCCAGAAACTCTAAAACTGATTCGAAAAGTGAGAAAAATCTTATTAAACATGCACCTTTCGACAACCAGCGTACTTCAGTATGTAAGAGCAATTGTTGGAAGCCTTCATCATTTTCATCGCATAATTGTGCAAATAAACGCGTATTCAATGCATTGCTTCTTATTATGTTAACTGCATTAATCACAAATTGAAGCGATTGGCGCAATTTAGCACTCAAATTTTTCGCTGCTAGGGGTTGCCGGTGGATGACATAGTGAACTGCAGTTACCTCTGGTATAATTCTTTTAAGATGGCTTATAAACTCACGACATCGCCCGGCCATGGCAGGAGCTCCGTCTGTTGCCACCGAAATAACGTTTGTGGATGGAATCGTTTTTCTTTAAAAAAATCACTCAGGACATTAAATATTGATTCACCTTTAGTGTCCGTCTCCAAAGTTTTCGCGAATAGTAGCTCTTCATGAATTCTTCCATAACAAATCGAACATATGCCAATAATAATGCTTCATTACCAAGTAAAGTTGAGTCGTCCAGTTAAATAGAAAAATGAGTTGTTTGCAGATAATTACACAAGAAACTTTCAATACCAGAGCTCATTTCATCAATACGTCTTTGTACAGTGTTGTTACTCAAAGGAATTCTTTTGAGTATGTCAAAAGGAGATTGTGCAGAACAGTTTTTAAAACCTCTTCAACAGCGGGTAAAATTAACTCCAATGGTGTGCGATTTTCCAGATTTCGCTATAAGTAATGAGATATTGTAAGATGCCCTGCCCGCAAGCCATCATCGTTACTTTCCAACGTTGAAGCAAACATACTGAGCACGGTGGGTCTCTTTTTATATTTTTCCTTCAATATTTGAAAATATTTCAAATCTTTACCTATTTTATCAGGATGACACCTTCTTAGATGATCTTTGAGCTTCGATGGTTTCATAGAGTCATTGCTCAAAAATTTGTTGCATAAAAGGCATATGGGCAATCGCTTGATGCCTTTGATGGAAGAAAACCAAATTTTAAATAATCAACACTGTACTGTCGACATTTCTTCTTAGATTCAGCCATGTTTCGTATCAGTTACCTACCTGTAAATAAAAAAAAACTTTGTTCTAGTAATCTTAAGGCGGCCTTATTTAACAGGATATGGCTATTTTAACAGGATTAATTGATTATTGCAATGAAATAAACAAAGTACCGGCGGCAAACTGATTCTAATTATTAAAAGCAATAAATCGCTAAGATTAATAATTGAGTTTTATGATAACGGCTGAACCGATTTTAATGTAATGTAAAACATTTTTTCATTAATTATATTTTGATATATTTCTGTAAATTCGATAGAAAATACTTGTAAATAATATTTTGATATCAAAACTTCGCGATTTTAATTATTTATTTATTACTTTGATGCACGTTACGAATATGTAGTATATAAAGACACGTAGAATTTTTGAAAATATATTTAATTATTAGTGAACCACCACACAGTCGGGTAATAAAAAAATTACTAATAAAGTAGGGACAAGAAGTTCAACCTTTCTCGGCTTTCTGTTCTTTTATGGAAGTATCTAATAATGGCTCTGTTCAGTATTTAATTTTTAATACGTACCTACTACACGCAAATATTACAAATATACTTACTACAACATTTCTTTTGGGAATAAGCCTCGCCTTTTGTACCTACGTATTTTTTTGTAATTTGTCCATTTTTTGTTTACCTACGTGTACAATAAATTGTAAAATAAATAGATAAATAATAAATAAAATAAAAGTATGTATAACAAATAGGCAGGTAAGTACTTACTTTTCCGACAGTGGCAAACACTAACATCGATTCACTTTACTTTACTTTTCTTTTCGAAATTCGGGAAAGAAATGAATAAAGTTTATCCGTGGCAATCGTATTTATATTGGTGAAGAATCAAACAAGTTCATGCAAGATTGCAAGCACACACACCACAAGTCGTACTTCGTCCCTTTGCACGTCTGAACATTTAGTTGCGGGCGGCGGCAGCGGCAGCGCTTTGAAAGTCTCGACACGTTGTACTGAATATGGAATATGCAAGTTTTTACAAGTAACAGTCGCTGAGCTTCTTAAAATATTATCTGCCTACATTGATAGGTGAACTCAAGCCAACATTTTAGTTCTTCACTATCGAAAGCAGATAAATTTTCGTGGGCCCCCACTTACGAATTGTGAACCCCCATTTTTTGTCACGCCAACGTAGACCTCCGTCGAGTCTCCCGTGGACCCCTGGGGGTCCACCTGGACCACTTTGGGAATCAATGCGATAGACAATACTTTAAATAAAACATAAGGTTCCGTTATTTCACAATAAATGCCCAATTTTTGATAAGTAAAAAACGGTGAAGACTTATTTGTACTCCCTTTATTATTAGCAGTTGGTCCTGTATGCTTCTGTTTTTGTCGAATTTACCCTGTGATTCTTCTAGTAACACTTTCATATTTTTTTAGTATATTTTATATTACCTTTGTTAAGATTTCATCTGACATACCGGTCGGTATTATTCTTCCATAATTTAAGTTGATCAAACAAACTACAAACGCGTGAAAAATTTACAAATGTCAAAATTATAAACAATTCATTATTTTCTAAATCTACAACTAAATATAATTTTTTTCTAAAATATCAAACCAAGGCTATTATAATGAAAACCCAAGTAATAATATAATCTGTGAACCAATGAAAATAGATTGTAATACACATAAATCAGGTCGATTTCACTAACCAACTTAGTTAGACGCTGGTAAAGAAATCAAGCAAATAAAGCAATTTTTTCGTGTGAAAATATCGAGTTTTGAACCGAAAAAAGTGTCATTTGCGGAAACATTTGATTTACTTCTTGAATTTGAAGAAACCTGCAGCTGAGGCGCATCGATTGTTTGTTGAAGCATATGGTGAGGCTGCTTTAAGGGAGAGAAGTTGTCGTAAGTGGTTTCATAAGTTTAAGAACGGAGAATATGACATCGAAAACAAAGAACGTAGCGGAAGGCCCAAAGTGTACGAAGACGCAGACTTGGAAGCATTATTGGAGGAAGATTCCTGCCAAACTTAAGAAGAAATTGTACTTACATTCGGAGTTACTTAACAAGTAATTTCACATCGTTTAAAATCGTTGAGAATGATTCAAAAGCAAAGAAATTGGGTTACATATGAACTGAAGCCGAGACACGTCAAAGATAAACGAAAGGGTTTTTTGCATCGTATAGTCACTGGTGATGAAAAATGGATCCACTACGATAACCCAAAAAAGAATAAATCATGGGGATCACGTTGCCATGTTTCAACATCGACAACCCAGCCGAATATTCATGGAAAAACTCATGTTGTGTATTTGGTGGGATCAGCTTGGTGTCGTGTATTATTAGTTGCTCAAACCGAACTAAACCATTACTGAGGCTATCTACCGAACACAATTGATGAGATTGAGCCGAGTACAAGCATACTACTACTACAGACGCGACAAAATTATTCTCCTGCATGATAATGCTCGTTCTCATGTTGCGACACCGGTCAAAACCTACTTAAAAATACTCAATTGGGAAGTCCTCTACCCGCCGTATATACCAGACATTGCCCCTTCCGATTATCATTTGTTCCGATCGATGGAACATGGCCTGTCTGAACAACACTTCACATTATATGAAGATACCAAAAATTGGGTCGATTCGTAAATAACATCAAAAAATAAAGCGTTCTTCCGACGCGGTATCCGTATGCTGCCAGAAATATGGAAAAAAGTAGTGGCTAGCGATAGACCTGAGGCTCCCAAACTTTTTTTTCTCATAGACCGCTTTGAAAGTTTTGCTGTTTCCGGTGGACCCCCATTTCTACCATATTCCCAAAACTCGAAAAAAATGTGAAGATTAGATCTAACTATGGAAATTTGCGTTGCGCCTGAGTTATTGGTTAATTCATTAATTGATTGTGCTGTGAGTGGATGTCAAAAAAGTAAAGTTAGTCAATCAAAAAAGTCATTCCATCCAACTTTACTCATTTGACATCTACCCACAACACAAGAAACCAATCAATTTTCACATATTTTATTTAGAAAACTCCCCATTCTGAGTGGTAAAAATAAAAAGAGAAATAGTATATGTCCTTGTGTTGTATTTATTCAAATATGTAATTATTAAACTATTAATTATTATTGTTAACATATTACATTGTAATATGATAACAGTCGTAATATAATTAAAATAAAATATTAATAACGTAACGTAACTTCTACAATGACAATCACAAAATAGTCATAATTTTAGTGGGCGGGATGTACTTGATGGATTGACAGCAAATTATCAATATTTGGCTTCAGTTCTGTGATATTCAATCTGCTCCTTTTTTTGTTAATAGTTTTGTAATGACACTAAAACTTTTCTCGACAAGATATGACGAGGGAAACGCTATCAAAAGCTTTCTCGCAATTCCCCACAGTCCAGGATATTTTTCGGGTATTTCTACCTGCAGCCAAAATATTTGATACGCTCTTTTAAATTTCACCTTCAGTTCCTCATTAGTGCTAAGCTCGAGTAGCCCCTCTTGTAATATCACATTCTCCACTTCCGTTTCATCAAGTGGATTTATGATCCATGGTTGTATTTCCATCGTCAGAATATCTTCAAATCGGATTTTAAAGTCATCATGCAGGGCAATTAAATATTGAACGTATGTGTGAATATCCTCATCAAGGCATTCTATCTGTGACAAGTTTGAAAACTGGGAAAATTCGCGCCGACTAATATTTTGCTTCATAAATTCCAAATTTCCAAGAAAAGCTGAAATTATACCCTTTGTTTTTATTAAATTGAGGCTGTGCCCTTGTAATTGTAAGTTCCACCTGGACCACTTTGGGTATCAATGCGATAGACAATACTTTAAATAAAACATAAGGTTCCGTTATTTCACAATAAATGCCCAATTTTTGATATTGCAATACACATAAATGAGGTCGATTTCACTAACCAACTTAGTTAGACGCTGGTAAATAAATCAAGCAAATAAAGCAACAAATCAAAAACCGAAACGGTTGCAACGAGCGCACTACAATTAAAGGCATGGTACAAATAAGATCTGTTGAAGCTATTATGACTCAACACTTTTGGAATAGACCACGTACTCTACATTTTTTAGAATAATAATTTATATATGTGAAAGCAAAGTACGGAATATTCAACATTCAGCTCCAAATAATAAAAATACAATAATCGAATATTAGTAACAAATAAACATCGACTCTTAAAAATAACCAATTTCGACTAACGGTAACACCAAACGTTATCTGTTTTAGGCAAAGAAAACGGCGACATACATTCATGATCTGTGGAACAAATACGCAAGTGAAAACAAGATCGACTCCAATGTCAACCATCTACAACTAATATCTCTACAACTGCTAAATAGTCAGTTAAACTTCACAGCATACGGATTTTTTCCGTTAGATTGGACATTACTACAAGCTGTAAGATGAAAAATGTTGTCTTAATTAGTTAATACCTAATTTATTATATTACAGATAATTGGTGCAGTTACCACTTACGTTGTCATACTAATTCAGTTTGAAATGACTTAATAGCTGAAATTACTTGAGTAAATTTACTTTAGTCACCATCTGACTATATGGATGTTTCAATAAATTACAAAGAAAATATAATTCATTTAAACGTGCTTACACTATTTTATATGTTTAAATTATAAGATTTGGTTTTCTACTACCGTCAAAAAGATACAGTTGAACTTTCTTAAATTAAATTTGTGGTTAATTCGTAGTATTCTGTCGTGCCCTAGAAAATATACTACACATATTATAATAAAGATTTGTAATAGAACACGGTATTTCACTTTTAAAACTACCTTCCAAATTTTTTGATAATTAGAATTATTTCGCTTGTCTAAATGTCAATACTTAAGTCCGACTACATTCTAATTAATCATACGGCATATATTGATTCTAAAACAAACCACGTATTCAAGAAATATCAAAAGAATCGGAGAATACTTCAAAAAGAAGATAAAATACATACACAATCCATTACTAAATGTACCTACTTTTAAGTGGTGTTTCCATACAAATGTTTCAACGTGGCTCTGATATGTTAAAAACCAATAAACACATATAATTTTATTATTTTTATTCACATCCATTGTGTAAACAAATTGCAAATTAATGTTTATATATACAAAATTGCTAATTCAACAATCAAACCCTAAAATTATTTATAGTACATACAAACATTTTTATAAAAATATTTCGTTTTATCATATTGTTATATAGAGTTAATCTATTATATGACACTTTCCAATTCCAAGTAGTACGTTAATAGCCATTATCAGAATAAACATTTGTTCAGCTTTTATAATTCATAACTGTTCATTTCTGTCATTTCAAATTGAAACCTTGTATCTTATAAAACAAAGTTTGTATTGCGACAGGCAAAGCAAACAGAAAATGGAAAACAAATTCCTGGCACACCTATCTCCGCTTTTGCGAATGGGAAGAGTTTTAGGACTAGTTTTCTTTTCAAACGAGAAAGAGAACACACTCACATTACTATGCAATATTAGTTGGAGTTTTCCTATGCTATTAGGCTACTTCTACTGTTTTAAAACATTAATGCTCCAATTCGTGGTGTTACACGGCCAGACAACTGTAGCAGCAAAAATGGGCAATCTGATTCTTGTACTATTCTGCGCCTTACAAACAATGATTAGATTCATTTGGAACATAAAAGTAAGAAATAATACAAAACAACTGCTGTGTGATATAAACAACATGAATGTAATTTTAAATAGCAATAAGTACAAAAACATTTATGTACAGTTGTGTAAGAGACTGATTTTAATAGTAGTTAACTGCTCTCGTGATCTTACTGCGTCACTGTATTATGTTAAAAGTCTTGATCTTTGTTTCTACATAAGTCAATCGCTAAACCACCAGATATCGATTATAGAAAGTTGGTTAATGCATTTAGTTCTGAAGGAACTACGCAGACAGTTTATGGAAAATCACAAAAATTTCAACAAATTTTAGCAACTAACAATAAGCAAAGACTGCTATTAATAGACCACAAAAATGCCATAAAACAGATTATGCAAACGTTACAGAGCATGGCTCACGTACATAACTGCATTATAAAAACTGCAAAAAAAGCAAGTGAGGTATTCTCTTTTCCAGCTTTAATATTAATAGGAGAACAATTTGTAACATTTGCTATATGCACGTACTACGTATTAGTGGGTTACCTAGGAATACTTGCCAAGGATAATATAAAAACCATATTTTTTATAATTTCTCCATTGAACTCGAGTGCTATATGCTTTCTTCAAGTTGTCTATATAATACATATGTGGAACTCACTTCACCATGAAGTAAGTATACTTATTAACTTTTGTATTATTTTTAGCCTTCTATGAGTGTATGAGTGTGTACGTGTAAGCGCATATGCGTGTGTGTCCTGTTGGTACAATTTTTTAAATTTCTTTATTGACATTCACATAACAATTATCAAAGCTCCTCCGTGTTCAAATACTGATAAAAACAGTCGTAGCTTACTTGATCGTCAGAAGAACAAATTGACAATTAAACAGTGAACTGGATCCAATATTATCCATGTGAAACAATAAGAAATTAATATATATTTGAATACTACTTGCTCAATGTTATGCGAGAACTACTTACATTTTATTTTGTGGTAAGTTCCTTTTCTAAACAAAATTCGTGTATCTTATTTACGGTTATTATACAAATATACCACAAAAGTCCCAATTTGTGCTTTTTTAACTTTAATACACAAAAAGACTAATTTGCCTATAAAAACAGTATTAATGATTTGTTAATAAAGCGTGATTTGTTTACCTCCCTTAAAAAAATTAAACACAAACCGCATGGCCATTTAACGCCTCCTATAAGGGAATATCCAATTACAAAATATTGAACTGAAAGAATTTCGTTATTATTTTCTTGTCATAATCAAATTTTATGTAGTTTATACTAAATTAGATCAACTATTCTACACCCTCAATCAGAGTAATCAAATACAAAGTGTTTTTAAAGTTGATAACAACCTGTATTTTTCAAATACCACGCTGAATATCGTTCCAAGTACAATAAGCAACTTTCATAAATCAAAATAACTAAAATATATAATAAGCATAGAAAAAATCCAAATCACACACCTGACAAACAATAAATATTCGACAAAAATCTATTCAGACAACTAATCAATTTGTTGAATCTGAAGCCACAGCTATGGCAAAACAATGACGAAAATTAAATAGTCTTAAATATAAGCAGATCAAAATTTTAGATCATTTAAAAGTTAAAGAACCCACGTCAAAAAACAGTCGATATACGTATCACTAATTCACGCGTAGTTGGATAGTAAAAAGCGGGAATTATATCCCAAAAAATAAGCAGATATTGGACAAAACAATAGAAACACTTGTAGAAATTGGAACATCTTGTATTAGTACACTGGTGGTCCACCTTTGGCACGCAATACAGTTGGAGTTCTGGACGGAGTAGACCGATACAAGTCCTGAATAGTGGTGAGTGGAATTTGAAGCCATTCTTCATGCAGTACAACCTTCAGCTCAGGCACAAAGGAGGTGGAAATCGACACCGAACCCTGTTTTCAAAAACAGCCCACAAAGGCTCGATGATATTCAGGTCTGGGGACTGGACGAGGCAGGAAATATGTTAAACCCCATCAACTTCTGAAATCATCCTTGAACAGGGCAAGCGATGTGAATCCTTCGACCACTATTAAGCTTCACTCACCCTGTTTTACCGTACACTGTGTATACGGTCATGACTTTCGAGACCGTGTCTTGTATTATATCGCATAACGTCGCTGTTTTGATCACAGATGTTCCAGCTAGACGGGCACCAATAAATAGACCTCTTTAAAACTTCGTTACTCACCACACCTACACAACGTCTACAACTAGTACGCCTCTCTCTAGTATTAGTGCATAGTCCATACTACCGGCAACAAACAAACGAAGTGTCCGGTGTTACTAGGCACAGTGAAAATATGTCCTACTTTTGACAGTGTTTCCATTATTTTGTCCAATACCTGTAACTTTATTAACAAAATAACTATGTTTTAACTCAAATTCGTTTGATGGATGTAGTCGGTGCGGCATTTAATGTTAAAACCGTTGAAATAAACTCGAATAAAAACCATTTACGGCATGTGTAATTGTAGAAATTTAGAAATGAATACACAACGGTAGTAGCGGTGAGAATTGTAGAGATTCACAAAAAAGAGATATGAGTGAACATCTGTTCGGAGCAAAACCTTAATACAACTGTATAAAAATTGGCCGAATAACATTTTCTAAATACTGGAGTGGTGTCTAAAATAAGTAACATAGGTTTTGTATCCATAAATAACTCCACAACAACATATATTAATATGTTCGTCTTACTTTACTCATTTTCCTTAGTTGTAATTTTAAAATACGATTACATAGTAAAGATTTTATGTTACTAAACGCGCATCTGGCTTGTCCGATTCAGCTTCTAATTTCCTTTTGCTGTCTTCCTTCGTCATTTATTATTGTGCCCAAATATTTGTAGTCAGATATTCGTTCGATGGCTTTATTGTTAACTACAATTCCTGTTATTGTTGGTTGTTTTTTACTTTCCTTATCCTATAATAAGGAAAGTAATGTAATCGGCGGAAATTTGACCTACCCAGTTTTTCACATTTCTGGACGAAATATAGCCTCAGGACACCAAAAAAGTTGGTTTTAGCCATTGGTTCGTGTGTGTGTGTGTCTGTCGGTCTGTCAGTAAACAGGATATCTCGAGAACCGTAAGAGCTAGAGACTTGAAATTTGGTATGCAAGTTACTTGTAGGTAGGGGACGCAGTGCGAAGCTTTTGGTAAAAATCGGCCAAGCCGTTTGGTCGCAAGGTTGCAAAATCGGTCGCAAAGCGGTCGCGAATCTAAACGGTTGAAGATACAAAAAATCTGGTGTGAACATCACACGACTTTCCTTATCCTATTATATATATATATATAATGAGAATAAAATTGATTTGTTATCATGAGATAAACATGAATTTAAAATAAAAGTTGGTAAAATAGGAACTCGAAAAAAACTGAAGCTCAGGATTTTTAATATACCGGGTGTTCATAAAATGTTTCGAGAAATTTATATTACCGCATAGATCAGACCGAGACGAACAAAAAATTACAATGAAATTTTTTGATCCGAGGTCAAATAAATAAGTTATAGCCGATTAAAAATTAATTAAACGGACCAATCACAGCGTGCTCGGAGAGCTTTCTGGCCGACTGCGGGAGGGTGCACGCAGGCAATAATGGCGAAGGCCGTGCGACCGAGCTCGCACGGTTACCTTCAGTGACGTAGCAAAATTTTAAGTACGAGTCAATTATTGTCTTGTACTGTTTATTTTAATCAGCTTTCGAGTGTTGGGCTCGCGCCTCGTCCCTTTTTAAAATAACAAGTTCCGGGACGAGAGCAGCGCAGGGCCGAGACGATGGACCCGGTATAATTTATAATAATAGGATAAGGAAAGTCGTGTGATGTTCACACCAGATTTTTTGTTATCACCATATACTTAGTCTTCTTTAGATTCATGTCTAAAACGTATGCTGCACTACTTTCCGCTATAAGCACAGAGTCGTCAGCATATCTTATATTATTTATAGCTATTCCGTTAATTTTAATTTAATCTGTACTTTCGTTCAATGCTGTTTTGAATTTGTTCTCTGAATATACGTTAAATAAAAGTGGTGACAGAATGCAACCTTGTCTCACTCCACGCCTTATATTAATTTCCTCAGTAATGCCTTCTTTTGTTCGAATGCATACCGTCTGTCTTCAGTAAAAGTTTATTATAAGGCGATAATCTATGTTCAACTGTTCTAGTATTTCGAGTACTTTATTGTGTTTTATTCTGTCGAACGCTTTGGTATAGTCTATGAATCCAATATATACATCTGTGTTTACATCTAAACATTGTTCGATTAAAATGTTTAAAGCAAATAGTTCTTCGCGTGTCCTATATCCATTTCTAAACCCCGATTATGTATTCGACATAATCATTTCACATTTATTATATATTCAGGCGTGTGCTATTTTTAGGAAGATTTTTAGGACGTGACTCATTAAACTGATGTTACGATATTCTTGACATTTTCGTGGACGATTTGTTTTAGGCAGTGTTACAAAAATAGATTTTAGCCAGTCTTTTGGGATATATCCCGATTGGTATATTGCATTAAGTAGGTCCAAAGGTATTACAATCTTGTTCTCGTCTATTGGTTTTATTAGTTCTGTAGGAATTTCGTCACGCCCTACTGATTTATTATCCTTTGAACTTTTTATTACATGTATAATCTCCTCTTTTGTTATCTCTGGTGCCATTTCCGTGTTCCTTAGGTACGTAAGCTCTGTTCTATTATCATCATAAAGTTCTTTAATATATTCCTTCCAGCGAGCAAGTCTCTTTTCTATAGTGACTTTTACCTTCCCTTTTTTGTGTGTGAGAAATCTATAGTAATTTTTTTTTGTTACTACATACTTCTTTGATCTTTTTGTGAATATTTCTAGTCATATTTTTTTTCTAAATTTCCTTTCTTTACATTTTTTGGTAATCCATTCTTCTTTTGCTTCACAAATTTTTTTCTTTATAATATTATTAGTATCTCGGTATTTGGTATTATTTGTATTTTTGACCTTTCTTCTTTCATTCATTAATTCTAGGATTTCTATTGTCATCCATTCTTTCTTTCGTTGGTGTTGTTGGGTTTGTAATCTTAAGGTATCTGGGGTTGCGCTGTGAATTTTTTCTGTTATTTTTGTCTATGTGTTTTCTATTTCTTCTTCAGAAACCGCGTTTTGTAGCTTCGCTTCTATTTTTTTGTTAATAGTAACGGTTAATTTATTTTTGATATCAAGTTCTGATATTTGTCTAATATCTATTTTATTTGTGACTCTATTTTTAGCCGCAAACAGAATAATGCTACAACTGGATTGTGGTCTGACCCTATATCAGCCCCTGGGTACAGCTTACATTCTTTATGCTGTTTCTGTATCTTTCGTTTACTAAGACGTAATCTATCTGATTCCGTTTTTTGGTATACCTTCCTTTTTCGGTTTGGTCCATGTATATAATCTTCTAGGGTGATGTTCAAACATGGTGTTAGTGATGATATATTTATTTTCTGTATGCACTATGCATACCATATTCTGTAGGTAGATTAAGTTTAAGATTAGATTCGAAAATGTTCTAATAGTCTTGCACTGTTCTAAATTGAGTGTGGTTGGAAAGTATGGTAACAGCTAGATGTTCGCCAAATACTTTTGCTTTTTTCATCACTACACGCCCAAGAAGCGTTATCTTTAAAATGAGAGAAACGGGAACATTTGGTCACTTCAGCTTTCTAAAGGTTTATCATAGCAAACAATCGTAATGTGGACTGCGCGATTTTTTTCGTAGTCATTATTATTTCATTTGACATTCATATATGAACTTCTCTAGCTGTATGGTTTAAATTATTTTTATCCCTAGGTGCTTTGTTACCTTCCTGATGTGTCGTACTTTCATTCGAAAATTTACTTATTGAAGAGCGTTTGTTAATGTTGTTTCGTTATTTTGCAAGCTTAACTGTCTGAGACGCATACTGTAGCATTTCTGTTACGTTTTCAACCACTTGATCTATTTCATCCGGTTTACTTCTGTTTTAATCATTAATTATTCTTTTGACATCGTTGAAATTTTTTGCGTATTTTAACAAATTATCCGTATTTAGGGCGCAACAGTCAGTAATATTTAAGTAGTTGGAAGCAATTTTATTTACAATAAGAACGGCTATGACATCCACTACCTCATTTACATTAGTTAGCCAATAAGTAGGTCAGTAATTAATTTGTATCTACTACAAGACAGTCGATATCTGTAATAATTATATGTAATATCCTTTCCTTGGGATTTAAAAATATGGATGTTCATAAACGTACTTATAGTTAAAAGCAATACTTAAAATACATATATCTGCTTCCGATTTTTTTTAAGTAACTTTACAAACTGATATTTTTTTATGGAACTTCGAAATGTATCATGTACCGCTGACACAACTGTATCTTTTTTCGAACTCTTGGTTTTTACATTTGGTGCTTCAATATGGTTTATCTTAAAAGTAGTAAATGAGTATGCATGGGAAATAATGCCTCGAATTGGTTAATTTTTGTAGAAATTAGCATCATCTTTCGCCAAAAAAAGTGACAGTTCGGAAAAATTAAATTCATAAGAGCCGCTGTTACAAATCAGATGACAATATCGAATTTTCACTTCTGTGTTGTCTTTGACTTGATCTTTTTTTCACTTTGTCACTCTGATTGTAGCGGTAATTACACTGACTGCACAGAATTGCATGTATGTGGTCCCTATAGTACATTAATTTAATTTAAATAAGTACGTATAAGTACTTGAACTTATAGATGAGAACTTTGACTGGTGGTAAACTATAGAAATAAAAGTAGATACCTGTTAATAAACATTTCGATATAACTAGATAGTAATTCAAATGGTGAGATATTATCGGAGTCGTTCAAGTTAGAATTCCATTCACCTAACGATAAACAAACCTCTATAAATCCATGGACATTTTGGAGCACACAAAAATATTATTACGGTAAAATTCCCTTTTGAACTCATATTTATCCGGTGTCTTTAACCATTTAAAAAAAGGACACATAATCATCAATTTATATTACTACTGTCCATTTGTTTGGCAGAATTTTTTCAAACACCAAACTATTGTGGATTGGTCAATGTTAAAGTCCTCGGATAAAACCATAGTTATCAAATTGTCTACCTCCATAGCCGCAAGAAGGCTTGGCCGTAAAAATCCAATAACTGCACTTTTGGTGACTTACGCACCAAGCTCATATCGTAAGATTTTAAGCGGGAAAATCTTAACTTTCACTGATCGTTTCTTGACCAAACAATTTTCAAAAAAATTTTAAAAGCATATGATAAAGATAAATATGGCTTTTGAAATGTATTTAATCAATATATATTAAAGTTGATTTAATATACAAAAAGTTGGGGAGTCAATTTCTTATTTAATTTAGACTCGCAATTTCCGTAAATTATTTCTGAACAGAAGTTTAAATTATTCACTTTTATTTTATTTAAAAGAATTATCTACTTGATTATCTTGGTATATTCCTACTAATTCAATAAATTATTAATCAATACCTAGAGCTAATAGAAACACCTCTAATCGCATATTTACCAACCTTTTGTAATACATGCAATGAAGCGTTACGAAGTAGCAAACTAGCATAATGTCCTATAAAGCGAAATTTCTATTTCATAGTATTATATACCACCGATCTAAAATGCAAAACAACTTTCTGAAATATTTGTCGCCTCTACTGAGTCTTGGTAGAATTTTGGGAATTGTTTTCTTTTTTCAGCTTTTCATGTACAATATAATGAAATGTTTTCCAATGTTATTAGTATACGTTTATTGTTTAAAATCAACATTCGGCTATTGGATAATGATTACGATAAACGGTTCTGGGCTAACAAAAACGGAAATTATTATCCTTGTGATATCGAGCGTCTTGCATACCACATGCAGATTTAGTTGGAACGTATTGATAAGGAATCACATAAGGCAGTTACTTTTTGACAGAAGCAAAATAAACGCGGCGTTAAATATTAAAACTCATGGAAACGCAGCAGCATACATTTTTACAATTATCAATTGCTTGCGTGACATCCCCATAATGGCTTTTTTCAATCAATCTCTCGAAATTTATCTGCACGCAAGTGGAACATTAAACCACTACATATCATTTATAGAAAGCTTACTTATGTTTCTGGTATTCAAAGAACTTGCAACTTGAGAAAAACCACCACATCTACCTAGACACTCTAAGCACCAACAATAGAAACGCTCACGTGACAATAGAAGATATAATGCAAATTACCCAAAGAGTAACTCAGATCCAATATAATATAATAAACGCTGCGAGAAAAGCAATTCACTTATTTTCCTTTCCAGCACTACTTACTATCGGAGCACAGTTTGTAATATTTACAATATGTTTCTATCATACACTAAATGGATACTTACAAAAAATCATTAGTTAGCCAACGGTCATTTTTATTTTTATTATCTCCAATCAATTAGACTGTGATCAGCTTCCTTCATATTATCTGGATGATACGAACGTGCAATTCAGTTACCTTTGAAGTAAGTCTATCATATTTATAACTTACATAGACAAATATCATTAACCATACGTTTTGTTTAATTTAATATTTAGGCCTTATGCCTTTAGGTGTTGGACTTCTACAAAATTATGCAATTATATCTGATCTTCAGTACTTTAAGTAAATGTCACATAAAAGCGTTAAAACAGCTTCGCACATTATGTTATACCTCATGAAAATATTCACTTCTTGAAGGAGCCAGTTCCCGAAAGACTTTAACTAGGTAAGACTTGATAAAATCTACTATACAGAAAGTAAGCAAAGACAGCTGATATGAAATTTGGCGTGGCTAAGCTCTAAGCGTACTTTTGGTTGCCTACCTTCAGAATCGTTCTGCATATCTTACCTTCGTAAGGTCACCGCACCGACATCCCACTGTTATCATTTGTAAATAAATTATTCCAGGTTCCCACCTTGTAAAAATTTGAGGGCAGGGTGAAAAATTGTCCGCCTAGAACGCCAAAAATACCTTTTTGCGGGCAACCCCTCGTAGTGAATAAATGAATAAAGTCCTAAAACTGCAATGTTGGCAGTTTTTAATCCCTTCTCATGATTTACCTCGATCATGATGCCCCTGCAAGAAATTTTCTCTTTTCTTTTTCCAATTATTCTGCCTTGTGCATTTTTTCATATGGATGTTCCTAGGTAATCAATGTGTTTTGTATATTCTAATAGTTTACCTTCTATTTGTACCTTACTTTTCTGTTAGTTTGTAAATATTTATCCCTAATTCCATATTCCTTTCCCTCAATTTTGTATTATAAACTATTATATTCGGTTATAATTTTTCTGCTCTATAATAACCCTTTCATTAGCAAATATAAATTCCTATAGCATTTCTTCCTTATTGGTAACCTATTTCCATACTTTTTATCTTTACTTTTCTTTATGACATGCTTTGTAATAATAAAAATAATAGTGCATTTAATGCACAAATTTGTTTTAACCTTATTATCGCCTAAAATACTACAGGTTCGTTATTTAATGTTGTTGCTTGGTTCTTTTTATCCTAGAGTTCTTTAACGGTATTTAACTTATATTTCTATTCTTCTTCCTTTGAGGCTGTCCCAAGCATCATACTTTTTTAATCCTTTAAAAAAATTTTAAAAATCGATCCCATCCTGAATAGTTCTAGTATATTGTTAAAATTTCACCCCACATACTTGTTAGTGTTTTTCTTCGGTAATTTTAGTATTCTTTTCTATATCTTTCTTTCCGGCATCTTCCAAGTGTTTTTAGCATTTATGCTATGATGTTTGCTAATTTTAACATGTCGATAACCAATGTCAGTTTGGTTTAATATTATTCTCTGCATTAAACCCAATAATTCTTCAAAGTATAACCTCAATTTTCCTATGTTATTGTTTTATTCATACATTTCTCCATTTATAGTCTTGCATTCTTTTGTTTTGGTATTTTCCCTTATTCAGTTGATTTACTGTACTAAACTGTAACTTCTAATGTTTTAAATATATTTATCATTTTATGTCCAAAATCTTTACAAATTTGCTGTTTTATATTTTTAATGATACCTTTCACATCACTTCTAGCAATTTTATATAAATTGTAGTTTTCTTTTCCTATTCGGAGATACTTTTAATTCCTCTTTTTTTAAGTTTAAGTCTTATGTCTGACGTTAATTAATATTTTTCTTGGGCATTGTGCTTGAAATTTTTAATAGGCAACATTTTTTTCTTACTGCGTCCCCTTTATATTAAACATAATCAGTCTAGCAATATGCGCCCATCAGTTCTCAAATGCTCCTTCCTTTCTTCTTAGTTTCGGTTACTTCTAAGTAATTTATTAACATTTATGTTGCAAACTTTGTAATAGTTCTCTGTTTCCTTGTATCTTCCTATTATTTTGTCGTTTCGTTTAATACGATACTCCTGTTTTACTTTCAAATTTATGTTACTTATAATTTATTAGTTTCTTAAATGTTTGTTTTATTTTTCGTTTATCTACGAGGACTCTTTATATTATCCAGATTTCTTACGCTATTTTCAAATTCTTGTCCTTTATTTATTTTTTATTCTTAATTCGGGTTTTAAAATTCTTGCTTTTACTCCGTCATATTTTCATAGTTATATTCATATTTTAAGTCTGTTTTTAACTCACTATCCTAATCTCTTCTAATACTACTTTATAATAGTTGTTTTTTCAGTCTTCTAGCGGTAAATTTTTTGATTATGTTGTCATTATTTCGGTATTTTTTAAAAAGGCTGGTTACTTCTGTATCCTTATATCCTCATACTACGAATACTCTGGATCCAGCTCTAAACTCATTCTGTCTACACTCTACACTTGGTTAGTTAAAAATGTTTACGTTTTATACATCAACTAAGAGGTTTTATTATTTGTCCTAAAATTCAGCACTAAATTACATTTAAGTGACGTTGGAGGCGGATCAAACTTCAGAATTCGCCAATTTCATTTAGAAAAAATATACAAAACACAATATCTGGTATTTTCAATCAAACAAATTTATTTAAAAATGCAACATCCAAATAATAAATTAATGCTAGCCTTCTCCTTTTATTGAAATTTCCAATAATATAGAAGTGTTTCTACATTATCATTTTTTATATACATTAAGCAATATTGCTGTCCTATAGACTATATGCATAAATAATAATCCACACTTTTTTAAACATGATCGCTTAATTGCTTATACCATTTATTTTCATATTTGATTGGAAAATAGCAGTTATTGGCATGTTATTTTCTAATAACAAACGGAAATAAATGTCATTCCTTTTCATTTTCATTATGTTCTTAACACATGCTCCTAAAATCCCGTACCTTTACTGTGCTCTCCCTATGTAAAAAGCTTGTAAATATTTGAATATATCAGTTAATTAAAACCAAAATGTAATTACATTTACCGTATTATTTTATAAATACGTACATAATTCACTAAACAAATGAATGTTTTTAGACGCGCTTAATGTATGTAAACAGAAGTTTGTAATCAATCACTCAATTTACGTGGCAAACAATAACTGGCGTACAATAAAGTAATTTGACTGTTATACTAACTAATCGTACAGTCAGGACAAACGCAATAATATGGCAACAACAAACAATTTTTTGCGCAACATCAAGCCAATTTTATATTTGGGTAAAATGACTGGGCTAGTGTATTTTTCAATAAATGAAAAATCAGATAAACTATCTCAACTTTTGGATTTCATTTAGTTTGTGCCTTTATTAGTATGTTATGTGTAGATGTTGCACCAGGGGCTAAGTGATTTTTCCTCCTTTAAAGTCTTTAACACCAATAGTGTAATCCGGACTACTGATATACTGCAAATCAGTGTTACAGTGTTCCACATGTTTAATAGATCCGTTTGGAGTATAAAAAACAAAGATCTCATCCGCAATTTAATACGTGAAATTGCCAAGACCTATAATCATATAAACAGTCGTGAACATCAATCAGATTGGAAACCTATCTGGCTACTTCTTGTTGGGGTTACAGTAGTCCTAACCATCGATATGATCATTAACGTGTTACCAATGGGTGACCATAATTTTAACTTTTTTTATTACAACAGCTATGACATTCCTTGCATTATTGGAATGTTAGAAATTATATATATTTCCAAAATACTACGTAGCATCAAAATGCTCTTCTCCAGTGTAAACATAATATTATATAAACAAATAACAATGACAAACACTTCTCCATCATTATTTGCAAATAACAGCCACCAAGAAAAAAGCAAAACATTAAGTTTACTTTACGAAATTATGGGTATTCGTCATCAAATACATAAAATCGCAATAATGACTAACAATATTTTTAGCATTCAAATATATACTGGATTGAGCGTTAATATTGCAATATTAATTAGTAGTATTCATTTCTGTTGTTCATTTTTAAAAATAATTATAATTAGAAACACGTTTGATAACATAATTGTCGTCGCTATCTGTTGGATTTCACTTATGCTCTTGAATATCATCTTTATGATTAAACCGTGGCCTTCCATAACGCAAGAGGTAATGTAAAACATAAGTTTCTGCTAAAAATTGTGTTGATATTTAATTATATTAAATAAAATAAAGTTGATAAATCAAAAATTATATCTTCCAAATTATTAAAATATTTAAAAATATAACAATTGAATATTACTAATACGACAAACCAGATTCGGTACTAATAGCAACATCAAAATTGTATCTGTTTTAGGCAAAAAACGGCGACATACATTCATGACCTGTGGAATAAATATGCCAGCGAAAACAAGATCGACTCCAATGTCAACCATCTCCAGCTAATATCCCTACAACTACTAAACAGTCAATTGAACTTCACAGCATACGGGTTTTTTCCATTAGATTGGACACTACTGCAAGCTGTAAAGAAAAAAATCGTACCTTAATTGATTAATAACTAATTTTATATTACAGATAATTGGAGCAGTTACCACTTACGTCGTCATACTAATTCAGTTTGAAATGATTTGAGCTTCAAGTAATCTTACGAAAATATAACAAAAAGAAAATGTTATGGTTTATTTAAACATTTTTATACTATAACTTACATTAACAAGATATATTTACAAATAAATCCTGTATTCGAGAATAATAAAAAAAAATAAATTTAATTTCAACTATTTTGTAAACCATTAAATTTATTCGGAGTGTTTCTAAATCCTTATACCTATAAATAAATAAAACATTAATGTTTGCTAGTATAAATGAATTTACAAACAATTCCTGAAAAGTTTGCAAACTGCTGTTTTTTGTTCAGAACACTTCTACTTAAAAAGTTTGGAAACTAATCGCAAGCAGATTGGTCGTGAGGTGCACATACAATCTGCACGATAACAAAAGTGACCGTTATCATTTGGTAAGAAAGCACTGTAGCGTCATCTATGTTAATTCGTTTGAATTTTTATTTCATACTCTGCGCAGTACATCGTTTACTGGCACATTGTGCTGGTAATGTCAGAAAATTCGTTATTATTAGAATGAATGCAAAATATATAGAAGTAAAAGGCATTCTAGGCCTTTCACTGCATTGTGCCCAAATAAAACGCCGCATCAAAGCAATTCAAATCTCTCTCAATACAATTTGAAATCGCCTGCGCGATACAAAAACATGGTCATCGAAGAATAAAGAGTTTTTTTAGCGCATAATAGAACACTTTGTAAGAGTGCATGTTTAGGAATGCTTCTGTTTATGGCCAATTCAAACGCCCAGAAAATGTACGCCATCCTCCAGAACGGCTTGCTAAAGTCTATCAATTTTTTTTTATTCTGGTAGACTGAGTGCTGCAAGAAGACAATGACCCTAAACCCAGAACTTGAGCACGATGGAATGGCCAGTAATTTCCCATATCTTAATATCACCAAAAATGTATAGTCGCACATAAAAACGAAGTAGTTGTAATTTCAAATTAAGAAGATATGGCGATCTTTGCCGAATGATTATGCAGAAAACCTCGTCGAAAGCATGGAAAAAGATGTGAATCTATAATCAGTGCTGTAGAGTGATTGGATAAAATATTAGATAATTAAGTAATAGCTCCTAATGTGTATTTCAAATGTACATTCTTATTTTTTCAAGATTAGAGCGGTCAGTTTATTATTGAACAGACTGTACGTCGCAGTAGAATTAAAAATTTTTTTTAGAAAATTTCTGAAATAAACATGTTCCTTTTTTGATAATAATGTGCTAATAGGTGCTTTCCTATGTTAGTAAACAGCTTGCCGGATAGTTCATAAACAAATTTGCCAACTAACTAATTGTTATCACATTATTGGTTTACATGTGCTACAATTTTCCCATAAATATGTCAGTTAAAGTAGTACTCTTCTTTATTTCCTAAAGTCAATCTATGTTTCTTAAATGATATCACAAATTTACTCTCATAGGAAGTATAACTTAATAGATCTACTAATCAGTAGATTTTAATAACTCACGGTGCATTATGTAAAGACACTTTCATTAGAAAAAAAATTAGTAACACTAATAAGAAAAATATAAAAACAAAAAACATTTCCATGTCAATAGTACCGATAGCAAAAAATGCGTAACAATAAAATCCTAAAAATACATAGTAAAAAAATTATAATTATAGAAACTCACTAAAAAAATTCTAAATATAAAAGATTAGGAAAACAAGGTAAAGACTCGATAACCCAAAATAAAAATATACCTTCTTTAATTTCAATACGAAATCTTCTGCAACAAATTTATAATTAAGGAAGTCATCAATGTATCAAACAATCTGAACAAATCACTGATAAAGAAAATGAAAGAGCTAAGAGACTCTCATTATCAGTAACCTTCCACAAAGAAGGATGTGATCAAATGCGTCGATAAAAATAAGATATCGAAGCATATGTTAACAAATATATCCTCGTCGGAAATCTTTCATTAAGATCTTCAGTAATAATCTCCATTACACACAGTATCTATCAATTACTCTAAAGTACTTGTCTTTAATAATACTATCTCTCCCTTCAAAAACTTCTTAAGCCATTATCAAAAGGAGACTAATGGAACGCTAGTTCTATAGTAAAAATATCGGTTGGTTTATTTTAATTACATAACGGAGATTTTGCACGGATGCAGTGTATTATGTTTCACAATCTTTGTCCTTAGTTTTGTTAGACTTTTAATTTGTACAAGCGATCTTAAATAATTAAGTGTCCAAAAAGTAATTAAGACAGGACATCCGTCGCGTATGTGCAGAACTTTCAATATCAGAGTAATTAATAGAGATAGAATGTTAACTGCAGAGACAAATTCCAAAAGGTAATTTCTGATAGACAAAGAACAAAAAAGCCCATGCGAACATATGTCCGATAGTGCAATAGCTTCAATTTCAACTTTATGAAGGATGTTAGATATAAGTGAAGGTGGACGACAAGACTACTGCCCGTCTAGCAAAAAAAAAACTTAAAGTTTTCATAAGAGTATGGAGAATACTGATTTCCACAACAATATGAAGAAAATTGTATAAGGTTATCCATTAGAGACTTGCTCTTTTGGAAGCTATATTGCGAGCCATTTTTTTGGTTTATAGACATTTGAAAAAAGATTTGCCATTTGATAAGATGTCATTGTGTAGTACGGAACAACGTGTATAATTTGTCCAACTTTATCATGAAAATGAGCATTCAGTGAAAATGTTTTTCCTAAATTACGCGATATTTACGGTAATCACTAACGTCAAACTCAAGTTGAAATAAGAAGTGTAATTTAAAAAAATCTAGGAAAATGCTGCTGTAGCCAAGATGAAACTTCAAACACGCGTGCATCCAGCTCGTTCAAAGGAAGATGTTGCTTTGTTCATGGCAATGTACAGAAAGTTCTATAACTGTCGATTCCAAGGCGTTCACAGCAACTAAGCATCTCTCAAAGTCAAAATGGCGCATTTTAGAAAAGTAGTCGGTCTTAAAAGCATACAAAATTCAATTAACTCAATAATTAAAGCTGACCGACCATTTCGTTGATTTTATGCTGCAACAAAATGAATTTTGGAAAAATCTTCTTCGGGAACAAAGCACATCTTCATCTTAATTGTTTCATAATTTTTGCTATAAATATATAAGAACTAATTTTGTATAGTCTGAATTGATATTCAAAATATATGGTTCTAACAGGATGGTACTACGTGTTATACAGTTGAAGAAACAATGGATTTATTGAGTCATACATTTTCTGAACGTGTTATCTCAAAAAATGATACCGTTGATTGGTCTCCTAGATCATGTGATTTAACACATATAAACTATTTTCTTTGAGGCTACGTTAAAAGGCAAGTCTTTTATTATATTTTTTATTTATATTAGATTTAAAAAAATCTAGGAAAATGCTGCTGTAGCCAAGATGAAACTTCAAACACGCGTGCATCCAGCTCGTTCAAAGGAAAATGTTGCTTTGTTCATGGCAATGTACAGAAAGTTCTATAACTGTCGATTCCAAGGCGTTCACAGCAACTAAGCATCTCTCAAAGTCAAAATGGCGCATTTTAGAAAAGTAGTCGGTCTTAAAAGCATACAAAATTCAATTAACTCAATAATTAAAGCTGACCGACCATTTCGTTGATTTTATGCTGCAACAAAATGAATTTTGGAAAAATCTTCTTCGGGAACAAAGCACATCTTCATCTTAATTGTTTCATAATTTTTGCTATAAATATATAAGAACTAATTTTGTATAGTCTGAATTGATATTCAAAATATATGGTTCTAACAGGATGGTACTACGTGTTATACAGTTGAAGAAACAATGGATTTATTGAGTCATACATTTTCTGAACGTGTTATCTCAAAAAATGATACCGTTGATTGGTCTCCTAGATCATGTGATTTAACACATATAAACTATTTTCTTTGAGGCTACGTTAAAAGCCAAGTCTTTAGGAATAATCCGCAAATAACTGATGCTTTGAAAACGGAAATAATTCGTGTCATTGGTAAAATTCAACCAAATTTATGTCAAAAAAGTCATTAAACACTTTAACAAAAAAATGATCATATGTAGAACACCAAAAGGTTTATATCGAAAAAAAACCGTCGGGCATATTTTGTAGAATAGTTAATGGTCTTTGATTTTGATAATATTTTTTTTTGCTACAGGCGTTCTTAAAGTTGTATAAGATAAAGAAGATATCAACACGACTTTTGGCGTTATTTTGCGAGCATGGTACATTGGCAGCAGCATATTAACTTTTACATGTTTTCATACTTCATTAAGTAAAAATCTACGAATTTCCAAAGTTACATAATTTCTGTACCCTCTACCTAATTTTTATGCCTTAACCAGTGAGCTATTATATTGTTATAGCTCGGTATTCTTCCTCCCTCTCTCTCCCTCCCTCTCTCTCTCCCCTCCCCTCCTCTCTCTCACCCCTCTCCCTCTCTCTCTCTCTCTCTCTCTAGTTCTATCAATCTATCTCTATCTCTATCTCCCCTCCCTGTCTCTCCCTCTCTCTCTCACTCACTGTCCTCCCCTCTCCTAATTAAATTTATAGCTATTAGACGGAGATCCAATCAAAACATTCTGATGTTAAGTAATCAGAAAGTTGAGAAAATGAGAAGTTTAAATACTTAGATTAATTAATAAGAGCACTAGTTAAGAACCAGCGGTATAACTCGCAGGAAAATAAGCCATCACATTATAGTTATGATGCCAGCGTGGTCCTGTGGTTGAGGCGCGAGCTACGGTTCAGACGAACCCGGGTTCACTAAGAATAGTTTAGTGCCTGTGTTCACTTCGAACAAGGGGTAATAATAGCGGTCGTCTAAGGAGCACTGATTTCCACATCCCCCCACATCAGAGATGGTGCGCGACAACCGGGCGCAATGGTCAATATATGAGAGCCTTAACCTCTCAGTTCGCAGGCCGTGCTCCCATGCGAGGTGTTAGACCCTTACCATTATTTTACATTACAGTTGTAAAATTACTTGTGCAAAAATTTTGGCACTTATTTATTGCACTAGGGCACTTAAAGTCGCACAGCAATCTATAATCGTAAGGCTCTGAAGATGACTAGTTTCTAGTTATCCTACATACTGATCCAGACTTCTGGTTTCGTAAATGAGTACCTTTTTCGACCTACTGGTTCCATATACGCACCACAGAAAGTTATGGCAACCAATTATTTGGCTTATTTCACGTAAAGAAAAGTCAACACGTCCCTTTTAAATATATTAACTTGTTAGTGTACCCTTTGTCGACGACAAGGCATTAATTATTACACCGTGTAAATTACACGTGCCTAATATGAATGACTAAAAATATTTTTACGCCTATTTTGCACATGATATCACTGGTCTCCTCAAACATCATATCTAAGAAAAAATATAATCCAATCTTGGACAAGTATAAACATATGGTTCTTGGGCTTTAATCGTTTTTTTATTACAGTAAGCTTAAGATATAAAAGTTTCAATGCAATGTGATTTGTTCTTAATGGTGATACAATTTCATTAGACAGTAGTGTCCTTCATTTCTACTTAATACAATAAAGTTAAGTGTAAAGTAAACAACAAAACCTTATTAATTTGATTAATTATAATTATTAACGACATGTTATGTTAACACTTCCTTTTCCCAAGTAATCACTTAATGTCCATCAAATACAAAGACTCACAAATGTATATTTACGTTTTATAATTTAACATTTTCCCGACATAAATAAAACTATGGTACTATAATCGTCACTTTATAAAATAAAATTTAGTTTCTAATAGTGTACGTCGTCCAAATATTATGAAAAATAATTTTATAAAATGCTAATCTCCTCTATTGAGTGTGGGAAGAATTTTTGGGATAGTTTTCTTTTCAGAGGAAAACGAAAACACACTGAGATTTGTGCGCAACATTATATGGAGTTTGCCATGGTTGCTGAGTTATTTCTACTGCTTCAAAATAACTGCGTTGCAATTTACACCTACAATTGGCATGGAAACTATAGCAATAAAGATGGGAAACATGTTCCTTGTACTGTTATCTGCAGCACAAACCATAAGCAGACTTATTTGGAACATAAATATAAGAAATAGCACTAGAGAGCTACTTTACGAAATCGACAACATAAATATAGTGTTAAGTAATATCACCTACCACAATATTTCTACGAAGTTACACAAACGTTATTTTAATGGTAGTTAAATGATTTCATGACATCATATTGTCACAACATTACAACAAAGCACTTGGTCTTTATTGCTATATATGTGAATCGATGAATCACCACATATCGTTTCTAGAAAGTTGGCTGATGTGTTTAGTTCTCAAAGAAATACGCACGCAATTTACACTAACCAACAAACACTATTTACAACACACGACAAAGCTAACAAAACGCAAGTAATACGGGACTTACAAAAAATGGCTCACACACAATACCACATAACGCAAACTGCGAAAAAATCAAACCGAATATTTTCCTTTCCTGTATTGATATTAATAGGATAACAATTTGTAACATTTGTAATATGCATCTATTGCATATTCATTGCTTATACAAGACCGTTTGTTGAGGACAAACAAAATTCCATTGTTTCCTATTATCTTATTTGATATGTGGATATATTACATATGTGGATTTCAGTTGACTATCAAGTAAGTAACTTTATGTGTGCTAACTAGTTTTATCGCCTACTCAAAATTAAAGGTTATTTTTCTTAAAACAACTATATGCAAAAGTTAATAAAAGAAATTATCTTATTAACTATTAATTTGAACAACAGAAGTTTAATAATAAATTTTAAATTTGGGTAATAAAATGTAATTACTAACGAAAAATCCTATTATCCAAACATTTCAGATAGCACATGTACTCCTCCACCAAATTGTTAACTCGCAGTATCATCTCATACTATCGAACTTCAAAACACAGAAAAAAAACTGATCTTAGGTTAAGAGTGATCAGTTAGATGATTTAGTTTTTTTTAGTCAAAGTATCATTGTCCATTTTTTAAAGCTATTTAAATATTCCTTTATTCTCTAATCTATCAGTTATACTCACATACTTTTTCCAGTTATCCAAAATAGCCTTTCATTACCATACTATATGTAATTCAATGGATATTCCCTCTGCGGAAGTCCTGAAATAAAACAAGAAGCGCTAGAATAACGCAGTAACGTACGGTTACTGAACAATATTATAAAACACTATGCCTTCCGTATGTTATTTAAAAAAATCGTTTACCCGTACTACGAGAGCGTACTGAAAAGTAATCCTGTTCTCAATATCGATTGAGGTATTACGTGTCATGCATATTACTCGGTCGACTTTCCCGCTTCGCTGATGTAAATTGCAACCCTCTGCCGCTAGATGGCTGAATTGTAGCGTGTAACATGGCGATGTGTAACGTAACTATGTGGGTACGTGAGAAACAGCGTGCTGCAATGGAGTTTCTAACCGCAGAAAACGTGCCTTCAATTAAAATCCATGGAAGAATAAAAACTGTATACAGTGATGATTGTAACAAGATCAGTAATGTACTACATTCAGTTGTTCGTGCTCGTAATGAAGGAAACAGTGGTGCTGACCTCAAGGTCTGTGACAGAGCTCAGGGTGGACGACCGCGTACGGCAACCAACGAGACTCATCGGAATTATGTTGATGAACTCATCAGAGAAATCGTCGGATAATACAGACACAGCTCTCAAATAAGTGTGGCATATCACGAAAGCGTGTACAGGCCATGATTGCAGAACTGCGGTACAGAACTGTGTGCACGGTGGGTGCCTCGAATGCTCACTCCTAATGTGACATCTGTCAACAATTTCTTTTGGATTTTGAGCGTGAGGGTGATGGGTTCCTTAACAACATTGTGAGAAGTGATGAAAGCTGGGTTCACCATTTTGACCCCGAAAACAAGAAAGCATTAATGGAGTTCCGCCACAAAGAATCACCTACGCCAAAAAAGTTCAAGACCATGTCATCAGCAGGCAAAGTCATGCTCACTGGAATATTCAAGGTGTGGTGCATTTAGAATCCATATCTAAAGGCACCATCATAAACTCTGCAAGGTACTGCGAGACCTTCAGAAAATTGAAAGCACGAATTCGAAGAGTTTGTCCACACATGGAGCACCCTCTCCTTTAGCATGACAATGCCAGATTACACACGAGAGCGCTGCGACATTGCAACAATCCGACGCCTTTGGTTCACTGTTATCCTCCTTAAATCCCGATTTGGCCCCATCCGATTTTCATCTGTTTCCAAAACTTAAAGAACACCTTCGATAACTTCACTTTGATAGTGATGAAGCAGCGCAAGCAGAGGTGAGGTTGTGGCTCCGTCAACAAAGTCAAACATTCTACAGTGACGGTATCAACAAACTGGTGTCTCGTTGAGAGAAATGTGTTGGTCGTCAGGGTGACTATGTTGAGAAATAAATATGTAGACCTGAAGAATAAAGATGTAAAATGTTAATAAATTTTGTTTTATTTAAAAAACTTAAAGAGTTTTCACTCAAAAAATTCGGAGGCATTACTTTTCAGCACGCCCTCGTAAATAAGTTATTGTATACTTCAAGTCATGCTGCATGTTTCCAATTAAAATTATTAAATAATTTCTTATACGGTCCTAATGTGACACCCTTTGATTAGTTTTTATTTCGTCGACTAAAAAATAAAATACGTAGTATACAATTTGCAACTACCGAAGATGCAGTGGAACGTGACTCAAAAAGAATCAAATTTATAACTTGAAAAGTGATTTTATCGAATACGTAAATCCAAACAGTTAAGGGTGAGCATTTAAAAAAACAACAGTAAAAACAATTTTTTATAAGAATTTTGATTAGATTTCAGATTGCGTCCTTCGTAAAATATAATGTAAGAAAATCATAAATCATGAAAATTCTATCAGAAGGAATGAAAATTTTAAAATATGGAAAGGGAATAAATCCATGGTGATAAATAATGCAGAGTATTCCATTACATACAAAAGTTAATATCTTGAAGGTAGCGTCCAATATACAGGGCGACACAAAATAACGGAAATCTTTTAACAATCCAATAAAACCAAGAGTGATGGAAGAAAAACATTTTATTCATAGTATTATAACTGAAACCTTAAAATTTGCCATTTAAAAAACATTAATGGAATTTATCATTTTTTAAAAATTACGTCCGTTAGATGCCGTCCTCCTGTACGAATGCATTTTTGAAATCTGCTGCAACATCTCAGATGAGATACTGTGAATTTTATCTTGAATTCTCTGTTTTAACTCATCCAGAGTTCTTGGTCGAGTCGCGTACACTTTGCTCTTGAAATAGCCCTACAAGAAAAAACACAAACGGACAAATCTACCGATCTAGGGGGCTAGGATCCTGTTGGCTTTTGGGGCAGATCCAGTCTTTTCAAAGTTATTAATCCAAATTTTTATTGCGTGTTTTGATGGGACGGTACCATGACATCCTAAGTTGTAAAAACGTCGGAACTCCCTCTGCACAGCTTCCAACTATCGCTGTTTTTATAAAACATTTTTATAGCTAACGCACGCTGTTTCCCGTTCCACTAATGTATGGTAAAAAAGCAAAGTGCTCAAGGTCACTGTCCCGCAGTGCTACCACCTCCTCATGGCAGCCACTACGCATTTCAAAAATTTCCGTTATTCTGTGTCACTCGTTATGACTACCATTAACTGTGTGGTCGCAACGATCGTAAGGTCTAAAAGATATGTCGCTATCCCGGACACTTTTGTCGTGCCGAAACTTAATCGCTTCCCCGACATTCGTGATAATGCCTTGTTATAAGACGAAAGAAAACCCCACACTATAAGCAGATGTATTGCAGCTCTACCACAATTATTTAGCCATCCAATAATTTTCCAATCTGGTGAGATTCCATAACCTCCCCTACTAAAAAGGATCCGTGAAGACATTGCTCAAATTCCTGTAGATATGTTACATCTAACTAGAGGATGTCCTTTTATGTCTGTAAAATAGTTTTCGTTAAATGGTGATCATATACTGGACGTCATATTTAAGACGTGAACCCAATTATACTCTGAGTATTATGTTTGTTACAGCATAACCTGAACTATCTATCCATTGCCTTAATTAAATATATTTTTAAGTATTTGTTCTCATCTGTTTATCCCCGTTTCCAAAATCATCTATTCGATAACTTATAACGAAGAATTTCTGCATAGGTAATCTTTATTTTATAATTTAATATTTCCGACTAATCATATTCAGAATCATTTTTATTACTAAGCTATTTTATAAGTTTTATTTTCGATATAACTTTGTATTTAATTTGCATTTGTAACTCTATACCCTTCTTGTTTCACCTTTTGGTTCTCTTTTACATTATAAATTCTACGCATTACGATTCATGCGCAATACTTCACTAAAAGAAAACAATCAGCTTCAAGTTTTGTATATTTTGTCTTTTCGAGCGATACTACTTTTTATATTTTATTCTGTTACCTATTAATAATATAATAATTCTAAAATAGTGCACACATATTATTTCAAGGTATTCTCTATTTCTAATACCTTTTGTGAAAAAGAGAAGTTCATGCTAATTTATCTTAAACATGTACGGTATTGCTTTCACAGTTTCTTTCTAATCATTGCAATTCTTCGCATGCTTTTTAGTCATTTTTTAAATGTTCATATTCTCCGACCTTCTTTTAATAATCTAAATCTATGCCTTCCCTTTTTTCTACCTAATTCCATACAATCCTTTGAAAAATAATATGCGATGTATGTATCCCTGTAAACTTTGTCTTCTGTCATTCTGTGATCGTTGCCATAATTTTGACTTGCTCAGTCTTTTGCTCACCTTTTTTTTTAATTTTAACAACATTTAAATAAACCAACAGTTAGTACTTGATTTTGTACCTTTTTTTACTGTATACAATACTTTTAACCTTTGGAACTAAATTGTGTTCTGGGGTATCCAGTTTCTAACTAAGGCAACGAGATCTTTTGGCAATGTTTTTTTGAATAATGTGATAGGGGTGTTTCATCAGATTCATGTTTGGAGAGCACCCTGGTCGTGGCAAAAGTTGAATTGGTTACCACTTTTCCCCGCGATAATTGTACGCCTTCGATTGCAAGTAGAGGCATAATTTATGAAAACAACATTTGTCTCAACAATATTATTATTGCAAATAAGCAAACGTCCACTGCTCAAAATTTCAATATATTTTAAAGCACTTACTTTGCCACTATAAAAAATTAAACGTGAGCTGCCATCATACCAAATCTGGCTGCTCTATATTTTATAATCTAATGAACTTATCATTAAATTAATTGAAAAAACTTTGATCAGAAAAAACGACGGACCACTAAAAGTTTTACAGTTGAGAACGCAATTTAATCGAGACTTTTCCTAGAAGGGTGTCACCAAGAATTTATTGACGATGCATTTATACAGCCCCACACTATACAAATAGTATTGAATAGTGTTTTTGTACCAGTTTCGATCACAGTTTTTAGAAAATCCTTAACAGCTTCTCTTACCATTGCTAGTTTTGTTCATTTCAAGATTGATAACAGGCCAGGTCTTGACAGGATTGATCGTATATTGATTTAAATTAAGTAATAACCCTATTTAGTGTTAATAATAATATTTTAAAATGCGCACTTATTTTTCATTGTAGGCTATTATCTAAATCTAATAGGTAAATCATTGCATCAAAGGAAGCGTGACATGATTCAAACCACACAAAAAATTCCATAGATATTTAAAAAGATTATGTACTTACAGAAAGTTTACCTTTTTTACAGAATTTACTTTACTACTTTGAGTTACCAACCTTCACTCAGTCTACTTTGCTGTGACACCCTAGTGTATTAATAAACAACATGTTCCGTTCCAACAAAATAATAATCAAACTGATTGGTTATTTCAAGTGACACCAACTTTTTTAGCACGTCCTTCCAAGAAGTTACCTAAATTAGATACTGAAAGTTGTGAAATTCGAAATGCTAATAACTATTAAACAGTTTCATTGGAGACTTTAGCTAATCGTCCTTGATAACGAACACTCAATACTTATGTTACTTTAAAAAAAATAGCCGCATTTTTATTATCAATGACCCCTGTAATTTTCATTAAGATCGATTCAGTTAAACAAAATAGTTCTTATATATGTCTGAATCTCTCTGTTCCCTTTTCCTTATCTTCCGCATTTTCAAAAATGCTTTTCTACTTCTTGTCAATGTTGAGCAAATTATCACTCCCTCAAAAATTACCACTTATAAACATAAGCAATTTAAACTTACTATTTTCAATTATATTTCAATACAATATAAAAAGTCACAACGAAAAATAATTAAACAAACAAAATCTGCAAAATATGTAATGTAAAATTTGCACTTTAAATTTTTATTTAATTGAATAATAATCAACTCTGTGTAATGTCACTCTTCCCTGTTGTAAGCAATAAGCTAATGGCTGATAATTATCAGAATAGATAAATATTTACTCAGTGTTTGTACTTTACAATTTCCTACTCCTGTTATATAATCTAATTGATCTTTCATATTGATAAGGTACGTAAGAATAATAATTTAAAAAGTGTAGTCTATAACGTGTGTAATACGACAGTGAAATAAAATGAAAAACAATTTTCTAAAACACTTATCTCCTCTTTTGCAAATAGGACGATTTTTAGGGATAGTCTTCTTTGCAGAAAGAAAAGAAAGTGCAATAACTTTTATGTGCAACATTATATGGTGCTTGCCTATCTTGTTGGGTTACATCTACTGTTTCAAAATAGTAATTTTCCAGTTCACGTCAATACACACTAAGCAAACTCTAGCAACCAAAATGGGGAACGTGGTTCTGTTATCAATATGCGCATCACATACTACAAGTAGACTTATTTGGAATATAAAAGTAAGAAATAATACAAAACAACTGCTTTATGATATCAACAACATCAACGTAACGTTAAGTAACGACAATTACAAAAGTATTTTTACGCAGCTTTGTAAAAGATTGATTTTAATAGCAGTTAACTTCTCCTGTGGTGCTACTACATCTGTGTATTACAACGGAACTCTTGGTCTTTGTATGTACATAAGCCAGTCGATGAATCATCATATATCATATCTAGAAAGCTGGTTAATGGATCTAGTTCTTAAAGAAATACACCAGCACATTATGATAAATCATATAAAAAATCAGAAAATATTGAGATTAAGTAGTAAACAAACGTTACTAAAAAGGAGCCATAGCAACACCACAAAGCAGGTTATGCAGACTATACAGAATATGGCTGATATGCAATACCGCATAACAAAAACCGCAAAAGAAGCAAATCGATTATTCTCACTCCAGTGTTGGTAATAATAGGAGAACAATTTGTAATATTTACAATATGCACCTATTACGTATTCGTGGGGTATATAGACTTAATTATGAAGAAAAACCGAGATTTTGTCTTATTACTAGTAGTTACATTTTTATGGAGTATGTCATGCTTTCTTCATATTGTCTACATAATACGTACATGGAATTTAGGTTCCCCACGATGTAAGTATATTTACTGAATTTCATATTTATATATTCAAGCATTCAACTTCTTAACTTATTATGATGTGCATTCAACTGATAATAATATTAAAAAGTATACGAAACTAACCTCGATTATAATGTTCCAATCTATAAAAAATAATTTTGGTCTTTTAACGTTCTTATGATAAGTACTGTTACATAGATTTACGTTTGCTGCTTTAGAAAACAAACTTTATATGCAAGAGAACATTTGTATTTAGATTCAATAAAAAATAATCGTTCTAGAACTCATAGTAACTTAAAAAATGTAACGACGCTTCCATATTGTACAATTTATCGAAATCTAAACAGATAATAATTAACGCATACATTAAATTAGAAAAATAGTGCGACCATATTGAGAAACCCTGTATGAAAACAAATTAAACCTGGGCAAAATGTTTATATCTCGCATATTACGAAGTCGCCTAATACTGAAAAGTTAAAATAAATGTAAAGTCATTTAACTATGGAAAAATTACAAAAATGTCAGAATCTATACAGTGAGTCAAGAAAAAGTACTGAAAATCCTCTGAAAATCTCGTGAAACCTTTTAGTTCAAAAGGTGGTGAGTAGTGAGATAACACTGCATTGCTAATCTATATTTCAACAAGAAATGTACACGTAAACAGCCCTTAAAAGAATTGTACCTTTCGAAGGATTCGAGGCCAATCCATTAAAATGAATACACTATAGAAGTGAACAAGGTACATCCAGTATCCATCCAGATATCGATTGATTTTTTTATGAATACTGCAATTAGAATAGATAAGTGGTCACATATTTTTAGAAACTGTACCATGCACCTATGTATCTAATACGTATTACAGAAATATTAATCTAACTCTGGGCATCTCATTTAAATATAATTAAAACCTTTTAACAATATTTATGTTTAAAATACACAGTAAACATAAAAAGTTGCAAACATTTTGCGTGAGCATTCTATTACATGACAAACATTAACGGAAAGATCGACATAAGTAACGTGTGTCTATATAAACCCGAAAACCTGAAAGAAATGGTCGAACATGTGTAGGATTCACGGGTTTTGTGCTGTACTTGTGCATTTTCACTCGTCTGTAGATCAAAATCATATTATAAACTTTGTGGATGATTTTTAACAGGTCATGATAAATCTTCGATACTTGTTCTGCTGTGCCTAAATTTATTTAGCCATAGTCGAATAAAAAAAAGTACCTCCATATAAGCAAAGTCGTTTCATAGATTTTTTCGCAGTTCTCAATCAAAAAACGTAGTAACGCAACAAATTCCAATTGTAACTATTTGCATAACCACTCAAACACTTTTTAAGCAACTATCAAACAACAAATTAGAATCAGAGTGATTTTTGAGTACAGAATATTTATCTGTAAAAAGAATACTTTATGATGGCAGAAGCAGTGGCTACTGAACCTCTCTATAAATATGTAAACTAAGTCACTTGGTAAATCACCCTTGTAGACTTGAAACCGCTATACGCAAATATTTTTCACCGTATATCAATATGAAGACTAAAAATGTGCGTTATTTATATGATTAAAATTATTCATAAATGTTTTTTCTTTAACAAAAAATATTTATTTAATTATACCCTCATCGAACAGTTATAAAACAATTCATACAAGAAAATGCACATTATGCATGCAAGGACAATTCATAATCGACTACTTAACTTACGTGACAAATAGCATTTAATGTGAAATAAAATCAATTTGAACGCCCAACATAGTTATGCATTTGAATAGTTTTATAGTCGTTGAAAATCCAACAATATGGCAAGAACAACAAATATTTTTTTACGTAATATAAAGCCTATCTTATATTTGGGCAAAATAAGCGGGCTGGTGTACTTTTCGATAGATGAAAAATCAGATACGTTATCAAAAATCCTCGAATTTGTCTGGTTTTTACCTTTGTACATTTACTACTTGTATATGTTATATTGGGGATTAACTGACTTTTACACCATCAAACTTTTTAATGTAAATGACGTAGTTCGCACTACAGATATACTTCTAATAACTAATTCTGCATTTCAAATGATTATCAGATGCCTTTTGAGTATTACGAACAGAAACCGCATTCGGAATTTGATAATTGATATTGGCAAAACCTATGATAGTATGAACAATCATACCTATAAGACAACTTGGAGAACTATTTACCTACTTTTTATTGGAGTTTTGTCTATACTAACAGCCGATCTAATAACGAATGTATTACCAATAGATGGCCGTAATTTCAACATTTTCTTTTTCAACTGTTATGCTATTCCGTCCATCATTGGAATATTGGAAATTATATATATTCACAAAATAATACATAATATCAAAAATGTGTTCTATGGTAAATATGGCACTTTTAAAACTTATTAAATCCAAACAAACTCATCAATCAACATTTGCAAGAAAGTACCACCAACAAAGAAACGAATTACTTTCAGCTGAATCGCTAAGACTCATTTGTAAAGTTACAGATATTCATCATCATGCAAAAAACTCATAATAATTACTAACAATGTTTTCAACATCCAAATTTTGATTTCGGTGAGCATTAATGCTGTAGTGTTCATCACCAATATTCACTTTTTCTGTTCTTTTTCAAAAATTATGATCTATAAGAACTCATTTGACAAAATAATTGTAATGTTTCCCTGTTGGATTTCACTGATGTTTTTGAGTATTATCTTTATTATTAAGCCATGGACTTGCATAAATCACGAGGTAACATTTCATTTCACAAGTGTGCTCAAAAAGTCCATGCTGATTCAGGAGGACAAATAAAAAAGTAAGTTACACTAAAGCAACATTCTTATATTAAAAGAAAATTTCCACTCACATACTAAACTAGTTACAGTGCTACTGTTTGAAGAATATAACTGCATTACAAACCAATAAATATTACTTTATCTTTTAATATAATGACATAGTTCGGGTGTAACTTACTTTTTGATCCACCCTCGTAGACAAAAATAGAAAGACTGCAATCAAACAAAATACTAAGAAAGTATAAAATTTGCCATCAAGAATTAGTCATAGATAGAATATAATTTCCCTATGAGGAACTTCATTTTAGATTTCAAATGTAACTTTCAAAAATTACGATAACGTAAAATACTGTATTCAAATCTTAAATTTAAAATCCGCATAACTTTTCGGGCAACCCCACAGTTTGAAATTTGAAAACTCAATTCAAACTATAATTTGCTTTTTGCTCTTTTAGGCAAAGAAGACGGCGACGTACATTCATGACCTGTGGAATAAATATGCCAGCGAAAACAAGATCGACTCCAACATCAACCATCTGCAATTGATATCTCTACAGCTGCTAAACAGTAAATTAAATTTCACAGCATACGGATTTTTTCCGTTAGATTGGACCTTACTGCAGGCTGTATGATATACAAATAGACTTAGTAGGTTAATACCTAGCATTATGTTACAGATAATTGGTGCAGTGACTACGTACGTCGTTATACTAATTCAGTTTGAAATAACATAAACTCATAAATATATACTATAAGAGTGGTTTAATAAGTAGCATGATTAACATTGACAATTATTTAATTTTTTTAGTAATCTTATAAATAAATAAAAATATTCTAAAATGATGAAATATTTACATAATTGTTCTCATATTTAAGCTAATAATGGCAATAGTCCGTATTTAAGAACAGTTAAAAACTTAATTTTAATTGTTTAAAAATTGTTAAAATCGGGTTCCATTCCCGGAGCTCTCTGCGCTCGTTCGAGCAAGAGCTAATAATGGCGGTGCTTGCTACATCGCCCCGCATCAGTTATGGTGCGTGACAACCGGGCAGTAAAGTCGGACATATGAGAGACTTAAACTCTCAGCCATGCTCTCACGCACAGAGCGTTAAAGTCTTACCATTACCATATTTTAAATATTCTTAATTTTTTAACGATAATAATAAAAAAATACAACTTACTAAAAAATTTGACATTGCACGGCAACTTAAAAAATTTGTAAATAGTATACCAAGAAACATAAGGAATATGCAAAGTCCCATAAACAACAAAATTAAAGATAAAGAAAATATAGACAGAATCGTCAAAATAAATCTCCATTTAACTTTCGTAGCTTATATCGCTTATTGCCGACGCATAAAAGATCAATATCTCGAGATTTACATCTCAGAATTTGTATGTTCAAAACCTTCATAATAAATTTTAAAATCCATGTAGGCCTTAAGGCCAACCAAATAACAATTAACAAGGCAAGCTTCGTAATAAAATAGAAATATTTACACAACAGCATAAGATCGTATTATCAAAAAAAATGCAAACCTTACCAATATAATTCTGAAGTACCCCAGATGCTATAGTGAATAACTCAACTAGGTCCGGTACAACACAGCTGTAAATCTTCAATTTTCATTTTTAATAAGAATAGCAAACCGTAGAAAGCAAAAGAAAAAGGAATACAAATAGCCCTGAAGCAAACAACAAAATAAAATATCAAAATAATAATAAGATTAATAAGATTAAAACCCCCATTCACTTACTGGTAAATTTCGAGCAATCACACAAAAAACGTGATGTTTCCCAATACACAAAGTGAAAGGCGTGGGCGTAGCAAGGGTTTCTGTTACAAAACACCTAGATGTGTACAGTGTGCAGAAAAACACTTGACAAAAGACTGCCTTAGAAAAGAAAAAATTAAATCTTATAATTCCGGACGTAATCACTCTGCTAGTTACAAGAGATGTGTATACGTAAACAACTTATACAAAAAAAATATTTTCTACACTTAGAAACAAATGGTGTAGAAATGTAATTACACAAATGTAATCCCAACAAAGATAAATACTCAGCAAACAATAGAAAATCAAGATCAAACAGTCACTATTGAACAATAAACACCCATCTCGGTCCAACAGCCAATGAACTAGAAGACATAATAACAAAATTGATGACACCATGTTAAATCTTATCACAGCCTTACTCTCTAAATTACCATAATGGCTTCTTCACTTAAAATAGCTATTTTGAACGCTAATAGACTAACCCAAAGAGGGTGACAATTAAAATCATTTCTTATTAATGAAAACATAGAGTTAATGCTGATACCCATAACATATCTTACAGAAAAAAGCTATCTAAAAATTCCTAGATGTGCTATTTATACATGCTACCAATGAAAGCACCCACGAAGAAGTGCTATTTGCACGGGATTATCTTAGGAGAACCAGTATAACGATAGAGAATTGGATTGCACTATTGACGCTTACAGCTACATATTGTCCATCCAAATACTCAATACAACGAACAATTGATGCAGTTTTTCGATGCAAAGCATCTATGGTGGGGCTATAGGTCTCATACACCTACATCAAAAGGTCACAACTTTTATTTAGCAGTGCAGGAAAATAACTTTCATATTGTATAAACAGATAAATTTATATCCCGTCCCGCATATGGTAGAAAAATTCTAGATTTTATCGATTTTGCAAGGCAAAAGGCATAGCTTAAATTTTTACTCTGATCATTCGCTGGTAATAATCACTCTCAGTTCTCAGGTATTAGAAAAACAAAAAATACCATCACTTCATAATAGTGAAACCAATTTAAAAACATTTAGATATCTTCTAAATAAAAGAACAAAATATGATAGACCTTAAATAAAATCAATAGATAATCTGAACATAAATATACAAGAAGTAGCTTAAAATGCTACTACAAAATATAATATAATATGACAGAAATAATGCTAAGCTTATATAACTGTAAAGCTAAAATTGTAGAAAAAAGAAAATTAAGAAGACATGACAAAAGAGCTAAGAAAGCTATTACACGAAAAAAAATAATGCAGCTATTCAAGGGTGCCTGGAAGACTTATCTCCAACAATTGAAGATTCATGTAGAAGGCCACGATGATTCCACATTCGTATTTCGAAAGCAACGAACGTGTGTGCGTTTCGAGATATTGGTGCCCGAGGCGTTCGACGCCGCCCGTGCTATTTAAGATAAAAGATCAGCTATAAATTTTATTTACATTTAATAATACTTCACGAAAATAATATATATCAGTACCCACAAAATCAACAACCTATGACGTACTACCAACAAATCAATCAAGGCACATTTCAACAAAATTTACCGATACAGCAATTGCAATCGCAGCCTTACAATCGCAACCGCAGCCACAAGTTCTAGTAACGCCGCATTATTTCCCAAACTATTCACCGCAAAACACAAATCAACATTCAGCAATCACTCCAATGCAAACAAATAATGACGATTTCTGGCAAACGCCAAATCCAAAAAAGAGAAAACGCTCTGATAATGACATACATCGCCATTCAAAACAAACGAAAACAATCAATTACTGGTTAAACGCTACAGAAACCTCAAACCGATATCAGCCTCTCGCAGAAGAGCGGATCGAAAATACCAGCACAGAAGAAGTACAACCACCACCAATATTTGTTTACGAGGTTAATAATACCAAACCCCTTATCGACATGTTAAATGAAAGCGTAAAAGATCAATACACACTCAAACTGATAAAAAACGCAAATCAAAATGCAGCTCCACAAAGCCGAACATTACAACACCATTGTTAAAATATTAAAAGACAAACATAAAGAGTTCCACTAGTTTCAAAATAAAACCGATAGAAAATATAAAGTGGTACTGCTACCCTCAACCGACCTCAAAGAACTAGCGACAGAAATTACAAGTCACGGACATCAAGTGTTGAACATTCATAACATAAAACACAGAATTACAAAACTTCTGCTACCCCTCTTCTTTGTAGAACTTCAGCAACACAATAATAACAAAGACATCTACAAAATTAATTTATTAATGCACTCTGAAATACGATTTGAACCCCCACACGTCAAGCGAGAGGTTATTCAGTGCCAAAAATGTCAAAGATACGGACATTCAAAAAATTACTGCCATAGAACAGCCCGATGCGTGAAATGCGCCGGCAAGCACCTAACCAAGGACTGTACGCGTAAAACTAAAAGAACAGTCGTAAAATGCGTTAATTGTCAGGGCAACCATCCAGCTAATTATAGAGGATGTACAGTAGCCAAGGAAATATAAAAACGAAAATTTCCCCCTTACGGTCCAGGCAAGCTGAAACTACACCTCCTTCAAACTCATTAATACAACAGGGACTGACGTACTCACAAAGAACTCAAGGAATCAGCCCAGAACAGCCTACTACCACACCACAACTATCCAACAAAAGTTCTCCTACATCAGATAACAATCTAGAAAAAATGATGGTCAAACTGATGGAAAGAATGGACTATCCTCAATCTTTTCACAGCCCTGGTCAGCAAATTTCAATCATAATAGACAACACCTTAAAAATCGTAATCTGGAACGCCAACAGATTAGCACAACACAATTTAGAAATCAAACAATTCCGCATAAACAACAACATTGATATTATGATGATATCGGAAACACATTTCACATACAAGACATACATGAAAATACCCAAATATACAATCTACGCAACCAATCATCCAGACAACACTGCTCACGCAGGAACTGCACTCATAGTTAAAAATACTTTAAAGCACTATGAACTTCCCAAATATCACCAGGAACACTTACAAGCTACCACCATCGTTGTACAAGAACAGAACAAGGAAATAGTATTCTCTGCAATTTACTGCCCGCCCAAGCACGACATAACCAAACAGCAGTTCACCGACTTCTTTCAAACGCTCGGACTCCGTTTTATAGCAGGAGGAGACTATAACGCAAAACATCAAACTTGGGAATCTAGGGTTACGGTCACCAGAGGCAGAGAGCTATTGAAATCCATTGAAGATAACAATCTTCAATACCTATCAACAGGTCAGCCTACCTACTGGCCTACCGATCGACGAAAACTTCCTAATCTCCTGGATTTTTGTGCAATCAAAGAAATATCTGATAGATACACCAAATCTGAATCAAATCTACACCTTTCATCTGACCACTCCCCGATAATTGTAACATACAACGCAAAAATACTAACAAGAACTACCCCTCCCACTTTGTATAGTAAGCGAACAAACTGGGAATATTTTCGAGAGATCATCCAAGAAAAGGTTAAATTAAACATTCCTTTGAAAACGGACATTGATCTATTCAATGCAGTGGAACATCTCAACCAAACCTTACAGGATGGTGCCTGGGAAGCAACTCCTGACAACGAAGAACAGGGTACACTTGACCGTTGCCCTCTGTTTATTAAACAGAAAATAGCTGAAAACGAAGACTTCTATGAATTTGACAAAACAGTGGATCCCCACTAGACAAAATTAATTTTAACCATGTTACCCAAAATTTAAAAACTCTCCTGAAACAGCACAAAAATCAGGAAATACAAAATTACCTATCAAGTTTAACACCTTACGAAGCCACAGATGCCTCACTCTGGAGAGCAACAAAGAAATTAAAAAGACCAACTACGTTTATACCCTCAATCAGACTTCCAGATGGTAGTTGGGCTCTAAACGACGAAGAAAAAGCAGCAGCATTTGCAAAACACATGTCTACAGTGTTCCAGTCAATACCCAGAACCTGAACAGTGGAAGAAGATCAAACAATTCATTCCACATTAGCGGAACCACTTGAAGCACAACCTCCTCTAAAGCCTGTAAAAGTCAAACAAGTAATAACTGCTGTCAAAAGTCTTAATCCGCATAAAGCACCAGGATATGAATTACTCACGGTCTATTAAAACAATTGCCACAAAATGGCTTTAAATTAATTACATATATATTCAATGCAGCTCTAAGACTTAAAATATTCCCCGAACAGTGAAAAGTTGGGCAAATACTAATGATTCCAAAGCCTGGAAAAACCCCAGAGGACATTACCTCTTAACGACCAATTAGCCTGCTACCTATAGTCTCTAAACTATTTGAAAAACTGCTTCTACAAAAATACAAACCATGCTTGCAGACAGAGATATACTCCCACAACATCAGTTTGGTTTCAGGGGAGGACACGGTACAATAGAACAAGTTCATCCAATAGTGACAAAAATAAACCACGACTTGAATCTTAATCCTCGACATTAGACAAGCCTTCGATAAGGTTTGGCACACGGGACTAAGATATAAAATTAGAAGGGATCTTTCACAAATGTATGAACTTATCCGGTCATACCTAGAAGGACGAACTTTTCAAATCAAACTAAGAGAAGTATTGACTGACCTCTATCCAATATACTCAGGAGTGCCACAGGGAAGTATATTAGGACCAGTTCTCTACCTTAAATATACAGCATATTTGACCACAATTCCTCGAACACTCACAGCCACCTACGCCGATGATACAGCAGTGCCAGCATCACACTCAAACCCTCATGTAGCTTCTAACTATCTCCAAATCATCCTTAATAAAATACATACCTGGTTACAGCTATAGCGTATACAGATTAACGCAACAAAATCCGTACAAACAACCTTCGCACTACGACACTTAATGGTAAACCTATTCCTCAACAGGATAACGTCAAATACTTGGGAATTCATCTGGACAGACGCCTTACATGGAAAACACACATAATGAAAAAACGAATGCAATTAGGGCTCAAATTCCGACAAATGTATTGGTTAATTGAAAAAACATCCTCCTTATCCATAGAAAATAAGCTGCTACTGTATAAAACGATCATTAAACCGATATGGACATACGCACTCCAAATCTGGGGATCGGCCAGCAATTCCAACTTGGAAATCCTCCAACGATTTCAAAATAAAGTCGTAAGGACGATAGCTAATGCTCCACGTTATGTCCCCAATTGGGTTCTTCAACAGAATCTTCCTTTCCCAACCGTACACGAGCAAATTCGCAGAGCTAGTGCAACATATCTAAAAAAAATTAGTGTTCACCCCAACATCCTAGCAGCAAATTTGCTTGAAAAACAGTGTATTCAACGTTTAAAAAGGTACGATCCATTAGACTTAGAGACACGATTTCAGTGATCAGTGTAATTTGTGACTATTTACTTATTGTTGATGTTCAACGGATTGTAAATGTGCAGTATTTAAAATTTAAAAAAAGGCCACGATAAAGGTAAAACAATCATAATTTCATACAATACCGATAAAACGCAAAAATGGTAAGTGGGTAAAAAAAAAAAGAAAAAGTAGAACTTTTGCAGAACACCTCGAAAATGTGTTTGACCCGTTTATTTTAGAACATAGCATGTAAAGTAAAAACTCTAGTAACAAAAACAGATTACAATTTGATAACTGGTAGAGTATTAAAAGAGTTATCTGATAACAAGTTGAGATTAATTACCATTATATTTAATGCATCACTGAGGCCTAGATATTTAGCATAAATAATCTTGATACTTAAACCAAGCAAAAGTCCAAAGACCCATCAGATTATTGCCAATAATGTTAGGAATCTTCAAAAAGTTAATTGATATTGTTAATATTTAAAAAGTCAATGCGCACAAGGTAACTAATTGCAAATCATCAGTTTGCTACAAAAAACTTTTTCTTCCTAAAAACAACATTTAATAATAAAATAGATTCACAGAATGGTGAAAAGAATCAATAAAAACTTCGAAAATAAGAAGTATTGTTCAGCTGTTTTAATAGATATATCGCAAGCTTTTGATAAAGTTCGGCATATAAGACTCCTATATAAATTAAAGTAAATGCTGCTATATGTCTTATATCAATTGCTTACATCATATATAAGAGATAGACATATATAGTTAAACACCAAGATGAATATACCACTCTTTATCTTATCAAATATGTTGTATCTCAGGAAACCACTCTACAGCTAACATTGCATCTGCTCCGCAAATCTGATTTATCAATAATGGACTACTACCGCAACATGCGCATTAATGTCACCTCATAATAACCCTGCTACTACCTCTGAACTTTTACAAATAAATCTAAACATAATTCAGCTCTAGCTCAGCTAATACCTGGTTGAATTATAAGGTTTTTTTTGCCAACCAACGTGCAGTTTGAAAATCAATGACTATAATGACCTTATCTTCCATTTTGCCCTTGAGGTATTATGCAGTTTTAAAAGTAAATCGTATAGAAATTAATTGTTAATGCATATTTAAATTACACAGTTTTATATTTTCTTTGACACCCCTTCCCTTCCCCTTCAATATCCAAGCATACGTTCGTAAATCCGATTATTAGGGGTCGTCAGTTACTGCATGTTTGCACAAATGTCGTTTACGTTTTATACGTTTCTTTAAATCTAATTTGTTTATCCTGGTTTCAAAATTCAATATTTTTCTTATAGTTTTATCATCAGAAATTCGATTGTTGCATGTCAGTATATAAGATGCATATCCATTGTTTTGAGATGGCTTCCGAAAATAACTGTAAAAAAATAGAAATTCGTCATATCAAGGCAAAACATATTTTAACACAAATAATTTTCTCGTTTACATAAATAAACACGTATTTAAATATTCTAATGTATTATTATACTCCTATTGAATGAAGTAACCTCCCTCATAAGCATATTTTATGCTTGCGTTAATTCATTCATATTCAACTTCTCTTGTTTTATTTCTAGGACAATTTTCTTAGTACTTAAGCGGATCAAAGCAAAATCGGCATTGAGTGAAATGTAATGCAAAAGTGGTAAAATAAATTTTGCAAAAAATTATCTATCGATAGTTTAATGTTATTTGAATCATGCGATCGAAATGATTTTAGCCGCAAGCATATTATAAGACCTCAGTAAGTCCCCAAAAATAAGGGTGTATTTATGCTTGTCAATAGTAATTAAGAGAAACGTATACAATCAGTACAGCTAAGATCCGGCCTCCCCGAAGCCTCAAAACGAACAAAACCAGTTGTACGGGAAGGTGTTAATGACTCCCGAAAAACAATGGCCAAACTGATACAAGTATCAGAAAGAAGCAGGAGCATAATTCATTGCTATTTACAATTTACTTGTATATACAAACGCGTCGACAAGAAGAAATCCTTCCAGAACAAGCGTCGACAAAATTGATCAACATAGATTCGTTTTCGACCAGATAACATTTGAAATTTATTTTTTATATATTTTTTCCAATTTAGTGGCATTGGTCAGAGCTAAGTAGAAGGGCTTTCGTTAAATCAATTGAGTAATAATTCCGTTCAACAGACTGTAAAATATGGGAGAGTTAGTTTAATGGTGTGGTGGTAGATCCTAATTAATTTCTTCGGTAGTTACCTTCCCCTTAAGAAATATATTATTTTCATTAAAGATAGCACCCTTTAAGAATGTCATCAAGTGCGTACAAGCACCGCGTAGAAATAAGCGAATAAAATTCCATGTTTGCCAAAGATATCAAAAAAAAAAAATACAGCTGCATTTGAAAAATCTATACATTTGATAACAATGGTACAACATATAAGAAACATTATTCGTATCATCCAGTCACCTTCAAAATAAGCACCTTCTTCGGAGGAGGCAAACCAAGAGACTTCTGTTGGGATAACTGAGTTTTTATTTCCGGGTCGTAGTCGTATACTCACAACTAATCTCTAATTATTTCCTGTCATCTTCATCAAAATTTCACACTTTAGTTTTTGTAATTATCAGTTTATCTTCTAATTTTCGTCTATACTTATTTATTGTGGCCCGAACACCTTTAACATTTTCCGGTGTTCTACTAATTGGTGGTCTCCCAAAACATAAATCACTTTCAACAAATTCCCAATCATTTTTGAGTCATTTATACCGTGCTTTTATTCATACTGCACTCATTTCACGGCCGCGCAAAATGTATCCATTATATTAACATTGGCTAGATTCTGTGGAGACAAACGATGTATTTCAAATCCATCAAATCTCAGCCATTTGCATTCTTGCTACTCTGTCCCAGTGTGGTAATCTGCCTTCATTTCTTTTACTTTGATCCACCTCTTATCATTTTCTTTCTTAATACATTAAATAACATATTCGTTCTTTATCCTGATGTCTTGTTCTGTATTGTATTTCTTATTGCTCTTTGGGTCACCCTTAATTTATTTACAAATTATTTAATTAAGGTTAATGTTTCGATTGTGCGTAACTCCGAGCATAATTGAAACAGATAAGCAAATCCCCTTTCTTTAAGAATGTCACACATTTTGTCAAAAGATGCCCATCCCAAACACATACTCTCGTGTTACATGTTTATTGCTTCTTTTCTAAATATCTTTATTCTTTCATTTTCATATTTATTTTAAACATAACTCTTACTGCTCAGTGATTGCTTCCAGTACAAAATCTAATAAATAAAGTAACATTTCTATTTTGAGTTGTTATAAAAAAGGCTATTTCTCTGTAATTACTTTTTAAAAAAGATTTTCATGGGATGTAGTTGGTGTACAAAATTTAGAAAAAAAAATATTTCGTTTCTATCTTGCAAGCCACGCGTCATTATTGCTGTTAACTATAAAATTGACATCTTCCATAATCATCCCCGCACGTCATTGTCAGAGCACAGAGATGATTTTCATTTTATATCGATTATTTAGAAGTATTAATACACGATCTGATATTGTAATGGTGACCATGTTTTGTCTGTTTCTTATGAATAAAAAATCCTATTACACAGATTGAGCTTTCTTGGATATCGTTAAAATAAGGTACATAAAATAATTTTAAGATAAGTAACTACCTCGCGGGTTTTATAACTTCATAAATTCTGATTATATTCCAATTTATACATTTTTTTCTTTTATTTCTATAAGCTGTCACTCAAGGGTAACGTTTACATGTTATATTTTAATATTTTTAATGTTCTTATATTTGTTTTATGTTTGACTCAATTTTCAGCCCCTCCTCTCATAATCCAAAAAACTGCCTGGACAATTTCCAATGAAAGATTTCAAATATTTTGTCCTAATTGACTTTGAATATTATCCCTTTATAGTATCCCACACCATAAAGACCTTTTCGTAATTAAATCACCACACTTACTGCATATGTTGGGGGTTGAAAGTCAAATTCAAGATAGTAAAAAGTTTAATTAAGATAAGTGTGTGAAGGCTCCAATTCTTCAGGCATAAAGATAGATGGAGAATTCAAAGCTCACATAGATAAAATCACTGGTCTTAAAATAAATCTGCTTTCCACCGAAATCGTAGAAATGTCCCTACCCACTGCTTTCGTATTTCAAATTACCTTATTGTATATACGTAAAAACTCCCAAAAAAAATCACATATTTCGTATGAAGGTATAAATATATTAGGTAATATAACTAGCCAGATCAAAACGTTATAATGGAAAAGACTATTAGATGTAAATGGTAAAATATTATCAAAAAAAAAATTGATGTAACTCTGAGCGAAATAAACTACTTACAAGCCAATTCTAAAGAAATGTATATTATATCTAAGAATTATCACTTATAATCATTAGCCATCAATGCTTACAACCTGAGCTTGACACAAAACGATTTTCATTTCTCTGCCTATATATTATAGCTGAAGAAGCTGAAAAATATTGCGAATAATTAGCTAACCACCCATGCGACGACTTTTGATGAAGAGAAAACAGAGAAACTGCATTATGAAACATTACACATTTATAATAACTGTTGGCGCATAACATCGTCACTGTTCAAGCGCAACGTCGAATCAACACTTGTAAACACCACTCCAAAATTGCCATTTTATTCATCAAAGTGTAACATATCGGTTGAATCTTAAACAAATGTCACAATCTGTAATAGTACAAGATAAATTTTCCAAAAACAATTCTCTAATATAGAACTCACTGACAGTGGAATTTCAGAAGAAAAATATAAAAATCAATATCTTATTTTGATGTCGTAAGCAATCTGCAGCGCTAAATTAAATTGAACATAAAATACATTGTATCATTTTATGATAAACCGCTTAAGTGTTGAACAGCAATCAAATTACCTTATTTAAAATGCATGCGCATAAGCGCATTCCATGCAATTCATTTCCATTTTATCGTTCGATCTTCCTGGCGAATACTATCACACGCACAAATGAATTGACATTTCCCTGAGTTAACCATGTCTGCATCAAAACAAACAGATAAATTAATTAATTTGCCATTTAATCCTTTCGTAGTGGCCCACGCATTAGGACAAGCCGTTACAACGTTCAATGATCAACCGCCAAATTTTTGGACAGTTTTTCGCAACGTAACTTTCACAATTGTGGCGTCTATTGGTTATATTTTCCATATTTATTTCCTAAAAGACGTTTTTGTGTACAACGGGTAAGTACATCTTTAAAAAATATCTTAAGTTGTCTATCAGCTATACACAGTCGTGAACATTATACAACACCATATACACTACCGCTCGTAGAAGTATGGGCACTAAATAAAAAATAAATGTATATACTTTAATGTAAGAAAATTATTTATTATATAGTATATTATTATACAACACGTAAAAAACATACAAAAATCATCATGAACACTGGAAAAAATTAACCTAAATATTAAATATTTGTTTTATCAAAAAAACTATCCTCTTCATTTATTTAATTTTTTAATTTCTCGAGTGATACATCTCTCAAGGCACCTTGAAGAAGACTCCAAAGATGATTTTTTGACGTGGAATGCTCCTTTCTTACTGTTCTATCCAGGTCATCCAGCAATTTTATGACGTGGAGGTCTGAACTCTGTAGTAACCATATCTTCATTTTGAACATTTTTTGTTCTTCTTGGTTTGGTAGATACTCCTTACAAAAAAGCTTTAAACTATGTTTAGGATCGTTGTCGTGTATCATCACGAATCGTTTCCCGATTAATCGCAACCTAGATGGTATAGCGTTTTTCCTTAAAACATTTTTATAATGTTCTTTCCTCATAATGCCATCGACTTTTGCCAAGTCCCCTACACCAACCAAACAGAAGCACCCCCATAATAAAACAGACCCACCTTCGTGGTTGGCAGTCGGAATAATACAATCTTGAATCATTTTTCAATCTTGACCGAGGCACGCATTCTCCGTTTCCATCTAAAAATTTAAAATTTGGATTCGTCGGTCCATAATACATTTTTCCACTGTTAAATAGTCCACAAGCGATGCTTTTACACTTACTTCAACTGTTTTGATTTATTACCACGCCATGTTAATGGTTTTTTGGTCGTGATACAACCATAAAGATTGCCCTCCTGAAGATGTTGCTTTATTGTGCTGGCTGATATTGTTTTATTACGTCCCTAGTTAAACTTCGCAGCAATATCTGGGGCAACTGATGTTCTATTTCGCTTACTCATCACTTTGATGAAGTGATGCTCTGCATCGGATGTTACTCGTGATGGTCCAGGGTGATGGCGATCCCTAAGAGTTCCTGTCTCTCTTTAGCGTTGTAATGTAAAATTCAGCGTCAAACAAAAAAACCCTTCATATTTTCTCCTTTCTTAATATAAAAAGTAGTCTCTCTATAGAGAGAGGCTTAACATGGGCCAATGAATTAAAACATTCAGATAAGACGTAAAACCCCCAAATAAGCGGCACAAGGTCTGAAAATACACTGACGAGCTCGAAAGTCAAAGCTCTGGACGGCGCAGAGCTTTTTTTAATGTAAACAAACATCTAAAACGGGATAATAAAAAAAGATTCAAAGTATTCAGTGACAGTTCAAGAACGTAAAAACATTTTAATTTTTTTATTCTAATTTTCGACCCAACAAATGTTTATATAAAATCTACAAGTGACTAATTATTTTCTTTCAAAACAATATTGTCTAACGAGATGGCAAAGAGTTGAACAAAACAAAGTTTATGACAAAAAGTAAAATTTTTCACAGTATATTTGAATTTTAATAAGATGTCCATACTTCTATGAGCGATAGTTTATTTCTAAGTATCATAGTACCATCTAAAATAAAACAGTTAATCTTTCCGAAATATTTTAAACATGTTTTTTAATATTAGACTGGAAAATAAGCACTTCAATCAATTCGTTTGATACTTTACTTAATAATATCGAGTCTAATCTACATTTGCATGCATTAAATTTGCCCGATCTGCGAAACATACTAAAAACCGCGAAACTTGAAGATTTTACCTCGATATAGAAACAGTATAATCATCAATGTTTCAATTACACCAAACACCTGCACTAAATTCACCCATCCCTTCAATTTTAAATTTTAAAAATAATTATATCCACAGTATAAAACAACATTTTATAAATAACAAATTTGACATATTTCAGTTACACATTCATCTCATACATCAGCTTCTGGGTTCAGTTATACATTATACCACTGAATATGATACTTCTCTCAGTCCTAAGCACGCTGTGGAGAAACAAAATCTACAATAGCTATGTGGATTTGGTAAACGTCATGGAGCTGGTCAAAGCTGGCGTAATCGTCAAACCAAAGTACAAAAAAGTAGTGGTGACCGGCATTACAATGGCAATACTTGTTACAATAAACGGCATCGCAGACGTCGTTGTCCATGGGCTCAAATTTTCAATCTTGTTCTGGGTGTACATCTACTTGCCAGGGGTCGCAACCATTAACAGCATCCTGCTAGTAATCGGAATGCTAGACAGCTGCAGTAACAGGTTTTCGACCATAAACAAATTCTTGCGACAATTCACCTGCGAGGATTCATCAAGTATAAATAAGATCGCGATGAGCATGGAAAATGCTCGCCCTGACCAGTTAATGAGGCACATTCCAGGAGAGAGTAATACAGTGTTCGATAAGATATTCGAACAGCACTGCTGCACCTGCAAATTGATCGAGGTGGTTAACAGCTACAGTGGTTATCCGATGCTCGTTTTCATAGCATGCTCCACGACGTCTGCCCTCTCCTGTTTTTACAACATCGTAATGGACATCGGAATGCTGTTGCAAGGCAAGGAAATGATGATAAGAGAGATTTATGCGTACGACTTTTGGTCACTTCTGTATATAGCTATTTTGATAACACTAATCAAAACTTGCATAGACGTAACTGAAACTGGAAACTATACTAAGAACATATTGCACCAACTCGCGAATATTTATCCAGACTTACAAGACGCGGTAAGCATCAAAAACTATAAGTAATAATCAGACAAAAGTCATTGTGAATTTTAGGCACAAATATATTCACTGCAACTCGTTCATTACAAGGTACGACTAAGTACTGCTGATTATCTGGTGTTAGATGCTCCAATCGTATATGAGGTACGATAAATATCTATACTTACTGTGTATTAACCAACTCTACTTTTTAGATAGTAGCAGCAATGTTCACCTACTTAATTATATTGATTCAATTCAGCGAATAACATAAAAGATGAGATATTATTGGAGTGTGATACTTTTTAAATTTAAAAATATCAATACTATACATAAAATATTGTAGTAAGCATAGTGATATCGTCAAATAAAATGGCATTAAAATGTAATAAACAGAAATTGGGCATACCCTGTAATGGAAATAATATACGAGGTGCGTTCTAGTTCTAAGTTCTCTAAATTTTCTTCTAATCAGTGAGAGTAAGTAGAAAGATTTGGTTAATTTTTAAAAATGCGGAAAATGTATCTGAATTTGTAATATAGATGGGTGCACCATACAATTTACACAGATCGAATTACCTCCATAGCAGTAAGTATTGTTTTATATACTGCAAATGGCAACTTTTAGTGTTAAAGATCAACGTGTAATCATCCGTTTTCTCCTCTTATGTGGTAAAACGCCTATCGAAATTCATCGCCAATTGAGTGAGACATGCGATGAAGACGTTATCGATATTAAAAATATGCAAAAATTTGTTGATTCGAAATGGTAAAGAAGGTCGAAAGTTGTGCGAAAATAAACCGAAACCAAACCAGGCGGACCCAAACCATGATTGCACGAGTGGGACAAGTTGTTATGGAAGACCGTCGATTACGTATGCATGATATCGCTTCTTGGATCTGTGGAGTCCATTTTGCAAGGTGACCTGAAAATACGGAAAATTTCTTCAAGGTGGGTCCTACGAATGCTGACCGACGAACACAAGGCTGAGCGGGTGGCAATATCTCAGGACATGTTGATATGTGATGCCACTATAAATTTCTGACCATGAAGAACACTCTCGGCGGGCCGCTCATTTTCCAATAGAGCATCTGTTGCATCAGCGATTTTACAGTGGGCAAAATACACCCCTAAAGAAATGTTTTCAGCAGCCATGGAATGTGAAAGTCTAGACGGAGATTACGTTGAGAAGTAACAGAAGTTTCAACTCTGGTACTTTTTTAGAAAAAAATTTAAAGACATTAGAACTTGAACGCACTGTAATAGAATAATGTTGGTTCTACGCACAACGAGCTCCAATACGGTTGTGATTTGAGTTTATCCAATTAGCGAAACTGAACAAATAATATAACTGGTTATTTTAATTTTACCCGTTACTTAATAATTGATACTTAATATTAACAGTGAGCGAGTTCTTTGAACTCCAATCTATCGAGATCAGCGTAGAATCTACTCTTAGCTAAACTACAACGTTCAATATGACATAAATAATCCGAGACCCCATATCCATTAAGTGTACATTTAAATATAAGTCATCCAAATACATTTCTACTAAAACCCCCGAACATAATTTATAAAAAGCGTAAGATAAACCCCCTTTTCAACTGAAATGAAGTACCAAAACATTACTGATAAAGACACACACAATCTCCAATCTCACCAGAAGATAGTAACTTCAGTAAACGGTTATTTAACACGGCCACTCTAACCTCTCAAAATAAATTCTGCTCGCTACAATCTGAAAACAAACAAATACTTCACAACCAAGCACTTCAACTACCGCTACTAAAAAACTGATAGTCCCCCTAGTATTATTTCATTCCTGTTCGCCAATTCGCTAATTCCTTCACCTCTTAGATCCGTCAAATTAATGCTGGAGTCTCACAACGATCAGTCTTGGACCCTACATTGTTTAATAGGTGTATAAATAAGATCTCAGCTTTTTTCTGCAAAATTGAAGTTTCATTTAAAAACAAATAAAAAAAGCTTAAGTATTAAAGTATTCTCCGTTGGTATCGATGGCCTTTTGCCATCTTTCGGTAGCTTGCAAATTCCCTGGTGATAGAAGCTCGCCGGCTTCGAGACGATAAAGTTATCGATGCATTTGCGGACTTCTTCTGGTTTTAAGTGCGTATCAGCCAAGTGATGCTGTAAGGACCGGAATAAATGATAATCGAAAAGGGCCATGTCTGGGCTATACACCTCATGTTGGAGAAGTTCTCAGCCTAACGCGTCTGCAGCTCATCCGTGTCAAATGTTTGAGGGCGTCCAGTGCGTAGCTGATCTTCAAGACTAAACTCTCCTCCGTGAAATCTTTGGTACCACTTTTTGCACAAATCATTTCGATGACTTCAGCAGCGCTTTTCTTAAGATGAAACGCGAAGTGGATAGAAAATCGAATATGCTCTATTGTGATTGCCAATGTAAACACAGCTGATTATTGAAGTTATGTGCATCAAACGCCAAATCGCATGATGTTTCGAAAGACCAAATGTCATTGATTTAAAACCACAAGAGGGCGGACTAATACGTTACATGTAAACGGTGATTTGCGTCCTGTGAAATCTAAAGCTGAGAACTTATTTATACACCTATTAGATGTCCAGCTACTATAGTAAAGAAAAATAAAATATAAATTAATAAAAAAAAATAGATACGAAGACTTCCACAGCCGGTATTATGCTGCATCGTGTGATTAGTTCTCGAAAAATCTTGGGTTAATTTTGTTCTATTCTAGATCCTCAATAGTTGACCCCTTTTTGCTAACTTTGTACATGCACATTCGTATCATCTTTTCTTCTTATATTTAGTACGGTTAAATTTTCAGCTACAAATTATTTTAAATTTATTTTTTTCTTCTATGATTTATCATAAAACATATGGCTGTACATATTTTTATTATCAATTATATAAACAGTTTTCACCAAATTTGACTAGAAGATTCACTAAATCAAAAGTATGAATGCTAAGGTCAACTACGGAGGCCAAAGGACGTACAGAAAGTTCCTTTGCAAACTTTTAGTTTTGAATTGGAATTGTGAAGAAAATTTTCGTTAAGATAAGCTGCTACTTACATTAGATATATAAGAATTGAGGATTAACCTGAGTAAGACACATAAAGTGCCTATAGGTCGAAACTTTTTTCATCTCCAAAACTTGACTTAAAAGCGGTAGGCATTCGCAATCGGAGAAGTTTAGCAAGAAACTGGAAAAAGTAAGAGTGTTAGAAAAAAAAGGGAAATTAGTGAAAGATCAGATGTAGAAGTAACTTAATCCGCTCTGCTTAACCAAAAATTCACAACATACAACTTGATCGCAAGTAAGTGATGAAATCGTCCGCCAATTGGAAACGAAGATAGATCAGAATCCTAGGGGAGAATAACTAACGTAGCAAAATAAATTGGCGTGGCGAGGTCAACGGTCAGTCTATCAGTGGAACAAGATCTGTTTTACAAGTTTTTCATCCTAAGAAACCATCAACTGTCGATTGAAAAAGATAAGATGGGCAGGAAGTGAAAGACCCAAGCACCGTAAACGACATCAAGTACGACAGCTTGTTTAGAGATTAGAATTAAAGAATTTACAGACAGGAAGGTAAATTAATACCGTCAAGATGCCTTTAAGCGTAATGTCACATACAGTTACACTCTGTGGTGGTATTGAGTAAGAGAGGAAATCGCCCCAATTTCTTTGAGAAAGCCTAGTAATCCAGAACCTATCAATGTGTTGGAAACAGTTGTCAAGGCCTGGATAGAGGAGGTGGCTGCTGGGGGGGGGGGGGGAGGTGTTTTAGCAAGACTCGGCTCCAACTTACAAAGCAAGAAAGACCCAGGCATGGCTATACAACTATGTATATTAACACTGGTCCCGCGATTTGTAGCCACCCTCCAGCCGCGACTGCAATCCACTTAACTACTACATGTAGAACGTGGTCGAGATCAAGGACAATAAACCTGTAAAGCTCGCAACGCATAACGAAGTGGCGAAGCAGTCTCCCAAATTTGAGAACCCTCTAGTCTAGCTGATCTTTGACAAATCAGTTTCAAAATCACTAACAAACAAGCCTTTTTGGTCACCTGTCGATTGGTGAAAACAGAATTTGGAAATTCCCAGCCGTTCTCGAGTTATTGCTCGGAAGGACGGACGGACGGATGGACGGACGGACGGACAGACAGACGGACAACATGAAGTTAGTAAGTTACTCCGCTTCCCTTCGCCACTTAATAATAGGCATTACAACAAGAAAAGCTTAAGAGCCTCTATCATAAAGATAATGACACATGTAGACTAGAAGAAAGTTATGTTGGCCTATAGCAAGTTGAAGTCCCGGTTCGAGAAAGTCGTGACCGCTAATACGAGCAAGCAATGTTCTCAATACTATTTACTTTTATTGTGCTAACAAGGGAAGGTCGCAAATTTCTTTCTCTGAATTTGGTATCGGTTCACAGACCACTTTATAGAATTTTGGACGTTGAGTCAGAATCTGCTGCCCGTTTTACCGAGGTTTAATAGTTTTAGAGTATCCGCATGGAGGCGCGAAAACTTTAGTTTCTTATAACTTTACAACCAATTGAGATAATAAAATGAAAATTTCAACACCATTATGTTACCTACTATAAAAGAAAGCCATACAATGAGTTGCTAGCATTCAAAGTGCGCCCTTTACAAGCACAGTGGCTGTGGGTGATGAAGTTGAAGATATCACCTGGGAACCTGAACCTGATCTCCCCGCGGAGGCCCACAGCATGAAATTTTCCAAAGAACAGAAGAATCGTCTTGTGGAGTCGTATGATGAGGCTTTGCATTCAGATAAAAATGCCTTGAATGCTGCGCAGACACTAAAATCAAAGCCTGTTAGTCGAACTGAAATTAGCAGATTTTCAAGGTGATTCAGTTTATATTGACACATATGAAAGTTCTATATGTAGGTAACATAACGACGTTGGAATTTTCATTTTATCTCAATTGGTTAGAAACTAAACTTTTTGCCTCCCCCCATGCGAAAAACTCGAAAACTATTAATGGTCGGTAAAAACGGACAGTAGATTCTGACTTCGCGACCTTCCCTTGTAAGTTTAATGTAAATAAATTTAATTTTTATTGTATTTCTATGTTATTTGCATTGTTTATTCGTTTTAAATAGCAAGATTTGTTAAATTTTTCATCTTTTTTAAGTCTGTATGACATAAAAAGAACACCCATTTCTTTTCAAAGATTTCTAATCCGTCTGAAATTATCCTAGGATAATCTTACTATATTCTTAAAGAGTTAATTAGATCATTAAAAACATATTTCATCCACATTGATAGTCTAAATTTACTTAAAAAATGAAACCTACTTACTCTAACATTACGAGGGTACAAGACTATCTACTTTCTAATTACAAGACTGTTAGTTTGCACAGTTGCATTCTGAATTTAGCATATTAGCAAACTATGTATAAAACATATATTAAAAGTATTATTCGAACCTCTGAAAACATAAAAAACATGTTTAATGCTTGGCTGGCTGCCGCTCGCCGCGTATGTTCCAATTCTTTAGAAACTCAAACAAGCAGAAAATTTTAGGAAATATCGAATCGACAAAGCGGGAATTCTTGTTCAGCTTCATTGTTATATCGCATTTGCACCGGAACAGAGAAGCAGCCACAATGAAAGAACCGGGCAACGTCCACGAGTCAATTCTACCTCTGCACTGGCTTGCAAAAGTTTTAGCCATTAATCCGCTGACATTCAACCGGAATTTGCGTAGATATGAAGTCCGCAGAAGAGACCTTATATACAGTTGCATAGGAGGCTTCATTTTTACTCTTGTGCTGTGTGTTGATGTGGAAAACGAAAAAAGGGCCAAACTAAAGGCTAACGCAAACGCACTCTCTGAGACAACATTTTGGTTTGACCTATATACAGGAATTTTTATACAAATTGTCGGAATAACTCTTAACTTTGTAAACTACAACTGCATTCTCAAAACTTGGAATAAAATTAATGACGTTGACAATTATTTAAACCATATTGGGTGTAAAATTTTCTATAAAAAAGCTTATATTATTTGTTACAGTGGAGTGCTTGGTATCTTCATCGAATTCTTCATAACTGCTGTACCAGATTACATCTTTTCGTCAATGACAATTAAAGAAAAGCTACTTGAAACAATCTCCAATGTGGTTATTATAACAAACGGCGCTATTAAACTGCAGTTTATTATCCTTATATTCCTTATTTTTGAAAGATTCAAATACGTTAACAAAACGTTAAAAGAAATGAAAAAAGAATTTCGCTAACTTACCTGACGATAAACACAATTCTGCCTGACTACAAACGTGAGTATAACTGAGGCACTAGATGCAGATTAATCTAAAGTTCTTTGCTTAAAGGAAAATGGATGGCTAACCAAGTTGGTAAAGTTCACTACATACACAATATTCTATGCGAACTTTGCAGTAATATAAATTGGTTGTTTGGATTTCAAATCCTATGCGTCGTGGGGGCGGCCTTTAGCATCACAATAAGCGAATTTTATTACTGCTACAATATTGCTAAATTGTATGAAATATCAGAAAAAGCCGTGGACATGTATCTTAGCATTCAGTGGGGGTTGATTCAACAAGTCGAAGTATTCCTCATCGTACTGTTTTGCAACAAAGTTGCTGTTGAGGTGAGTGTAAAATTGGCAACAGACAAAAAATAACAAAATAACTTTGAATTCATGATATACTAAAAGCGTACTATATTGACTTCAACATTCAATCACTTTTCGCCAATGGTAGGTGCTTTTTTGTTTGTTGAGAGCCGTTTGATCTATATCCCCAGTAGCACTGTAGCCTCATAAACTTATTGCGTTTCTCTCATTTTCTTTGCAGCATTTTTTGCAGCGCCCTTATTCCTAGTACCAGTTTGTACAAGTCCCTCTGCTACATTTCCTACAGCTCAGGTCTCCATTACAGAGTCCTATTTTGTTGAGATGTCCTCTAAGACAATGTCCGATAATAATTCGTACCCGGTTCATGCTTTGTACAAACAGTTCTTCAGTTTTTATGCGAGATGTCTTTATCCCGGTACATTTTCCTACTATTTTTTATATTGTTTCCGACCCATTCTCTCAGTCGGCTTCGAATATATCAGATTTCTCATTGCCTGTAATACTGCAGTGCCCTTGTAGCCACAAAAAAAAATCAGTTTGGGGTCTGCTAGAGCTCTGAGTTCTTCGCGGTATTCCCTTCGGGCTATTTAATGCCTACAGAAATGCCTAACTATCCATAAATATATTGATTCGCCTATTTCGAGCTTGTTCCTGTTGCTTATTTTCTTTATATACTTATTTCTATTAAAAATATTAACCTCGAAATTCATAATTATGCAAATTTTGGCGTCATATGGTCTGTTCTCATATCCAGTATGTCTAGATGTTCCACTTCCATAGTAACATTGCAAATGGGTGCGTTGCGCTGTCTATAAAGACCCACTCTTGCGTATCCCATAATTTTAATGAAGTGAAGGAAGGTCTAACTGTTAGTGTTGTTTCTTATGGCGCTTCTTATTCCCTGATAAACAAGTCTTTGCATTATCTTAGTCCACCATACCGAAGCTGCTTATGTTATCATAGGTTTGGCCACCGCGGTGTATATCCAATACATCACTTTTGGTTTCAGTCTCCGTGTTTTTCCAGGAGCTCGTCTGGATAACACTAGCGCCGCCTCTGCTTTCCTTTTTAATTTTTGCATATGTTGATTACAAGTAATTTTTGAGTCTAAAATCACTCCAAAATATTTCACTTCAGCCAATAACTTTATTTCCACACCTCGAGACTTAAAAAGTTCCAATCCCTCTAAGTTTCTCTTTATTGTAAATGCTATTTCAATAGATTTTAGGGGACTTATATTTAGTGCCTCTCCCTTTGCATATGCTGTCTGACAAAAAAAACAGCTAAAAGAACCTCTTTGTTTTCTAAAACATTCTTCACTCTGGTAACAAGTAGATACAGTAAAGTTTATGTAGATACTGCTGCTTTATATGTATACTGGTTTTGATGTAAAAATCGAGTGACCAATACCAGTTTTTCTAAAGTTTTCAATGCAAAAGACATCAAACTAATTAGTTTCAGAGCCTCAGTCCCATCCTGTCTTATTTTCCCAGGTTTTGATATGAAAGTAACTCTAATTAGTCGCTAGGATTTCGGCATATACCCCAGAGCATATAAGAAAGATCTACTAAGTAACTTTCTAAACCAAACGCATAAATTCATCAACAATCTCGAATAATGGCACTATACAAACCTGTCAGTCTCATGGCTGATAATAAAATTTACCTCTGTTATCATAAACAAGAAACCAAAACGCAACATAAGCAGCAAAAATACAGTCGGAAAGAGAACATCCTTTTCATAAACTAAATAGATACGAAAACTACCATTAACAGAGCAAAATGCGTAGAAACTCTAAAAAATGTATTGCATGGTATAACAAATATGCGTGAAAAGTAGAAGGTACGTTCAAATTCTAAGTTCTCCAATTTTTTTCCAAAAGTACTTACCCAAAAAAGTTGAAACTTCTATTACTAGCGGCTCGATTGAAAAATGAGCGCTACGGAGTGTTCTTCATGGTCGGAAATTCATAGCAACATCACGTGTCAACATGTCCTGAGGCATTGCCACTCGCGCAGCCTTGTATTCGTCGGCCAGCATTAGTGGGACCCACCTTAAAAAAACTTTCCGTATTTTCAGGTCACCATGCAAAATTGACTCCACAGATCCTGCGGAAATGCCAAGCTTAGAGGGTATATCACTCACACCTAATCGACGGCCTTCCATAACAACTTGCTCCACTCGCGCAAACATGGTTTTGGTCCGGCTGGTTTTAATTCATTGTCGCACAACTCTTGACTTTCTTTAAACTTTTGCACCCACAAACGCACATTTTTAACATTCACAACGCTTTCACCGCAAGCTTCACTCAGTTAGCGAAGAATTTCGATGAACATTTCACCACACAAGAAGAGAAAGCGAATGATTACATGTTGTTCTTGAATACTAAACGTCGCCATTTAAAATATACGAAACAACACTCACTGCAATGGAGCTAATTTGACGTCAAATTGTAGTTGCTTTTTTTGTATATGCTGTTATGTTATAAGAATATAAGAGGCACTATATTATATATACACATATATAATATAGTGCCGCCGTCTATTTTACAAATTCAAAAATATTTCCCGCGTCTTTTTCTCCAGTTTCTAAGAAAACAATTTGGAGATTTTAGAACTTCATCGCACCTCTTATATTCTTATAACATGACAGAATATACAAAAAAGGCAACTACAATTACCAAGTTGAAAATCAAATTGCTCCTACTGATTAACGGGTTTGAACCCTAAAAATTTGAGGTCACTAATAAATTTAAAATAAATAGCTAATTAGTGAGTATAACACACACTTCATATGCCACTTCACCTCATAAAGAAAATTGTCAAATCTCAAAACAGATTACCAGATTAATAGAAAATCTCATGTTGTCACTCGCAGGATCACAAAGAAATTTTCTAAGGCGAATATACCTGTATACAAAAATTATTTCATTGGCATTCTAAACTCACTACGCCATTGGAATAACAAACATTTTCTTATTTGTAAAACTCTGAAAAGACAAAATAATGAATTATGGATATTTATTGATTATTTCCCACTTAAAGTATAGACAAGTTAAGAAGTAAATTTAGAACCATCTCCTAAAGGTAGAATATTTGGCATTAGAAATCTAAATTAAAACCAAAAGTCTATAAATGTATTTGCAATCTCATTACCTTCTTATAGCGTTGAAAATACTTGGTAAACATCTTTTTAGAGATAATATTAAAGGGAGTACAAATAAGTCACTGCCGTTTGAAAAAAAATGACCCTACCAGTAAATTATGGTTGAAATTGTCAGATGTAAAACATCATATCGTAAGGTTGGATATATGACAACACCATAACCTTAAAATATTATCGATTTTGTAACAGCATCACATAATGTTTTTCGTGCGAAAAGGTCGAATTTTGAGCCGAATAAGCTTCATTTGCGGAAACTTTTGATTTACTTCTTTAATTTGAAGAAATCTGCAGCTGTGGCGCATCGATTGTTTGTTGAAGCATATGGTGAGGCTGATTTAAATGAAAAAGTTGTCGTGAGTGGTTTCATAAGTTTAAGAACGGTGCGTTTGACGTAGAAGACAAAGAACGTAGCGGAAGGCCGAATATGTACGAAGACGCAGAATTGGAAGCATTATTGGAGGAAGATTCCTGCCAAACGCAAGAAGAACTTGTACTTACATTAGTAGTAACTCAACAAGCAATTTCACGTCGTTTAAAATCGTTGGGAATGTCTCAAAAGCAAGGACATTGGGTTCCATATGAACTGAAGCCGAGAAACGTTAAACTCCGATGTTGCACATGTGAATGCTGCTTGCTAAATAAATAAAAGAATTTTTTGCATCGTATAGTCACTAGTGATAAAAAATTGATACACTACGATAACCCAAAGAAAAGTAAATCATGGAGACCACGTGGCCATGTTTCAACATCGACAGCCAAGCCGAACATTCATGGAAAAAAACTCATGTAGTGTATTTGGTGGGATCAGCTTGGTGTCGTGTATTATGAGTTGCTCAAACCGAACGAAACCATTACTGGAGCTCTCTACCGAAAATAATTAATCAAATTTGGCCGAGCACTCAAAGAAAAACGCGCCCACTACTATCCCAGACGCGACAAAATTATTCTCTTGCATGTTAACACTCGTGCACATGTCAAAACCTACTTAGAAACACTCAATTGGAAAGTTGTACCCCACCCGCCGTATTTACCAGACATTGCCCTTTCCGATTTTCACTTGTTCCGATCGATAGCACATGGCCTGTCTGAGCACCACTTCACATAATATAAAGATACCAAAAATTGGGTTCATTCGTGGATAGCCTCAAAAGATGGAGCGTTCTTCCGACGCGGTATCCTTATGCTGCCAGAAAGATGGGAAAAAGTAGTGGCTAGCGATGAACAATACTTTGAATAAAACGTAAGATTCCGTTCTTTCACAATAAATGCTCAATTTTTGATAAAAAACGGCAGAGACTTATTTATACTCCTTTTAAATAATTCAAAAGAAGATATTGCAACTTATAGCAAGACGTTGTCAATATCAGGAGCACAGATATGTAGTACTTCTATAGATGATAGTTTACTTATCATATCACTCATTGCCAGGAGTGTATCATTGAAATTCTACTATATCTATTGTTTTTATGTTTTTCAGTAATAAACAAAGGCTGGTTAAGTTCATCTATATATTCGATGTTCATTTCCCTTTTTATTTCTTATGTTTTCTTATAATACATTCATCTTCAGTGTCCGATAAATATAAGATAAAAAATAAAATCGATAAACATATTCACAAACAATAAAATCCAATAATAGTCACACTACAACTCAATCACTTGCAATTGGATATAAAAGAAAACTGTATATAATTTTATGCAAATTCTTAGCATCCAAAAGTGTCTTAAGAAAATAAAAATAAAATATTAAAAGTTAAACACGATCTAGTAACTAAATTTTCTTTAAAAAATTGGCAAAAAGTAGCAAATCTAAGTTGCTACGTCCACTTCATAATCTGAAATTGTCGACTACAACTTCTAATTTTATAGTGCTTCAATATAAAAAAAATTATAGCTAAACGATTGTACTACAATTCAGAAAACTGCCTTTTTCAATCAAATTTGTTTTATACAATTTTTAACCGACTCACAGTATGTATCTATTATCAAACCACATTTTATTATTTCTCAGAATATCTCAAAGTATGCATTTACAGTTTTAGAGACTTGCAATTGGAATTCATATTCAGATTTCCACAAAAATGATTAGAGAAGATTAGAGAATACCACATCATAACCATACTATAAATTTTTTCCTAAAAATCTTTTGATGAGTATGGTTTACAGTTACTGCATATTCTGACGAAGCGCCATTTTTCTATAAAATTTATCTCCCATATCCATATTCAGCAGAACCAGAAAGTTCTTTGGAATATCTAGATACGTTCCTCTTGGGAAACAATTCAACAGTGCAATACTTGATTATTAAACATTTCAAGAAAACTACACATTATGACTGTACTAGTATTTACTATAGCGGACAATATTTAAACTGCAACATGAACATTATCACTATTGTGTGGTGGTCCAAAGGGTTAATATTGATGGTAAAAATCCCACTCTTCTATTTCAGACAGCACAAACTATAAACTTTATAACTTATTTTCCCCTTCTTTTTTAATATATTCATTGTTTTAACATTCTAATCTATACAACTAAATAATCATATTGTTTTACTATTTTTTAAAATAGCATCTTTATCTTCATTTGTACATTTTAGGCAAAATATTTATTTTTATCTTTGTACGTTTCCGCGCATTTTACTTGTAAATTGTAGAATTAAAGTTCTTTGTTACTGACACACAAATAGTCTATTCCTAACCAAATTATTACATGCAACCCTGTTAAACCCTAACTTGCGGCTCTTAGGCAACAACAGAACTGACCAATAAATAGCTAAGTGTTTTTTTTGACCTGAGTCATTTCTCATTAACGTGAACAAGACCAAAAAACGGATAAATCAAATATATATACTATTACTAGGGTCGCTTTATTTTCTCGCCCAAATTGCAATGGATATTTTCTCATTACCGCTTCTTCTGTACAAGTAAAGCTAGAAATCTCATACCCACCGAATTTAAATAAAAACCTCTTTCACATATTCTTCTCTAACATATTTTACTGACTCCCAGTTATTTTCCACATACTTTATACTTCCCTTGAGCTTTCTCTCATCCTCTGATTTAATATTTTCTCAGTTTGATGCAACATTCTTTTTGATTACTTATTTTTGCAAAATAGAGTGATAAGAACGTTATCTTCAAATTAAAGAAAATCTCAATATAAAACAAAAATAACTGATTCCTTTTGTAGGCTTCAGAAACTTCCTTATATCTGAACAGCCTCCTGCACAAATCCAACGATAAGGAAATAAATCAGTCTGTAAGTGTTACAGAGAGATACTACATTACTTATTTCATACATACTTTTTAGCTAAAGCTTTTTTCCTTGCACCAAATGCACAAAAACGTCATGTTCACAGCTTGCGGATTATTTCCCCTGGATTTCAGTTTATTGCTGACAGTAAGTGTCTGTATGTACTTTAGCATATTTTAAAAGTAATAAATTTCACGGTTGTTTCAGATATACGCAGCCATCACATCATATTTAATGCTTATAATCCAGTACGATATGGCCAAAGCAAAAAAGCCTACGCCGATATTAATAACTTAAAAATCACGTATTCTAGTACTTTGTTTTAACTTAAACTATTAACATATTTAACTTATATGAAAGAAATAAACAAAACAAGCATTGTCTTAGTATACACATCCATCAGAAATGTAAGTAGTAATAGTTGTTAGTTATACAATGCGATTTAATAAAATGATTTAAAAAAATATAATTTACCAAAAAATTCTAAAAGATAAAAACAATAAAAAAAGAAAAGAAATAACCAATAGTGATAAATACTGCCAACCCTTTTATGTTGTACTAAAATTTTCCCAAACGAAAATGGACTCTTTTAGCAAGTCAACGGTCCACTACGCACCTTTGCACCATACTGAATCTATAGATCAATCCTCAATAACAAGATCCAGGCCGAAAATGGCTATAAATCCATATCTAAAAAATTGTCAGTTCCGATTTAAAGTACTAAAAGTTTCAATCTCCCCCCTCCGCCTTATGTACAAGTCGACTATTAAACAATATAATACGTTAAAAATATTTGCTGTCCTAGCCTGAAGAGAGCACAAACAAATTTTTAAGCTCATTAATTTATGGTTAACATAAATCTGAGGAACGTTGAAGCTTAAGTACCATTAGATTATTGACTTGTGTGCTATAACGGTCGGCTCCAAGAAATTAACAACTCTGAATAGCCGAGAGCAACGGCTTCGAGCCAGGTGGGTCTTCCGAAAAAGGAAGGCAATCGAAGTTTCAGAATACAGCTGGTGGCCATGAAAGTTCCAAAGTTTGGAGGCAAAACGACTTAAGAGCGTGTAAGTGCAAGGCGCGATAAAACGAATCGTAAAAGATGACCTGGTGAATAAGCAAACCCTTTTTAGAAATAAATTTGGTAGTGCTATTCTCAAATTAATTTTAAATAGTACAATATATTGTATATTTAATTAAATTTTAAATAAATGATCAAACTCTAACATTCCAAGTTACTACCACTGGTGTCAAAAGTTGTATGTATTTATTATTTGCAAAGCTAAAGAATTGTTTAAATGAAGAATGTCGGACATATTATGTCATATGAGTAATGAAATATTAGAGAGCATATTTACAATAGAGATGACGTTGCAAAAGAGTCTGGAACCATTCTATCGAATAAATTGTGAAAAAGTCAGAATTGTGCCAAATATGTAAGTTATGCGCATCGAAAAATATAATACAACATATGCAACCCAACAGAAATATGGCGGACAATTGCTAATCGATCATCAGAAACTGACAACAAGAAAAATACCCTCCATAGATTACTTCACCGAATCAAAAAACGTCTGTCGTCATTTATTAGTCAAAGATTTTTCAATTACTTTGGCATCCCCTTAAAAGTCTACTAATATCTTAATTTTAAATGAAATTTTACCAAGGCATATACCTTTTGTTAGATGTTAACAAGACTAGAACCACCCATGTACATCTCCAGTCAGACCGCGAAATACCTCTGAAAGATTGCAAATAAATATCAACTTATTCTTGATAGTTATGTGAGCAAATCCCAGCCCACGTTATGCTTAAAAAAATTGAAAGTCTACCACATAATTTTCAGTTCGGGACTAAACATTAACATTTATGAGAGCCAGTTAAAAACCAAATTAGGTGTAACACAAAATCTCGTCATCCACATTGCAAGCGACTAGCAATGTAAATATATATATATATATATATTTAGACCAGAGAAGCAAGACTCATACCCGAAAGCCTAATCTGGCTTTAGATTCCACAAACACGACAAGGCCTTTCGCTAAAACTCCAGAAACAGCGGTAAAATTCCTATAAAATTATCAAAGAGAGAAACTATGTCATATACCGATTTCTCAAATTGCTGAATAGGAAATCAACGATATTGTAAACTGGCCGTCGTACGCTTTAGACTGAAAAAACGCTAAGCTCTCAGATGAAGAAAGGATAGGATTAGTCTGAAAACCAAATGAGCTTCAAAAAAAAACAGCAATATCAAAGAACAGGTGCGGTTTAGACAAATACTATTGCAAAGAAATACAGAACATACCAATTTTTCCAGAAAAACGAATACAGATCATCTTAGACAACCTTTATCATAAAAGATCGCCCTCGAAAAAATGCTTCAATGTTTCTATCGTAAGGAAATATGCATCTCCTAAAAATATAGCGATCCCTTCACAATCAATTTCACAAGTGCTATTTTTGGACAATCGATATTAACTAGAGAGGAGTGTATCGTTGGACTCCAAGAAGCCGAGCTTCCCTGAAATGTTTGAGCGACACGGACAACTGAATCGCTGAAAACAGAAGAGACGGCTGTTGAGAATTATGAGTTAATCGACCTGCGAGCTGGAAATATTATGTGAACCGCAAGTGTTCCAAAATTAAAACGGTACAGCTGTTTATGCACATACACAAAACGCGGTCGATAGAATTGCAAAAGTTCGGATGTGAGAGCGTTATAAAGCAAACCGGCTTTATACTATAGATTTAAATATCGTAAGGACATTGCCAAGTCAGTTGTCACCCAAGTGTGAAAATAAATAGTACAATGTATTGTTAATTATTTTAATTTTAAATGAAAAACAAAACTAACAAACCGAGCTTATACAAAAGCTTTTCTCTCTTTTAACCTACTATGGAAAAATATACCAAATAGTTTCGTTTAGGCAAAAAAACATTGAAAACTAGTATATATAAAGAAGCCTGTTGATAAAAAGTTTATTATGGGTATAAATCCCAACACTACATTTCAATTACATAAGTGCATCAATATAAAAAATTCCTTGTGAGAAGTTCATCAAAAAGCACATGGATTTTGTTGTGATATAATTCAAACCAAAATTTAATATATATTTAGAGCCATATCTCCTCTTCACTTGATCCCATTCTCCATTATTGGATCGTGCCTAAGTATATGTCTAAAGAACATATGTTCTAAGTTTAGTCTAAATCTGGCGAGAACTGTGTAAATTATAAAAAAAAATTGAAAATATTTAAAAGTCGTTTTCTCCATTCATGTGACCATATAATTTATTAAGTGAAATTAAATATTACATCGGCCATTTCCTTTTTACAAATTTTTGCGCGGAACTTTAATAAATTTCATTATTATCTTCTACTGTAGTCCGTGCAATAACCTGTCCCAGCATTTGCCTCAGTGTAGGACGGGGAGAAAATCGCTGAAAAACTCGAGTCGAGATAAATGACCTCTAGCAGCAAGCTGCCAGCTAAAGCTATCATACGCCCGAAGTCCACGGTTCCTAGTCCTCTTTCTTTGCAATATCTACGAGCTACACTCCATTCGCGAATCCGCACGTTTCAATCTCTATCTGTTCTGCAATCTCTAACAAACCAAACACACCCGGTCACAATCATTCGCGAGTCCGCGTTGCAAACTCAAGCAAGCAGCAATTTTTAATCCAGGTTATTATGCCTGCTAACTGCAATTCTAAATTCCGACTTGTTATGCTTGTTATTAGTAATTGTGAGTCCTAGATGTTACGCTAATTAGCTGCAATTGTAAGTCCTGACTTTTATGCATATGCGCATTTACGTACTCCCAACCCTTACACCAGCGATCAGTAAGCAGCTATCCATCGTACCATCTATTCTGTAATAATCTTCAATACGATGTAACTAAAAACCCAAAAGATGGCCAGATTGTGTAATTTATCCTTGGTAAAAAATACTAATCACACATTAATCTTACATTTCTGTCGGTGATTAAAAGTCACTCACATTTGGCCGATATATTTGTGTAAGTAAATACTTAATAGAAATTGTACTCATAAACGCTAAAAAAAGAATATAAATAAGTAGAAGAAAAATTTTGAAGATCGCGACGAAGAAAGCAACACAATAGAAATACTAAATAAAGAAATTGTAGATGCTATCTCACATGGAATTAAAATGACAATTACAAACAGAAACTTACAAAAGATAATACCAAATAATCAAACTTCTAGCCGAAAGGAGACAAATACTAATTGAAGATAAAAAGAATATAGTGGAATATATATCTCTGTGCAAGACAATCCGAAAAAAAATTAAAGAAAATAGAATCAAAAAACAAGAAGAAAATATTAAAAAAGTGATTGAACAAAATGCATTAAGATCAAAACTAGGTAAAAAACAAATCCACGTTTTAAGAAATAACAATGGAAACATCATAAGTGACGGAAAGAAACTTTTGAAAATAGTACAACAATTCTATAAGGAACCGTATGAATTAAAAAATCTGAAGAATAGAATTAATAATAAGAATTTATTGAGAAACACCCAAAGAATCTTAAACGTAGAATCTGAAGTACTACCAGAAATAAAAAAATCCGAATTGAAGAATGCATTTAAACAAATAAAGAATAATCAAGCGCCTGGAAAAGACAGAATTGTGGTAAAACTGATAAAATATGGTGGAAAACACTGAAATAAAAGATAATTCGTTTATTAAACAAATGCCTGTTCGAGGTAACAATGCCAGTAGACTGGAATCACTCAACAATAATTCTATTATTTAAAAAAAGGAATAACATACGACTTAAGAATTATAGACCATATAGTTTACTATCAGTGGTATACAAATTATTGACAAAAATATTAACCAATAGATTATCCGCTAAATTAGACGAATATCAATCAGAAACCCAGGCAGGATTTAGAAAAAGATATGGAACAAGAGATCATTTAAATCATCATCAAATAAATATAGCATTCTTATCCATTTAGCTTCCATAGATTTTGAAAAGGCCTTTGTAGCCAGTAATAGAATATCATAAAAACTGTAGAATAGACCAAAGATACATCGATCACCTTAAAAATATAAACAGCAAAGCTACAGCTATTTACAGACTACATGAAGATACAAAACCAATCCCTTTACAACACGGAATCCCTCAAGTCTATCACTAAAACTCTTTACTTTGGTACCAGAAAACTTATTTAAAAAATCTGGTGTGAACATCACACGACTTTCCTTATCCTATTATTATTATATATTATACCGGGTCCATCGTCTCGGCCCTGCGCTGCCCTCGTCCCGGAACTTGTTATTTTAAAAAAGGACGAGGCGCGAGTCCAACACTCGAAAGCTGATTAAAATAAACAGTACAAGACAATAATTGACTCGTACTTAAAATTTTGCTACGTCACTGAAGGTAACCATGCGAGCTCGGTCGCACGGTCTTCCCCGTTATCACCTGCGTGCTAGCTTCTAGCGGCCAAGCGCCACCCCCCGCCCTCCCGCAGTCGGCCAGAAAGCTCACCGAGCACGCTGTGATTGGTCCGTTTAATTAATTTTTAATCGGCTATAACTTATTTATTTGACCTCGGATCAAAAAATTTCATTGTAATTTTTTGTTCGTCTCGGTCTGATCTACCCGGTAATATAAATTTCCCGATACATTTTATGAACACCCGATATATTAAAAATCATGAGCTTCAATTTTTTTTCTAGTTCCTATTTTACCAACTTTTATTTTAAATTCATGTTTATCTCATGATAACAAATCACTTTTATTCTCATAAATTTTTTGTATCTTCAACCGTTTAGATTCGCGACCGTTTTGCAACCGATTTTGCGACCGATTTTGCGACCTTGCGACTAAACGACTCGGCGGATTTTTACCAAAAACTTCGCACTACGTCCGCTACATACAAGTAGCTTGCGTACCAAATTTCAAGTCCTTAGCTCTTACGGTTCTCTAGATATCCTGTTTACTGACAGCCGACAAACACACACACACACACAAACCAATAGCTCAAACCAACTTTTTTGGTGTCCTGAGACTATATTTCGTCCAGAAATGTGAAAAACTGGGTAGGTCAAATTTCCGCCGATTACATTACTTTCCTTAACGCTCTGTACCGATACGAACGAGACATCAGGATCAGCTGCTATCCCCCTCATGCTCACACGACGATCTTCGAGAACAATTTTCTTAACTTTTCGATGTTTATTTTACAAAAAAATAAAGAACAAAAAGGGGGCTAACTCGTAACCTGGATGAGTTCTTTTTTTAAAAAGAACACCGGATTCCGTTAATTGTAACTCTAGTCCCCAAAAGAGGTAGAAAACAAGATCAAAACCAACCTCAACCTTAAGAAAACACCAGGGTTTGATTTGATTAAAGGCGAAGTTTTGAAACAACTGCTAAGCAAAAATATTGCAATGTCCACTTACATAATGAATCATAGAACTAGTATCAACCACTAGGATAACAATGCTTCATAAAACAACTAAACCACCTAATAAGATCAATTTATATAAACTCATATCAGTGCTGCCAATTATATCTAAATTACTTTAAAAATGACAATCTATATGACAAGAAAGTGCCCGTCATCATTTGGTAAAGAGGCATCGCAGCAAATCCTTGTTTTATACTCTTTTGCGCAGTATATAAATTAACGGTACATCATGTTGATGACAGAAAATTCGTTATCTTTAAAATGAATGCAAAATTCATGAAGCGGTACGAAGCAATGTTTTGGTAAATCATGCGAAAGGACCTAAACTGGTGTATAAATCGGCTGCAAAATATATGGTAAAGTGGGTGACATTCGTTAATTAGTGGATCAAGCGATATTTGGAGGTTGGAAAAATAGACGATCTACCGAAGAGGAAAATAATTCGCATCACAACAATGAAGAAGGATAAATTTAAACACGGAAATACGTGCACTATCTATCAGAAACACTTGCTGAATTCTGCTGAAAAGCTTTTTGGTTCTGACAGAACAAGTTAGATGCTGCAAGAAGACAATTACTCTAAACATCGCAGTAAACTGTGCAGTGCGTGGAAACAACAAAATAAAGTCACTACGATAGAACGGCCGCCAATATCCCCATATGTTAATCTCATTGAAAACGTGTGGTCATACATGAAAATGAATCTCAAGGGAAAGCCAGTGTACATAGTAAAGCAGCTGTGATTTCAAATTAAGGGGGGATATACAATTAGATGAAAAAAGAAGCCGATTTTTGAGAATGTTTTTAAATTGGAAATTAAAATTTCGCACTTATGAAACTGTAGGTACTTGAAAACAATGTATTGAACTTAAAAAAAAAATATTATTAAATATTATTATTATTTAAATATATTATTATTATTATTAAATAATAACAATATGGCGGAGTTATGACCCATCGTTGCGGCAGCAGTTTTAAATCGGCGTGCACTGTAGCACTTCGTAGCCTTTGATCTGGAAAAAATAAACGGTGGGAATTTATTTTAGAGATATGTAGTTTCTAGATTTTTAAAAATTTTAAAAAATGCAAAGAAAAAAATGGCATGCAATTAAACCAAAAAATTGCAATGTTCCATAAAATTTTTATAATTTTTTGTGAATTAAATTTTTTTTTAATTTATCAAAAGCAATTTATGTCATCTAGAAGGCAATTGTATTTTTTAGATGTGTGCAAAGTTTCAAGTCGATCGACTGACCAGTTTTTACGCTATCCTGCACGCCAATTTGGAAAATGTTGTTTTGAGATAAACGCAATGCAAAAACTCTACCAACGGAAAAACTTGAGTGATAAATTCTACTGACTATGACTGTAACTGATGTAACATACATTCCCTATCCCTATTCTATATCTGCTTTCAAAACACGAACAAAAAAATAATAAAGAAAACGTTCTATACAGAGAGAGCGGAGGGGCCCTCGCTCCGAATTTGAGCGTCGAGGCGCAGTGCACACAGGGCTGTAACTTTTACAATTTTCCGAATTTCGCTTTAAAATTTTCAGAAAATATTCTTCGAATATGGTACTATCGATTAAAAAATAGATTTTTGAGAGTTCTCATTGTATATCCCCTCTTAAGAAAACATAGATTTTTGCAAATGATTACGCAAAAAACCTGGTCGAAAGTATAGAAAAAGGTGTGAAGCTATAATCAGTAATGAAGGTGATTGGTCAAATATTAGGTAATATGTACTTCAATAAAAGAAAAAGACTATATGCTTTTTTGTTTTTTCACGATTGCAGCGGCGACTTTATTATTGAACCGATTTTATTCTTAAAAAGGTTAGCCTATTATCAAATTGGAAAAATTATACAAAATCATCAGTTTGACTTCAGAAACAAACAGTAGAGCTAACTAAGTACATCGTCTTATTAATATTACCGAGATCTATTGTCTTAGACGTTGTTGCAAAAGCATTTAATAAGACGTGGCGTAATGGGCTTATTTACAAATGTCTACCAAAACACTACTAAAATTATATATCTCCAATAGGCTGTTTAAAATTAAAAACCAATACTTCGAACTAAAAGGAATCAGGGGGAGAATTCCACGGGGCAGTAACCTTAGATCGATACTCTACCTGCTTTATACAAAATTAACAGGCGTAACCATTGCTACGTTATCAGTAATAGATAAAGATATAGAAATCACAAGAAATGAATTATAGCAAGCCAGTCATCAAATATTCAACTAAAGTAGGAAATAGAAGGTTAAATTAAATTAATAAAAATTAATTTATATAAACTTCACAAATAAAAACACACGGACTCCAATAACGAATGACATTACTGTCCAATATGAAAATGGAGCCAAATATTTAAGATGGAGGAAGTAAGTAAAAAAGAAAAAGCTGAGCTAGGTCTAAAATGTAAGAAAGCATACTAGCTGCTGAGCCACAGTTTTCAGCTGTCAATACATAATAAAGTTTTGATATATGAGAGACGTTCAGCTCATAATCACGATAATTATGTTTCTTAAATTCTTGTTGCTATAAAGATACCGAATTATTCCTTAACATCCTTGTTATCTTTTTTCAAAATCTTGCAGCCAGATTAACAAGTTAATTATTTCATAAAATTGCTAAATGACAAATAGGGACATCTCAAGTTTTATTAAACAAAGTTTTTAATTAGATAAGGAGTAAAACCCTTTATTGGCAAAAGGTTCTGCATAGTTGACTGTTTAATTCGTAAAAAATCGGCGCATGGGGATAAAAGCTATAGTTGATGTTCTTTCAACAAGTGCTACAAGTGTTAAAACCATAGTCATGATAAACTGCATTTCAACAACATCCGTGCTTGGTGGGTTTCCAAACAGCTGTTCCCTAAACGAAAAGCCTACTGAGTTCAAGTCTGCACCGGTTTAGGCTAACGTCATGAGGCATAATCCCTAGTCATGAGACTTGAGTCCATCACTTTATTACCTAAAACAAATTGGCTTCAATAGAATGGCGACATTCATCATTGCCTTCATCCAAATTATCCAAATCTTGTGCATCTGTTGGAAAAGTTCTTGCAATCATATTATGGGACTCATCGGGTGTAACTTGCTTTGATATTTTGAAAAACGTAAAACTACCAACGCCCAATATTACAGAAATTTTCTGAAAAATAAAAATTAAACTGGCTTTTCACTCAGGCCAATTGCCTTTCATCAACTGAAGTACTAAAATATATGCCCCTACAACACTCTATAATGAGTCAATTGCTTATGCAATTGTTTCTTGGATTTTGAAAACAAAAGAATATCGCATAGAGAGAGCTCTAACGTAGGACACTCTGAATTCTTCAAAAAATGCTCTCCCCTTTTTCTCATTTGCTTTATATTTGATCTGTTATTTTGTAATCTATCGACAATCATAATTTTTATCTTCTGATAGTTAATATGTAATCCGCAGTTGTTGATTTCTTCTTCTAACAATGTTAATAGTTGCTCTACTTCTGCTGATTCTGCAAATAGTACGGTGTCATTAGCATAACGTACAGTAGCGCTGAAAAAGATTTTAGCGGTGCTTTTTTTCATCACAACTTTCTACAGACTCAACCCATGCGGTTGAAACTTTCCAGATATTTTGGCGTAGGCATCACTATTATTGAAATAAGGTTTACCAAATTCCGGTCAACAGAACAAAAAAATCTGCCGGTTTTTAAAAATTGATACAAATGGACATTCCTGCCATTTTTATCGTTTGGCGTGCGGTGTTTTTATAATTGTTGTTCATTTCAGGGTAATGACTGATACTCGTAAGCATCGTTGGTTGGCAGAGGAGAGGAAGGAGATCCAACAGGGCCATCTCTAAGGACTCACGCGCCATCGCCTTGCGGATCAGTTTGGTGTTCAAAAGTCAACTATTACGAAGCTGATGAAAAGGATCAATAATTCTCACGTCAAACTGTGTCCGAACAACCCAAGAAACCCCCTCGTGATGTCGATAGGAAGATCCTGATGATGTCCCATAAAGATCCTCGCCGTACTGCAGTCAACATAGCTCGCGAGTTAAATGAGTTCAACATCTCAAATATTTCTCCCCAGACTGTTAGACGTCAAGCCTTCATCAGTGAGAAAAACCGGAAGGCGCGCCTCGAGTTTTCCCGCAGTTATCTGCACTGGATTCGTCAGATGTGGAACGATGTACTCTGGTCGGATGAAAACCAGTTCATGTTGTTTGGTAGCAACAACATAAAGTATGTCCGCCGCCCAATTGGCAAAAGATTTCATCCTCGTTACCAAATCCCGACTGTCAAGCATGGTAGCGGATCAGTGATGATGTGGGAAGCATTCAGCGCGGAAGGAGTCGGTCTGGATATTCTTGAGAAGGTCATGCTTCCATAGGCGAAGTCTAATCTTGGCACGAATTCAACTTTCAACAAGATAATGATCCGAAACATGCCTCCAAGGATGTTAAGAATTGGTTTAGCAGGAAGAGAATGACTATAATGGGGTGACTAAGCCAGAACTTAGACTTGAACCCTATCATCCATATTTTTGAATAATCTTGAGATAAACATCTTCCGTTTTATCCCATTTTTTTTAAATTACTTCTGAGTGTATGTTCTCTATACTAAATGATTTGTCAAGCTTGAGTTTTTATTGCAAATCTCATTACTTCTTTTAAAACAGATGATTTCTCTTCTCCCATTTCCACGTACTCCGCGTGTGGGTTATCATTAAACAATTCTTGATATCCCTTGATATCTGTTAGTTCCCTACCTAATTTATTTCGAACAATCTTATTTAAATGCCTAATTAGTCTATACATATCTTCTGTGTTAGTGTGTTCGACTGGGTTTGGGCTTTAGCACAGATCGCCTTTATATAATTGTTTTTGTTTTTTCTACATTGTCGTATTTGTTTATTTAGCTGTGCGTATTTGCCATCTTTGTCCGGTCTATCAAGACCTGTACTTCTTAATTGTTATCGTTCTTCTGTCATCTGTCATTGTTGATGTTTTTTGGTTGTGGGCCTTTAGCAATTAATTTATAGTTTTCAGAAAAACGGTATTCACTTCATTCCATAGGTTCTCGGGCATATCATTTAGAGGTTCTAGATTAAGTTCTTTTATTAGCTTGTCTTCTAGTTTGTTGCTAAAGTGTTTCTTATCATGCATTTTTATTTCCTTGGTGGGGCATTCCACATTGAGATCCCGGAAATGTTTTTGAGTTACTTAAAGATGTCCTCCAGCGTGTACGAATGAATGCGAAATCTATCTGAGTGCGATATTTACCATCAGGAAATATCCATGTTTATAGGCGACGAATATATTATTTATATAGAGTTCTCGCTAATTGCACAGAAATTTATCAGTCTTTCGCCCTATCGTTTCGTTTCCCAATTACATATTTTCCAATCACGCTTCTTATGTAATCGTCGTGTTTCCCTTACTTCGGCATTAAAATCACTTATTATAGCATCTATTTCTCTCTTTGGAAGACTCTTCTATTAATTCTTCACCTGATTTGCTTGTGAGTGCGTAAACTTATATAACTGTTATAGATAAATGCTGAGTTCCTATTCCTTTATTTCTTTTTTTTATATTTTCTTTGGTTATTGATGAACAGCAAACAGAACGAGATTCATCTACGGATTCACAACCTTCTCTAAATAGCTTATGCTACTAGAATATAGTTGTTCTATGCTTTCTGTGCCATTTTAAACGTTACAGTAGCATTAATTTTCTTTTTAACGCAAAATTTAATGCAATTTCTTTGTTCAATAGTATTAGACATTTTAAAAAGCAAAAAAAGGTAAAACGTTGATGTAAATAAAGTGCTGTAACTGATATAACATATCAAACTGAAATTTGGAGCGAATTTTTTAGACTACGACTTTCGCGCAAGTTTCAAATTAAAAAGTCGCCTTATCTTTTTAACAGAGTAGTATAATTGCACTATAAATCTATCATTTCAATAACCTTAAAATGTGTCATTTCACATTAAATGCGTCCCCATTTTAAGCAACTTAGGAAAATTGGTAATACTTGGTTGCCTACCCCCGTTTTGTAAACGATCAATTGAGCTCACCATAGTTCCTTACAGTATTTTCCTGTTCTTTCAGTTATTTGCGCCTATTTTTTCGAACGTCTGACTATACGACATAAAATTTAAAAAAATATATTTTTCAAAAATGCCATAATGCAGAAGAAAAGCAATATTTCCAACTTCAAAAATGTCCAAGCAAATTTCCACACAACGTTAAGAACCCACTTTTCATAGGTGTGCTTTAAAATAATCACATTCTTATTCAATTTCAAGTCACAAAATAATCACATGCGGTAACGCTGGGCGAAACTATTCATTCCGACATTTGTGGTAAAAAGATCACAAACTGCGACATCTCATAAATATCGAAGAAATTTTACAGTTTATAAATCCTTCGTGGCAACGCCATCTAGAAGCAAGTAGGTTTGGTTTTGATATGAATCCAACAAGAATTAAATTCATATTTATAACCATATTTTCTCATCTCCCTTTATTTGATCCTCTCCATTTTTAGTTTATATGTCGATACATTGCTGAGGAATAATGTTCGAAATGTGGTGTAAATCTGGCGAAAACTGACATTTACAAAAAAAATCAAAAACGTTTGAAGATCGTTTTCCCCGCCCCTTTGAGCCATCCTTCCCATTTATGAACATAGTCGAGATATTCATCCAAGAAACGTGTGTGCGAAGTTTCATTCAAATTCAATAAAAATTATGGCAGTTATTGTGCCCACAAAATCCAGATATATCTCCCATATAAAGTTTTCAACGGTAGTGGGAGGAGGAAGAGTTTTTAGAGACATAAAACAAAAAACTACGATAACATTTTTTAAAAGTTATAACATGAAAGCTTTTGTGGTATGTAGTATTTCTATGAAATAGACCCAACATATTTTAAAAAATCTCATATTTAGTTTTCTCAATAAAAAAAAATTAAATTTGACACTGACATCATTATTAAATTATTGTGGTACAATAAACCACTTACCTGCCATACCTATTCCTTGTCAATGGTTTTATTTATCAATTTAATATATTTGTTATAAATATCAAAAATAAAATAAAATTGTTTATAATTTGTAAGTATCGATGTGAAGGCATATTCTGCCCTCGCTTTGGATTTCTATAACAAACCTTCTGCTCACGCATAATATAATCGCACTGCATCAAAGGGGGTATCGGTAAATTCTAATAAACCTTCAATTTGCAATTAAATAAAATGTTTAAAATTAAAAATTGGCTATTTTCACTTTGACCTTGAAAAAAATATTCATGACTCATATCCGACTTCCTACATACTAATAATTTAGAGGGGCTTTCAAAAAAATATATTGTAAAATTCAAAAGAAATATTGAAAACTTTCGGAAAATCAAGGGGACGTGAAAGAAGTTTTTGACTTTTTCTGTAAGCATTCGAGGACTGGGAAATTCAAAAATATACTTAATTATTGGTGCCCCCTTTGATGCAGTGAGATTCAAAATATACAATGTAATATATTCCTATTGCAGAATTATTACATATATTGACAATGTTGCCATTATCCTTTAATTTGTATACATCCCTTATAAAAATAGTCCAATGTAAATATAAAATTTATATTATTCAAATAAAATATTGATTTATTTTAAAGTAAAATTCTCACCACTACTTTATAAAATTGTTGTTATAACAATCACCTTTAAATATCACTGATACAATTAACAAATTTAAAATTAACCTAACCTCAATTTACTAAACGAAAAATAAATTCAACTTAGTTTTACCTGCTGTATTCGCCTTGATCCCAACACAATTTGTGTGAATCGGCAACGTTCAACACTAGATTAAAGTAAAATCACGTAAACGACCGGAAAATATTTAAACTTTGTAAAATAAGCGCGAAAATCAACTTAACCACCGTGTATAAACAAAGTCAATGCTGTCACCTACCGGTTATTCGTCAAATTCGTTTGCTTAGCAAAATTATGTTTACATCACCGATCGATGAATGGGTAGGAAATGGCTTAAGCGCCGACGAGATTAGACGATTAACCGGTCCAGTCCATTACCAACACGGTAAAGCAGCTCGACAGCTGATGTAAAAATCCAAAGATGTGCCGCGAGGCTAGCACATGATGGCTGTGGAACGCGACGAGAGCAGGAACCCGGAGTTGATCCGGTTGCTGCAGTCTGCAAGCAAATCCGAATCCAAAGCCGCTCCAGAACCGGCCGAAGACGCGGATCCACTGTCCGGTGAGTGGACCGGCAGCGAAAGCAGTTGTCTGCTGAAGTTGATTGCGGAGTACGAATATCTGCCGCAAATAGAGTCCAAGAATCTTCAAGTTTACACCAAGCTATCCAAATTGATGACGATCAGCGGTTATCAGAAGTCCGGGGAGGAGATTCGACGGCATTGGGGGGATCTGACATTAAAATACGACGCCGTCAAGGCGGGAAAGGCGACTCGTTTTGACTGTTTCAAGCAGATGGGCGACTTGCTGGATTGTAAATGGAAGTCGCGTTCGGAGCCAGAAATCATAATCGTGAAGGGGGAGGAGCTGGCTAGTGACTATGTAGACTCTGACATCGAGTGCGAGCAGAGGAACGGGCGCGGGATCCGCAGGAATAATTGGTCACACAAAGAGGTCGAGTGCATCATCCAAGTCTTGGAGAAGTATGGCATGCCATCCCGGACGAACCTGCGCAAGTTCTGCTACGTTATAGTGGACTACCTGAAGCAGCATGGCTTTTCTCGAAGTGAAGAACAGGCTCAAGTGAAAATCAAGCATTTGCGGGCGCTGTATAATCAGGTGATGAGGAAATGCCTAAAGGAAGAGGAGTTCCCATTCTTCAAGCGAATACAACTTTTAATACAAACTCAAGAGGCTGAAAGCAACAGGAGAGAGAGTGAGTCACAGAATTACATTGCCTTAGATGAGTATTCTAAGTCAGATATGGAAGATAATGTTGCAGCAGATTTTAATGAGCATATAGAGGCTGTTGAAGAGGAAGAAACCTTCTACAAGAAGGGGCGCCAGATTTGGACTAAAAAAGAGATTGGAGTCCTACTGAAGTTCATAGAAGAAAATGGAATAATTACAGGTAAGCAACTTAGGAAGGTATGCAACAAGGCTGTAGATTATTTGGCATCATATGGCTACTATCGATCAGCAACACAAATATTGATTCGTTGGAAAAACACCAAAGCTTTATACTGGGCCACTTTTAGGAAGAAATCGAAGCTCCCAGAACGAGAGTGCAGTTTTTTTTATCGCTTACATGCAATATTAAACCCTGATGGTGGTACATATGAACCAAAGAATTTTGAAGAGGCTACCGAAGGCACAAATTTTATCCATTTTAATAATGTTAAATTAGAAAGTAGTCCAGAGTCATTACCTTTCCACTTCAGTGAAATGCTGCATCAGCCAGCCAGTTTCAACTTCAAAAGGGAGAACTTCGTGGCATTACAAAGCAACTCCAGCTCGGATGACAACTTTGTTCCCCTACAAAATGTTCCTAGTGCCAAGCGCTTCCGTGCAAATAATGCTACTGCTGATCCACTAGAGAATGGAAGCGATGGTAGAGTGATTCTGTCTAGTCCTAAACGCAGCCACACTGAACATGCTGCAGATTTGATGCAAATGGGTTCCTGTTCCTATTGCAACTCATTAGACCCAATTGATCACTACTGCATATCATTAGCGCACAGCATTAAGAAGTTGAGTGCCAGGAAGCAGGCCAAGTTGAAGATCGAAATCCAGCAGCTTATGTATAGGGCAGAATTTGATTCTGATTTCTGAACTGTTTGTTGTTTCTAACACAGGTAGATGAATTTTTATTTAGAACTGTTTTAATTTATAAATACAATTTTGATGAATTTGATTTTCATCAAAGTAGGGACAATTTTTAAATAATGCCAATTTTATTTTCACTATTTATGTGTAACCAGAATGACAATAATCTATGATATAATTTGTTGTTTATAATCTCTTTATTTACAAATATTGTATTTGTAAATAATTAGGGTTATAAGGGGTAAAATTTTAATTTACATTTATATTTTTGTTCTTGCTTACCTAGAGTATTGTGTTTTTTATGATACTACTGTAATATTAGAATATCTGGCTGTGACTGTTGTGAATGGTAGTATGGCAATGTGAATTCTACCTTTACTTTGTTAATATTTGTTACTTTTTAGTTTTGTGGAGAAAAAATAAATTATTATCTACAACTGTTTTATGTAGACTAAGTTTTTTTTAACTATTGTACTAATGTTCAAAATTTAAGATGGTTGTCATATGATAAAAATCAATCTGTAAATTAACCCTATAATTACAATTTTTTATAATAAAAACAATATGGGTTTCATAAGCCATCTAAAGAGAGTAAAAAACGAAAAGCATATAACTGAATATTTCTAAAATAAGGGGCATAAATGACCCAATCCCCAATAGGGGAGCATGGGAATGTCGCCTTTATTTTAACTCTTGTTACATTTTTTGTTTATTATGTCAAATAAAGCAGTCCTACATTGCAGACGCTTATTCTTGCAGACTACACATTTCTTTTGTTTTCCCATGGCCATGTGTTTGATCATGTGCCCAGTATATGAAGTTCTAATTTCTACTGAAACACGTAATGTTGATGGTTTTAAGTACAATTAATGTCCAGCCTGTTTTAGGTCTGAAAGGGACGATCCAGCAATTTGTCACCATATTCTTAAATTGAAGCAATGAAATGTTTTCATTTGCAAGGCAGTTGAGAGCGGGTACATTGACCAGCGCTACATCCAATGCATTGGTTACCAATAGAAAGAACAATTCCTTAAGCAAGTTATACTAAAGTCTTCATTTTCACAAAATATAATTGTTCTTGAGGAAATACATGATGTCCATTGAAAATCAATACTCATGAATTTAACATTACTAAGTGGTATATTGAATAATTCCTCAAAACTTCCAATTGCAGTTTTGCCAGTTAGGTATATTATCAAATCTCCTTTCCTTTGTTTGATTTCTTGTGAATCAGGGGTACTGATAAGTTGCTTCTTTCTTTACTCATTCAGAAGATACAATAATGGTAAGGCTCTATGCCCCGCGTAGGAGCACGGCCTGCAAACTGAGAGGTCAAGGCTCTCATACGTTTGCTCTGCCCAGTCGTTGCGCACCATTTCTGGTGCGGGGCGGTGTGGCAAGAACCGCACCTTAGACGACCGCCATTATTACCCCTTGTACTAATGAACGCAGGTACTCGATTATTTTTAGTGACTGAGTAGGCCACCCGCCAGACGTCAGAGAGCACCGGGAATTGAACCCGGGTCCGTCAGCATTGCAGCCCGCACCTTGACCACGCCTCGCACGCTCAGAAGATATAGGAGCTTTTATTTTCTTTCTAGTAAGCCCATCATTACTTTCCACTGTCTCTGTAGATGTTTTGCAATCGTTTGTATGCAGCTAGCTCTAAACTATCAGGTACATCAGTTGGAAGCGCATCATTCACTATATTTTCATCAATATCCTTGCAAGCTCCTTCCCCACCTTCATGATTCGGTGGAAACTCTATGAGGTCTATTGTTTCATTCATGCCGTCTTCATCTTCATTATGGGGAACCATGAAATTAGGATCATTAACAATTTCCTCTAATTCTTAATAAATAAGTGCAAGTACTAGTAATAGCATATGACTCTAAGTGAAAAAATGAAGGAATAAAATTCTATATGATACGTATCATGAGCCCCAAATAAGGATCAGACTTCAAGTAGCCCTCACAAAAAGAGGAAAATGATTATTAATGTAATATATTAGTAAATATCATCTACAAGGCCTATGGTTTTCTGTATAACTTCTTTCCATCTTCTGATCACCTCTTTTTTCCAGTCTGTCATTCTTAAGGTTCTTAGATCTTCTACACACTGTAGCAAAGATTTTCTTGGTCTACCTCTGTGTTATTCTCCTTTTTGTATCTTTTAACAGCATCTTTTTGGAAGTCTTTCATCTGTCATTCTCATCACATATCCCAATCACTTTATTCTGTTTTACTTGACTACACTTATTATTTCTGGTTCACTATGCATGTCACTTAACTCCTCTGTATATCCTCAGTACCTTTTAAATCGGACGATTCTTTTTAAAACATCCTGTATTATTAAGACCATTTGAAACACAATTCCTTTGCATGCAAGCTGTTATTGTGCATGCTTTGCAAGAACTGCCCAAGTAAATGGTAACGTAAAGAGCACGGAATTATTGACAAGAATTTGTGTTTATCCTCAAAAAATTTTCGAAATTATAAAGGGCATGCTTCGTATTTATATAATAGGGTGGAACAAAACATCCTCCATAATTTCAAAGGAAGGTTGTGCAACAAAGGATGATCCCTGAAAATTTTGTCTTGAAAAGCACTTAGCTAACTAACATGCCAAAACACTTTTGAAACAATGGCTTGTGACCGTACAACGTGTTTTCCGAACACACCTTCAACTTTTGTCATCTCGGAAGACTGATAAAGAACTTTAGAATACGACTTCGACATAAAAATGAGGAACACTACTTGTCGATGTCCTCTTAAAAACACATCGAAATAGAACTTCCAGTTCTGTTCTTTTTATGTAGAAATATATTTTATATCCCACCTATGACTTTTTTTATTCAATCTGAAAACGAAGAACATACCGAACCCTGTATATATTTTCTTAGGAAAACCCTATGTTTTTTTTATCTATATAAATTCGACACTGTATTTATATAAACTTATTTATATTTTCTGACACCATGAGTTCATGTTCAATTTATTATATATTCATTTTCTATATCTGGAGGATCATCAATGTTAAACATGTCTATTATAACTAACATTAGCAAGATATGTACAAACAGCTCTTTTTGGCAATGGACTTATCACTATCGGAGGATGAAGAATCCACTTTAATTGGTTGATGTTCTTCAAATAAATATTCAAAAAATATATATTCATTCGCAGATAATGAAACGCGTCAAGAATTTCAAAGCATGTGGACGTGTGAATATTACTCTATCGTCATAAAGAATTTGAAGTGTACTACAAATCAAGAAATCATCCTCGAAAACCATTTACACCAGCGGTATCAATCGTTATAACTGAAATGATTATAACAAGTCCACAAATTATCAACCTAAACAAAGAATATGCATACAACACTTTTCATATAATAACAACACAAATATACAATATAAAATAATCAGCAAGATGCAACAATTCTATTACCTACAATCAATGTACTTTAGTAACGCACAACATGTAATACTCAAACACAAGATATGGATGTTATCCAATTACCTGATATGTATTCTGAACAGACATGACATTGGCAGTATTTTCATATAAACTCGCTGGGTGGCAAGGCTATGTTTCGGTTTGTTGAAGCATTTACTTGGAAGTTCCATGAGTGAGAGTTAACATTAAGTTCTGCGTAAAACTAAGAAAATCCCCTAATGGAAACCTCCACGGAATGGCACAAAACGTTTCAAGAAGATAGAGATTCAATGTAAGATGAGCCCACAACGAAGACGAACAATTGCTACTGAATTGTTAGATTTAATTAGAATTCATCTCACATTTCTATTAAATATTATTGCTAGAGATGAAAATTGGTATGACTCTCAAACAAAGTGCCAAAGTCCTGAATGGTGAGCCCATGTTTCACCAACCTCTAAAAAAGGAAAACGACAATATTTGAAAACAAAGGCAATGTTGATGGCATTGACATTGACATGCTGAAACGTTTGCGTCAAGCAATTCGGCAACTGTCCTGATTTGTAGACATCTGGGCAATGGTTCTTATTGCACGACAATGCTGAGCCCCATACTGCTGTATCAGACCAAATTTCATGCCCCTGCTCTACTACATGCCCCATAGTCACCGGATCTGTTGCTGTGTATTTTTTTTGTTTTCCTTTATAAAAATGCTACTGAAACAAAACCACTATGAAGATATTGCAGGAATCACAACAGCTGTGACAGATGTGTTGAGGAGCATCCCAGATGAAGCTTTCTCTGTGGTGACAGCTGTACATAAATAGCCAGGAGAACTACTTTGATAAACCTAGGACCACTAATTGGTAAGTTGAATAAAATATTTTTTATAATAACGCAACAAACATTCCTTAATGCTGTCGCTCAAAAGGAACCAATACAGCAACCATGCTATTACACTTTACAAACTACAAGTATAGTTTCAATGCGGTCTGTGTCCCATAATCAACATTTAGCAAGGATGTCATCAAATAACGAGAATGGTGCAAAACCATAAATGAATTTTTGGACAGCGGTGTGGCGAATTAGCGGGAGGTGAAATAAACGCATGTACAAAACTCTGGTGTTACATGGATTCGCTCCGAGATTTTTTGCGAAGAGCCTTACTATGCCTTCATAAACGTGTACTCAAAAACTTATGATGTTCTGAGAACTCGCTGATGTCAAAACTCTGGTGTTTCATGGGTTCGCTCCGATATTTTTTGCAAAGAGCCTTATCATCTCTTCATAAACGTGTACTAAAAAAATTATGAAGTTCTGGCAACTCGCTAATGTCGAAACTCTGGTGTTTCATGGGTTCATCTCTTCAATAGCGAAGAAGGTATTGACCTAAGATATATGTATGCCAAGTTTGAAGTGAATCTGATGATTATAACGGAAGTTGTGGTGTCTCCATACAGACACACAGACAGACAAACACCATGTTAAAATCATTAACTTTCGCCTATAGCGTTCCGCTGTCGAAAGTTAACAAGAACGGTATAATACCGTACAGGAAACTTTCTACAGCGATGCGAAATCGTAACGGTCACTTCCGGTTGCCGTTAACCGATTTGACTGAAAATCAATCCCATGAAAAGTACTGACCTAAGATGTGTGCATGCTAAGTTTGAAGGGAACCTGTTGGATATAACGGAAGTTATAGTGTCTCCAGACACACAGACAGACATGAATTTAAGAAATCGTAACGGTCACTTCCGGTTTTCGTTAACCGATTTGGCTAAAAATCAATTCCATTAAAGGTACTCAGCTAAGGTGTGTGCATGCCAAGTTTGAAGTAAATCCGTTGAATAGAACGGAAGTTATAGTGTCTCCAGACACACAAAAAGACATGAATTTTCTAAATCATAACGGTCACTTCCAGTTTCCGTTAACCGATTTGGCTGAAAATCCATGAAAGGTACTGACCTAAGATGTGTGTGCCAAGTTTGAAGTGAATCCGTTGAATAGAACGGATGTTATAAGTGTTTCCAAACACACAGGCAGGATGATAATTTCATTAACTCTCTACTACAAGCTCTGCTGTAGAAAGTTAATGAGGGCGGAGAAGTCAGAATAAATCAATTTACTAGCAAAACATGGCTAAAAATAAGAAGCATTGAGGGGAAAAATGAGAGAAAATGAAGAAGTAAATGATGGTATAACAACAAACAATACATATCGGCTAACAACTATAGACAGGCCATGAACAAGAACAACCCAGCTATATGCGCATTTGTAGAAGAGACTAGCGAACTACAAAGAACGTGAATATTATCAAAAGTTAATTCATGGAAGTAACTTTAGGACCATAAAAACACCATCACCCAAGGTAAACATACTTTTCAGTTCACTACATATTAACAATATTACACTGAAAGCACAACCATTTAATGATTATGCGTAACATAGCAGTTCTATTAATTATACTATAAATAAATTTAAACCCGTGTTCAAACTATACATATACCAACGTATGCAGCAAAAGAGAATACTGTTAATAAGTGAACTGATACATTAATAAATAAAGTGGCTGTGCAAAACACTAATTTAGTGCAACATAAAAAGGAAATAAAATTATTAACTGATAATCAAAGAGTCGTACTTCTAACAAGTGAAACACATTTTACATAAACATATTTCAAAACACTTCATTATGAAACATATACCAATCATCCTGTTGACATTTACATGTGGGGGTACTGTAGTAAGATTCTGTGTGGTTTCTGATACAGTCCATGGTATCATACCGTATCAAAAGCTTTAGCTATATCCAGAATTACAGCGGCACACGCTTTCTTTTTATGAAGGGCATTTTCTATTGTTTTACTCTGTAGACTTCTTCTACAGTCGAGTGCTGTGTGCAGAATCCAAATTGATAGTCCAGCAATAGTTTTTTTTCTTCAATTATAATTTTCTTTTTAGCTATAGCTTCTCAAATACTTTATATACAACGGGAAGTAGCGATGTTAGTCTGTATAAGCTCCCATCACTTGATTTTCCTACGTTTGATACCATTATCACCTCAGCCACTTCCATTATCTTGACATATTTCAACCTTTAGCATTTACTATGTCACCTTATTAATTCCTTTTTTTGGTGATTTTTAGACTTCTATACATTAAAATAAGAAGCCTTATATAGAGAGTAATGTCGTCTGTCTATCCACCTGTCCTTCCTTTTATTTTTCAACTTTTGATCAAGGCAGCTTCCAAGCTGGAGATAAGTTTCTATTTCTATCATTTCTGACATCTGTCACGCCTTATAATTTTTGATCTGTGATAGATAGATATAACGTTTTCAATATTCAACTAAGGACCATAAGTCCAGAAGCCAAAAATCAGCCTGATCGGAAAATCTCGAGATCGGTTTGACCGAAAGTGGTTGCAAATTTTTGTTTATGTATAGAAGCCCCGAACATCTGTGGAACCGGAGCGCTGCGTCCGTACTTGTTTAAAATTTGACCTGTTATAAGATCGTAACTTTTTTTGAATTCATGTTTATTTCTTTCTAGGTATAAATTTGTCGACTTCTATATTCAAGTTTATCCATTTGTTAGTACTTTAAAAACCTCACGCGTTTATAGGTTTATTCACCAGGAGATGTGGGTTTTTCTTTAGTTTTTAGTCACATGTTTACTCAATGCTAATACTACTGCCGAATGGCCAGACCATAAGTCCACTTCTTCGACTTCCATGTAATTTGCTGATATTTTTCTGGCGCTAAAAATCAAATAGGGTATTTTGTTTGAGTTGGTGGGCCAGTAGGTGGGACATCCTGAAAAGTAAACGATACTGCTATTTTCCCAATCTTGACCCCCCATTCAGTATGTTTTCTATTGAGATCATTACCTAGGATAAACCTTCCTCCCAGGTCATGTAACATTGTTAAGCATTTATTTATAATGTTGTTACTGTTCCTTCATATCTTCTTGTTTTAATTTTTACTATGCTTTCTATCTTATATGAGAGATGTAGTCTCTTTGCTACTACTTTTACAGATCGGCGTTGCTTGTCCTCGGAGGAATATCACTGAACTCCTCTTTCGCTGATTACGTTCGTAACTTCTCTGCATTCTTCGTCTTTTTCTACGTTGATTTTAATTTTATCCCCAGACAACATTGTAATTTTAAAGCTAACATTTATCTCTTTTAAAGATTCCCGTAGCGCCTCACAGTTGTCAATACTATGGGCGGCGTTCTACGTATCTATTTCGTTTTTACTTCTATGTTTATTGTAGCTTCGTTTTATAGAGTAATTTCCGGTAATTCTTTTACTTTTATTTTCTTATTTTGTCTTTTTTGCAAATTTCAAGTTCCTATTCACCACTATTGGACATTTTTTTCTAGTTGTGCACTGATGATCGTTCCGTTTTTGGCTTTTCTAGTTCTGATGTAAATTGTTCTGCAGTTTGTTGCAGAATATTTTAACTGCTAGCTTTATTTGCCATACATTATGATACATCATTTCATTTTGGGTTTTTGCCTGATTTTTCTGTAATGGAAATTGATTCTGTAGTAGTTGTTCAAATTGATCCATATCTATATTAGTTTTAGTTAGCCCCCTACTTTGTTACTACTAACATTATTTATTATTTAAAAAATACGCTTAAAAGTCTCACACAACAATAAGTTTCATCTTCCAGAAAGAGCAGATTTGCAACGAACTCCTTGACATAGGGCAGGAGCTTATAAAAATCAGAATTGGTCCGGACTCTGTCTAGTACACAGCGATGCCGACGTGCCAACCATCCAGGAGTATATCTCCCAATGCGCTATTCAACTACATGCAAGCGTCCAAGACCACGGCAATCCAACAGTTCGAGGTCTGTACAGCTATGACGTTGACATGGGCACCCGCCACAAGCACCCGAAGATCCTGATTCCCCCGTAAGGCGGAGCAGGGGCAGCCTGTAAAACAAGCCAATCAATGCCAACCAGATGTCACCGATGCGTTGGGGAGGGGGGGGGGGTTAGGGGCTGGTAAACCCAGGGACCCCCAAAATCGTGATTGCGATGAAGTGAAGTGAAGGACTCTCTGTCATTCTACCACTCTGTTTCAACAATCCGGCTTGGGTCTGCTGCAAGCCAATTAATTGTAAGCTAATCTTTGTTTAACTCGTTATTAACATAAGTGTTTAGAATTTGCCAGTTTTTTTCTTGAAAGAAAAAATCGCGCGCACAATTAGATAAGAAATTCGTAGGTCAGGCAAACTGCAATAACACGCATACTAGATGGGGAACGTCGATTGACTGGCCTACTTGACCTATTGAACTTCTTTGTTACAAAAGAGATCAACCCATCACATACTGATATTGTACCGAACTATGACTTACCTAATCACTTTCCTGTTGTAGTAACTATTGGGACATCTATCACACACAAGCATTTGACTCAAAGTGCCTGAAGAACTAATAACAGAACTTTAATAAGCGATACCAATAATTCAACAAAAGAAATTAAATATCAACATCCCACTACAAATTAAAAGACTATTGCAGAGGAAACTCCAGAAAGGTTAAACAAATGTACCACTGATAAGAAAAAACGATGCATCTAGGGCGAAAAGTGATAAAGAGAACGCCAACCTATTTGCAGAACGCCTCTCCGTAGTTTTTCAACCAACAGATGACAAATCAGATCAAGAAATAGAACAAAATCTACCCATCTACTCCTCGACAACCACATCGAAATGTATAATCACTTACTATAAAAGAAATAACCGCTGATATAAAATAACTAAAATGTTGAGGAATTTCCAAAAAGGATATGTATGCTGTTAATGTAATCTATAATGCTATATTTGGATATTGACCAATTGCAGTTATTGATAAACCAGGAAAAGAACCAACAGATGCGTACTTCCTGTAATTTCCAGACTATTTCATAAAATTATTTCAGTTTCGCCAGGCTCGCTTCATAGTGGAGCAAGTCCAATAAATTATGTAAGTTGCAAACAAATCATTAGAAAAAGTAAACAACATTGTTCTGCCATTTTCTTCAATATTGATAAAATTTAGCATCTCAGATTAATCTTCAAAATCAAACAAATATTTCTCCCAGCCTACCTTATTTTCTAAAATCATACCTCACTGACAAAACATTTCAAAGTAAAGTTGAAGAACCATCAGATTGATTTCCAATCTATACAGCAAGACAATGTACTTGAGCCATTACTGTCTGTTCTAAACGGTGTTTCATAAAGGGCGCCGAATTTGAAGTAAATGGCTTTTTTTGTTTAAAGGTTCTTATCATTTTTGTTATTTACTATCGCTTGTTTTGATTAGTTTTCGTCATGAAACAATTTACAACAGAGCAACGTATTTATGTTAAAATATTTTACCAAAGCGGTGAAAGTACGAAAATTTCCTGCGATTCTCGGAAGAATAAGCACCCTACGATTAATTTTCAGCGACGAAACCCATTTCCACTTGAGTGGGTTCATTAACAAACAGAACTACCGGATTTGAAAAAATGAAATTCCCGAATAACCCAGGAGCGTAAAATTCATTCACTAAAAACAACTGCGTAGTGTAGTTTTTGGTCAGATGGGGTGATATGGTTTTCTTTGAAGATTGTGAATGACTGTAGTTACTGTCGGATCTGGTTAGTCAGTGGAAGGAAATTCTTTCCAAAAGTGGTAATAAATAATATACAGATAACACAAATAGAAACAACAAAATACTTAGGATTGTATTTAAACAATAAACTGGCCTAGAAACAACATGCCACAAAAAATAAAAAGCTAAATTGGCGAAAATTGGGAAAATCTAAACTATTCATAGAAATAGTCGTTCCTTTAACAGTGTTGCTGTTTACGGGACATGCTAGGTCAATATGTTTGCTCATGCTCGTGAAAGAAATCACGTTTGAGTTGGTCGGTAACGAGTGGCGGGTTTGTACGCAAAAGACGCCCGAATCGTACCAACATTCGAAGAAAAACAATAACTATTACTTCGCTCATACCCCGCAACATCGTTATATTCGTTTTGGCAAATCCATTTTTTTTACCCTGTAATTGTCCTGTGCCCCTTCGAGAAAGTGTAGGAACATTGTTGTAAATTCCCCCTTTTTTCAGTTATCAGTGTGACAAAACCCGCTCAATATCAAAGGAGTATATCCCAAACTAAATGATAGAAGGTATCCAGTCCTCATTCTGTCCCCATCATTAATTCTTCAAGATTTCCCTTTATTATAGCTTCAAGGACGTGACTACTGTCGCATAATTAATCATATTTATTTAATTGCATTTTCATCACTGAATAGAGCAATTAGAAGCAAAATTATATTTACAAGATAGTTATTAAACCATATGGATACATAAAGTAGTATTGTGGGTACTATTTAAAATACTCCATCAGATTGTAGACGCTCTTTCTGATATGTTTTAAACCATACACTTCGGGCAGATCTCAAGTCCCAATAGTCCAGGAAGTGATCCGGAAAATACCATCAAAACTACAGTAAACTAAGGAAATATTCAATCAAAGCAACTGATAAATTTATAAAATTCAGTCTATTCTTTATTAATAACTTTATTATTCGGACTTTTTATATTTTATATTATATATCTAAAAAAATGGTGAAATGTAATAGTAAAATGTTGGATTCTTTACTAGAAAGTGATCTTGACAGAATTCAATGAAAATCTCTAATCATGTCATAGGCTTTTACACCTAATTACTTATTAATCTTCTAGATTGGATTTGTGTAGATACATTTTACTAGCCTTAATTTATCTGATTTGTTTAGATTTTCCAGTTTACTCTTATAACGATCTCTTGAAATTTAAATGTTTTTGAGCTTTCGAACATTCAAATAGTACATATTTTACATTAGTACCGAACATAAAAAATTCCTTATTTTTCAATCGTTTGTGACTGTTCCATTTTAATAGACACAAGAAATGGTAAAATTCTACTTAATAGTGGTAACTCTTATGCATTTGTCATTTTAATGAAAACATAATATTTTAGGCATTAATACCATCATTTTTCCAATAATTGTTTAACTAAACGTTCACTAAACATGTTAATTACTAAATGCCAGATTTGTAGGCAAAGTAAAATATGAAATTAGGCAAAAAAATTTTTAAAGAGGCACTTTGCAGGCAAAAACAATTTGATTAATATCCTGAAGCAAAGAAAAATCGCTAATTTTTTGAAGTTTTATTTATGCTATTTTTTTTATCTACACGTAAAACGAATGCGCTGTTATGTATTTCTCTAAATTATTTCCTGTAAAATTCGTGTTTCTATTAGTCAAAATGTGTTTATGTTGTGAAAATAAACTTTCCACATCGTAAGAAATTATGGGCGCGTATTTAAAACAAGATACTTTTTTAGAGGACAAGCTGTCTATTATTCCTACACCCTCTCCTTTAAGGGCATTTTTGATGTTAATTTTTTTTCAACCTGGGTTTTTTCCAGAACCATAACAATTTTCTGACGAATTTTTTCTTCCTCCAGGAAAGTTCAATGGAGCTTAATTCACTAACTTCGTGCTCTTCGTGAGGGGTAGATATGGATCTTCCAATTGCTTGATTAAACCTGGAAGATGGCTAAAATGGTCTCCAATGTAGCCTAAATCAGCTACTATAGAATCAGAAGAAAACGCAGTTTTCGCGTCTTTCAGAATTAGGCCTATGTCTTTGCACCCCGATTCTTCCTTTTTCTTGCACAAGTGATCTACAACCTGGGAAGAAAATAACAATGAAGGTTTCGAAATAGGCAGATTTAATATTTACTTAAAAAAGAATTTAAATGTGCACCTTTTTAATTTCTCCAAAATTCTTGTTGTAATATAGAGCCATCTCCAAGTAAGTCCCCAACGAGTGATGACAGGAGCTGGAGGAAGGAAGTCTCGAGAAGCATATTTTTAAAGGTAGCGCACCTACTGGGGCTTTCAGAAATACTTGCTTAACTGCTGAGATTAGAGTATTGACATTAGGGAAAAGATTTCTAATTTCTTCTGCCACAGGCTAAGCACGTTAAGTGTATTTCTTTATAAAAAAGCATTAAAGCTTTTCCTGCTTTTACCATGTAGGGGGGTGCATCTGTTACCGGCAGCAAAAGGCGGTCGTCCCGGTCTTCAAAAGGCCACAACATTTCTATTGAAATTAAATGGAAGAAGTAAATTAAATCTGTATAGTTAGTGCTTTTGAAATCTACTTACTTAATGCCGCTTTTACTGTATGGGCTATCCAGATGATTTGCAGCATCCAAAAATTTTGATAAAATAAAACGAGGCTTTGTACCATTTGGAGAAAGGCCACCAACCGCAGCATTTACAACATATCGCCCAAGGGCGTCCGTGCTCTCTTCAATTGAAAGCCAAATAAGATTTTCACCTACTTCCTCTCCGATGGTTGTTATTACCTAAATTTTTAGGAAAAATATTCTATTTAGTACCATCTTTTATATTAAAACACGTTATCAATGTACTTACTATGTCATACATATTTTTAAGGTAATGTTTCCGCATCGATTCGGCCGGTATTGTTTTTGATGTAATTTTGCTAAAAAATTGCAAAATACGAGTTTGATAGCTTGGACCATGGAATTGGCAGCTACCAAAGATCTTTTGAAAATGTATGCTGGTCCAATGATTTTTTTTGCATAGTAGTCAAAAGCGCTTGTATTGGCTTTTTCGAGGTCCCTGCATCTTTAGTTCGTTTCAAATGCCTCGCAGAGCCTGAATGTTGATCTATGTGATACTTTTTTTTTTAATGCAACCTGAAATAACAAACAGAATTAATGAAATGGTTACTTAATTAATGAATATGATGCTTGCGTATTTTAAAATGTTCAGATACTGCAAGTGAAATTCAGAATTAAAAAATGCAAATGTACACTTACCTCTTTACAACAGACTTTACAAAAAATAATTTTTCCGTCAGTTGTGTAGACATCATTCCCAGAAATCCATTGCCTCAGATATTAACTAGGGCTTTTTTTAACTTTTGGCATTATTCGACAAAAAATATTTCACAAAGAAATGCGATTAAATACAAAACAGATATTCTCAACAGATCGAGCACTTCTTGGAAAAAATGCTTGCTTTATGAAGGCAGTGACCTTCGGCTTATCGTTTTTCCTGTCATTAGTGACTCACGCCTAAGAAAGCAGTGGGAAACCACGTGCTCGCTTGTGGACATGTACCTATTAATTCTGAGAAAAAGTTTTGCGTCTTCAATTTTTTCAAAATTGTCATTACATACCGGAAAAAGGCACATATTGTTCTAAATTGTCAATTCAGGCAAATTTTAAGCAAACCCTTCAAACAAGCAATATTCGCAAAATAAAATTTCTATAGAAGCATCTCCACCTCTGAAAACGAATTTATAATTTATTAAAATATCAATATCTATTAGCAAAATAGGCAAAATCTGGCCTTTATTAATTACAAATTAAAGAATATACACAACTTTCAATGCCATTAACATCCCTTCTTCAATTATTGTCACCATTAAACAATGTTTGCGTTGTTGCAAAAATAATTTGATTTTGGGTCAGTTTTTTTTTTTGAGATCTTGAACCGCTTTTAAACAAAATATACCCTATCAGCATCAATAAAATTCTGCTAACACTCAAGTATTTATCTTATCAATATCAGCTTTGTAGAACATCGCCAGTTTCAAAGAAGAAATTGTCTATCCTCTGATGAAAATCAGCTTTGTTGTTAAACTCTCGTCCTTGCAAGGCGTTGATTGTTGCTTGAAAGCGATGATACTCCAATGGCGCAAGATTGAGCCTATGTGGTGAATATAGCAACCCGAAGTAATTTTTGTTAATGACATGCAAGAATTAAACTTAATTTCTCGAAAGGCGAATTTTTGCAATTTTTTGAGCGACGCGTTAAGTTATTCACAGTACAACTTAGCCATAATGCTGGTGATTTATGATAGCAGCTTGAAATGGATCATGCCCCAACATATACCATCAAACGTAAAACATGCCTGCAAATAGTTTCCGTTTTGAGTGGAGCTGTAATTATCTACTTTTTTAAATGTGGCGTAAAGACGCCATTTTTCATCTCTTGTAAGAATTGAACCTGGCGTTAGTGCGATGATAAAGTGCAGCAAATCAAACTTTTAAACAGCACCAGCAGTCAACAGAACACAGAGATTTGACTGTGGCACGTAACCTGATGCATTCAATGTATGCAAGTTATTACAGTGTACCCTAACTTGTTTCCAATTTCAGTCAAGTGTGGATTCGTTTTGACTAGCTCTTGTAGCTAATCCCAATAAAAAAAAGACCTTAATGCGACTTATTTCTGTTGACTTCAGTTCTAATTAAAATTGTATTAACAATAGCTACCGGTTAGTAAATTTTACATAAATTTATAAACCAAAATTACTTTCTTACAACTCAATACCTACAAAAAAAAATGGTAATTTCAAACCAATCTTCAAAATAAAAATATTTGTTGCCAAGGTACAAAGCAAATAAAATCGCAGCAGAAGTAAATCTGCTCACCATTTATACAGAATTATCTAAAGCAAATATTTCGATAGCACATCACCAATCTGTAAGCAAACATAGCTGCCCAAATAAGATGTAAATGTTTTTGTAACTGGAATTAAATTAACCTAAAACTGGTGTAACGTTTAAATCTATACACAAGAACATTTATTAAATCACTTTATTTTAAACACTTTAACCTAAAAAACTATCGTGAACATTTCTTACATTAATATTCAACCATTAAACTATTCAAACATGGAACTAAGTCGTGAAAAAGCCTAAACATGCAAAATCCGGGAATTTTAAATTTTTTCCTGTAAATCAAATTCTTGGACAAGGTAATTCATCATTATAAAAGCACCAAGTTATAATCATGATTCCTAGCAAAAATCGGCGCAACGGTATTACTTACAAAACAAAAAACATATTTACAAGATTGTTTAGTAAGGGAAGTACGCTGCTACATTTACTTCTGATCCGATGGAGGCGGGGTGGTGATTGGTCGCTTGAACAGCAGTATGTGTGGTTCTGAAAAAAAGGAAGAAATTGCATAAATAAATCCACCAAAACAAAGGCCACGATTAATTTTAAACTAAACCTACGCGTTTGGGAAACTGCTTATTTAAAAAGCGTCAATTATACGAGAGCGACAAATAGCTGAAAAATATTTTATTATTGCTTTCCAAAGTAGTCGCCCTTAAACTCGATGGATTTACGCATTCGATGAAACTAATTTCTAAAGCACAACTTTCACTTTTTGAATCACTTCAGAAATAATGTTTTTGACGCTTTCCATGGTAATCTAGGAAGTGGCAAATTGTACATCACGCATTTTATCCTTTAGTCGAGGAAATAAAAAATGTAATCAGAAAGTGCAGGTCAAGATTACATGGTGGATAAACTAGGAATTTTAACTCAGAAGTCCGTAAACGTTGCTTTGCTTGATTTACAGCATGACTTGAAACACTAACATGTTACAAAATAATTACACGGTACTATAAAAGAGCCCATAAAATAGTTCAGCAGACATGTTGCGTATCGCTTTGCGATATCTGTAATTTTATTTTCAAAAGCCGTTTCCTACACATAAAATTCGCCTCGTTTTGAATACATTATGATCTGTTGTAAATATCAATTGTGCCAAATGTCGCTTTGACTATGATGAAAGTACATACATCTAACTATCATCACCAGTAATGATGTAGTAACTGTACACCTATTTTCATCATATTTTTTAATTTTTCGTACACAATTCCGCATACTGTAAGCCTCCCTTATTTGTCTCTAGTCTTCTCTATTATTTACTTTTTGCATCCAGTCATATCCAAAAGTACTATTTACATAATCGATCCACCTGGTTTGCCATCTTCCTCTATGTCTCTTGTAGGCTCTAGGTCTCCACTCAATAATTGTGCAAGTCCATCTATTGTCCGTCATTGGTCTATATGCCCTAGCCAATTCTATCTCCGTGAACATAGACATTGTATCACATCTGTAATTTTCGATCTTCGTCTAGTCGCAATGTATACAATCGCAAGGTATACAATCTTAAAGTTTAATATCCAAAATTCTCCTTCCATCGCTCGTTATGTTACTTAGAGTTTATGTATTGTGTCTGTGTCATCACTGCCCCATTTGTTAAGACATGTAACACGTATTGATCGTAAAGTTCTTGTTTTTAAGGTGTTCGGTATATTAATTTGAATATTTCCTGCAATCGTTCGTATGCTACCCACGCCACGGGCAGTTTTCTAGTCAAATGTGCTTTTAAGTTGTTTTTAGATAGCTCTATTTTTGTCATATATTTTTCGCTTTCTAGTTTTATTTTTTCGTTATTTTCGTCGAAGTCATTTGTCAAACATTTGTTTTTTTCTTAAATTCATTTTCAGACCTATTTATTTAGATTTTTTTCAGCTCAGACATTTCTTGTGGCTCTTTCTTATTGTTTGTAATTCATATATGTCCTGTTGCATGTATGTGTGTATGTATCCCTCGGGGGAGCCTGCAACCCCTAAAGGACGCATCCTCAGGTGATGGATATGGGTGATAGGAGAAAAATGAAATACCCCTCGCGGATGAACAAGCCTAGAAGTGGGCATCTACACTTCTAGTAATCTATTCCAGTGGAACGAAAATGATTCGAGTACAATGGTTTAGAAGATACCTAAGATGGAGATGGAAATCATCAAAATGGTAAGGATAGGTGCAAAAGGCAAAAAGGAAACCATCGCACTATTTCATTAGTAAAAAAATTAGAATCGAGAACTTAAGAAAGTATCAGCACTCAGACTCCGGTGGCCCTTCAATGGGCAGAGGGCGCTAAGAATCCCCGAGTGGAAAAAAAGAATTGCAACATGGAGTGTCATAAGTATGTTTGAAAGTGATAAACTTCAGAACACCTTATAAGAAATGGACAAGCTACGGATAATGTCTTTGGAATTAGTGAAATGAGATAGCCAGGAGTTGGCAAATAAACAACAAATAAAATAATATACTATAGCGGAAACAATGACGCACCACTGGAATGGAGTCGCGTTAATTATGAACCAAGAGGCATATAAACATGTAAACAACGTCATTCCGATATCAGATAGTGATAATATTACAATTATCAAGAAAACCTTATAATATAAACATCATTCAAGTTTACGCTCCGACTACCGACAAAAAGGACAACATCGTGAAGGACTTTTACGAACAATTAAGTGAAATTAAAAATCAAGAGAGAAATCTGAAATATGCGTTTTTGTGGGTGACTTTAATTTAAAAGTGGGTAGATGAAAACAAGGATTATGTGTTGGTTCTTTCGGGCTCGACAAAGAAATAAGAGAGGATAGAGATTAATACAATTTTGCAAAGAAAATAACTTTATTATTTCCAATACGTTCTATCAACACCCACCCAAAAGGTTATATACATGGATTGCACCAGGAGCTAATCCACAACATATAAGAGGTCAAATAGACTTTCTGTTCATTAATGAAAAATTTAAAAATAGCATTAAAAACATTAAGATATACCCCGGTGCAAATGAGAAATCGAACCATAATCCTCTAGTTGCCACAGCTACACAAAACAAAAGAGAAGAAGAGACAATATGATTACACTAAATTAAATAAAAATATAAGCTGAAAAAATCACAAACGATCTAAATAAAAATATTAAAGAAAGACAAAAACATAAAAATATAAACTCTATAGTCTACATAGAAATACATAAAGTAATCAGAACAAAAATCAGAGAGGTCAAAAAACAGTGGATAAGAGAACAATGTGACGAAATAGAAGAGTTAAATAAGAGATACAATAGTCACAATATGCATAAAAAGATAAAACAAATGAGTAGCAATAGAGGGAGTGATATCTCAATAAATTAATTGATGATGATAGTAAACACTTAATAACTATAGAAGAACAGCTGTCTCAGTGAAAAGACTACTATGTTTCTTTCAAAACGAAAGGGTTCAAACAGAAACTAATATAGAGAACCATGAAAATACTCCAGCAATAATTAAAGAACTGATGCACGTCATTAAAAATACTAAAAAAGGTAAAACTGGAGAGTCCGATGATTACAGGTAGAAATGACAAAACTTATTGATCATGACAATCTCAAAGTATTAGTAAGTTTTTTCAACATAATTTATACAACAGGCCGCTTACCCACAAAATGGTTAATATCAACCTTTGTTACCTTACCTAAAGTTCCGCTTCTTAAGCGCTGCCAGAAGTACCGCACATTAGCCTTATGAGTCAGATGCTAAAGATCATTTTTTAAAATAATACACAACTGAATTTACAAGAAATGTGAAGAAACATCAACAAATAGTTCCAATTTGGATTCAAAATGGATTTGGAACGCGAGAAGCTTTATTTGCTGTGAACGTACTAAATACAACGATGTCAAGATGTGTATTGGATTCATGGATCAGAAGAAAGCATTTAACTAAATTAGACACGACAAACTGATTAAAATTTTGCGAGAACTGGCTCTAGGTAAGTAAGATAACTATCATTGAAAAATGTTATTGGTATAAGGCGTGTGTGTGTGTGCGCGTGCGTGTGTGTGCGCGCGTGCATGTGTGTGTCCCCCAGAATTAACGCAAGATTTAAATTTGCCGCCATTTATGCAATAAAGTGTTGACAACCCTAAAACAAAAAGAAATCGACAGCTGACAGTTTAGGGTTAGTAAAAATGGAGCGTTACACGATAGAACAACGTGTCTTCATTATTGAACAATATTTCAAAAATAATGAAAGCTTGGCGGCCGCTGTTCGAAAATTTCATACAAAATATGGTCGGAATAGTGTTTTAATTTCGTCAACTGTGAAGAGGTTAATTGAAAAATTCCGAGAGACAGGATCCGTTGGAGACGCCAAACACACTGGTCGTCCAAAAACAAACCGTTCAAATGTCAACATCGAAGCAGTGCCCGAGAGTCTCGGTGACAATCCAGGAACCTCAATTCGGCGTCGCAGACAAGAATTGCAAATTTCAAGAAGTTCTCTACAGCGTATACTCACTAAAGATCTGCGTCTCCATGCTTACAAAATTCAATTAACACAACAACTGAAGCCTAATGACCATGCACAGCGAAGAGAGTTTGTTAAATGGATTATTGAACATCAACAAATGGATGCTGATTTTTCGAGCAAAATCATCCTAAGCGACGAAGCACATTTTCACCTTGATGGGTTTGTTAATCGCCAAAATTGCCGCTTTTGGGGTTCTGGAAACCCACATGTGATTGTCGAAAAACAAATCCATCCACAACGTGTCACTGTTTGGTGTGGATTTTGGGCTGGAGGCATAATTGGACCATACTTTTTTGAAAATGAGGCCGGTCAAGCAGTGACTGTTACTGGTGCTCGATATCGCGACATGATAACACAATTCTTTTTGCCGAAATTGGATGATATTGATGTGGCCAATATGTGGTTTCAACAAGATGGTGCCACATGCCATACAGCCCGTGAAACACTTCAATTACTGCATGAGACATTTCCAGGTCGTGTACTCTCTCGTTTCGGTGATCAGAATTGGCCCCCTAGATCGTGTGATTTAAAACCGTTAGATTTCTTTTTATGGGGTTATTTAAAATCACAGGTCTATGTCAACAAGCCCACAACCAGCCACATTTGTGCAGAATGGTCATGGAAATTTTCGACAAACGAGTGCGTATGTGTATGCAAAGCCGTGGAGGCCATTTGCCCGATGTGTTATTCCATAAATAACCCTATCCTATGTACTTTATGATTCAATAAAAAAATGAAAATCAAAAGACTAAAAACTGTCTCTTCTATTTAATTCAAATCTTGCGTTAATTTTGGGACACCTTTTATATATATCGATTATTCGTGAATATCTATGAACACACATTTGCTTCGTTATAGTCGACCATTATTATCTACAATAGTATATCGTTTTCATTTAATTTTTCAATTAGTACTCTCATTGTAAGTGTTTAAGGGTTCTATATCCCCTCTTAAAACTAGCTTGCTCTCGTGGTTGATACCTGTCTAATATGTTTGTTAAAATCGATGTACTAATATTCTGGAGAACAGTTTGTAAAGGGCCGACGAATGGACCTATAGTTCTTCAACTTGTGTGTTTCCCTTCTTGAATACAAGAATTTAACCAAACTGTTGGAATTATACCTTCATCTAAGCATTTGTTGTATATTACTTGTAGTAGCTTTATTAATAGTTCGCCTCCGTACTTTACCATTTCAATTACTAGCCCGCCTTCTCCTGGGACTTTCTTGTTCATGTCTGTCATAGAGTTTATTATTTCCTCTTTTGTTATAGTGGGTATATCTTATGATCCATTAAGTCTTAGTAATATTTGGCATTTTTCTTCTTTGTTAAGGAGTAGTGCCATTTTGGTATTGTACTATGTTTCATAGAAATCTATCACTTTCGTTATTCCTTGCTTACGGACCCAGCTTTCAAGCTGGAGACCAGTTTTACTTTTGTCATGTCCGTCCGTCCGCCCGTCCATTTATTTTTTTTTCAACTTTTGATCAAGGCGGCTTCTAAGCTGGAGACCAGCTTCTATTCCTGTCATTTCTGACGTCTGTCACGCCTTATGATTTTTGATCTGTGATAGATAGACATAACGTTTTCAGCATTCAACTAAAGACCATAAGTCAAGTCCAGACACCAAAAATCAGCTTGATCGGAAAATCTCGAGACCGGTTTGACCGAAAGTGGCCGCAAATTTTTTGGTTCCGGCCGCTATTCACTTTCATTTGAATATAATTCACCGTCATTCGTTTCAATAGAATTTCGTTAAACTCTTTGGTTTAGTTTCATGCTCTGCTTACCTGTAAAGCAAATCTTCGCTTTTTTTATTTCTTTATTATACTCTTAACAATTGTTATCCGATGTCTTCCTTCACACATTTTCTTTTCCAAATCTTTTAAAAATTTTTTAATTTTTGTACTTTCTTATATCTTCTCTAGTCTTCTTCTTATTTCTACTATTTGTATTGTTTAGATCTTGATCCTGTAATAGTTCTCTCCTCTTTTTGATTACCGAAGTCTCTATCGAGTACACAAGGAATGTTAATTTCTGTTCGTACTCTATCTTGTTCTGTTTTATTTGCTCTGATTTGATTACCTGTTTAAACTTTGTATAAGTTTTCTTCCTTCTCATATGTTGATTCAAACTCTAACTCTCACCACCATTCTGTGATTGCTTTCCATATTTATTACGTTCAATACGGTTGTCTATTATTATATTTTTATACATTTTATTACATAAGATACCGATTTCATTTTTTTGTCCTATTTAAGCTCCTCCATATCAATCTTATATATTCTGGTTCTTTAAATATTGTGTTTGTTATATATAAGTTGTTTTCTTTGGCATAGTTCACTAGTAGTTCTTCCATAGTGTTTTCTATTCTGGTTCATATGGTTGTATCTCCCAATCCAGGTTCATTATGAGTTTCTTGTTTAGTTGCTTTGGCGTTGAAGTCGACCTTTATTATTACATATTTATATTATTGATTCCTACTGCCTCGTTTATTTCTTTATATGGCTGTTCTTTCTTGTTATTTCTTCTTCCGCATGTCCGACGTCGAGCATATACCCCGTTAATGATTTTACGTACGCATCTTTTAGTGATCTTAATGTCTTATGAATTGCTATTTTCGATATTGCTTTATATTGTCTTTATATAACAATTGTCCAGAGAGCACCCATGAATTTTTTGCACTTGGGATTATCAAAATATATTCATTTTCATCCTTCGTCACTGTTCGAAACAAAAAACAGCAAAATAAGCGTCATGTTCGAGCGATTTGGATTGGCATTTTTCGAAAATTCATGTGGCGCCGATTTTTCTTGTATGTAAACTGACCGAAATGATTAATTTACTAATAAATAATGCCCCGCAAGTGTCTCGAGTGTTTCAGCAGAGATTTCTTCTAATGTCCGCAATTGAACGTCTGTTAACTTTTTTAGCTATCTTTAATGTTCCTTTTCATTTACATCAAAATCGCCATTTTTGAAACTTTAAAACCAAAATCTGCAGTTTAGATCAGATGGAGATTAAATACCATAACCTTCTACAAGCATTTGATAAGCTTCATCAAGCTGATTTTTTTCAAATCAAACATGAAAAACTCGTGATATACTGCCCAAAACAGCACGAAATAATGATTCAAACGAATTCATACAGATGGCGCTGCTGTGCTTCTTTATCAATGACGACCGTCAATATCATACAGACTGTAAGACTTAGTATACCATACCTCTTATTTTTTTGCGTAATATTACGTAATTTGTTATGATCCGGAACTCGAAACAGCAAAATACGGTACAAGAAAATGTTTTCAATTTATTTAAAAATACGGCTTGAAACCATCATTCTTGCCAGATACATCAACGAGTGCAAACGTGTTTATTTCAAGTAAGAACTTCTCTTCTTCACCAGAACAAAATTAAAGCATCATCATACACTTCATGTCTCTTAGTGTGCTTTAGCAGCTCCCTTGGCTTTATAAAAATAAAAAAAAACATGGCAAAGATGCTCCCTGTTAAAATCAACAGCAAACTAACAGCTACAAATAAAATTACGCGCGATTTGCTTCTAAAGCAAGAGAAAATGGCATATAATAAAACCAACTGCAGGTTTTAATACTCTGTACTCGGATTGTAAATCCGTTCGGGCTAATAGCATTATATTCGAATTCTAATAGATAATTTGCATTCCAAAATCATATGAACTAAAATTGCACATTTAAAGTGCAATATTTCTTGAGTAAATAGAATCCGTCTTATGGATCACATGCAAGTCAACCTGTATTATATGCTACATAAGTTTGGTCATATGGCAATTCCATTTTCGTATTTAAAAAAAATATTAAAAAGCTGTGTGATTTCCAAATGTTCTACGTTCGCGCCAAAATACCTATTTTTCGAAATAATTTTTTCTAATTAATCGCCCTTATTAAAAAGTACATTCATATCAAGTCGCATTCAATTCATACTTAAGGTTCATGAGATATTTGCATGCATGGGATTCAGATTTATCTTTATTTGTAACGGGCTATCAGCCCATATAAGTTAGAATAGTTTATTCCAATGTTGCTTCAACTCCGCAATCTTTTTGAGGAGTATTAAAAGTAATAACAAATGCCAAAACAAATAAATCATTCAAAAAGATGACTAAAGCCATCTATTCGTGAAATTTGAAGACACTTTTACAACAATCTAACATAATATCTACAAACTGTCACTCCTCTCTTTAGTGAAACTTGGCGTAGATCGGATGTATGGAAAAAGTACCTAATTGGAGATATTCAAGTGTTACTAATGTCAACTGCCGACATCGCTATAACGAAGAGGGGCGCATAGCGCTTGAGGCAATAAAACTGCTGAAAGGTAAATCTTAGTGGGTCGAAAGATTTAGTTTACCTAATTTTAACTGTTTCAGAAACATAAAGCTGTGGGACTAACTGAAGTGTATCGATTCTAATAGTAACATTAACATATTTTTTGACAAGCAAATGCAACTGCAAAGGCCACTCAGGGGCTAAAAGAACGCAAAAAGTGTGCCTTTTGTGAGAAGAACAAGTCAAAATGTGACTACATTTCCAAGTTGAAAACTATTAACCACCCTTCTCGGAACGTTCTTCTACGAAGCAAAGTGGAGTCTGTAAAACACGTTCATGTTCTTCTATCTTTGGGTCACTGGTATGCTTTATATACACATTGTGAAGATCATATCACAATTACTCTGAGGAAAATATGCTAAAAACAGAACTTGAATAAAAAAAGTGAATGATCAACAAATCAATATAACGAACCACATAGAAAGGAAGTGGGTTGAAGTTCACAAAAGGATGAGACGTGTTCTCATTACATATATTTAAGATAACTGTATTCATATATATGTCACAATTGAAGGTCGCCGACTTTAAACGTTTTTAATTCGTATTTAAGGTTTCATATATCAAGTGTTATGCAATACATACGGGCACAGTTTTTCCATTCATTCCTGCAAGTCATTATGGTTGTTTGCAGTTATAATACATTTTCCTAATTACTTAAGATACTTTTTTTTCAGATATCCACATAAGAAATTCTGGATACCCAGGGGATGTTACAAGCAGAACTGCAAAAATCATGTTCTCATTGGTGGTCTTATGAAATATTCTTTCTCAATAAAATTATTAAATCATACATGATAGCAAGAGCTTCTGTCACCCAAAATTGAACATTGCGCTTTTTTACAGAACTGTTTCTGTAAATTTACCTCTTACCTCAGAACGGCGTGTGTTGCAATAAGCAATCACTTGCTGCAACAGTCTGAAGAGTAAATTGTATTGATCATTTTTGTCATTCACCTTTAGTTTCTTAAACGCTGTAATTTATGTAAGAATAAATGCAAAAGTATATGGATTAGCAAAACTAGCAAAAAATTCAACTTGGCAGTTTTGGTAAATTTGGCAAAACAAGATTCAAGTTTTAGCATCCCATGATCTACAATCTACATTAAAGTCATTATCTCTTCAACATAACATTATCAATTACTAAATTGCTGCCAGTCTGTTTCTGCAAGAAGTTCACTACACACCAAAATATATAGAAACACATTCGCTGGGTTACGCTTTGGATTTTTATACAACATAATACTGGCTTCACCATTTGTTTCAACCTCAACCATCCCTTAACTGCCATATTTAAAAAGCTAAAACAAGTAGCACTACTCATGAGTGACATCATACTGCAATCTACCGAACCATACAAGAACTAAGACTATTCTTTTGTAAAGTCAAAAAAATGTTATTTTCATTTTAGAAGCAATTTGTATACTAAAAATGTGAACACAAAGTAATAAAAATTAAAAGATTACGCAATTCTCTAATTGGTTAGAATAAAGAAATCTACAAGTTCAAAGAAAATATCATTCCTCTGACTCAACAATCTCAAGGCCTGAATTTAAAGTAAAAAGTGAATAATCACCTTTAATTCACATGCAAAAGTTCTGCATCAGGTCTTTAACCTCGGTATTTGAAAGGTAGTACAGAAAAACTTACTCATAAAGCAGTCAAACCTCTTATTTCAATTACTTATTTAATATTAAATAAAAAGACAGAAATACAAAGCTTTCAATGGCCCAGCAGCAAAGCTTTTCTGTTAATTTGAATTGAATGCAAATATAATACTATAAACCCAAACCTCATAGCAGTGTAGCTCTGCCTAGAAGAAGCCAAAGTCCCTTATTTATATTTATACTTTTCATTCTTATTGCACTCAAAATATTTTGAGAACAAAAAAATATAGAGTTCACGATCTCTTATTAGCACAAAGTTTGGCAAGCAGCAAATATCATTTAATTAAAATGTAATGGGCTGTCTGACATTCACTTCTTTTATATACTGTGCTGACTATAGCATAAACAAATAAGCAACAATACTGGATAATCTCTAATTTTTACCACTTTATTCTATAAAATTTCTAAAAAACAACAAATCCACACTTGTTAATCTGAACTTTTTTAATGCAGGAATGATCAACTTCACCACAATTTAAATATTTGGCTGTTCTTTAGTCCATAATTTTGCTTATTTCTTATGCTTCTCAATTCTAATAAAACTATATAAAACCTACAAATTCTTATACCCGAACTCGGCATGACAATGCAAATTATACAACTACCACAACGCGGCCTTGCTCAAAATCATCTTTTCCGGTCGCAGCAAATCTGCTTAACTAAAAATTCAGCATGTTAATGATTTAACAAAATTACTGACCATGCGACTACTAATTAATTCATGGCAGACTTGCCATTCATTATCATATCGCGATTATGCCTAAAATGGAAGACTTAATGGAACTTACCAGGTGCATGAGTCATGTAATGAACCCAACCTTTACTCTGCTGCACTCCGATGCCCCGCCACTCCTGTTCGGTCATCAGGTGCGTCTTCGGAACGAGCTTGACGAGCTCTTTGGGGAGGACTACGTGCCTGCAACACAAAGCCCTTCGTTTACACGTCTTACTGGCCGGTAACTGTCGTCGAGCGTCATCCTTCAGTCCACAACCACGAAAGACAGCAGCCGGGCAGCCGCGAGCCGCAACAAAGAACCACCGACGCCGTCGCCCTTACCTGTACTCGTACTCATCATCGTAATACTTGTCGGAGTAGTAGATGTTCTTGGACAATTCTTCCAATTTGTCTTTATTCATGTTGCTCTCAAAAATTACCGGCAAATCGGATCAAAATGTCGACACAAGCTACAGTTGTTTAAAACTTTCAAACTAGGGCGCATGCGGAGCAGCCTGTTGACTTCTCTTTCAATGCTGCCAACAAGTGTTTTCAGGCGTAAGACAGTTTAAAGCCTCCATTTCGCCTTGTGCGCAAGTCACGTTCAACATTCAGGAACATACGTCACCGTTCCCATTTATTAAAAAGTTAAAATACTAACACAGAAATTCATAATGTATATTAATAATTAAAAGTTTTTTTTTATTTAATGATCTTATATAAAATCATTTTCCTGATTAATTTACTGTCAATATAAACATTTTTATTAGACTTATTTAATGTTGTTTTAATGTGATTAGTTGTTTGTTTAAAAAAATATAATACATTATTGAATACATAATTTTTTAAATTAATTCAAATAATTATACTGCAATAACTTCACGTAATTGCAATATGTAACCTTTAATTTATTACGTAACCCAAAAATTAAAAAATAAAATATTTATTATATTTATATTTAAGTATTGGAAATATAAGCATGCTATTTAAACGTAGAAAGTGACTTGCGCACAAAGGTCGTTTAGGGCCATAAAAACCTTACGCTTGAAAACATTGCTGCCAACACGTAATTAGATAATAAATATTGTACAAATAAAATTTATTGCACCGTACATTAATTACCACAAAATAATTAAATTCATAAAAATATCGAAAAGTTTCCTGCTCATTAAATTAATAAATTATAATTGACAGCCATTAAATTGGCATTTCATTTACAATTACATCTCCATTATAGAATTAAAATAACGCTAATCAATTAATATAACTATCATTTAACCTAACAAAATAAAAACACCAAAAAGTTACCGTGGCATTTTTGTAACCACAATATAACCTAAAAACACAAATAACGTACGTATGTCGAAAATATTTTTAAATTTAAATTGTAAAATGCCTCGCAGTCGCACAAGGTAAGTAAAAAAATACAACCCAACGATAATGTGCTTGAACCAAACACAAACTTATAGATCAAGATCACCCAGCCGTAGAAGCATGCATTCTTCAAAGTCACGTAGAAAGTCCCAGGAACGGTGCTGGGAGCCAAAAAAGCATAGCGAAGTAAGCCCCAAACGAGCGAGTTCTAAAGACAGAAGCAGTTCAAAACACAAATCTCATAAACGCCGTGCACTTTCAAGCTCTTCGTCATCAAGCACCTACAGTTCAAGTTCAAACAAATCATTAAAGTTGCTGGAAAAACTTAAAGCAGAGCGCTTAAAAAGCTTAGAATTGCGGAAGAAACAGAAAGAGTTGATGAAGGCCAGTGAAACTCCAGAAGAGAAGCGGTAAGCAAACATTGCAACTCTGGTTCATTCGAATTTAATATTTGATGCATTTCGTACAGTTTGCGAAGACTCCTTAAGAAGGAGGCGAAGGAACGAAAGCGGAAAGAGCGCATGGGCTGGGATAATGAATACCTTCACTACACAAACGCTGACAATCCGTTCGGTGATGCTAATTTACTGTCCACGTTTGTATGGAGCAAAAAGCTTGCTAAAGAAGGCCTGACTGGTGTTAGTCCTGAAGAATTAGAGACTAGAAATAAACATAAGCAAGATGAAAACAAACGGGAATTGGAAAAGGTGGATAGATATTACGGTTTTTATTTGTTTGTTTTAATTAAAGTGGTTTTGAAGGTTAAAAAGCGAAGGCTTGAAAGAGAACAGGAACGACAAAATAGAGAAGAAGAAATGCAAATGCTGCAGAGGAGTAAGGAAGCGGCACAGTTTGAAGAGTGGGAGAGGCAAGAAGACAAGTTTCATCTGGAGCAGGCTCGCCTACGATCACACATCAGAATACAAGATGGACGAGGTATTTTCTGAAATGTTGCTGTTACTGAAATGTTACAACTAATTTTGCAAATTATTATTCAGCTAAACCTATCGATTTGCTTGCTAAATACATCAGCGCAGAAGAAGAGGTTGACGCAGTTGAAATGCATGAGCCGTACACATATCTAAACGGATTACAGATTAAGGACTTGGAGGATCTCATTGAAGATATAAAAGTGTATCAAGAATTGGAACGTGGCAAAAACTTAGATTACTGGAATGATATTACAGTTATTGTTGAAGACGAACTGCAGAAATTGCGAAAGCTGCAGCAGCAGAATGATTTTGATACGGGCATCAATAGAAGAGAAGGAATTCACCAGTCTGTTGCAGGTGATGTCACACAAGTTTTTAAAGGCAAAACAACAGCACAATTGAAGGCGCTGCAGATTCAAATTGATAAAAAAATACATGGCAAAGCAGATGGGATTGATATTGGGTACTGGGAATCTTTATCATCACAATTGAAAGGTAAGACTGTTTTTGAATACATATTGATAACACTAATTTTGTTGTTTTATAGCTCATATGGCAAGAGCTCGGTTGCGTGACAGACATCAAGACAATTTGCGGCGCAAACTTCAAGTATTAAAAGCAGAGCAAGCAGTTGCTGCCAGCAACACGGACAATGTGGAACCTGAGCAGCCTCCTATTTCTACCCTAGTAGTGTACAAGTAGATGTTAAGATCGAAGCGGAACCACAACCAGGCAGTAGCAGATTGTCTGAAGAAGATACAAACAGTGATAAGGAAGAGTAAGTAGTTACAAGTAACTATTACAGAAGTGATGTTAACAAATTTAATTTTATAGAGGAATGGAAAACCAAGAAATGCTGTTGTTGAATGAGTGTTTTGCTTCATATGAAAATGGAAACTATAGCCCTAAGTATCTAACTGCTGACCAGTTGGAACCTGGTACCATTGTAGTCAGCGAGGAAGATGACCTGAAGAGACTAGAATTTGCCAGGACTCAGGTTATTAATTCTGGCAAAAAAGTAGAGGTAAGATCTATTACAGCTCATTAATTACATTAAAAGTTGCTGATGATATGCAGAGGACCTACAGTGACACTTAAAAAAATAGGCACATTATTAATTTTGATTTTGAGTAACCTGTAATTTCAGGGATTGGGAAGATGAAACCAACTAACCAAGTATGATGATGTGTAAACTTTTACTTGATTTGTTATAGCTATAACAGGTTTATAATATCACTCTTTTGCGTATTCATAATTTTTTAGAAATATTTACTTGCATTAATTTTGATGAGAGTGTTTATTCCTATTGAACAGCTTTAAAATCAACACCACATGAAGTCTAATTTTGGCCCGCTTTGCTTCTTGGTCTCCCGAAATACATTCATTTTTAAACTAATTTTCATGTAAAAAAAACACTAAATATTTGCCAAGTTGTAACATTGCTATATCTTTGATAATTAAGAAAAATATTTCATCTATTTCAGAAAAAGAAAAAAACTGTTTGGGAAATTCCAATGAAATTGATAAACAATTAATTGAACAGTATGAAAAAGTTTTCATTAAATAATGTCTTCTCATATCAAAATGATTTTTAATAATTTATGAATTTCTACTACCTTACTGTAGAATAGCAAATAAAATAGTTGTTAGTTAAAATGAACTAGTATTTTCCCAAAGTAAATTTTGTAACTGGAATTTTCTGAGACATGTTATGACTGATTTTTTCATACTCTGAAGCATAGATGTTGGTGTTTTTTTATCCTGGTGCTAATGTTTGATCTGTAATCATAAACATAGATAGTTTTCACCTTGTGTTTATTTAGAATCCTCGCTAGCCAATAAGTGTTATAAAGTAAATACTGTGTCTAACATGATCGATTTTGAATATAGGTGATGTGCATCTTTTTATCAAAAACCAATTCTATTGTTTAGGTCCAATTCCATAATAAACTCTTTATGTGGATGTATTGAATTTAGATGTTTTAGGAATTCCTCTAGTGTCTCCTTGCTATTTTTGCATATCACAAACATGTCCTCAATATATTTTAGCCACATGACATGTTTTAATTTCTTCAAATTTTGCCAATGTAATAATTGACGATTCCACAACTAAGGGAACTTCCCACATTTACATCTGTTCATAATTCATGCCTTGCCAAGCAAGCAGTGTGGAAGAGCAATATATTGTTTAAAAAAAACCTGCCTATATTAATTCAAAATATCTTATATCCCAACTTTCATGAATAACATCAAAATTAACCATTAGGTCTCCCTTTTGCATTTCAATGTCTTCTATGGGTTTCACGAAGTGTAAAATTCTTGAAATAACTGCTAGTAAGTGCGTGTGGTTGTAATAGGCTGGACAAATATTTGGCCATCTTGTAGGTAGGGATATTCACAGACACTAACAATGAATTTAAGTAATCTTTCTTGTGTTGTGCACTTATTTTCTGACTAAGACAGCTTTTTTTTATATACGCATTATGCTTGAAGAATAGGTATATTGTGTGTGACTTGTAGATACTTTGGATACTATTTCCAGCAGAAATTTCTTTTACATAAGTTGTTAGATTGCCTTAACTACTTGTCAATCTCTTCTCATAGAACCATATTAAATAAATGTGAAGGTTTTCCTGACTAAATGTTTTAATATATTATATTGTTATTAGTATATTGTTGTTAACTGTCAAACAGTGTTAAAGATACTAATGTTAACCTTCACGTGTATTTAAACTTCCCATTACTGTAAACAACTTTTTCATAGTCAATATTGACAATAAAGTACAAACTGCAATTAATGCAAAAAGCATCTTACTCTTGAATAGATATTAAAAGAGTCAATAATAATGTTCTTAGACACAATAATGTGAATACTATAGATCTTGTGTCAGTTTATTATTTTTTTTGTCTTTATTTCTTAAAATCGTGTTGAGTGTTTACAAATCCTTATCTGTTGTGTAAGTTTACAAAGATTCTGTCTATAGTGATTCTCTGTAAATCATTTTGCTTCCTTGATTTTTTTAGGCTTCTATACCTGAAAGGGAAGCCTTATGAAATTGGTGCGGACGTCTGTCTGTTCGTCCATCATGACTTTCAACTCAAGAACTACTGAACCTAAAGATATAAGCAGGTTATCATTCAAAAGCTCATGTCCTACTGGGTTCACATCAGTGAGCTGGCATAGGTGGGATGTGGTACAACAATGCAATAAGGGTTTTTAGCAGACTCAGCTTCTAATATGTCATTCCTTATAACTTTTGTTCAAGGCAGCTTCCAAGCTGGAGATTATTTTTTATTTCTGTCATTTTTGTTATCTGTCCACGCCTTATAATTTTTTATCTCTGATAGATAGAGACATAACGTTTTCAGTATTCAACTAAGGACCATAAGTCAAGTGCAGACGCCAAATATCAATTTTTGTTTATATATAGAAGCCTCGGAAATCTGTGGAACTAGAGTTTCACGTCCGTACTTTTTATTTTTATCTGGGTGGATTTTGTGAGCATATTATTTTTTGGTGTCTGTACAATTTATTGTACGACTGTTGTGTCTGCCAGTACTCTGCCTTGCATTACTATACTGACATTTGTCCTCATTGGATAAGAATTGCCAAGGGGTTCATCAATTTAGATCACACCAGCCTATCTGTGGGAAAACCACAGAGAATTCGAGTCAGGATGGGTTATCTGGAGTGACAGTCTCCTCAGATTTACAATATTAAACCGTCTTTTCTAACTTATCGCTAGTTCAGTCTATGACTATTGGTGCCATTTTATACACTTGGGCGCCACTAGCAAGGTACTCACCATCTTTCATGCTATAAACTTCTTATACCTGCTTAGCCTATGTGTTGTTTGTGTATTTGAAGCCCGCCTAACTACTGACAAGCTACCTTATCTTATGACTAACCTTTTTCTCTCTCCATTATCATTCCGTAGATTGGTTTGCAGCCCTCCATCTTTTCTGTCATTAGCCATTTGCTTCATATTTTTATAATTATCGGTGCCAGCATAATTCATCACTTGTTTTATAAATTGAAGGCGTGGCTTTCCTTTTCCCGGTCTCTCTTGTCTTTGTTCTTCTATTACATTTATGATAAATTGGTTGTGCCTTTATATAAACTTTATCCACTTGTGGCTTCTTTCTTGTATTAGATTCCACAGTTGTCAGTCTTCTTCAATTCGCTCCAGCATTTCAGCATTTGTTATTTGGAGAGGCATCCATGGTATTTTTAACGTTCTTCTCCAACACCACATCTCAAATGCTTCTATATCTATGCCGCCTAAATCTATATATAAATTCGCTCCATATTCACATGAGCCTGCGAATAAATATTACCACAAAAATTTTCACAGGTTTTGACTTTGCCACGTCAGTTTTAAGTGTCTGTAAGCTTTAAGGGTTTGACTGCCGCTGTCAGCTCAGTGGAAGCGCTCCACTGCTAAGTCCGTGATCCTCTGTAGGGATCATGGATTCTTTGAGCTCCACAATTTCCTTTGCCACTTAATCTGCTCTCTCATTGTCATCAGTGCTTACGTGTGTCCTTGTCCAGTGGAATGCCAGCCTCATGGTAGCTGAACGTCCAAACCTCTAGTAGTGAGTCGGTGTTTGCATTCTGGTTAAGGCCTGCAATGCTGCCCTATTATCCAATATAATGAAACTGCCTGAAAACGTCTTTGTTTCTATTAAAATATCATAAGTACTTCCTAATGGCCACAAGCTCACACCTAGAACACTGAGCTCTCATTCGCAATCTTAATCTGATGGCAGTGAATCTTGCGCCTGTTGTGGTTCACAACGAAAGCTGCTCGGATTTTTGTACTAAGTATCCTCCTTGATGATAATTTTTTTCTCTACATTTTTCCAAAGAATTTTGGCCTTATGGTTGACAGACAGTTTTGAGTGTGGGTACTTACATATTGTACCCACCAGTTTGTGATTCATGTCAAAGGAATCAATCGTGATGAAATTGCTGATTTATGTTTGTAAAACCTGGGGGGGTCTAATCTTCAGCATATTTAAGAGTATATTTTTACTTCCTGAGTATTAATGTCTTATGCATATAAAATGTACTGCTCCTAGTATCATTGGGTTACCACCGTATATTAATAATGCTTTGAGCTATCCAACTTATGTATTATTGAAGCGATGTATTAGATGATGAACTGTATGGATATAAACAGCATGTATTTTTCTCCTATTTATGCTTTACTGTACAGATATAAGAATAATAACAAGTTACACTATTTGCTTTATGCCTTACAAACAATGTATAATGTGTCAAAAGATCTGAAAAATGACTTGTATTTGTTCACTTACATTTCACCAATTGCTTTGAATGTATTTCAATGCGCCAATCTATAAATTTGTTGTATTAAGAAAAACTGTCCCAATTTAATTTTAGGGAATTTAAAGTCACTAAAATAATTCAATAGCTAAGGTTGTAGGAACTAGAAATATATATATATATATATATGTGTGTGTATATATATATATATATATATATATATATATATATATATATATATAATCAACAACTATCAATAAGAGGCACAGGTTTTTCTTATACATGTTTTTTTACAATTACTTTTCTTATTGCCAGTTTCTCGACATATTCTTGGTCTCTATGATAATTATGTCAAACCTACCACAACATTAATTACAACAATGATACCCATGTACTTACTAGTAAAAGAGAACATATTTTTTTTTGTTGAAAAACAAACATTTGGCTCATAATAGAAATAGACATTAAATTAGAAAACCTAGATTAGGCAAAAATAGTACAACATAAATTGTTCCTTATCTGATTATAGAAATTTTGGAAATTACATACAAGAACGTGAACTATAATATTGAATGCACATGTCGAAGAGTATTAAAAGATAACGGAAAGCTTTGTTTGTGCCTTATTACTCATCATTATCATTAAAATATAATAACCTTTCAAGGCAATTTATATTATTTTGCATATTTTACTATTAGTTGTCAAGTAGTCGACAACACCAAGAATTCCAACCCTCTTAACCACTTTGCCTACTTATAGCCTTTACAAATTATACTTAATTATAAGTTTATAAATCATATTATACTTACATAGAACATAACAAACACAGGTTTATTAATCAAGCAAATATATTTCTTTGAAGATAAGCCTATCCAATGAAATGTTGTATAACTTATAAACTCAAGAAATAACACAGGTATTTTTAGCACAAGTAACATTTAGATACACAGTAATAATTTTTGCAGAACGTAATGACCAAAGAGGAAATCATGCTGCAACGTGAAGCACGAAAGGGTATGGGAGAAGACGAGGCGCAGTTCTCGGTAGAAGCTGCACTGGACAACCAGGTGTACCTCTGGTCAGACAAGTACCGGCCACGCAAACCACGCTACTTTAATAGAGTCCACACCGGCTTTGAATGGAACAAATACAACCAGACTCACTATGACATGGATAACCCCCCGCCTAAAATCGTTCAGGGGTACAAGTTCAACATCTTCTACCCTGATCTCATTGACAAAAGCAGCACACCTGAATACTTTTTAGTAAGCTATTTTGGCAACTGCACTAAGATATCCATCATATATTGTTTACTTGCAGACTCCGTGCCCAGAAAACAGGGAATTTGCTATATTGCGGTTTCATGCCGGACCCCCCTATGAAGATATTGCCTTCAAGATTGTCAATAGAGAGTGGGAGTATTCATACAAGAGAGGGTTCAGGTGTCAATTCCATAATAATATATTTCAGCTGTGGTTTCATTTCAAGAGATACAGATATAGAAGATAAAAATGTATTTGCTTATATTGTTTTTATTTATATTTTCATTTAAAAGAGCTCAGTTTTAATAGGATGTACAATATATTATTTGTAAATATAATTTTATTATTCAAACGTAATCTCTTTTTTCCTTGTTCAAAACAATAATTTTTGTGTTAGTATCCAAAAGGTGACCACAGGGTGCAAAGGATTACATACTCGGAATGCTAAATTTGCGTGCTGTGACATTTGTTTTTGTCAAGGCAACCAAATCTTTTATAACATGGTATAGTGTTGCATGAGCCTAACAAACTTAACAATGTTTACAAATCAAGGACATAATGGTACTGGAGCTACTTAGAGATAATGAATTAGAATATAACAGAGGGTTACAAAAATCTAATACTTTGTTTATTAACTGTATTACAAGCATAAAATCAAAGGAAAATATTTTTACTTCATTATCAACTATTTGTAGAAATGAAGAACTGATCCCTTACTGTATAGTAAGCCAAAAAGAACTGTAATAGGTAGCAAAGCTTTACATTGTCTTTCCACAAGATATATAGTAAATGTATATAAATATGGTTTAAATACTGTTCATCAAAGATCCAACTGTCATGGAGAAAGCACATGACAAATTTTATTCTAGTATAGCCAACTCTTTATTCTACCTAAACCTGCTTAAAATAATTGTAAATCCAAACAAACAGCACAAACCATTTACAAAATCCACAAATTTGAATAATATAGTCTAATCTTCAAAAACCGGTGCACTAAAATGATTTTAAAGCAGCACTGGCGTCCTTTTGATTTATTTGATTCATCTTAGATATTCTTGCTCAATGTTTTTGAATGTTGCAAGAGATGTTTATCTGAGAGACTCCTAGAGAATTATAAAAAGACAAGGAAAAGGTTGCCCACATTGTTACTTGGAAATTGTAGCCAGTCTTATTGAGAAGGCAAGAATAATGCATAATAAATTCAAATTAGCAGACCTACTTCTCGAGTTATTTGTTCCTAATGTTACTGCACAATCAGCTTAAAACATGCGACATTAAGAGAGTATGGTTTCTTCATTCTTCTAAATCGCCAATTAAATTTCTCTGCGACAGAATTTTTTGCTTGTTTGTTGGCTAGATAACTTATTTTTAAATTGCTTGATAGAAAAGATACAACAGTAACCGACTATAACGAGACTACACTTTCAGCTCATTTACTATGGTGAAGGAAAAGACGACTAACCAAATCATCAGTCTCGTAATTCTCGTCTCAAATAAGATGATTGTTCAAGGATCAATGCAAAGCAAATTATTTTAGTTTTGGCATTATCAATTGTAACAAAGTAACGGATCCTTTTTAATTATCCAACAAAAAACCGCAACTCCATTGAAGTTAGTCAACCTTTATACCACAAGTTGGAGCTTAAAACTAACATTGTTCTCATCCTCTTTTGAAGAGTTATTCAACAAATTATTTCAATTTGTTTGTTGGTCGACTAGTTTTAATTTCAAAAATTCTTTTTATTTTTATTTTTTTCAATATCATAAACCTATCATATTTTAATTATTAAGGATTATAGGAAAACTGATATGTTCTTTAAAAGAGTTATAAAAAATAAAGATTTGCGACGCACTTTGAGGAACCATTGAAAGAAACTTGCTTTATCCCTGATCTCGTCATTTTAATTATTTTAGATTAATTAGAAATATTTATTATTTAAAGCTATCTAAAATGGATGATACAATGAGTTTTCATTTTAGAAATGAGAGAATAGGCCCAAAAAAGGTCAGAAAGGTCAATAATTGCTAAAGCTAGTTTAAAGTTTTCAACTAGTTCTTAAGGATAGCATTAGATTTGCTCTGCTTAACTAAGTAACTAATTAGCATGTGCATATTGCCCTCTGTAAGCCAAAATTTTCTTCTACCTATAGCTTTCCAAATTGGAAGTGTTATAATTTCAAGTTTCATTGTCCCAAAATAATCTGAACAGTATGTTGATTTAAGTATCTTTCTAAATATTGCTTCATTGCAATCTATCATATACTCTCCTAGCTATAGAGCCAATTTGTTTTTAGTTAGAGGTTAGTAGAAGGGTGCCCAACTTTCATCTATGGTGAGGATCTGTTTCAATAGCTGAGGTCAACGGTTATACCAAAAGAGAGTAATCATAGCATATGTCAATTCGAGCTTGCCTTTGCTCTTCTGTCAAATTATAAGGGGCAAATTTTCTAAATTTTTTGACCAGACGCAAATCCTCAATCAAAACTCTCCAAAGACTAGTTTTGGAAACTGACTTCGATTTTGTTTTAACCAAACATACTTTGATTCGCTCGAATTTTTAGTCTTTATCAGGAGTCACGTGATAAGCCCCTCCTATGATCTTTTAAATTGCAGTATGCCCTTTGTTCATTTCGGTTACCTATTTCTTCATGGTGTGGGCACTCGCTATGCCCTTGATGGCATACTTTTTGCAGTAAATCATGAATGTATCCTGACATGCTATTTAACAGTTAATATACTACATTAGCTATGTCTTGTCACTAGTGCACATTTCATCCTCTTCCCAATGAACCCTAAAAATTGTTCCCCGCTCTTCCTTTCTAGACATATCTGTAAACAACCAATTGTAGTATGGTATAGTGAATTCACTTCAATTTTTATCAGTCTTTTCTGTGCATTTCAATTGACATAAGATTCATCATAAAGCAATTTATCTATAAGCATCTTGGCGAGCTCAATGCATTTTGTAGATTCTTAGATATTAACTTTTATGACATATATTTAATTGTAAAAGTAACAATCTTTAACATTTACAGCAATGTGCTATTGACATGAAAGTAATAATAATAAGGCACTCATTTGATTTTTATTAATAAGTTTTGACTAGTTTTCATCTAAATTTTAACAATCAAAATATACATTTTACAGTACATGGCATTAAGCACTTTATAACACAATGTTAAAAACAACTATGTTGTTTTCTATCTCTGCTAAAATTCTTTTTAAGCACTGAGAAAGTTCCATAATTTTCTATCCTAAAATGACACAATTAATTCAATTAAGTAAAATAAAGGATACAACGTCAATTAGTAGTAAAACAAAGCAGAAATTACACTACTTCGGTACCGGCATTGGAAATGCCATCGTCTACTTTTCCGGCAACAGTCTGATGCAATAGTCGCGGACCTAACTTCATTATTAAGATTGCACCAATTGGGGAAGTGATAAGGATAGAGATGACTGCAATAATTAAAACTGAGTTTGCATAACCTTCTGCAATTGGATCTTCTTTTGCACGAGCAATGTCTAATGCTGCTGGACCTAGTGCTGCCTGAGATCATAATTAAACTCGTGTCACTCATTCATAATTATAATTCTTTACCTGAACTGTTGCTTTTGGAATCCACGAAATTGCGACAAATACATTTTCTTTTAAATTAAAGTTGCTGCACTGTGTGCTTCCAAATGATGTAAAAACGCGCAACTAAACATACAATTTGATTTTAATTTGAACTACCACTAATTGAATTATTATTTACCAGCAATGGAATAACCATCGAAACAGTTCCCCATAAAACTGTGTTTAGTTCTAAAATGTTAAAATTAACTTCCATGCCTATTAAACCAAATGAAATTGGTTCAAAGAATTTCCACAAAAGGACAAAGTTTGCTCTCACAGGATTCTGCAATAAAAAAAAGATTACCCTGCATTACAGTAAATTAATGATTACTTTTACATTACTATCCCAACCTTGTTTTCTCCAACCTAAACTAGCAACAAAAGCAGCCACTATGCAGCCTAAAGCTCCCGCTCCTCCATATCCGATTGCATCAGTGCCTGTAGCAGAAAGGACACAACCTAACCCTAATAATAGTGTCCGTAATGTTGTTAAATGTTGCTGAAAAAATTTTCTTTATTTTTGAATTTTTGAAACCAATAAAACTAATTATATTACAGTTTTCTTGCTGGGAATATATTGGCACACCAATCCCCAAGAAATTCCATATGCAAACCCTATAGCCAGAACAATAGGCCCTTGTAATATCTGCATAGCTAAACTACCTGAAACAAATTATTTATATTTGGGTCAAAATGCAGCTGAGCAATCGTACCAGTGCTAAATATAAGGCCTAGTACAATTCCGAATAGAGCAATGCAGATTATGTCATTCAGAGTGGACGCAGCAATCACCAGTGTGTGAATGCCCTTGTTGACGCCATATCCCAGGTCCTGCAGCTCAAACAGGCAAGGGATGATCACAGCTGGTGAGACGGCAGCCAGGAGAAGCCTGAGGGGTACGCCACAAAACTTTTCAAAACCATAGTAGTTCCTCCATACGACATACCCTACCCAAGAAGGATGCCCCACAGCCAGGGTAGCTCCAAGATAAAGTACGACATGATTGTCACTCCAAGTACTTCAACAGCAACCGGAACTAGTGCAAGGTTTAGAATCATCCAGCTCATCTTCTTTAGGGCCTTTGCGTCCAACCCCAGACCAGCGGGAAGCAAGATGTTCACTAACGCTAGCTGCCTACAAAATAATTATTTGTGAAAGTCTTAAAAATAATCAGACTGAACATTAGAATGATCTTCCATGATCAACTTGAGATTTTCACAACTGTAATTTATAATTTTTAAATCACAAGCTCATTAAGTATTTCATAGTGGAGAAAATTTGGTTACATAGTTGGTTTTAACCTGTTATTGATATAAAAAACGATAATATAGAGAACAGTGTTATATCCACACAAGATTAATTCTAATTTCAGAGCTTTTATTTATAGTAATTACTTGTAACATTATAGAAAACCTAAACTGATTACACAATTATACACAAGTAAGGCAATTTTTTAGTAATAGCTCAATTTATATCTATATGATCATCCAATATATAAGATAGCGTTGGGATAATGTGATTTATTGTATGTTTATTAACTTTCTACAGCGGAGCTTATGGAAAGTTAATGAGATTATCATCCTGTCTGTCTGTCTGTGTGTCTGGAGACACTATGACTTCCGTTCTATTCAACGGATTCACTTCAAACTTGGCATACCCACATCTTAGGTCAGTACCTTTCATGGGATTGATTTTCAGTCAAATCGGTTAACGGCAACCGGAAGTGACCGTTACGATTTCGAAAATTCATTATACTCACAGATGTCATGCAGCATATCATTCGACAACATTTTTGACGCTGATCATTAAGGAGACATTAATCAACATCTTAATTCCTTTTAAAAGTTTTTATCCTAATTTCATCGCACCGCTGTAGAAAGTTTCCTTTACGGTATTACACCATTCTCGTTTTCTCTGATTTTTCTTTTTTTCAAAAAAATGTACTCTAGAAAGCAACACTCTATAGTGCAACATTTTCAATGCTTGAAAATCTTGGTATAAAGGGAAGAGAAGGACCATGGCCCAATGACCACATTATGGTTTATTCTTCACATAGTTCATTCTTAGTTACAACGTTCTTTGGAAAGATTAGGATTAAGGTAAACCATGTTATCTTTTATTAAGTTTTCTTGTCTAACAATTTCTAGCAAAAAAGGTGATGCTGATAATTCAATGGTTAGAACAGTTCTCAAGATTTTTAATTCTTCCTATAAAAAGAATCAGTTTTTTGTTAATTTCACGTCATTGAATTTCATCTCTATTCATCTTCTAAAAAAATAGTAGGATCAGCTAAACTATCAACCATAAATATATGAGCATTTCCACAAAAATACCCCCCCCCCCTCTAAGACGAGATTTGTTGATTACTCGCTCATTATGAGGACGACAGGGTCGTAATTGGGCTTAAATGAAAGCTTTTTGTATTAGGAATTTCATCCAATATGTCCGATTAAGGTTATCATTTGCCACCACCGCCATTTTCCAGAAAAACGATTTTCCTATGTTAAATCCCATTTAAAAGTAAAAATTTCTCGCTCGTGTCCGATTTTCACGCTAAAATCAAAATTTTTATGATTCGGCATACCTATATCCATCGGAAATCTTCCGTAGTTAAGATTCCGTGGTTGCAAATTCAAAAAACTTATTGCCAACACTTTAAAAACAGAAAAAACGACGCCAAATCACGGATTTATAATTTTATTTTCAACTAACTTAAAAAGTTCGTTACTGAATTCTATGTCTGTCTGTCGGTCCGTCACAAAATTTGAGATTTTTTAAAATTTGAAAATGAATTCTTATAGGAAATTTTACGCTGATTTCGAATTCGAAATTAAAAAATTTCTATCTCGAATAGTTTTCGAGATATTCGACTTCGAATTTGGGGAAATTTTTCGATATTACGATTTTAAATGTAATTCTTATAGGAAATGTTACGCTGAATTCGAAAATGAAGTCAAAAAAATTCTATGTCGAATAATTTTCGAGATATTCGATTTCGAATTTCGGGAAAATTTTCGACATTACGATTTTAAATGTGATTCTTATAGGAAATTTTACGCTTAATTCGAAAATGAAGTCGAAAAAATTCTATGTCGAGATATTTGATTTCGAATTTTTAAGTTCGTTCTGGGATTGCTTACAGAGCAATCTCTTTGCCGGCCCCATGATTTTGTTTCTTAAAAAAAAAACGCTGTAAAAAACTAAGGTTGTGGACAAAAGTTTTCTAACTTACCAGATCGATCGGAAATTTTCCGTAGTTTATGATTCCACGAATTTTTGTACGAAATGCGCAAAAATTTTAAAAAACATAAATTCATAATCAATCACCAATTCCGAGTATTGACTAATATGAAACATAATTTGGAAATTGACTCTGAATATTTAATGGTTGAATGGTCCCAAAATTACGTGGAAAAAAAAGTACATGCTTTTCATTTTGGACAAAACCAGCGTCATATTGCTTTGCAAGTAGGAGGAATTTATATTTGCTGTAATAATGGAAACAAGACGTTCGTATCATTTGGATCTTTTTCTGATATTTTAAAACACGAATCAGAGGCAGTTTGGGCACATTTATTAACTGTTTTGGAGTATATCAAGAGAGAATACCCAAATATTCGAAAAATTCACTTTCAAAGGGATGGACCGACTACACAATACAAAAATCAAAAACACGTCTTTTTTCTACTATTTTTGCAGCAAATTTGACTTTGAATTAGCTAGTTGGAATGTTTCATCACCAGGCCACAGGAAGAGCTCTGACAATGCAGTAGGGGCCACAGTGAAAGAACTTTGCAATAGAGTTGTGATGCATGGTACCGACGTTACAAAGGCAGAAGAGATGTATGCAGTTATCAAAGAGAAGAATTTGGTCATTCCTTTTTTAATCAGAGAAGAAAATATAATCAATGTGCAGAATTTGATCTCAAATGGATTGCTTCCTGTCTCAGAAATGGAACAGGTTTACCAAATAGTCTACAATAGGAATGATTCTAGTCAGCTATCGTTTAAATCTCTATCATGTGATAACTGCATGAATAAAAAATTATGCGAATATTTCACAAATTATATTTGACTGATAACATCTTTTTCTAGTGTAGAATGCTTCCTAGAAAGTGATTGGATCGTAGTTATTTATGATAAAAAATGGTATCCGAGAATTATTAAGAATCTAAATAACGATTTTTTAATTGATAATTTTCTTGAACAGACGGGAGAGAATTTTTGCTGGCCTAAAATTCCCGATACGCAAAAAGTTACTCCAAATCAAATTTTGATGAAGATAAGAAACCCACTAAAAAATATTGAATAATAAAAATTTCTTTCGAATGGCCTGAGAAAATTCATTCAGAAATAGAAGATACTGTCAGCAGATGTGCTGTATTTGACGAATAAAATATAATTATTATAAGTTATGTAATATTATTGATGCCTTAATTTAATGTATTATTATTATGAAATTAAAGAAATATGTTATGATTCATATGATATAGATATTTTTATCCAACCCTTCAAAACTATGGTTTATTGTGATGTTTATTTTATATACTCTTACTTCCACATAAAAGTTCCGATCGACCTGGTGAGTTAGAAAACTTTTTTCCATGACCTTAGTTTTTACGTTTTTTAAAAAAGAAAGAAAAAAATTGAAACCGTTTAACTAACAGGCACCATAAACTGTTTGCTATACTCTATACAAGTATATATTGAAACAATTTGTTAAGCAGTAGGCAAAAATATTTCAGAGGACATTGGCATTGAAAAACCATGAAGACGTACTAAAACAAAAAAATTCAAAGAAGATGAATTGTGTCTAGGGGATCGTCAGGATTGGAGTCTACACAGGCTTGCATGGAAAACAAACTCTTAACACGCTCAGTTAAATAATAAATTTTGCATGCAGAATAAAATAATGTATTATTGAATCTAACCATAATTTATATCATTACTGTTGCCGATCTTCAAAATCCTATTTTTTACCCTGACCAAACAGGTTATACATACAAAATTATAACTTTGGCAACCAAATGTAACATAAACTAATAAAGGTACAGTGATCACATAATTTAGATTGTTCTTGATCTAAGCATAGAACCACCTTCAATTTTACAAAATAAGAGTACAAGAGGATTAACTGTTGGTATAAATTAAAGCTAAACATACATAACACCTTGCAAAACTGTGAATGGAATTATTCCATGACAGATACAGTTCAAATTAATTGTTTTAATATGTATGGATTTTAATCCTACATATACATCCCATTTGGATAGGAATATAGAGCCTTTAATGTAATGTCATCTGATTCAAAGTAACTAAAATAGTGGTGTGTTGAAGGCGTATTAATTGTTTAGCCCATTAGTCTGTTATCTGTACTTAGATAGCATTCTGTATTATGAAAGTTAATTCATTTCGATATTTTTGTTTTCAAATTAGGCATTTTGGATCCTTTATAACAATGCTTTAAGCAATAGAGAGGCTCTATCAAATATGAAAATAAATAAATAATAATAATAAAAATAATATTTATTTCCTATGAAAACAAAAAACTGAGAATTTAATCAAAGATTTATTTGAATGGATGCATCTTTACAGTTTTAGTGTCCTGAGCAGTCATCTAAATATGCAGTTATCTAATGCAAGTAATCAACTCAAGCAATAAGCTCAGCAATGTGCATTAAGTTTTCTACTACTTCAATTGTTTTTAATTACATGAATCTACTGACTAAGTCCATCTCCTTTTAATATTTTTTCCATTGTTTTTCTTGATATTCTCAAGTTTTATTTTTGTCATTTCTCGAAAACTTTAACAGTTTCACTCAATTTTGATCTATTTTTTAAAATTTGTTTGCTTCATTGTCTTCAATTCTTATAAATATAATTTATACAAGATTAGCTCTTACTGCTCTTATATGTTCCTGTAATTTCTGCTATATTTTTCAATATCATACATGAATAATGTAGTCATCAGCAATGCTATTATTATTTGTTTTCCTTTCCATCTTGTATTTGATCTATCTTATTTTTATAGACCTTCCTTTCACCACTACAATAAAATCTTTATTATATATCCTCATTTATCACCTCATCTTTTTTTCTTTTGTTTTCTTTCCATTCGTCTAAGATTTATTACCTGTCATCATTCTTCTATAAAGGGATTGGTAATTTTTATATTTCTCTGTGATGCCCTCTATAGATATATTTGGTTCACAATTATGCTTTTGTCTTTACAAACATTTTTTTTCATTTGCAAAATTGGAAAGCATCATCGGCTACTGCTTTATTTGAGCACTCTTTAGTACTACAAGTTTACAAAAAAGTCCCCGTACATTCATTTATCTGCTCTCAATAAAGAGAGTTTAGCTGTAAAATTTTTACTTATATATATATACAATGTATCTAAGCCTCTTTACACAAGCTTTTGTAATTTTTATCAAATGAGCTTAATTCGGTTGGGTTTGATATACACCATGTTAAGATTTAACAAAACAAACTGTAACACAGGTAATGTTTGTTGTTTTCTTAATGTAAATATACTGTTACTAGAAAATCCAGCCAGCTATGCTTGGCTGCTATAGAAAATACAAGTGTTACGAATTTTCTGTAGCAATCGTTGCTATTCTGCAGCTATTTCTTCCGATGTTCTTTGAGAACATCGCAATCGCCTTGCTTGGTTTCTTGCTGCTATTTCTTCCAGGGTTCTTCGTAAACTTTGCTGTCGCCTTGCTTCGTTCTCTGCAGCTATTTCTTCTGGTATTCTTTGAGAACGTCGTTGTCTTGCTTGGTTTTCTACTTCAACATCCTCCGGAGTTCTTTCGGCACATATATGTTGCCTCGCTTCATTTAACGCTGCCCTTTCATCCGCAATCTGCTCACTTCTTCGTTTTCTCATGTAATTTCTGTGGTTCTCAGCTGTTTGTGCTCCTTCCATACCAAAGAATGCTTAATTGCAAAAAAAGAACACAAAAGCTAGAACAGTAGGATAAATAATTTAATTTTAATTTAAGTTTTTAAAATTGTAGTGTGCTTTAAAGATATGACGATCGTTGGTGTATTTCCGCGTGGCCCCGAACGCGTTACTCTGACAACCAATGCTTTTCACACGGCCACGCAAGTGTGACAAACCAACACATTACCTTTTATAAGAGATATGATTTAATGTAGCCATGTACAATACTGATGTTAAAGCAAAAAATAAACAAAGTGACGTGAAAAACTTGATCATAAACGCAAAAAAAGAGCAATTGCAGTTGTGACCTATTGTGGTGTCATTTCCCCTTGAGGGAACTGCAGACATATTTTGCATTCTGTAGAATACTGTGCACATATACTGCAGATATAGTACTACCATTAATTATTCATTTTTAAAAGTGCGATTAAACTTTTCAATTGCCTTTTAACTTTTTCTAAAACTCGAGAACGATTTAGGAATATCAATTAAATTTTAGAATAATTAAATTCCTGTTCTTGTCAATGATTTGCTGTTAACTCTTTGGTAAGCAATGAACAACTTCAGCAACACCATTCTCTTTTTACCATATCAATGTTCTTTTAGCATAGATTTACCTAGTTTCAGCCAAAACAAAAATAGTTCTCTGGATATAAAGGCCAATCCACGTTTTATTATTTACCAGAGTTCCTTTCAGCTTTTATTTGATCTTACTATATTCTGGAATACTGATATGCTAGTATGTAATTGTCCAGTTGATCAGGTGTTAGTTTGTGGTGTATATATATTACTTCATCTGCTTAGTCAACCCAAAATTGTTTTTTAACATCCAATGAATAACAGTTTTTGGAATGTTGAATCACATGATCATTTTCATAACACAGTTCCACCAGCATTTTATGGGTTACCCCTACACTATTTTTTTCCGTATATATGTACGAACCATGTCCCTAAGGCTCTTCAGTTCTTGTTTTATCTTTTTAAACTGTGCCTACCCACACTTTAAATAAGCAAGTTTGCCAATTACTTTTAAGCTGCTGCTCTATTACCCTAGCATTCTAAGCAAAGATTGCACAACCATTCATAAGAACACGTTTTCATTATTCACTAAATCAAACAACTGTTGCTTGCTATTCATTTTAGAACACATGTAAAAAATTTATGTGCAAGGTACTGAAAGCATTAAATTTTCTACATCACATTGTGCTAATGCTTGGATGTAGTTATAATATAAAACTCATTCCCCTGTTTTATTAGGATACTCTATATTATGTCAGATGACAATGCTTTGCAGTTTCACCGGACTTCACTAAAATAATAAAAAACACTTATTGAGTAGGACTCAAAAACCAAAAAGAGGTGCCTTTTCAAATGTTTCTCACATTATAAATGACCTCAAATTTAAGTATAATAAACACCATGACACATATATATTATATATTTATTAAATTAATATAGATGTCAGTTTATAATCAAGACATTAGGAAAAATCATAGCATTGTAACAGCTTGAAGAATCAAAAATATTTCTGTATATAGAGTAAAAGTGAAAAAATTGTCCAAAGAATAAACCAAGTGGTAGTTCTAACAGAATTCAACAAACTCAACGCAAATAATATTTCTGCAATTCACAAGTGCTTTCCAAGATAGTGTATTAAATGTTTATATATGGTAATTAAGGTAGCTAGTAGTTCCATAAATATTTTTACAAAATCAAACCTACCCTTGTTTTACGCAGTATAGAGATATCTGTGATTTTGACATATAGATAAAGTTGTAAATTGTTAAAGTTGAAAATTGCATTCTGTTTTTGTCAAAATATTTTTGTTGTCTAATGATGGAATAAGGCGATAAACAGAATCACATTACTGTGGTAGCTTTACATAAATGTAAAATAAAAAAGTATCTTCTTTAAGATTCTACAACCTTTTAGCATTAGCAGCATGTGTGCATTTCCTACAAAATTATTTAATGAGACTAATGAGCATTGATGTCAAGGATTGTTCAAGATCTAAAAGATCACATTCCCTTCAGATTGCTCAATTAATCAAAGCTTCAAGTGGTTAAATTAAATGAAATCCTCTTTGTAAGCTAATTTCTAAAGCTTCAATATCTTGCATTATTAAACAAGATCTAGGACTAGCTGCTCACAAGAGACATAGGACTTTTGCTAAAAGATGCTCTAAAGAAAGAAAAATCAAAGAGATTGTCGACCAGGTATGTATACAATGACAGAAATATTCTGTTTACAGTACAAGAATCCTAATATGATGCATGCTAAGTCATCTAAAGAAGCATCTCAGTGGCAAAAGTTCAGAGCATCTGCAAAGGTTTGCTGGAGGATTTATTATGCCGATGTTGTGCACCAACAAAATGTTTTAGATATGATAAAACCTCTGAATCATACCTTTTGCAAGTTGGGCTTTAAATCTTCCAGAAAGGCTACACCAGCCCATGAATAGCATAAATGTCAATTCAGACTTGGTAGATCAACATTTTTTTAAGGTAGCCTTGATCTTAATTCTTTAGATTGCAAATGACTGGTAGTTTTAAAGGATGTAGTTTGCTGAATATGCCTTAATATAAATTCTTTAACTTATATGAAGGCATAGAAGGTTAGCACAAAACAAAAATCTCAATACTTGTATAGAATCTGAATATGATCGTTCTGACTAAATCCTTTGTACTTCTAATTAAAAAAAATTCTTGTGTTAAAATACTTTATTTTGACCTTCCTGTCACTATTTATGAATTTTAGCAGAACTATAATTTAGAAATTGATTAAATTATTTAAAAATTTAAACATACAGATGGCCATTTTAAGTTTATTTAAAAATTAGATTATATGTGCTCAAAACAAATGAATAACCAACATTTTGAAATAAATTTGACATGATGTCACTGTTTCCAAAGAGGTGGTGACAAGCTGGAGAATTTTTTCAGCAGATTATCAAATTTACAACAGTGGTAACTAGAAGGTTTGTATTCCCTTTTACAGTTGGCAATAGAATTTTCAATTTGCTTATGCTTGCAGATTTTTTTCCTAGTTTTATTATTTAAGTAAAAAAGAATATATGAACTATTGTCAAAATTGGAGCATGCAAGCTTTACAGAACATATAAAGGATATTTCGGTGTTCAACAAGAAGATTCTCTATAACGCATCTTTGAACCACTTTACATATATGAACTGAGCAACACTACACTATTTATGTTACAGACAACATATACGAGCATTTACCTTAACACCGCAGTAAATTTTGTGTAACTGCCAGATATGTGTAAGAAGCCCACATTGCGCAAAAGAACTCCCATTAAAAGCATCCCCACCATGGGCGGCAATCGTATTAAACTTACTAAGTATCCTGTTAGTTTGGCCGTTATAAAGAGTACCTGCAGACATAAGAGGTTAAATGAAATATATAGAATACTAGATGTCGAGTTTTACAGCTAAACTGAACAGTTGGCTTCTTAAGCCCACAGTTTCTTTAAACAAGGAATATCCTATTCCCCACACAAGAAGCATCAACAGCAGCAGTGCCACCACGCTCGATGCATCTGGCCATTTTGGTAAATGCTTTGAGAATTTGCCCTTCATCGACATTACTATGGGAGCGGGCTTTGGGAGCTGGTGCATGGTGTTGCTGTCCAGATACACCATCTCTGGTTGAACCTGAAAACGAAAATAAGAGCATTATAGGTTAAAGGCACCTTTTCAGGCTGAGGATTTGGTAATTTTTTTTTATATATATGAAAAGTACTTGATAAGCTGGATACAATGATACCATTATTATGTTGGGCAGACGATAAATAAAAAGTTATAAATAATTATTTTTGAATTTCGCGCCATTATTTCACATCGTCGCCAAGGCAACCGTTTAAAATTTGAATATTGCGCAACTATTTCGCGCGTCACCTGACTCTTAGGCTAAGGACCGTTAAAATTTGAATTTATTCGCATGTAGTGCCATTCATTCACATCACCCACGCAGTGAACATTACTTTGAAGAGCGTCAATCTTGTTTTACGTATATTCTTTGGGTTTTGGTAAGTATTAATTTATTTAATTATGTTCATTGTATTTATTGATATTGTTTAAGCAGATAATGACTGCAAGGCCGGTCTGGAACGTCAGGCGGCTGCCGAGAAACTCCGCTGAAGGGCGTCAATGGGCCTACGACGAGAGGCTCGTGCCGATGCAGAGGATTTGGAAAAGAAAAAACCACAGACCCGTGTGTCTTCTACGAGCAAGACACGTTTGGTCGTTTATGGTGTTTGCGATGCCGGAAAGAGAAGGGTCGCACTCACCAGTGGGCTGCTACAGCCGGCACGTGGTTCTAGGTCGTTAAGCTGCCCCCCGATCAAATCGCATTTATTATGTATGGCTTTCCCGAGAACTGGCTAAACGATCAGCAATTTAGGTTAAGCACAGTAATGTTTTGTCTGAAAATGTAATTTTTTGAATGAAATTCTAATTTTTTATTGTCTGAAAATGTAATTTTTTAGGAAATTTTTGAAATAAAAAATCATGCATTTAATGTAAATATTTTCATTCTCTACCATTTGTAAATGCTATCACAGCAATCTCAAGTTATTGTCATAAAATAACATACTTTTACAGCAACAAGCGAATAGATAAACAACGAAATTTTGTGAACAAGTACCAGATACTGATAACCTGTGGCTAATTATTAATTCGGCAATTAAAATTAATAGATGTAGAAAAACCAAAGCAAATGTTCACAGTCGACGAGAAAAAGGGCACTCGCCATAGGACCCATATGAAACAATGGTGCTACATGCGAATAAATTCAAATTTTAACTGTCGCTTAGGTGACGACGCGAAATAGTTGCGCCACATTTAAATTTTAAACGGTTGCCTTGGTGACGATGTGAAATAATGGCGCGAAATTCAAAAAAAATAATTATTTATAACTTTTTTATTTATCGTTTGCCCAAAATAATAATGTATCATTGTATCCAGCTTATTAAGTACTTTTCACATATATAAAAAAAAATTACCAAATCGTGTTGATAATAAGTAAATGACAGCCGCATTATATGTATTTTGGAACAGCAAGACGAGGCACTATTATGTCTGTATTTCTTACATTAGGGCACAGGCAGTGATGTTCTAGAGGAACCATCGGAGTGTACGACATGTTATAAAAGTAGTACAGTATCCAAATATAAATTGTAGGTTATATGTAGTCAAGAGCATAAAGTGCTATATGCATTAGTGGTTACATAATAATCGTGAATATATTTGTTTTCTCACAATCAAAATTTTTAAAAATCTACGAGTGTTCATAATACACGTTTATGCATATATAAGATGCTTGAATATTGTGTATACAAGGTAATAAAATAAAACTGTAGCTTACAAGATAAAAAATTATAAGTAGAAATTACTTTAATTCAACTCAGAATCAAAGCTCTATAGTTATCGCAGTAATAATTTTTTTTCTCGTGTATCAACATTCAAAAATGTAAGAATAATCTCTAACTAAGACTTATTTTAGAAACTATGTCTAGACTGTTCTTATATTATTAGAATAAAAGTATAATAAATAAACATAATTTTGCTATTAAAAAAATGATTTTTAACTTAAAAATAAATAAAGTTTGTGCATTTTAAATTAATTAATCTTATACTATTTTTTATACTTAGAATTAACAATGTAAACAACGTCAAACAGATAAATAAATGTACCACTAAAGGAAATAAGCACAAATGGAACACCAAAATAGCCACATGGAATGTCCAAGGAATAAATAAAAAAATGACGGAAGTACTTGACGAACTAAAAAGGTATAATATAGATATAGCTGTCCTTACCGAAACTAAGAGAAAGGGTACAGGAACCGAAATAAAACTATATATATATATATATATATATATATATATATATATATATATATATATATATATATATATATATATATATATATATATATATAGCGGAATTCTAAAGATCAGAGAGCGAAAAGAGGGTTTCTATAATATTAAAGAAAACACTAAAAAAGAACCTAAAGAGTTGGGAGCAAATAAACGAAGAAGTAATTAAAGCCGAGTTACACATAAGAGGACATGAGATAGTAATAGTTAGAATATACGCGCTCAGCGAAGATGCTAATAATATAGTAAAAGAAAAATTCTATACAGAATTGATGGCGGTACTAGATGGAATTAGTGATCGAAAGGAAATAATACTACTTGGTGACTTTAATGGACGTACTGGGAAGAGAGTTAATCACCCCATTATAGGAATATATGGTGAAGACACGGTGAACAATAATGGAGAGAAGTTAATAGAAATATGCCATCAGTATGCTCTAAGAATTAC